>JAYEPQ010000018.1:9172065-9797065 GCA_036321105.1 Dracaena cambodiana
GAATCCATATTTTTGGACATGATTCTTTTTGCGGATTATCAAATTTCAATCTACAAAATAATATAATTTTCCAAGAATTACTTTGATACAAATAATTCAACAATTGCTTGTAATTACTTGTATACAAGTGATTAAATTTATTCAAATTCCAACAATTTCTTCTAATTCATGTCATTCAACAATCACGCAAAAACTTTCATCCATAAACTTGATTCAAGTCATTCAACAATGTCCCAATTTAATTAAAGTCATTAATCAATCACAAAGAAATTTTCATGTATGAAATTATTTCAGGTCATTCAACAATTTCACAAAATAATTCAAGTTAATTCAGTTTTAACATTTTAATTCAGTTTTTATTAAATAAAATTATTTCAGTTTTTATAAAATAAAGTTTGTTCAGTTTTTATAAAAAAAATCAACTCATTCTATTCAGTTTTACTACTGTTTAGTTTTTTTTATAAAAAATTAAATTAGCTTAATTCAGTTAAGCATTACCTCAGTTTAGTTTATTTTTTAACATTTTAATTCAGTTTAGTTTATTTTTTAAAAATTAATTTAGCTTAATTAGAGAATTTAAAGGTTTAATTCAGTTAAGCATTTAAAGCAGTTAAAGGCTAAATTTAGTTGAGAATTGAGATCACTGGAAAATAAAAAAATAGTATAAATAAATGAAAAACAAATTTCTAAAAAATTACCTCACCGGAACTGCTGCAGCCTACCGGAGAGTGCACTGGAAGCGGCCTACTGGAGCTGTAGCCTATCGGAGAGTGCTCGGAGTTGGTCGGAGCAAGAGGATGTTAATCGGCGATGATCCAAAGTTGGCCGAAGTAAGAGGAGGATGATCGGAGATGATCCGAAGTTGGCCGGAGCAAGAGGAGGATGATCGGAGATGTTTCGGAGTTGGTCGGAGCAAGAGAGGGGTCGGAGCAAGTGAGGGGTTAGGTCAGAGCAAGAGAGGGGTTGAGTAAGAGAGGGGTTGAGAGGATTGGTTATTGGAGAAGGAAAGGAGGAGCCGTCGGCGAAGGATCGGAGAGGATTTGGGCCGTAGTCGGTCGGAATCGAAGAGATTTGGAGAGGGTGAACGACGATCGCCTGAGGAAGGGGGGAAATTTTGCGATTAGGGTTTTGGGGGAATCGGGCGAAACTGAGGGAGTTGGGTGAGGATCGGATTTTTATAAAAAAAAAGTATGCAAATAACGTACGTTACGTTACGTTATAAAATAATGTAACGTTTTATAACGAAACGTAACGCACGTCTTTTAAGAAAAAACGTGCGCTCCACAGCAGGGCGTTATTTTGCCCTGCTACGGAGCGCATTCGGCCTTGTTATGTTTCGTAACGCGTTATAACGCGTTACGAAACGCGTTATAACGCGTTACGAAACGCGTTTTTTTTTACATTGGTCATGATATTGCTGTAACTAGTGCAGTGTTGTATTTTTTGAAAAATATGCAGACCAAACAAAGTATTAGACAAAGGATATACTTTAATGTTAGCCGATATCATAACCGATTTTTACTCGTCTTTCTAGCTATCCAAAAGCTTTCTTGGTATTGTGGATCATACAAATTGTATTTATTTTGCTACACAATGCTCATCCCTGCTTGTGGTTTAGCCTGGATGGTAGCACATTTCTTGTGCAGTATTGTTAATGCCGGTTGGAAGTTAAAGGCTTGCAACTTTCTGTGGTTGAATTATTATTTGTAACTCAAAATATAATTGAGACCACCATATCCAAGTTAGTCTTCGAAAAATTAGATTGCTGGCCGGCAGTCCTAGCCATCAGCTGGCGGACTGGCTGTCTGGTTTATGATGATCACTAAGTTCCCAGAGCAGTCTCAATATCTACCCGAGCTACCAAGTTCCTCACCACATCTTGATTTTGAGCCATAGAATCAATTATAGCAATAAATTCTAATTTGATTCCAAAACCAATTTCGAGAATCCAATCTCTAAATTCTAATTTTCCAAATCTAATAAGTTACTATGGGAAATAAAATTAACTAAAATACCAGTGAGGCCACCATACTAAACCACACTCTGGGGTGAAATTTCACTATCTTTTGAAGGAGAAGAACAGCTGGTTGGCGATGAATTAAGCTCCAGGTGCTTGTTTCAGTTGAGCTCCAAGTGAAATTTCACCATCTTTTGAAGGAGAAGAACAGCTAGGTGCTTGTTTCTTTTTTTCTTTCTTTTTGTGTTAAACTCAAATCCCCTTGATTGCATTAAGCAAATGGGCATGTTTTTAACAGCATAGCAATTTTAGTTTGACCGTAACCAATAGGAACACACACCAAAAAGTAATCACAATGTTTAAGATAAAAGCAAACATATAATTGGTATTTGATAAACTACTAACTTAAAATCATGTCAAAAGAAATACTAACAGAAGATACTATTATCATGATAAGTATGGCGAGATCTACTTTTATCATTTTAACAAAGTTTTAGTAAGTATTAATAAAAATAGGTACTGGATATTTACATGACGATCAATAAGTACAACCTTTGTTGATAACGAAGATAAAAATAAACATGTCCAGAGGGTCGAGAAGAGTCCGGGGGGTAATGGAAGCTGTTAAAGTGGTTTCGCATGTCAAGCATGGGCTGATGGTTCTGTACTGCCCTCTTGTATGGGTCAAGTAATAGTTACTCATTAGCAGGTCATGTTGCTTATGGTTCAAGCCTGTTCAACTTATCCTATGACCCTCGTCTGAGTCATTGTCACTCCTAAATCCGTGTATGACTTATCAATGACTCATCCTCCATTATCACTCCTAGATCCATCCATGGACTTATAAATTACTCTTCCTCCTGGATCATTAAAAAGTCTATTTAGTAACTTCAGCTATTGGAAGTCTAAGAATTTTTTAGCGTCTTACCAATTAGTTAACGTTTATAATCTGACACACTAGTGTTTTCATTGATCTAGGTATTACTCTATAGATAGGTAACTATATGATGGAGAAGGGTAGGAGTGCTCTACGAATATCGTATATAGAGAAGCTAATATGCTTTATATTGCGATATATAATATTTCAACAATTACTGATGGTGGAGGAGCCAATGAATGAGAAGAGGCTTAATTTATTTTTGACAAACTATGCAACTCTATTTTAACCTCATACGTGAGGGTATTCAGTGGTCCTAAGTTTAAAGAGTTAATTAACAAGGCTAGAGCGTGGGCATTCTTCATTTATGGCTATCGTACACCTTAGCTGTGCCGTGATTATGCATGTGCAAACCACACCTTGCATGTCGGAGTGTCACAAGGTTTTCTATTTCATTCCATATATTGGCCAGTATGGTTCGAGGAAATAGAGAAATTGAAGTGTGTGTTCATTTTAGATTAGTGTACAATACATATATGGTCAAAGAGTGGTTAGAGCACAATGGGAACAACTATAGCTATGTTTAATGCACTGTTGAGTATAATGAGGATGCTAAAAACCCTTATTCAAGCTCTTATGTCCTGTAAAAACATGAAGAGCTTGATATTTGATGCAGTGAATGAGATTCTGAAATATTTTAGGACAGAGAAACCTAATGTAGTGTTAGAAATCATTTGAGAGAAAAGACAAAGCTCAATAATAAGCTTGACATAGAATGGAAGAGAAATTAGGGTTTTTAGTGGGGATTTGAGGGGAATGGGAAAGAACAGAATTTTATGGAATAATAACTAAAAGGGATAAAGATTGATTCGGGTCTCAACACTCGGGTGATCTCTCACCGACTTTCAACAAGACAAGTGGTTTAAGAATTGATTTGAGAATTCATCAGGGTATCTCTCACCCACTTTAATTGAACCCACAATGAAAGATTTGATTTTGTTTAGCAAATCAACATGCTATTTCAACTCATAAGTTCATACAAACTTATTTAAAACTAAAATAACATTTACAACACGTTCAAAACTAAAAGTTACTAAAAACTAAGTATTATTAAAACCTTAGAGTCATAATATAAATTCTCTGATAATGAACCTCATCAATTTTTCTCAGCTTGAAAGTATTCATCTCCAGTGAATATAGTGATAATAAACATTAAGTATGTCTGAGCAATCTCCTTGCATGAAACAATTTAATTAGGCCATGGTGGTGGTTGTGGAATCAATACTCGCATTGAGTCTGAGCTATGGTGATGGAGGTAAAACTAGCCTCTATGGTAGATAAATTATAGTCGATGATAGATTTAGAGAGGAATATATAGCAAAAAGAAGTTGATGGCTTACTATAAATGACACTAGTAGTGACATGTAGTGTTTGATCATGCTGATGATATCGTCAAATGAGCATTATTGTACTTTGTACCCTATATCATGTAAATCAGCATGTTTTGTCAAAAAGACTTGAAATAGATCGTAAATGTCGAGTGATCTTATGGACAATGGAAACATCAAAACTGGCAACGACAGAAATATCGTCACAATTGGTTACTCTAAAAGATCTCCAAAAGGTCCCAGTAAGGGACTTTGTAATTTCTGTTAGGTAGGAGAATGTATTTTCTAGCAATGACAGTGATTTAATAATGACTTTCGGTTCATACCCATTGAAAACTTTTATATGTAACTGGGGGGATACTGATCGTTAAACTCAATAAGAGTTTTAGGTTTTGGACCAATGTCAAAGTTTGCTGTCGACCCATTGGCCTCTGATTTCAATTCCTATATATCCTTAACATTTGTTTCAGGTTCAGGTTCTAGCTCTCATTCAATCTTGCCTTAGATGGTGGAGATAGGGGAAAATTTTAGTAGATAATATGGAATTGTACAAAGGTGTCTAGCATATTGGAACAAAGAAGAGCTTGCAAATGATACCTGAATTGAGATAATCTATGCTTGCCTTTCAACCAAGCATAAACTTCTCCGATCAACTTAAGCTTGGATAACGACACTTCTTCTCAGTTATAAGGAAAAAAATAACTAAGGAAATTAACTAAAGAAATCTTCTAGATGACTCTTCCAGTAGTTATAATCATAACGATCATTGAAACCCTAAAATTCAAAACATCATTATATTACATTCTTCTTGATTTGGATCAGTATCAGTGTAGATATATCGACCATACGAGTAAAATCCCATATAGAATTAACTCTGTGGGTCTGAACATGCCTAAGGATTGTAGTTGCTCGAATCTGGCCAGAAACAGTCTCAAATAACCAAATATCGCTTTATGGGTCTGAACTATGCTAGTGGTTCGAGTCTGCAGTGCTCAGTTGACCCGTGTTGAAAACTGAACTAGATCGAGTTAAGTTAAATTGATATATCGACCATAGGAGTAAAATCCCATATAGAATTAACTCTAAATTAAAATGCAAAAAACTCATAGCATGCCTAAGGATTGTAGTTGCGTGAATCTGGCCAGAAACAGTCTCAAATAACCAAATATCGCTTAATGGGTATGAACTATGCTACTGGTTTGAGTTTGCAGTGCTCAGTTGACCTGTGCTAAAATTCTTGAAGCTTCAGATTTGCTTGGATGCGGGTTGAGTTGGAATTCAACTCAAACTTTAACTACTTTGAATTTGAATTGGATCCAAATTAATTTGGATGTGAATCAACTTTGATTTGAAGAGCCCCCAATCGACTCCTTTGTTCATGGAAAGAGAAGAGGTGGATGAGGAGCTGAGGTGATGAACAATGTGGGAGCGATTGCTAACAATAAATGAAGAGTGGTTGTGGTTTTCAGTAATGAAGCCGGAGCGATGGCATCGAGAGTTGGTGGTGATGGTTAGGGAGATGGCAATAGTAAGTGAAGATTTTTGAAGTTTGGAGGAGCGACGTACAATGGCAGAGACAGGTGATGGTGGTTGACAACTATGATGGGGTCGGAAGAGGTTGTCAATAGCGAGTTCAATAGAGGCGATGAATGCTAAGTATCGGAGTGTAGTGAAGCTTCAACAAACTCCGGTGAGATTTTTTTTTTTTTTGAATTTATTTTGCAATGTTGAAGATGAATGATGGCTTTGCTGCTCTTGTTGATCGACAAGTCTTTTCTGTTTTCTTTTCTAAATCATTCCTTTATTTGCTTCTTTTTAATCTCTTCATTACCTTTCTTTTTTCACTTGTTTTTATAATTTTTTTTTTGCTACTGATTTTTTTCTCAAACTAAAATAAAAATAGAAAATAAGAGTGGGAGAAGATGTAGATGGAGTTGAAAATTGGAGAAATTATTTTTTAATTTTTTTTGAAGACTAAAATTCAAAACAAAAATGATGAAAACGGAAGAATAGAGAAGAAGATGGTTGGTTTAGAATTTTGTTACTAAAATGGGCAAAACTTGATCTTTAGCTCTGACACAGAATGAAAAGGAAGTTAGGGTTTTTGATTGGGATTTGAGGGAAATGGAAAAGAACTAAAATTTTGTAGGAAAATAAATAAAGGGGATAAAGATTGATTTAGATCTCAACGTCCATGTGATCTTTCATCCACTCTTTGAATCCATGAGGAGAGATTTAGGGATTGATTTGGAAATTTATTTAGGTGTTATCTCACTCACTTTCAGCGGATCCATGGCTAAAGATTTGATTTTATTTAGCAAATCAACATGCTAAAAACAAAAAAGCCTTTTAATCAAAATCTCGTTCTATTTCATTCATCAGTTCATACAATCTTATCTAAAATGAAAATATTGTGCATGTCACATGCAAAATTAAAACCCATTAGAAACAAAGGCTACTAAATCCACGAGTCTGTAAAATTCGTCTATTAATGATTCCCATCAAAACTACAGTTGGCTGGGTATTGCGTAATTTTTCCCTATAGGTAAAGAAGTTCATAATTATGCGTTCTTAATTGTTGTGGGGATCCTCTATAGACCTTAATGGCAACATAAATTAATTTCGAGATGCTCAAGTAATTGGATATGCTGGGAAGAGCAAGTGCTTGCTTTCTAAGTATAAAGATGGTACCACTGATCCAGGTAATATAGTCCTGTTTGTGAGAGAGTCATGAGTTATTGTATTTGTTTCAATGTTCTTAGGTGATTTTCTAAGCTCACTTTGGGATTTGTATAAGTGAAATCCTGTATATGAAATATTTGACCCTGTTGATACTAAACCTTGCACACATTTCATGTGGTTAGGAGAGGAACTAGAGCACCTTTGAGTTGTAATTTTGTGTTTATTTCTCACTTAGGAAATTGCCTTTTTTAATTAAGAACAGGCCGACTGCCTACACACCTACTAGCTGACCACTTTCACTTTCCATTCTTTCGTATTGCCTGCATTTAACAGGTTATGTCCTACTCTAGCCTTCTGTTAACCTTTGGTTGGCTCAGTTATCACTTTTTTGTTTTATTAGATACATGCTTATATTTTTTTATTATTACAAGGCAAAGGGACATAATGGAGAATTTTGAAGGTTCTCTTTTGCATTTCTTCGTATGTTGGGATGGTCCTCATAACAAATATCCTCACCATCATCATCATCATCTGTAACTTTGTCTTTTCCCATCAAAATGGTCTTGACCAGCAAGTGTTTGTGTGTCGTTACTTCTTTTGTCTGTTTTTTTTTTTTTTATTTAGACAACGCTAATATTGTGGAAGGAATTACAGGTTTCTTTGTCACGATTTGGATTGCAGCAGTGATGTTTAAGTCAAATGATATATTGCGGAAACAGACTGCTTTGAAGGTTCGATTAATTTTCTTCTTATGCCTAGTTCTATATCTAAAGAAGCGGCATTTTAATTACTTTTGCGTGTATTGTTCTCAACTGTTACTCATTTATGTTTACAAAAATTGCTCATCATGTTTCTTAGACTTTGTTTTTTATATTTACTTATGAATGCTTAGATAAACAGAATACTTCAACTTCCAACCTATTTGTGTTATTATATGCATACCAATTAGCACACTTGTTTATTTTCACCCAGTGGATTGCAGGGTACACTTTATAGTTTTAACTTCTTGGTAGTAAGTGATAAATTTACAACAACTAAAAATTTACAACAACAACAACTAGGCCTTTTATCCCAAGTACTTGGTAGGCTACATGAACCAAAAGAGAATCACGTTAGGTTGATCACATGGATTATCCTTCTCCACTCATTCCTGTTGAACAAGGTCCTCATTTAGACCTCTAGCATCCATATCTTTTTGTATCACTTCTATCTATATTTTCTTCAGTTTTCTCTTCGTGCTTTTAATTTGTTCTATGTTGATAAACTCTCCTCGTCGAACTAGTGCATTTGTAAGTCTACATTGCACATAACCAAACCATCGAAAGCGATTTTCTCGCATCTTCTCTTCGATGGGGGCCACACTTACCCTAGCATGGGTATTCTCATTTCTCATTTTATCTTTCCTAGTATTGCTGCACATTCAACGAAACATTCACATTTCTGCTACACTTATTTTTTGTGAATGACATTTCTTTAAAGCTTAGCATTTTATGCTATGTAAAAAAACTGGTCTAGTAGTACTATAAAATTTTCCCTTCAGCTCCAATGTAATATTACGACCGCATAAAACTCTCATTGCGCTCCTCCAATTTAACTAATCAACTTGGGTTCTATGATTAATATCACTATCAATTTTTCCATTGTTTTGAATAATAGAACTCAAGTACCTAATTTGATTATTAATTTGTATCTTTTGCTTGTCCAACATCACAACACTACAATCTCGAGTCTTTCATTTGCTAAATTTACACTCTATATACTTTATTTTGAACCTACTCAATTTAAAGCTTCTAGATTCTAATGTCCGATTCCATAACTCAAACTTGGCATTCACCCCTATTCTCGTCTTATTGACTGTCATTGAGTAATAAATTTAATTTGAAATAGTTTACTTCTAATAGCCTTATATGCTATTTACTCTCAAAACATAATAAGAATACAATTAAATACCTTACTCTTTATGAGTGCTCATCAACAATTACAACAACAACTAAGCCTTTTATCCCAAGTACTTGGGGTAGGCTACATGAACCAAAAAGGAATCGCGCTGGATCGATCACATTGATAATCCTTCTCCATTCATTTCTATCAAGTAATATCTCCTCATTTAGACCTCTAGAATTCATATCTTTTCGTATCACCTCCATCCATATTTTATTCGGTTTTTCCTTCGTTCTTTTAACTTGTTCTACATTGATAAACTCCCCTATGTTGCACATGACCAAACCATCGTAAGCAATTTTCTCGCATTTTCTCATCGATGGGAGCTACACCTACCTAAGCACGAATATCTTCATTCTCATTTTATCTCTTCTAGTATTGCCGCATATCCAGTGGAGCATGCGCATATCTATTATACTTATCTTATGTAAATAACGTTTCTTTAAAGCCCAACATTCCGTGCCATATAATAAAACTGGCCTAATAGCAGTCCTATAAAATTTTTCCTTCAGTCTTAACAGAATGTTACTGTCGCATAAAACTCCCGTTGCACTCCATTTCAACCAGCCAGCTTGTATCTTATGGTTAACATCATTATCAATCTCTCTATCATTCTGAATAATAGAATCCAAATAGCTAAACTGCCTCTCATTTGTATCTCTTGCCCGTCCAGTATTGCATCATTATAGTATACAGTCCGTCGTTTACTAAACTTACACTCCATATACTCTGTTTTAGACATACTCAATTTAAAACCTCTAGATTCTAATGTGTGCCTTCATAAATCTAACTTGACATTCACCCCTGTTTTTGTTTCATCAACTAAGACAATATCATCAGCAAATAGTATACACCAATGTATCTCATCCTGAATAACTCTAGTAAGGTCATCCATCACTATAGCAAATAAGAACGGTCTCAATGCAGATTTTTAATGCAATCCAATTGTGATAGAACAATCATTTGTTAGACCACCACATGTTCTGATATTGGTCACTATTCCATTATACATGTTCTTAATTATATTAATATACTTGATGGGGACTTTTTTCTTTATCAATGTCCACCAAAGTAGCTCTTGTGGTACCTTATCATAGGCTTTCTCCAAATCAATAAATATCATATGCAAATCTTTATTTCTCTCTCTGGATCTCTTTATAAGTTGACGAAGTAAATGAATAGTTTCTATCGTCGATCACCCCGGTATAAATCCAAACTGGTTCTCTGATATTTTAACGGTTTGCCTCAATTTATGTTCAATTACCCTTTCCTAAAGCTTCATAATGTGGCACATGAGTTTTATTCCACGATAGTACATAACAACTAATTAAACAAATACAAGGAGCCAAATATTATAATAAATTTGATGTAAAATCAGGATTTTGGCAAATTAAACTTGGACATAAAAACTCTAAAGAATTGACAGTATTTAGTTGTCCAAAAGGACATTACGAATGGAATGTAATGCCCTTTGGTCTTAAAAATGCACCCCAAGTATTCCAAAAATGGATGAATTCTATTTTCTTTACAACATCTGCAAATGGAGGAAGAGTATCATAGTACGATTTTAGCTTTCTCACCTACTGGACATCTATGGACATCTATGTATACTGCTAGATGTTTCTCACCTACTGGACATCTATGTATCCTCTATTAGCAGAACCTGATAGAGGATGGCCAGTTACTAGAATTCATCAAGAAATTAGAAGAAACTGATATTGTCTCTTTCTTTGTTAAGGAAGAGTTGAGTTGTTAAGGAAGAGTTAATTCTTAACAAAAACCAAAGGTCGAGGTTGATGGCCTGTTTCTTTGAAATTCCAAATTATCAGAGACAAATAAGACTAGGATTTGGTCATGAAGTCTTAGTAAATTCCAAACATTCAGAAGATTTCCAAGGATACATACCGGAAATATGCAGTGCTAAAGTCAGAGAGTATGCAAACAGATACAGAATCCTCTTTCTATTTCGAGTTTGGAATATATGGAAAGAGAGGAACTACATAAAATTGTATCCCTCTGTTCAAATGTAGGAAATACACACAATGCTCGATCTTTCGAATCCAGACTTCGTTAGGTATAAAAAAGATGATTTTCTTTTGGCTAACGAAGCCTTTCTTGCAGCAAAAGAATTTTTCCAGGAAGTTCACAACAAGGCAGCTTGTGGAGTCCATGAAGGGAAGACTATCATTTTGTTTGATTATATCTCAGCTTTTGAAGACTCTCAAGAAAGAATTCAGAAAGCAGCCAGGTTTCTGGAGTCCCTACAAGTGGGGACAATTGGAGCAAAAGCACAAGACGAGTTCTTTCTAGAATTAGAAGACTAGTAGGCTATGGAGAACAGAGACTCAGAACTAGATTCGGAAATAATGGTGATCTGTGGGAAATGCACACAATGCTCGAGCTTCCGAATCAAGACTTCGTAAGGTATAAAAAGATGATTTTCTTTTGGCTAACGAAGCCTTTCTTATAGCAAAAGAAATTTTCCAAGAAGTTCACAACAAGGCAGCTTGTGGAGCCTATGCAGTCCATGAAGAGAAGACTATACTTTTGTTTGATTATATCTCAGCTTTTGAAGACTCTCAAGAAAGAATTCAGAAAGCAGCCAGGTTTCTGGAGTCCCTACAACCGGGGACGATTGGAGCAAAAGCACAAGACGAGTTCTTTCTAGAATTAGAAGACCGCTATGGAGAACAGAGACTCAGAACTAGATTCGGAATTTAGAAATTGGGGAGTGAAGCATGGTGGGCCAGACATAATTGAGAAAATGGCCGACAAAAGATAAAGCACTTCTATCTCCACCACACCAATAATTCTGAAAGGTGTTCTTATCTCTACCTTTAAGAGATTCCTTCTTATCACCTAGTCAGAAGGGTGATGGTTTTTCCCCCATTACCAGACGACTTTTCCCAAAGGAAAGATTTCTCCTCATCTCTTAAGGGTTTTCTAGTTCTATAAAAAGGGAGACCTCTTACTCAAAAAGATATAGCAAAATATTGTAATAAAAACTTCTTTTGAGTTCAAGTTTTCTGTGCTTCTTTTGTGCAATCTCTTCCTCCATTCATTTGACATTTTTTAAAAACTTGAGTGTTACGTATACTACTAGAATATGCGCAAAGATTTAATAGCTAACTTAATGGCTAATAATTCTTTATCATATGTGGAATATTTTTGTTGTTTTTTTGTAAATTTTCCTGACGTGTATGCTACTATTTTCTTTTTTTTTTGCTATCAAAACTCCTGCCTAGAAATATTCTGAAGCATCGGTTTGAAGAGCTATTAGCTCAGATTCAGAAGGGAAATATAATGTCGTTTGATCCCACACTCATCTCCAGCATTCTAGTAAGGAATCTTGCAGAGATAAAAAGAGAAAAAATTAGAATGGTAATTAATTACAGAAAACTTAATAGTTGTACAAAGTTTGATGGATATTTTATTCCATCAGCAGAACAGCTAATTAAACAAATATAAGGAGCCAAATATTATAGTAAATTTGATGCAAAATCAGGATTTTGGCAAATTAAACTTGGAGATAAAAACTCTAAAGAATTGACATCATTTAGTAGTCCTCAAGGACATTACGAATGGAATGTAATGTCCTTTGGTCTTAAAAATGCACCCCAAGTATTCAAAAAATGGATGAATTCTATATTTGGACATTTATCATTTGTAGCGGTATACATAGACGATACTATTGACATCTATTTTAGTTT
Organism: Dracaena cambodiana; assembly: GCA_036321105.1. Taxonomy (NCBI): domain Eukaryota; kingdom Viridiplantae; phylum Streptophyta; class Magnoliopsida; order Asparagales; family Asparagaceae; genus Dracaena; species Dracaena cambodiana. Next base: position 9,184,621 of record JAYEPQ010000018.1, read on the forward strand.
GGCTCAAGAATGAAGATGAAGAGATCTACAATAGAATAAATGGTTGTTTTAGGTCAAACTCTGCTGGACATCTATTATATTCAGGAAGAAGTTTTAGGCTTAAAAGATATAGAGCTACTGAGGTATTTTTGGATTTAATTATCCAAATACCATATGGATATTATGGAAAAATTCATAATATACCAAAATATGCAAAAAACAATGTTTTTATTACATATGGTCAAATAGAACCAATGTCCAAAATAAATGTAAGTATTCTATTAAAAAGTACAAGTCTTGAGGATAAAAACTATGTAATAGAACAAGGAGACCCAATAGGTCTATTGATATTACAAAAATATAAAGATTTACCTTTAATAAAAAAAGATATAAGTGAATCTAATTTTAGTTCACCAATATCTCAATCTTCTTCCAATCCTCAAACGGGAAAGGAAACATATTATGAATATCGTATATATATGAATACGATATCAGAAAGATCTGAAACTTCGAATCAATCTGAAATACAAAATGAAAGTATTCAAGATAGTATGGGAGAACAATTTATAGTTACTGATGAAGATCTAGAAAGATTAAAAGAAGCTATTCCCCATACTGATAAAGAACAAGAAGATATATATAGATCTGAACAAGATCACTCTTCTGAACAAGAAGATACATATAGATCTGAACAAGAGTATTCTTATTTCTATATAAATATGGAATAAGGATCTACATCAAGATCTACACTAGTACTTCCTCCACCAGGATCAGTACAATCAAATCCACCTATTCCTGAGTAGAAATGAGTCAAGGAGCAGGAGGATATGGTGAAAATCCTGAAGCTTTTATAAATGAACATATTATTAGAAATAGTAGAAAATACAAAAACATGGGACAAGAATTTACCCATTCTCAAGAAATGATTTTTAATATAGATACATGAACATATTATTAGAAATAGTAGCTTTCTCACCTACTAGACATCTATGTATACCCTGGAATATATTTAACATCATAATTAAAAATTTCCAGAAAACTTGAACTCAAAACAACTTATAAGTTAGCTATTAAATCTTTGTGCATATTCTAGCAGTATACATAACTCTTCCTTAACAAAGAAACTGATAATGTCAAAGTAAGAAAATGTCAAATGAATGGAGTGTCATATGTCTCCGGCTACATGACACTCAAGTTTTTAAAAAGGTTGCAAATGTTTCAAATGCAACCTGATAGTTCTCTCTCGGAATCGCTCTATAAGTTGACGAAGTAAATGAATAGTTCCTGTCGTCGATCGCCCCGGTATAAATCCAAACTGGTTCTCCGATATTTTAACGGTTTGCCTTAATTTATGTTCAATGACCCTTTCCTAAAGTTTCATAGTGTGACACATGAGTTTTATTCCACGATAGTTAGAGCAACTCTGAATATCACCCTTGTTCTTATACAAAGATACTATGGTGCTCTTCCTCCATTCATTTGACATTTTCTTACTTTGTCAAATGTTGTTAAAAAGATCTGTCAGCTATTTCATATCAATTCTTCCTAAGTATCTCCATATCTCTATAGGAACTTATCTGAACCAACTTTTCCTGATTTCATTCTTTTCAAAGTCTCTTTAATTTCAGATTTTTTAATTCTGTACATAAAACTACAATTCATATCCTCACACTGAATAGTAAGATCTCCCAAATCTTTAGTAAAACTACCATTATACAATCTATCAAAATAATCTTTCCATCTTTTTTTAATCTCTTCGTTCCGAACTAGAACTTTCTGATCCTCATCTTTAATACATTTTACAGTACATAAGTCTCTAGACTTTCCCTCTCTTATTCGAGTAATTATATATATATATATATATATATATATATATATATATATATATCCTTTTCTACCTCTTTATTATCCAATTTCTCGTACACTTTTTTATATAATTTAGTTTTTGCATGCCTCCTTCTTAGCTAGTTTATACTTCTCAAAGCTTGTTTCATCATTATTATTATTATTCTTCAAATCTCTATAAAGGTCCCGCTTGATCTTAATAGTACTTTTTACCTCTTCACTCCACCATGATGTATCCTTACATGGTGGAGTATCGCCCCTTGACTTACCAAATATATTTTTAGCTACCCTCTTAATGCAGCTAGTCATTTTGTTTCATGTTACATTCATTATGATCCCTCCAATCTGTTTCTTGAACTACTCTATCTACAAAATTTTTTTAATTACTTTCTAATCGCTACCACTTAATTTTAGGATCTAATTTATACTTAATCTTTCTAAATCTCTTTCTAATCTGAATATCTAAAACTAAGAGTTTATGTTGGGTAACTACACTATTGCCTGACACTACCTTACAATCGATGCAAGTAGCTATATCTACCCTCCTAATTAAAAAGAAATCTATTTGGCTCGCACTCGATCCACTTTTAAAAGTAATCAAATATGAAACTCTCTTTTTAAACCAAGTATTAACTAAAATCAAATCATAAGATAAAGCAAAATCTAGAATTGAGTTACATGCTTCATTTCTTTCCCCAAAACAAAATCCTCCATGTACACTATCAAACCCATTACGACTAGTTCCTACATGCCCATTGAGATCACTACAAATAAATAGTTTTTGTCTAGCGGATATTTCTTGTACTATCTCATCTAGATCCTCTCAAAATTGATGTTTACTAGATTCATCAAGTTCTACTTATGGGCATAGGCACTAATGATATTAAGAATCTCTCTATCTAAAATAAGTTTAACTAATAAAATTCTATTACCATTTCTCCTAATCTGCACTACATCCCCAACTAATTGTTTATCTATGATTACACCTACCCCAGTACGATTTCTATCTCTACTCATATATCAAAGTTTATAACCCAAAAACTCTATGATTTTAGCTTTCTCACATACCCACTTAGTGTCCTGCATGCACAAAATATTAACCCTCCTAATCATAATATCAACTAACTCCATTAATCTACCTGGATCGGAACTTATGTTCCACGATGCCAATAGAATCTTATGTTAATGAGCTAACTTTTTTATTTCCACTCGCTTATTAAGGTGTGGGAACGCTCTTACATTTGACAACAATTAATGTAAGGGAACCTATGTTTTACGATGCCAACCGAATCCTATGTTCATTAAGTGTTCATCAACAATTAATTTTAAAAAAATCAAACCTTGAACTTTTTAATGTTAAATATTTTTAATTAAATCATAATGTTATTTAGACTGATGTGCATAAATTGATTAATACCAATAACAAAATGTATTAATATTGGACAGAGTAAAAAATTTGAGATGGAAAACTATGAAATCATGGTTTTTAACTTATTCTCATGGTAAAGAATGATAAATATACATAAATATAGTTTTTTTTTCTGCATTTCACACGTGCATACATCAAACCAATATCAAGCAATGCCTCAACCATCACAAGCATTCTCTTGGCTACATTAAAGTGCAAAAACTTACACCATAAATTTACACTGTGGAGTATTGAAGTTTCACCTCTCATCTTAGCTGAAATAATTTTAAGAAAATGGAAGAAAAAAAATGTAAACAGTATAATCAGACTAAGGAACTGTTCTGTTTCTCAGCTCCTTTTATTCTAGGTGCTGATCCATCCATCATTATTCCATAAACTGTTCAATATTTCCATCTTCTGAATTTCCTTTATTCAAAACTACACTTATTACCATTTCCTGTAATTTTTAGACATAAAATTGAGCAGGGGGAAAAAGGAAAGGGAAAGTTACAGTAAAACAAGATGAAAAAAAGAAATTGGAAATAAGAATTGAAATTTCAGGGTATTTCAGAAAGTAGAAAAGGGAAGAGAAAATACATCTTATTTTATACAATAGGGTTTTGGTTCTCTTCTGATTTATAAATTTGTAGCAAGAAACATCCTTGGCTTAAAACCTGCCTATTTCTGCCAAATATTGTAGTCAAGTACAATGTTGAAAATAACGCATTATGAAACCTGTTATATTGCGTTATGATAGCTAACAGAAGCCAACATTATTTATTAGTCGAAACTAACTTTCTACACCGTAATAGTGCATTTTTCACGTTACTTTATATTGTTTTACATTACGTTACGTTAAATTACGTTATGTTATTTGCAGCATTTTTTATAGTAATTTTCATATTGATTGTTGTTTATTTATTTTGATTGTTAGCTAATTGCAGCAATTTTTTTACTTGATTAATTGTTGTTTTCTTATTTAATTACTTGTGGAATTGTTAATTTACTTGTTTGTGATTACTTTCTTATTTTCTTGTTATAATTCCTTTTAAGTTACTGAAATTTCTTACTTGTTGATTCAATTAAATTCTCAGCTAAACTAGAATGAACAACTATAAATAAGATAAATTGAGTTTGCAAAATATAAATTACAATATAGATAATAGCTGAAAATAAATTTGAATTCTTGTTTTCTTGTTTAGATGATGACTAAAATTATTAGTCCAAACGTAATATAATTTATAAAGATAAATTTGAAAATTTAATGTGAAACTTGTTAGAATTGATTCTGTATTATAAAATGTTTTTATACTTTTTTAGATTTTTTTTAATTTATAAAATTTATTTATATTTTTATATTTGTTTTTATTAAACAAATAGGAAATTGCGTAACTTATGTTATGCGTTACGCTGTATGTGATTTAATCTAACAAACGTAAAGCGTAAGATTATCGCTATTTTAAACATTGTATATTTAAATTGAGTCTACGGCCTAAATGTTATTAATGTTAAATTTCAAGTCCCAAGGCACACATTTCCTACCATGATATTTCACAACTGCTATATTTCAGGGCAAACAAGGTTCATATTTCTTTAATGTTCCATTCATCAAATTGTCAATAGTTCTTTATTTCCCCTTTTCATGGTTCTAATTTTATATTATACATTTTGCTTTTACGCATGTGACTTAGGATTCACTAGCTTTGTGATTTTGGGATTTTTGTATTTGCATGTGCACATTAGATGGTAGAGGTCTGGTAATATGTTTTTCTTGTTGTCTATTGGTGCAATTATTTTTCATTCGTGGAGAAAACATGAAAGGTTACCCTTGGCCTTATTTCATATTAGATTATGATGATGATTATTTCTTTCTGTAGGGGGAAAGGAAAATTTCGGTGCTGGTAGGGATTACACTTGTTTTCATGATCCATGTTTTTGGAGTATACTGGTGGTACAAGAATTATGACCTATTATATCCGCTAGTACTGCTCCCTCCGAAGGAAATACCACCATTTTGGCATGCTATATTTATTATCATGGTCAACGGTATGTATTCCACTTTCATGTAATCTACAAATTAAGTTATCTATATCTGGTAAACTAGCTATATGTTGCAGGGACCTTGACATGCATTATGATAATTTTGAACAATATTTTTATTTGTTGAAAATAGAAACCTACTCCAGTTCTTGACTTTACATGTGTAGTTTAAATGTCATTCCTAATGCTATCTTTAAATCTTGCAACCAGTTGTCCACTTCTCGGTTTGCATAGTTATTTTACTTTATCCTCTTTGTTCGTAGATGTCACTTGCTGGTTTCTAGGACAGTCCCTCCTCTCATCTTATTTTCACTTATTTGATACCCCTCGTTTTATTCTCATTTCTTTTTCCTAGTGTAACCAGTTGCTATGAAGCATGGACATTTCTAAGTTGAGTTTCATGTCCATATCGAATACGTATTGTACACAGATACTTGCACGACACTTTCCGATATGTGTTGGACATACTAAAGCCGTGTTGGATGTTAAAAACCTAAGAACTTGTATACTGGAGTAATGTCCGCCTTCAAAAGTCATACCAGTGCGTGTCAGGACTGTATTTGCTTTCAAAAAGTCGTAGAAATTGCGTGTTAAATAGCACTATCGAGTTGCATATTGTCAAAAAAGAAAAAAAATTTTGACATTAAAGGAATATTAAGTTAATAGGTTCCAAATGCTTAGCAAAAATAGATATTTTAAATATTTCATTCAAGATACAAGTCTATTGAATTTTAATTACTTGATTAGAATCTATGTTTTAAGTTATTAAGGTTTTTTGTCTTTTCTTTCTACTTCAAACATGAGTTTTGATACTCATTTTATATATCACATGTATAAGCACGCATACCAGTGTTCTAAATATCGAATACCGGTGATATACCGGTCGGCCAAATTACATACCGGATACTGGACGAGATATCGCGATATGACTCTAAATACCGGAGTGTTATATCGGTGTCATACCAGTTAAAAAATAATCATATAATTGCCAATATAGAACATTTTAAAGCACATAAAATAAGTTTAGGATACTTATCTTGGCTTATTTGCATTCTACTTACGAATTTATAGATACCGTTTAGAACGTCCGCATATATACCAAGCGACATATAATTATAATCCAAGTAAATAGTTGAGCTATTACTTTCCTCAAAAATTAAAAAAAAGATGACATAAAATATAATTGATTAAATATCAAAATAACTGTTGCTCAATATAAATAAACATAATATATTCTTAATCAAACCTTTACTAATAAAATATTTCTTTCTTCTAAACAATTATGTCTCAAAAATAACTATTGTACTCAATATAAAAAATTATGTTTTTTTTATATAACATAATGCAACACAATGCTTAATCTAGCCTCAACAACCACAATTTTTTTTTATTACGCAATGCTACACAATGCTTAATCTAGCCTTCAACAACCACAAATTTTTTTTATTACACAATGCTACATCCCTAACATACAAAATATCTTAATTTAGCCTTCAACATAAACAATTGTTTTTACACAATGCTATCAGTTTACCATAAAAAATATCAATTCACATCCAAATTTAACAAATTTAACATATAAATTTAACAAATTTAACATACAAATTTTATCTACCCTCTTCAACATTCGATCCACTGTAACAGTGAATCAGATTCACTGATCCATACAAAATCAGTGAATATTCAGTGTGAATCAGTGAATTCAATGCTATAAGTTTACCATAAAAAATATCAATTCACATCCAAATTTAACAAATTTAACATACAAATTTTATCTACCCCCTTCAACATTCAATCCACTGTAACAGTGAATCAGATTCACTGATTCACACAGAATTAGTGAACCGATTCACTGATTTAGTGTGAATCAGTGAATTTAATTCACTGTTACAAAATTTTCCCAATCCAAAAATTAAAATCCAAATTCTTTCATGTTTTAAACACTTAATCACACATATTACAATCACAAACTATAATTTAAAGAAAAATTAGACTAATTAGAAGCTAATAATTCTTGCCCAAAATTAGAAATTTAAAGATTTACAAAGAGGGTGATTGACTTACCAAACGAGCTCGTCGGTGACACTGTCGGATCGTCGGAGAGTTCTCAACTGCTCGGCGAAGCTTCGGAAATTGCCCAATTGAGCTCACCGAAGCTTCGGTTAGGGCTGAGATTCCCTCTGGTTATTCGAAGTCAGCTGAAGGAGAGATGGCGATGGTGAAGAAGAGAGGACATCGGGTGAAATTGGTGAAAATTGGGTTTTTTTGGGGAAAATCAGTCCAGCAGCTCGAGCTCGTGAACGGGAGGAGAGGAATTTAGGGTTTTTTTTTTTTAGAACAATCGGGGTGAGTTTTCGAGTTTTAATTTTTTTCTATCGGGTCGGGTCTAGTGGGACAACGGGTTTCAATCGCAATCCTAACCCAGTAACAAATTAGCCAATAAATGACCATACTGGCCGGTATTTCACATACCAGATACTGGCCGATGTATCGCCACGTGGCCGATATATCGGCCCATACTAGTCGAAAACGGATGTGATAAAAAAATCAACATTCTGTCTTGTTTCTTCCTTAAAACTGATATATCGGCTGGTATACCGGCCAGTATTTAAAACACTGATGCTTAATTATGTTGCCATCACTGTGTTCCCATACCCTGCTCTTCTAGGACTTGTATCTCTATCTCCGTGTTGTGCATATTTGTGTTTGAATCCATGTCCATATTTCATGGACCACCTGTATCTTTTAAAACTGGACAAGTTTATTGACACTATAGTAGAGACAGGAAGCATGCAAACAAAAAAAAGAGAAGAGAATGAGACTAGATACTAAGTCCCATTGAGGATTCATTGTTTGTTAGCAGCAGCTATTGAGGATAGCTTCTATATAAAACTCCTCCAAATAATATTTGACACAGGATGAAAGTGAAATTAGGATTTGTGGCGGAGAACTGGAAAAAAAATTAGGATTTTGGGATAAATTGGGGTGGGGGGTTTGGATCTCACATTTAGGCGAATCACACGCCTATTCACTTACGAATCACTCATGTGAAAGATTTGGGAAGAGGCAAATTATATGCTCTCAATTTTCATCATCTCTGTCCATATAAATAAAATTAGAGTTTTATAATCAATATATAGAGAACACTAATGCAATAAGATAATAATAAATCTTTTAAACTCTGACTAAATAACTAATTTAACCAAATCAAATCTTGATTTTATTTGATCTCTATCAATTCTCTTCCGCTTGGAAACATTCACCACATGGTGAATAATGGCAAGAAGAAAATCAAGTACGGCCGAATAAAATTGGTCATTATAACCGTGAAAATATGAGATTGTATCGTATATATTACACTCCACTTATTTGAAATCAGTATCAGTGTTGATATATTTATCACAGAACATGAATCTCATAATAATTAACTCCAAAATTTTCAAATCACAAAGTTCAGAAAAAATACCATAGAATCGCAATGTCTCGACTGTAACTCGAATTCGATTAGAACCAGACTTCAAATCCACCAAAAATCTCTAAATGGGTTTGGAAATAATTTGTGGGTCAAGTTCTTTGTTTGTGGATCCGCAACTTGAGCTTGAATTTGGTTTGTATGCTGCACAAAGGGGTCTGATTTAGTTGTGGGTCGAATATGGAGTGGGTTTGGTTAACCCAAACCCTATTTAATTTTCCCAACTCAGTTTCTATCCTCTATGGTATGGCGGAAGGTGGAGAATTGAAGTTGACGAGTCAAAATTGCGGGCGATGAGATTGGCTTGCAGTTGTCAGCGAGGAAGGTGGCTGCAGGACTTTTTTTTTTTAAACCTTAAATCTTGGGTTGGAGCTCGAGTTGATTGAAAGAGGAAGGGAAAAGGTGGGGCTGATCAGAGAGAAGGGGTTGGGAAAGTTTTTTCCCCCTTCTTATCTTCTCTATTCACTGTTTTCTTCTTCTTCTTCTTCTTCTTTTTTATTTTTTTTAAATTTTTTGATCTTTTTTTGTATCACTCTTTTTTTTTCATTTCACTTTTCTTTTCTTCACTATTTTTTTTCTTTTTTTCACTGTTTTTTCTCTCTTTTTTAAAGAAACTAAAATAAAATAAAATAAAAATGGGATGAAGATGGAGGATTTGAACTTTGATACCAATTTGATACAGGATGGAAGTGAAATTAGAATTTGTCGTGGAGAATTGGGGAATAAATTAGGGTTTTGGAATAAATTGGGTGGTTTGGATCTCACATCCCCGCGAATCACACGCCCACTCTCTCACGAATCACTTATGTGAAATATTTGAAAAGAGGCAGATCATATGTTCTCAATTTTCATTCATCATCTCTTTATATATATATAAATAAAATTAGAGTTTTACAATCAATATATAGAAAATCCTAATGCAACAAGATAATAACAAAACTTTTAAACTCTTAACTAAATAAATAATCTAATCTGGTCAAATTCAATCTTGATTTTATTTGATCTCTATCAAAGTTCATCCGGACCCATAAGCTTATGTGCATTCCTCGCCATTTGTATTATGTTATGCATAATCAGGTATCATGGGGATTTAAAGAGGTCCTATGTTCTTACTCCTTACATATTACTGCCATATTCCTTCTGGCGGGCTCATGACTGCAAAAGTGGTATTGTGGAAGACAGCTCGGAGCAAGGGATATTGCAGATGCATTGATTAAAAGCATCAAATTTTTGTATATAAATGCACATGGGACACCATTGATTGCCAAGTAAAAAAATAAATAAATAAATTAATATGATAAATATAGAAAATCAAACATTTAATCAAGCGTAATTCACCGATCTTAGAGCCACTTTCTTGCTAATAGTCTAAACTTGTTCACTAGAATGAATTGTTTCGGAAGCATGACTTAAATTAATGTTAAGATCCAGACAAAAATTTTGTCACAGGCTGCAACATGGGTCATTCTTTTGACTTGTTTTCAAATTCCTGGGCAAGGCTAATGTAGGCAAGTAAGAACCTTCATATAACCCAAAATACTGTGGATAGGTAGACATATCTTCTAGCTTGTGCAGTTTGAGCTATGCAACTAAGGGTCATCCTTTCAAATTATTTTCTATTAGGAAAAAGCCTAGATTCTAAGCGAAGAAGCTGGATATAAGATTAGTTACAGGGATCAAATTCATCCACGAGGCACAGATATAAGCCTAAGAGTCAAATGGATCATCCCTTCTTCTTAACCTCAGTCATCTTGAATTGCTATCAACATTCCAAAGCTAATATACATTCTTGCTGAAAGTATTTTTTTTGTGGATTGCTCACAATAGTCGCCAGAGCACCTCAAACATAACAGACCCAACATACCATTTGGGTAGATTGGAGATCTATGGACAAGAGAGAACAAAGTAATCTTAACACCTCAATTGTAGTAGTCAATGTTTACAAGTCTTTCCCTGCACTACGTAATCCATTTATTACATTTGCTCCTATGGATTTTTGCATCTTGAGATCCACTCATATTTTCTCTTAAGATAAAGGATTAGAATTTGAACTCATTTTCTGAAGCTTTCGTCAGTGCTCAGCTCTTGACTAGACTACGAACTTTCTCTTTTGGGCAGTATCTGGTCAAGTTGGGTCACTCTCATGCCAGGTCATTATCGGGTCAATTTATTTACGACTGACTCACATCTGTCCTTTTTAATTAACGGGTAATTTCAACTTACCTGCAATTTTTTCCAGCTCATATAACCGGATTATAGAAATCCCAAAAAGAAGGAAAGGAGACAAGGGGCTCAAACTTGAACTTGGTTCAATTTAGTGCATAGACAAGTTCCTAACCTCTGAGCTACAACCTCTTTTTGTTTAGGAGTGACATTATACTTGATGCATCTTATCTGTCATTTAAAAAAAAAAGATCTGAAGCATGTAGGACTCAATCCAATGTCAGCAAATAGCATAAACAACTCAGTTACTGAAACTTTTTTTTACCTGTTTCAAAATATGTGGATGAGTGGTAGTCATAATTCTTAACATGGATAAACTCGGCCAACAAGTAAAATGTTCTGAGTTTGTCAGACACTAACCAGATCCGTTTGTTAAATATGTTGGTGGTTCGAGTCAAAATTGCCACCACTACTTTTCCATGACCTTTGTCCAGTACTTGTGAATATCTTTGTCTCTATAGGCTTTGCAGTGACCTTCTCACCTTCATCTGAACCTCTCTCTTCTACCCTCAACAGCTATATTAAGTCCTCTTTAATTGTCTAGCCATTTTATCTTGACGATGCAATCTAGACGAGGATGATCAATCTTTCAAATTTATCTCCTCGGAGACTGAGTTTTAACTGACTTCTTGTATCAGCTAATTGAGGAAGCTCTACTGATTCATAATGGTCTTAACTAAAATATATGTTTTTGCGATGAAAACCCTGACTAGCCTTTTCTGACCTGGTGTAACTATCTAGCTTCTTATATTCATGATTATATCTGTGGGTGGTTAGCTACCTTTATGTTATTGCTTTATCACTTTATGCAGATACAATGGTACGCCAAGCAGCAATGGTTGTCAAGTGTATGCTGCTTATGTACTATAAGAACAGCAAGGGCCGGAACTACCGTAGGCAGGTAATACACTAATCTACCTTTTCTTAATCCATCTATATTGACCTAGTATAGGAAGTAATTTGCTAAATTTCTCTAAACAACTTATTAGGAATTAAAAATTCAAGAACTACTGAATTTTTTGGGGGTTTTGTCGTGTTTAGTGTAATAAGTTATTTGTTTCGCATATTTTCCTAGAAATATAAAATGCTGCAAGATTGAACTGTCAAAGCTGGGTAAATTTACATGCCATGATTAATAGTGTAAATTTCACTGAACTCCCATAAATTTTAGGGGATTCTTAATAAACTTGTATGTTGTCTTTTTTCATCATGAATTCCCTAAGCAATAGCAAAATTTCTCACTTAACAGCCATTCAATTAAAGTTAATAGTCTTGTTACACACGTGGCCAAATTTGTCCTTTTCACATTAAAATACCACTCCCTTTATTTAACAAATGTATGTCAAACAATAAATTTAATGTAGCTAAAACATGCTAACTAAAACATACAATGGCTATAACTAATTCCTACTAGTCTTAATAGGTATGAGCAGAAAGCATGTTCCTACCTGTTCTTTGTTGCACGTTCTCATTAAATCTCCCAAACTCAACCTATACCTTGATTGCCCTTAATCTTAACCGTAAACTCAAACCAATTTTTGTACCAATAACCCAACTATTTATAATCTTAAAACTTAGCCCTACACCCAAGTTCTTAACAATATTAACTCATATCTAAAGTCAATCGTATGTTCGACATCTATTAATTTTCCATAACTCTTCAACTCCAAACCCAACCTTAACATCCATCATGTATTCTCAATCTCAATTCTAAACTTAAAGCCCTTTCTTCAAAATACTAACCTACAACCCAACACTAGATCCAATCCTAAATTAATTAATTCCTTAATTTTCATAATTCTAAATTTAAAACTAACATTCCTTTTAAATTGAAGGAGTACAGAGTAGAGGAAAGTCACTAAGAGTTGGGGCTGGGTCTGGGATTAGAAAGAAGGTAAAGGATGATGAAGAAGATGAAGAAACAGATATAAGCCATTATTTGAAATCCAATCTGTACCATTTTGGTTGTTTCTTGTTGGGTTTAGCAAGTTGTCCCCCATTGTAACATTGTAACTCATTAACTTTTTAAGTTACCAATAATATGTGGTTGTTTTACGACTTCTATTAACATTGTTAACATCATTAGGTCTTGTGGGCCTTGTGTGTGATACAGGAGTGTCCAGGATCAAAAAATTCAGCTAGGACTATGTGTTAGCCTATTATATGCTATATCCTGAATCAACATGCAGAAAACTGTGTTGACTTTGAGTATGGTTCTGGGCTGAACTAGAAGTCCATAATTGGCAAGTGAGGTATAAATTGGAAGATAATTGTGTCTATTTTCAAATGCAGTGCATGAATTGGATTCTTCTGAAGGAAGTTACTGCCAAAATATTGGAACATGCGCAGGCTGGCTGAACTGAATCAGATTGTTGACTTTTCAGTTTTCTATGTGCCATTTCAGTTTCTTAAGTGTCATTTAAGTTTCCTAGGTGTCATTTCAATTATATTTGAGTCTGGTAGACTATGCAAGTCAATAAATGTTTGTAGAAGTCTCAAGCCTATATATAGTGTTGTAAAGTATGTGGGGAAGCAGTGAAGTTATGAAATGTATCCAGTAAACCTTCGTCCTTTATTCTATAATTTTGTCTCTCTTTGGCTGAATCCATTGAGTGTTGAGTTCCTTGTCCTGTATCTCTAAGGTGGTGATATCATATCCTTAGAGTGGTGGACTGAGCTATGCTCTCTGTTAATATCTCATGTTTAGTTGTTTTCCCTGCATTCCGGTATCAGTGATTTAAAAAAAAAAACATAAAGGTGTTTAGTAATATTACCCTTAAATAGTATTTGTAAGCTTATGCCTTGCTTGTTTTGAATTGGTAATGACCATCTGTTATGCAATTCAGTTCAATGGGCCTTTTAAGTGAAAACTTAAAGAAAAATGAATGTTAACCTCATCCTCTAGTATTTTGATTATTTACAAGTTACAGGTATACGATACATGACTATAGAATATTTAATATTTATATACATATGAAACATAAATAGTACATAGCTTTCTCCCACTTTGGCAATGCTAAGAAATAGGGGGATGCATAAATTAAGAATAATATGGAGTAGCTGTATATGATAAGTTGATAACAATGATACTAAATAAAAAAAGGTTATTAGAGGAAACTAGCAACTCTCTCTCTCTAAACATTTTCATGGTTTGAATTCAAGTCAAAATAAATTTGGGCCTAGCTCCCTCTCATTATTTTCCATTGGTAAATATCTAACACGACATCTTACAGAAACCAAATGCCATCTCATAATTAATGAATGAGCTAAAAAAATAATGGAAACAAACTTGATTAGGTTCATGCACAATTAAACATACAAAACATTAACATGTACATGTAGGTCTCTATATCAAAGTTAAAGTCCATGATGATAAAGTACATTACCTAAATGTGGGGCAGATAACTATATCTGAGAATAATAGAGAGCAAAAATAATTAAATCGTCAATATTTTTATGCTTCCCACTAATTCATGAAACTTTTTCATATATAAGGATAAACAAATAGTCAATATTCTTAATGTAAGTTGTAGAAAACAAGTATAAATAATTCTCAATCAACATAAGCTACTAGTACACCATAACATAAAATAGAATAACAATCAAATTATGCATTAAAATTACCAGCTATTTACCATTTAAGTAATGTTAGCAGGTTAAATTTGAAAATTTTTCCAAGAATTTTCAACCCCTCAAATTCTATCCAACCTGCTTGTTTTCAATTGTTTAATACCTACAGTTCAAGAACTTGGTTCACATTTTGATGCCCAGATACACTCAGGACCATTTAAATTAGTAGCACGGGGTACCTTCCCATGAATTCACACACATACACAAACATATAAAAACTTGTACCTAATATGCCTTTGTTGCATAACACAAAGTATAAGTAAATTTAGGCTTAGAAGAATATCAACAAGGAAATCCATATGAAGAATAAGATGCTTGACCTTTCTCTTTCAAAGGTTGTGTCACAAGATTTCATTGTAATTCAATTCTTCAATGTGTTCTGAATATTGCTCTCTTGCGAGTTCTCTATTTGAGCATTAAGATATTTACTTGTACTCAAGTGTGTTGATAATCATCTCTCTTGAAGCTAATTGATCGGTTGATAAAGAATTTTGCTCACAGGATGCATTCAATTTAGATCCAAACTTTTTTTTTTGATGATATGGAGATTAATTTTATTTATTTCTTAAGTTTGTAATTAATGAAAAATTAATTAATCATTGCTCTCAATAAATGATTTTTTAGTTGCTAATACCAAACCATCACCCTAATTTATTATATTAATTAATAATGATTATACAAAATTATATTATCATATCTGTGTTATTAATTATTATTTTATTTAATATAAAACAATATTAATAAATACTTAATTTAGTTAGTTTTACTAAATTTTAATTTATTTATAACTAATTATATTTATAACTGATTTTTGGGGTGGGTGGGACCCAAATTTTCTCCCCTCAAATTAATCCACTTCTTTCAAAATGTATGCCGCCAAAGAAAATGGGGTGATTTGGTTGATGGATAATGAGCTAGACATGTAAAATGAAAGTCAAAGATTGAGATAATTTCCAGTTCCAATTTTATACCAGTTATGTTGACCAACACTAAATATATATGGTTCCAGTTCTTCCTCCTCAATCCCTCTCAATCACCAAAACCAAACAAAAGAAGAGTAGAAAACAAAGAGCTCTGCACATGATTATTAGTAAATTAGTATTTCAAAATAACTAATTGAATTTATGTATTTGTTAAATGTTGGACATGGATATAACCTGCATAACACCAGTAATTTTAAAATCAGTCATATCCGTACTGGACACGTGGCACTTCTTAGACACTCTGTAGGATGAAAATGTGTTGAATATTTATTAACCTTACCCTTAATTTTATAATATTTTTTTTTTTAAGTTGAAGGCCCTTCTCGGGCACTTCGTGGACAAACGCACATTTCTTACACCTTTTTGTTTAATTTATAAGTTTGAGTATATGTTTCATTTTATTTATATATCAAGCTACTTATTATAGAGGGACAATCTTGATATAATAATGATCTCATCTAAATTATGTATTTTAAATTGTAGCATTAATGTATTAGATGTCACTTCCTTTTTTTTTTGTGTGCGTGTATATATGTATGTGTCACACACATATATATATATATATATATATATATATATATATATATATATATATATATATATATATTACTAATGTGGCACATTTGTACCCATTTCTGAACCCGTATTCTGTTATGGAGGATATAACACTATAAGACATGGATATAATAATGTCAAACATGATGGTCACATCTTTCTTGTCTGGCCATGTCAGGATCAGTTTTAGGGGGAGTTTACTGTATATGATAGGTTGTTAGGTCGTGTGTTTTTTTTTTTTTTTTTTTTTTCGGCTTAAGATAGATTTTTTTTTTTTTTTTGGCTTCCAAAGCAATATGGCAATTATCTAAGCTATTGTAAATATGGCTACACACTTCTTCATTGTCTTGCAAGATCATTGAAAAGGCATTTTTCTTTCTTTTCTGTTTTTGGTAGATTAACTTTAAAGTTCTCGAAACACCTTTTTCTTATTTAGTATTTCCTCATCTGCAAAAGACTCTTCAGCTTTCTTAGAATTTTGACTTTCAGCATAGTCTCTATCTGTTGCACCAATTAGAATTTTGACTTTCATGTTTGCATATATCGTATTTATTTTAATTTTGTGTTCATTTAAAAAAGTTAAGTTTGTAATTCAATATAATGTATTTTTTAATTCTTTTGATGTTATTATTGTCACTTATATTTACAATTTTCTTCATGCTGTCAGGGTCAAATGCTAACTCTAGTTGAATATCTCCTTCTTCTGTATCGAGCATTGTTGCCGGCACCTGTTTGGTACCGTTTCTTCCTTAACAAGGAATATGGCAGCCTCTTTTCATCCTTCACTACTGGCTTATACCTAACTTTTAAGCTGACATCAGTTATTGAGAAGGTTAAATTTTAAGGTTCTTTGGAAAGAAAATCAAGAGACACTTGATGCTAGCTGCAGAAGAAATCTTTTTATTTATTTTATGCTTGTGGATTCCAGGTCCAGTCATTCTTTTCGGCATTGAAAGCGTTGTCACGTAAAGAGATGCATTATGGATCATATGCGTCAGCGGAGCAGGTAGAGTATTTAATTCTCCTTCCAATTTCTTAAGCATATACAACTGACTTGTTTACTTTCTCTTTCCCCCTTGTTTAAATGGAGCATTCATTGACATTTAGAATCCCAAATATTTGGAACTTCCAGAGCATCCAGGTTTTTGTGTGGGTTCTTGCTAGTATTTTACTTGTTATTTTGGTGATACTGATATGTCCCTTGATGACATAATTAAGAGTGTCAGACACAGTACTTCAACATTGAGGTTTGTGGGTGCAGTATGCCTGTCTCTGTATCTTTATATGTGTGCTTGTCTGGGATCATATGCAGCCAAAGTGATGCTATAGCAGACAAAAAAAAAAAAAAAAAACTCAAGGAAGTTAGACAAGTGTATTCTTTTTGTGAGTTTCTCAGGTAATATATGGAGCCTCTGAAAGCAAAATTATGAATTTCTTAATAGAAGAGTTACTTTGGATATTTAAACCCCACGAGCCTCTGCCAGTGCTAGTCTCTAGTATCTGGCCATGCTAGTACGTCTCAATATGGAACAAGGGTCTACGTCTCTAGTATCTAGCCATGCTAGTACGTCAGCCTCTACAGAAAATCCTATGGAAGAAGAACCTTCAACTTCTACAGCTCAACCCGAAACTACTAGTAGAGAAAGTTTCGTAAACAATTATATTTTACGACAAAGTAAAAGAGCTTTTGGTGGAACAATGGATCCTCATCTATATTTTAATATAGATAAAATACCATATCCAAAACTTAAAAGATATATTGCAACTTGGATGCAACATATAATTGGACATGTATTTATATCTCCAATAAAAATACCAAATATAGAATTTGTCTTATATGCTACAAGTAAATGGGAAGGAATAGCTTTAGATTGGTTATCCCCATATGAAAAATTCTATCCCGAACAAGTCAAAAAGATAGATACTTATCCTACAAAAAAGGAAACTCTTATCAGTATAGTTTCTCTATTTTATGCTGATATGACGGGGGAAGAATTCGTAGAAGATGATGATGTATCTGAAGAATTCTTACTCAAATTACAATTATGTGATATATGTTATTTAGAAGAATTCATAAATACATATATCGGTTATATCTTTCGGCTAAGAACACTAGAAACAAAATTATTCTGGATAAAGGGTTTTTTTGCAAAAATTCCTTTTCCTTGGAAAAATCTTATTAAAACAAAATATGACAAGATTAGATTAGAAGGATTTGCGGGAACAGATCCTAGTCTATCTCATTCTACAGGTTTTCTAAAAAAAGCTTGTATGGATACATTAAAAGAAGTTTGTAAAAATTCAAAGGCAAACAAACAAATGAAAAAACAAATTTTATCATCTCAACTTAGAACTTCATGTTGTCCAAGTATGATGAAGATTTAAATATACAATTTGGATGTCCTTCAAATTATTATTCATCCAAAAAACAAAACAAAAAATATAAAAACAAAAATAAATATTTCAAGAAGAAAAAATTCAGGATTACCAAAAAGAAATGGAATCCAGAATTAAAAAAGAAATATACATAAAAAAAAAAGAAATCGTAAAAGAAAATTTATTAAAAATAAAAATTTCCGAAAAGGATGTAAATGTTTTAAATGTGATAAAGAGGGTCATTATGCAAATGAATGTCCCACTAATATCAAAACAGTAATACTTAATGATATGGATACCTATGATATCAACGTAGGAACCATATGTGACATTCCAAGTGATACTTCTACTATTTACGAAGTATAAAGTATTTATTCAAGTCTTGAAGAACCAGAATTGTCTGATGAATTATCAGGTTTCTCTTCAGACTTTGAAAAATTCAATATCAATATGTTAACCTTAAGTGAAACTTATAATAGAATAAGAATCACTTTGTTAACTCGTTATGCCATATTACCAAAAAAAGAAAGAGTTCATTCTGCTGGTCATATTTTATATAGTGGCCGTAGTTACAAATTAAAAAGATATAGATCTACAGAAATTTTCTTAGATCTAATTATACATATTCCTTTTGGCTATTTGGGAGTAATCTATAATATCCAAAGACATGTAAAAAACAATCTTTTTATTACACATGGTTTAATTGAACCAATGTCAAAAGTAAATGTTAGTGTACTTTTTAAAAGTACAAGCCTTGAAGACAATGACTGTAATAGATCAAGGTGATCTGATAGGCTTACTTATACTACAAAAATATGAAGATCTCCCTTTAATTAAAGAAGATCTAAGTGAAATTTATCCTACACTAGCTTCAAGTTCTCAAGTTAACGAAGAAACACACTATGAATATAGTGTATTTGAATACAATGACAAATACAGAAAGACCAGGTATTTCTGGAGTAGATATACAAAATGATAGTATCCATGATAGTATGGGTGAACAATTTGTTATAACAGATGAGGATTTAGAAAGATTAAAAGGATCTAGTTCAGGTATTTCAGGAGTAGATATACAAAATGATAGTATCCATGATAGTATGGGTGAACAATTTGTTATAACAGATGAGGATTTAGAAAGATTAAAAGAATCTATACCTCATACAGAGAAAAACAATGTATATAAAAATCCATCTTTTAAATCAAAATTTTTGAACAAAAGAACCTATGTGTTTGAAAGAATGCAAGGTAATATTGAATTACGAGGAGATAAAGATTTTACTTCTGTAAAACTCATTGATCCTTTACAAGTTGAAAAATTAAGAAAAAAAATATTCGAAAGCAAAATATCTTCATATCGGATTAATACAAATAAAAATTACTGGTTTATCTAAAGTAATCCAATACTGCTGCGGTATAAACGTAGCTTGAATAAGACTGGCTTCAGTACCAGTGTCTATTAAAGCATGTATTGTGAATTCCAAGATATTTGGAAATTTAAGTGTTATTGGAACATAGATATGAGATAAAGCTTTTTTCTTTAAATCACAGCGTGGTGAATTTATACTACATCCTGTATTATTGGAATGAATAATTTGCGCAATTATCCTCCATATAATACTCATTATTTCTCCTTTGATGGCAGATTGATATCTAGAGTACCTTTTCCTGCTCCTTTTTTACAACATTTTACGCCAGCACAGCGTGGTGAAGTTCATTTAATTGTCCTGCTATTCATACTACACCTGACTATTGCACATATACTATTCCGGTTGACAATTTATTTCAAAAGACTGTTCATGAAATGTTTAGTCCATTATATAGTGACAATCCTTTGAAATTATTTGACAAAGCTCCAAGATATTGTAATCTAGAATTGCTAGAACAATATCAAGATACAAAAATACGAGTTAACAGTATTATGGTAACTCCTTCTGATAAAGAAGAATTTGCCAGACAAATACAAGACTTAGAAAAATTACAATTAATACAAAAGAGTTCTAGTCCTCATTCTTCACCTGCTTTTCTGGTTAGAAATCATACAGAGATAAAAAGAGAAAAAGCTAGAATGGTTATAAATTACAGAAAATTAAATAGTTGTACAAAGTTTGATGGATATTTTATTTCTTTTGCTGAACAACTAATTAAACAAATACAAGGAGCTAAATACTATAGTAAGTTTGACGCCAAATCTGGTTTTTGGCAAATCAAGCTACAAAAAAGTCAAAACAATTAACTGCATTTAGTTGCCTTCAAGGTCATTATGAATGGAACGTAATGCCTTTTGGACTTAAAAATGCACCACAAATATTTCAAAAATGGATGAATTCGATGTTTGGACATTTACAATTCGTTTTAGTTTATATTGATGATATCTTAGTGTTTTCTAATT
This sequence comes from Dracaena cambodiana, assembly GCA_036321105.1. NCBI lineage: Eukaryota > Viridiplantae > Streptophyta > Magnoliopsida > Asparagales > Asparagaceae > Dracaena > Dracaena cambodiana. The sequence continues at coordinate 9,205,521 of JAYEPQ010000018.1, forward strand.
CTTTAGATGAACACAAAAAACACTTACTACACGTTATTACAATCTTATTGGATAACGGTGTAATACTTAGTCCAAAAAAGATTGAATTATGCAAAGAAGAAATAGAATTTCATGGAAAATATATCAAACAAGGACATATAGAGCTACAACAGCATATCTATTCTAAAATAAAAGAATATCCTGTTACTCTTAAAACTTTAAAAGAATTACAGAGCTTTCTTGGTATTTTAAATTACGGAAGAAAGTTTATTCTAAATTTAACTGAGAAGGTGAAAAATCTTCAAAATCGTTTGACAATAGAACAAGCGAAATTTAAACAAGAAACTGGTGAACAACCAAGAAAATGGAATATAGATAAAATCCCAATTACTTTGACTTCTGAAGAAGAAAAGGAAATTGAAAAGATAAAATTACTAATCAGTGATCAGAAAATTTTATATTTTCCTGCTGACTCTGAATTAGTTATTTTTCAAACTGATGTTTCTAATGATTTTTGGGCAGGTGTTTTCATTGCTCAAAAGAAAGAAATTATTGCTTATACTTCTGGAAAATTTACAAAAGTCCAGCAAAAGTATTCTACTTATGACAAAGAACTACTTGCAATTAAATTAGCATTAAAATCTTTGCGAATTTACTTGCTCAATAGAAATTTTATTATTGAGACTGACAATAAATCTGTTGCTCAGTTTTTGAAGAAAAAACAATTAATAATCCTGAAGAAAATCTCCGACGGTTTAGACTTGCTTTATAACTGGAAATATTTAATTATGATGTTAAATATATTCCTGGTTTTACTAATACCATTGCTGATTTATTGACTAGACCATGAACGAAGATACGTACAATCGTATCAAAGATATGGAAGCCACTCTAACAAAGCAAAGAAAGGCAAGAAGCCTCTTGGCGAGACTTCCACTACCAAGTCTTCTACTCCAGCGACAGTGACAGCAACCACCGCAGGAGCAAAACTATCCTTGGGCACACCAGCCCTAACTTAGCAATCTACCAAGGTTGAAGAGTTTCCTACACTTCATCAGGTAAAGACTTTGCCTACCCAACAAAAGAAGCAGTTGGTGCAGCTACAACGAACCCTTGCTAAACCCTTTGCTACAGCAATTGTCAGAGATTGGTACGACCAGTCTATTAAAGAAAAGGCTCCGGATACCTACGGTCGACTCAATGGGTGTTTCCGTTCTATTCAATCCAATGATTTAAAATCAGCAAATTATTGGTTGACTCAGCTTGAACAAAAAATTGTGCAGGCACACCAGAAACAGGTGCAATACGAGAAACAGTTCCAGCAGATCAAAGAGATCATCTGCAACTTGATTCAGTATTCCACCACCTCCAAATCAGAAGCTCTCAAACAGAGCGAGATGACTTCTTTTTCTGGATCCTCAGCGGATCAAAAGAAGTTAAAAAATATTATCCAGAAAGTTGATATGTCAGATATCCTCAACATACAGATATCTGAATTTTTCAAACTCACCGAGCTCTTTCAGGTTCAGACAGAGAAGACTAGGCGTCTTGATGCTGAACTACTTATCCAGAAGATGCTCACCTTGAACCAGCAAAAATTTGTTCCTGACGAACAACTGTTGACTTTCTTCAGCACTATGGAGTCAACGGAAGTTCCTCTGCTCATCCAAAAAGAGGAATTAATTACAAACAAATACCAACGACCTAGACTCGTTGTTTATCCTAAGGATATACCACGGTATCAGCGTGCTATTCAATTGGGATTGGTTCATACTTTATATTTAAATACAGATCATCCAGAGGAGTATTTGGGAATCATTTCCAAGATCTGTAGTGATGTTGTCCAAGTCTATGTACGGCCTTGGCAAACCATTTTCTATTTCAGAATTTGGAGCATCTGGGAGGAGAGGAACTACATCAAGCTCTACTCCTCTTATCAATTTTGGGAATTGCACCCGCAAAGCCAACAAGCTTCTCAGGGGTGGGATAAATATCCCAAATAAAATTTTGTCTATGAACAACAGGCAAAATATGCTGCAAAAGAATTTCTGGTAGAAGCCACTTCGGATGCCCTTGCAGGAGCGCATTCGGTCACGGAGCAGAATAATATTTTGCTCTTCAACTAGCTCTCTGCCTTTGAAGATTTTGAGATAAAATTTCAGACAGTGACAAATTTTTTGAGCACCATTTGTCTAGGCAGACTTGGGCTTCTTACTAAGCAAGAATTTCTCGAGGCACGAGATCAGCCCATGGAAGATAACAATAGGGATGCAGAACTAGATGAGGAAGTTATGGCAGCCCTGGACGACTAAACGCTTCTTCAAAGCATGGTGGGTCCAATCTTATCTCTTCCACAGCGGCAGCAACATTATTAAAGGAGATTTCACGTCAACATCAACAATGACGTAAAGCAAGCATCTTTATGTCAACATCAACAGTGACATAAAGATGGCATCTTTTTTAAGTCACAATCAGACAGTGACGTAAAGAGGAATCTTCTTTTAGGTCACATCACGACAGTGACGTGATCAACAATGCAACAATAATTCAGCCGACGTCAAATCATGAAGGAATCTCAGTCGGCCGAGGATGTCTATAAATAGGTTTATTATTTCCATTGTATAGACATAGGAATTTAGAGTTTTCTTTTTCTCTTCTTTTGTACACTGAATATTTCTTAAGTTCTTCGAGTTTTTCCCAGTGCCGCTGTAAATTGGTATCAGAGCCTGACTTTGTGAATAAAATTCTGCAGTTTTGAGTGGCCTTCACTCACAACCTTTGTAAGTTTTTTCTTTTATGTCGGTAGAAATACCCGAGACATGTTATTAGCTTACATTTGTTTATACTTTATTAGTTAGACTATGGCAATTATTAGTTACTGCTTTAGTTAGATTATTGCTTCGCACGCATGGGGTAGGAAACGAACCATTGTTGTGCTCTATCTCTCTGAAGCAGTGGCAGAGGTTCGTGGTGGATAGACTAAGGGGTCAGGTCCTTGCAGCCTTAACTCTTACCAGAAAGGTACGGTAGAGATATCATGTTTAGCCGGAGAGACTAGGGTCAAAAAAAAGTACTAAGCTAATGTAAGTAGTAAAGGTCTAGGCTAATAACATAAAGAGATAAACAAGAAAGTAAATTAATAACATGTACTCACTTTGAAACAAATGGAAAAAAACCAGTTTGTTTTACCTGACAAAAATTATATTTGTCCTTATAAACTTACAATACTTAATCATGTAGTACACACTACGGGTACCTCAACTCAAGATGGTATAAATAACTTCATAATTGATCAGTTAAAAAAGATTTCAACTGATGTAACTTTTATTAAAACTTTTTTTCAGAAAGAAAAAGATGCTTTATCTTTAGCTTATGATAATGTTCTTAACACTTTATATGAACCAGAAAAGATTTCTTAAAAACTTGGTTTTTCAAAAGAAAATTATACACAAGAAAAACTTGGCATTGCTTATATACGCATGTTAAAATATTCTTCAAAACATAGTAAACCATTTGCTGTTAATTCTGTTGATGAATCTTATTACAAGCAATTTCTTTTATTACAAGAAAAGGAAATATCTGGTGAAATTTCTAGTCAAACAGTGTATGACTTTTATGAAAAGCATACAGTTGCTATACAATATTTTCGATCTGAACAAGATCAAGATCATGATGATGAAGATGATTATTCTTCAGATTCCACTGATCGAATTTCTGATCATGAGGAAAATCTTTTAGATTCTTTCTCCACTGATACAAGAAATTTAACAGGCGTTTTTTCCAGTGAGGAAGATTCCAACCTGAAAAAAGATAAACAAAATATGAATATTTTAACATCAATATGGAACAAGGGTCTACATCTCTAGTATCTGGCCATGCTAGTACGTCAGCCTCTACAGAAAATCCTATGGAAGAACCTTCAACTTCTTCTACAGCTCAACCCGAAACTACTAGTAGAGAAAGTTTTGTAAACAATTATATTTTACGACAAAGTAAAAGAGCTTTTGGTGGAACAATGGATCCTCATCTATATTTTAATATAGATGAAATACCATATCCAAAACTTGATATATTGCAACTTGGATGCAACATATAATTGGACATGTATTTACATCTCCAATAAAAATACCAAATATAGAATTCGTCTTATATGCTACAAGTAAATGGGAAGGAATAGTTTTAGATTGATTATCCCAATATGAAAAATTCTATCCTGAACAAGTCAAAAAGATAGATACTTATCCTACAAAAAGGAAGCTCTTATCAGTATAGTTTCTCTATTTTATGCTGATATGACGGGGGAAGAATTCGTAGAAGATGATGATGTATCTGAAGAATTCTTACTCAAATTACAATTATGTGATATATATTATTTAGAAGAATTCATAAATACATATATCGGTTATATCTTTCGGCTAAGAACACTAGAAACAAAATTATTCTGGATAAAGGGTTTTTTTGCAAAAATTCCTTTTCCTTGGAATAATCTTATTAAAACAAAATATGACAAGATTAGATTAGAAGGATTTGCGGGGACAGATCATAGTCTATCTCATTCTACATGTTTTCTAAAAAAAGCTTGTATGGATACATTAAAAGAAGTTTGTCAAAATTCAAAGGCAAACAAACAAATGAAAAAACAAATTTATCATCTCAAACTTCATGTTGTCCTAAGTATGATGAAGATTTAAATACACAATTTGGATGTCCTTCAAATTATTATTCATCCACAAAACAAAACAAAAAATATAAACACAGAAATAAATATTTCAAGAAGAAAAAATTCAGGATTACCAAAAAGAAATGGAATCCAGAATTAAAAAAGAAATATACATCAAAAAAAAAAAAATCGTAAAAGAAAATTTATTAAAAATAAAAATTTCCGAAAATGATGTAAATGTTTTAAATGTGATAAAGAGGGTCATTATGCAAATGAATGTCCCACTAATATCAAAACAGTAATACTTAATGATATGGATACCCATGATATCAACGTAGGAACCATATGTGACATTCCAAGTGATACTTCTACTATTTACGAAGTAGAAAGTATTTATTCAAGTCCTGAAGAACCAAAATTATCTGATGAATTATCAGGTTTCTCTTCAGACTTTGAAAAATTCAATATCAATATGTTAACCTTAAGTGAAACTTATAATAGAATAAGAATCACTTTGTTAACTCGTTATGCCATATTACCAAAAAAAGAAAGTTCATTCTGCTGGTCATATTTTATATAGTGGCCGTAGTTACAAATTAAAAAGATATAGATCTACAGAAATTTTCTTAGATCTAATTATACATATTCCTTTTGGCTATTTGGAAGTAATCTATAATATCCAAAGACATGTAAAAAACAATCTTTTTATTACACATGGTTTAATTGAACCAATGTCAAAAGTAAATGTTAGTGTACTTTTTAAAAGTACAAGCCTTGAAGACAATGACTATGTAATAGATCAAGGTGATCTGATAGGCTTACTTATACTACAAAAATATGAAGATCTCCCTTTAATTAAAGAAGATCTAAGTGAAATTTATCTTACACCAGCTTCAAGTTCTCAAGTTAACAAAGAAACACACTATGAATATAGAGTGTATATGAATACAATGACAAATACAGAAAGACATGAATCTAGTTCAGGTATTTCTGGATTAGATATATACAAAATGATAGTATCTATGATAGTATGGGTGAACAATTTGTTATAACAGATGAGGATTTAGAAAGATTAAAAGAATCTATACCTCATACAGAGAAAAAAGATGTATATAAAAATCCATCTTTTAAATCAAAATTTTTAAACAAAAGAACCTATGTGTTTGAAAGAATGCATGGTAATATTGAATTACGAGGAGATGAAGATTTTACTTCTGTAAAACTCATTGATCCTTTACAAGTTGAAAAATTAAGAAAAAAAATATCCGAAAGCAAAATATCTTCATATCGGATTAATACAAATAAAAATTACTGGTTTATTTCGTTCTGGAATAGACACTCCTATTATGATAGCTTGTCTTGATGAAAGAATAATCAATAATCCATTAAATAGCTTAATTGGTGCAAAATCAAATCTTGCAAACAGAATATTTGGAGTAAATATTCATCCAGATTTCTGTATAAGTATACACGATACAAATATTGATAAAGTTTGTTTCTTATCAATTAATTTGAAAGGAATAGAATTATTAGTTGGATCAAAAGTTTTAGGTATACAATGGGAACATTGTATGGCTTTAAACGATACTGCTACATTTAAATCAATAACACCAAATCAGTTTGTTAAACTATTTGAGGTTGGTAATGGTAAAGTTATACAACCAAGATTAGTTGATATACGATATTTAAGATTTGATAATGATATGCAAATATTTATTAAATCTTTAAAACCAAAAATACAATTACCAGTAGAACAGTTTGTTGTATCTGGAAATACAATATCGACAACTATTATTAATCCAAGACCAGATTTAATTACTAGAAGTAGAAGTTCGACTGATTTCAGATCAGCTCCCTCTACATCTACAACTAATCCAATACAATATAATCTTCCTAGACAAAGTTTGTCAGAAGACCATTTGTCAGAAGAACAAGAAAATACCATTAGAAGGAAGAACACAATGATTATTGGATTCACAAAGAAATGTGATCCATTTACCATTTTATGAAGAATGATTGATTTAAAGAAAAAAACTTTATCTCATATCTATGTTCCAATACCACTTAAATTTCCAAATATCTTGGAATTCACAATACATGCTTTAATAGACACTGGTGCTGAAGCCAGTCTTATTCAAGCTACGTTTATACCGCAGCAGTATTGGATTACTTTAGATAAAAAGGGTATGTTGAATGATTTTATGGGTCGTTTCTTGTGTATAATTTTCTTTTGAAAAACCAAGTTTTTCAGAAATCTTTTCTGGTTTATATAAAGTGTTAAGAACAGTATCATAAGCTAAAGATAAAGCATCTTTTTCTTTCTGAAAAAAAGTTTTAATAAAAGTTATATCAGTTGAAATCTTTTTTACTGATCAATTATGAAGTTGTTTATATCATCTTGAGTTGAGATACCCGTAGTGTGTACTACATGATTAAGTGTTGCAAGTTTATAAGGACAGATGTAATTTTTGTCAGGTAAAACAAACTGGTTTTTTTCCATTTGTTTCAAAGTAAGAACATGTTATTAATTTACTTTCTTGTTTATCTCTTTATGTTATTAGCCTAGACCTTTCTTAGTTTACTACTTACATTAGCTTAGTACTTCTTTTTTACCCTAGTCTCTTCGGCTAAACATGACATCTCTACCGTGGCTTTCTGGTAAGAGTTAAGGCTGCAAGAATCTGACCCCTTGGTCTATCCACCACAAGTCTCTGCCACTGCTTCAGAGAGGTAGAGCACATCAATGGTTCGTTTCCTACCCCATGCGTGCGAAGCAATAATCTAACTAAAGCAGTAACTAATAATTGCCATAGTCTGACTAATAAAGTATAAACAAGTGTAACTAATAACATGTCTCGGGTATTTCTACCCTGACATAAAAGGAAAAACTTACAAAGGTTGTGAGTGAAGGCCACTCAAAACTGCAGAATTTTATTCACAAAGTCAGGCTCTGATATCAATTTACAGCGGCACTGGGAAAAACTCGAAGAACTTAAGAAATATTCAGTGTACAAAAGAAGAGAAAGAAAACTTTAAATTCCTATGTCTATACAATGGAAATGATAAACCTATTTATAGACATCCTCGGCCGACTGAGATTCCTTCATGATTTGACGTCGGCTGAATTATTGTTGCATTGTTGATCACGTCACTGTTGTGATGTGACCTAAAGGAAGATTCTTCTTTACGTCACTGTCTGATTGTGACTTAAAGAAGATGCCATCTTTATGTCACTGTTGATGTTGGCATAAAGAAGATGCTTGATTTACGTCATTGTTGATGTTGATAAGGAATCTCCTTTAATAATGTCGCTTCCGCTGTGGAAGAGATAAGATTGGACCCACCACGCTTTGGAGAAGCATTTAGTCGTACAGGGCTGCCATAACTTCCTCATCTAGTTCTGCATCCCTATTGTTATCTTCCATGGGCTGATCTCGTGCCTCGAGAAATTCTTGCTTAGCAAGAAGCCCAAGTCTGTCTAGACAAATGGTGTTCAAAAAATTTGTCACTGTCTGAAGTTTTGTTTCAAAATCTTCAAAGGCAGAGAGGTAGTTGAAGAGGAAAATATTATTCTGCTCTGTGACCGAATGCGCTCCTGCAAGGGCATCCGAAGTGGCTTCTAGCAGAAATTCTTTTGCAACATATTTTGCATGTTGTTCATAGACAAAATTTTGTTTGGGATATTTATGCCACCCATGAGAAGCTTGTTGGCTTTGGGGGTGCAATTCCCAAAGTTGATAAGAGGAGTAGAGCTTGATGTAGTTCCTCTCCTCCCAGATGCTCCAAATTCTGAAATAGAAAATGGTTTGCCAAGGCCGTGCAGACTTGGACAGCATCACTACAGATCTTGAGAATGATTCCCAAATACTCCTCTGGATGATCTGTGTTTAAATATAAAGTATGAACCAATTCAATTCACTACAGATCTTGAGAATGATTCCCAAATACTCCTCTGGATGATCTGTGTTTAAATATAAAGTATGAACCAATCCCAATTGAATAGCATGCTGATACCGTGGTATATCCTTGGGATAAACAAGTCTAGGTCGTTGATGTTTGTAATTAATTCCTCTTTTTGGATGAGCAGTGGAATTTTCGTTGACTCCATAATGCTGAAGAAAGTCAACAGTTCATCAGAAACAAAATTTTGCTGGTTCAAGGTGGGCATCTTCTGGATAAGTAGTTCAGCATCAAGACACCTAGTCTTCTCTGTCTGAACCTGAAAGAGCTCGGTGAGTTTGAGAAATTCAAATATCTGTATGTTGAGAATATCTGACATATCAACTTCCTGGATAATATTTTTTTACTTCTTTTGATCCGCTAAGGATCCAGAAAAAGAAGTCATCTCTCTCTGTTTGAGAGCTTCTGATTTGGAGGTGGTGGAATACTGAATCAAGTTGCAGATGATCTGCTGGAACTGTTTCTCGTATTGCCCCTGTTTCTGATATGCATGCACAATTTCTTGTTCAAGCTGAGTCAACCAATAATTTGCTGATTTTAAATCATTGGATTGAATAGAACGGAAACATCCATTGAGTCAACTGTAGGTGTCCGGAGCCTTTTCTTTAATAGACTGGTTGTACCAATCTCTGACAATTGTTGTAGCAAATGGTTTAGCAGGGGTTCGCTGTAGCTGCACCAACTGCTTCTTTTGCTGGGTAGGCAAAGTCTTTGCCTGATGAAGTGTAGGAAACTCTTCAACCTTGGTAGATTGCTGAGTTAGGGCTAGTGTGCTCAAGGATAGTTTTGCTCCTGCAGTGGTGTCGCTGGAGTAGAAGACTTGGTAGTGGAAGTCTCGCCAAGAGGCTTCTTGTCTTTCTTCTGTTATGTCTGTCACTGCTTTGTTAGAGTGGCTTCCATATCTTTGATACGATTGTACGTATCTTCGTTCATGGTCTAGTCAATAAATCAGTAATGGTATTAGTATAATTAGAAATATATTTAACATCATAATTAAATATTTCCAGATATAAAGCAAGTCTAATTTGTCGGAGATTTTCTTTAGGATTATTAATTGTTTTTTTCTTCAAAAACTGAGCAACAGATTTATTGTCAGTCTCAATAATAAAATTTCTATTGAGCAAGTAAATTCGCAAAGATTTTAATTCTAATTTAATTGCAAGTAGTTCTTTGTCATAAGTAGAATACTTTTGCTGGACTTTTGTAAATTTTCCAGAAGTATAAGTAATAAATTGTTTTTTGAGCAATTAAAACACCTGTCCAAAAATCATTAGAAGCATCAGGTTGAAGAATAACTAATTCAGAGTCAGCAGGAAAATATAAAATTTTCTGATCACTGATTAGTAATTTTATCTTTTCAATTTCCTTTTCTTCTTCAGAAGTCAAAGTAATTGGGATTTTATCTGTATTCCATTTTCTTGGTTCACCAGTTTCTTGTTTAAATTTCGCTTGTTCTATTGTCAAATAATTTTGAAGATTTTTTACCTTCTCAGTTAAATTTAGAATAAACTTTCTTCCGTAATTTAAAATACCAAGAAAGCTCTGTAATTCTTTTAAAGTTTTAAAAGTAACAGGATATTCTTTTATTTTAGAATAGATATGCTGTTGTAGCTCTATCTATCCTTGTTTGATATATTTTCCAAGAAATTCTATTTATTCTTTGCATAATGCAATCTTTTTTGGACTAAGTATTACACCGTTATCCAATAAGATTGTAATAACATGTAGTAAGTGTTTTTTGTGTTCATCTAAAGAATTAGAAAACACTAAGATATCATCAATGTAAACTGAAACGAATTCTAAATGTCCAAACATCGAATTCATCCATTTTTGAAATATTTGTGGTGCATTTTTAAGTCCAAAAGGCATTACGTTCCATTCATAATGATCTTGGGGGAAACTAAATGCATTTAATTTTGACTTTTCATTTTGTAGCTTGATTTGCCAAAAACCAGATTTGGCGTCAAACTTACTATAGTATTTAGCTCCTTGTATTTATTTAATTAGTTCAGCAGAAGGAATAAAATATCCATCAAACTTTGTACAACTATTTAATTTTCTGTAATTTATAACCATTCTAGTTTTTCCTCTTTTTATCTCTGCATGATTTCTAACCAGAAAAGCAGGTGAAGAATGAGGACTAGAACTCTTTTGTATTAATTGTAATTTTTTTAAGTCTTGTATTTGTCTAGCAAATTCTTCTTTATCAGAAGGAGTTAGCATAATACTGTTGACTCGTATTTTTGTATCTTGATATTGTTCTAGTAATTCTAGATTACAATATCTTGGTGTTTTGTTAAATAATTTCAAAGGATTGTCACTATATAATGGACTAAGCATTTCATGAACAGTTTTTTGAAATAAATTGTCAACCAGAATAGTCAGGTGTAGTATGAATAGCAGGATGAGTAAAAGTATCAATTAAATTAACTTCACCATGCTGTGCTGTCGTAAAATTGTTTATACTTTATTAGTTAGACTATGGCAATTATTAGTTACTGCTTTAGTTAGATTATTGCTTCGCACGCATGGGATAGGAAATGAACCATTGTTGTGCTCTACCTCTCTGAAGCAGTGGCAGAGACTCGTGGTGGATATGACCCCTGGTGGATAGACCAAGGGGTCAGGTCCTTGCAGCCTTAACTCTTACCAGAAAGCCACGGTAGAGTTTCTTTGGATATTTAAACCCCAAGTCATATTTACCCCTAACAATCTTCATATTTGGATAGCTACTCTCTAAATCTTTTAAGTTAAGCAAAAATCCCCATAGTTAACGGAAATCACATAGTTAGTGGAATATTCTTTAAAATCCCCATAGTTAATGGAATATTTTTTAAAAAGTGTTTCTCCTCTAAAGTACTGTCTTACCCCAAAATAACTATGTTATTTTTTTTTTACTTAATGCATCAGCACTATATCCTTCTCCTCTTTCAATTAATCTTTGTTTCTCTCTCTCAAATCATCTCGATAAATAAGAGAGAGAATTGGGGTTTTTAACCCTCTTCTATCTAATTTCTAACTTCCGTTAAGTAGGGTGGTTTTGCTTAACTTAAAAGATTTGGAGAGGTTTCTATACAAATATTGAAGATTTGGGAGCTTTGTGCCCAAAAAACCCTACCTAGTATATGGGTGAATATCCACACTGCTGGTTCTTTTTTTTTTTTTTTTTGGGCATTGACCATTAGCCTTACATTGAGGCACGAACATACAAGGTCGGTATTCTGAAAAGGGAGGAAATAGCTCCTCTTTGAACGATAAATACCCCACAACTTGGATTAATTGTTAGCATATGTAGATTGCAACTCGTCTCCACGATCTGTCACACCTTCATACACCACGAGCATTAGCAATTGTTTGATTAACTTGTTGTATCGTGCTGCTGGTTTGCTTGAAATTCACTTGCCACTTGGATTTGAGGTGTACTTATAGCTTGTTTTCTGTTTTTAGTTTGCCCTAATAGAACTTTCTAGGTACTAGTTTTTAATGGAAGGTAGCAGTATCTGATAACTCGTTATTTTATTAGGCCCTCTGTATATATAAGTTGATGTAAAGTTCTCACTCTTTCTTTCCATCTACATTTACATCTTTTGCGTTATTTCCCTCTTTTATACTCTTTTTCGTTTTTATGGTACTTTCTTTCCTCACTCCTAGTTTTTCCTACTTAATTTGGTCAGTCAAAACTTCCGATATTGATTTTGGAAGTGTTGCAAATGGATCTAATGTCTTTTATGGTTGAGATCCAAATTCTGCTCTCTTTGGTTGAAACATCAGTACGTCACCAAGAGACTATAAATGCCAATTTGAGTTATGCTTCCAGAAATTTTGCAGTTGGGGGAATAAACATTTACAGTGATCGTATTTTCCGTGGTACATCATCCTGAAATGACTGAAACAAACAACTGCTTTCCATTAACTCTTCATATGTTACACTTGTAATGAAGAGTACTGTTCCAGATACAGTTTATAATGAATTAATTATGAACTGCAGGTTGCAAGTTATCTTTACCACCTCATGTCATTCACCATAGCTCACTTCTTGCCTGTCTCCAGGCATGTCAGATAATTCAAATGAACAACAAAATGACTCATAGCTCACTTCTTGCCACACCCTGCCATAGTTCCAATATGGCAGTCATACAGAAATACACTCTAGAGCTCCATGTATTTCGCGTATGTGTTGTGGCAGGTGCCTGCAGGGAAAGGTGATAATGCCACAATAATGGTTTCCTCCATGGTTTCAGAGGATCTGACCTTCATTTTTTTTTTCCTGGGCCCTGGTCATCTATTTTGCAGATTCTATCTGTAAATTGCAAACTTTTCTAGTGTACTTTTAGTAATGCATCTACACTGCTTTGTCACTAATTAAGAAAAATATGGCCATCTCCATCTTAGCAGTGCCTTGCCCGGTTCCTACCTACTATTATGTCCAGTTACATAACTTCACATTCTATTAAAGCAATTGCTCTATCGTACAACCTGCATGTTTATTTAGCTATATATTATTTCTTCTCTACATCATAATTCGATCTTATTATATTTTGTTTTTACACTTGTAATTGATGCAGGTGGTCGCAGCTGGTGATCTGTGTGCTATCTGCCAGGAAAAGATGCATGCTCCCATCTTTCTACGTTGTAAACATATATTCTGTGAAGACTGTGTCTCGGAATGGTAGCATATCTGATTATCTTATTCTTCAGCTATTTTTCTCTTTAATTTTCGAAATCCTGAAGAAATTGTTTTCAAGCTTTTGGTGCTCCCATCTTTATCTACAAAAGGAAAATTTTCAAACCTTACATTTTTAATTGCAGATTTCAGCATCAGTTCAATTTTACTGGTAAAATGCTGATATAATATATTCAACTTTTCAGGTTTGAGAGAGAACGCACCTGCCCACTATGCAGGGCTTTAGTAAAGCCAGCCGACCTCAGATCATTTGGTGATGGTTCTACGAGTCTCTTTTTCCAGTTATTCTAAATCTAACTTTGAGCAAAACATACAGCTTAAAAGATGTGGCGGCTCGCGACGAAACTGAGAATCTTCAGTGTTCTCCTGCTTTCATGGTCAAGGTTACGGTATAATTTGACCAGTACATTTATGGCCTATTTCTTTCCAGTTTTCTGCTGGGAGTTGGTCCTCAAGGGGCAGGGAGGTGGTGGTGTGCATAATCCTGTAATTGATCTATAGGCCAATGATTGGGAATTTTTTTGTTCTTTTTAATGTATAAATAGATGGAGAAAACTGTACAAACAGTCTACAACTATATATGAATATAGCACTTTCCATATTGCTGTCAAATAGAACGTATTCAATCAGAGCAACCCACAGTCTGGTGTTGTGATTGTCTGATACATGTGTAACAGAATTTCTTGGAAAATTTAAAGAGATGTTTTTAATTCTCAGACTTGCATTTTACAGGTATCAGAGTATGATTTCGGTTGATATGAAACTTAAATGAACTAATTTGATCTGTGCAGGTATCTTTACTCGAGCAACATATGATGGGTTGAAGGGTGGTTCGACAAAGTTTATTTCACCGATACGAAATGCATGATCATAAGTTAAATTTAACAGGAGGTGGGGAGTACAAGAATTTTATTGGAATTATGCAAAATCCTTTTGTGAAGTTGTCTAATCCAAATTTTGCCTGGGAAGTTGTCTAATTCCAGGTTCTACATGGAATATCAACTCCTCTACTTTCTCGGAAGCAAGGTGATGAGTGCAATTTTATTATTACTGTTTTGAAAATTCACAGAGTGCTCTTTTGATTGCTGCCGACTCCATTTAATCTCATGTGTTTGGTAGCAGTGATGACATTACTCCTTCCCACTCTTTGCTCAGATTTGATTCCGTGTGAAGTTTCATTTTACAGGCACTCTCTTGGTTGCAACAGATGCATTCTAGCTCATTTTGGTTTAGAGATGTGAATGGGCAGGTCCAAAGTTCAATTCTTGATCCGTCCTATTTAAAATTTTGAATTAGAAAAATAAAATTTTCATTTTTAATTTAAAAAGTTGAATAGTTTCAGAGTTCAAAAGAAGCTACGCTTGGCTTCCTAGGCCGACATGCCATTGTAGGTGTTGCTGAATCTGTAATCTGGGTTGCCATTTGGCCTGGCACCTGGATTAGGGGTTTTGCATAAAGGGAGGACCTGGATTAGGGGTTTTGCATAAAGGGAGGTCCTAATTCAAGCCTAACTCAATGGATCGCATGATGGATGCGAATTCGAAATGGTCTGGCCTCTTCAGGAAGAAACGTTCACCATGTGTATGGTCCCCTGACTGCAGTCTCTCTACTCGATAGTATCTAGTACCAGCACCTCTCATTCCAAACCGTCTTCCCTACTGTTCACGTTCCCTGATTAGGAAGAAAAACCAATCACTTAATCTCATTCCTCGTATTCTTCGAAAACTGATAAAGGTCAACGTTAGACTCATTCAATTTTAAAACCCATTGATTGAGTCGACAATTCTCATATCCTGTTCCTGCACCATGCTTGGTTGAAATCTGAAACAAACACCTTCTATTTGCTTTCAGAATCATTTCAAGAGCACTTTGTTCATCCGACAACATGGAAGTTTAAGATGAGCGTAACAATACTGTAAAATACGATAAAACACTGTTCTCTTCCGTAGCGCTACGGCAAGGACAACTGATGGTCAATTCCAACTAATTTTAACCATTGCTCTCAAGCTGATAACACAACTACTGAAACCTTGCAACCTCAACTGTGACACTCTCAAGAGACATGAAAGTTCAAAGTTTCTAATCAACAATAAAAATTCATGTATTTTTTACATATAACATCAATAAACAACGGTGACAAAATACTCGGTCAAAGTGACAATACACGGTGGGCAACATCACAACTGGGCAACTTGTGCAAACAAAGGCAATCCAGGCATGCCCAATGAAGCAAACGAAGACCAGGTATCAAAAGCATCACTATGATGGCTGATTATCATCTCCATCTCCTGTATATGAGTGCATGCTAGCCCTTGCATCCAGAGAAATCACTCCCATAGTAACACGCGTTGAAGGTGTGGGAGGCATGGGAATGATGGGACAAGCATCTGGTACAACAATCGCAGGTGGTTTTGTAGTAGGCATAGCAGAAAGAGGTGCAGCAGATGATGAATGTTCGAAGGAGGGAGGTGAATTAATGGAGTCGGCTCGAGATAAGATTTGGTTCGGACTGTTGGAGAAGACCTCTGTGACCTCTTCAATTCCCTCATCAACATACACAACATCCTGCATCGTGAGCTGATGATATTCCACTATCTCCCTCAAAAACCGATTCTCTCTTGCAAAGACTGAATTCTCATGCGCCAACCTCCCCTTCTCAGCTAGCAACGTCTCCAACTGCAGTCGTATCTGAGCAGAAAAGAAAAAAAAATAAAAGTTAATATTTTGATAGGAAACAATTGTCTCCTAGTTCTATATAGATAACGATGGACAAGTACTGGATCACAATTCAAAACTATGCATGCCCCAATGTTTAAAAGGCGACAATGAGAATCAAATCAGAGCTAAAAATAAGAGTAGACAGCAACATACCATGTACCAGAAAGCACAAGTAATTTTAACTCAAACTTTTATTACTATTCTTATATACTCATAGAAGATTTATCTGATCCTCCGGACTTGGCAACTCCGGTTAGGAGTAGACGCCAAAGGAACATGTCACAATTTGAAATCAGATTGGCAAGGGATCATGAGCCTAAAAAAAGTCATGAACACAGATCTGACAACCTAAGTTCTTATTAAGTATATGCAGATCTAGTATGGTCCTACACCTGTTCTTATAAACCTGATAAAATATAAAAACTGTTGCTGAAAATATTTCTATTCAAATGTTAAGACCTGACACAACAAAGGATTAATAAAGTATCACAGAAAAAAGTACTAAGTTAACCGATTTTGAAAGTTCAAATTAGTTGAATAGTAAATAAAAATTTAAAATTAAAGGCTAATGACTTTATGACGCAGGTGGAAGCAGATTTAGGGTTCATGGTGGGAAATTTGGGGATTTTATGGATGAACTAGGTCTAGAACAAAAGGGATGAGATTTGGGCCTCATACCAGACAATGCACAGCCCACACATGAATCACTCCAGAAAAAATTCAATAACAAACTTACAAATCACATGCCAATAAAATAGAATTATCAAAATCCTATAAAAAATAAGCAAACAAGCATATTACATAGAAAACATCTACATGCACGAACATGCAAACAATAAAATTCTATTAAAATACACAACCTAGAATTTTAAATAAAATAAAAGACTGCAACTAACCCTAAACCCTAATCAATCCTAACCATTTATTGTCCCCACCACTTAATGTATGGTAAAAGAGAAGGCTTAAAGAGATTACTTCTGTAAAAGCTAGTAAAATATTCCCCAATGAATTTGATAACACGGCTTAAGTTCCAATCCACCTTAAGGCAGATTTGTTAACCCCCGACTTGTGACTAGCTAACTTGAGTTAACCCATTTGAAAAGGCTAACAACATTTACTTATTTAGCAGGGTATGGAAGGGTTAAAATCCTTTAATCATTCACTTAACCCACTGCGAAACAGCACCTAAGAGATCTATTGTAAGTAGAGATGATAATAGGTGATCCCACAGGCTAATTTTTGGCCCGTCCTACTCAAAATTTTGAATTAAAAATGATTTTTTTTTCTAATTCAAAATTTTGGATAGAACGGGCCAAAAATTAGCAGCCCGTGGACCTGCCAATTCCCATCCCTAATTGTAAGCCTAGCTATATCCACAAATAACCTAAAACTAAATGCTCAACTAATTCTCTCCTTTACTATTATAACTAAAGAAACACATCATCATGAAGTAGCTAGATAATTAAAATTTTAATAAAAATATAATTCAAACTCATCAAATGAAAATTCCCTAAGTTTCTTTTTTTTTTTGAAGTTCTAATCTGTCTAATTTATTAACTCAAATAGATTTCTTTGGACAAATATAAAAGAGGGTCTTATCCTCCTCCCTTCCACTAAAATAGGCATGTTGGACCGGGCAAATGTTTTTTTTTTTTTTGATCTTCATCTTTTCTTGAAGAAAAAAATTTATATTCAGATTCGTCGACTCCTATAATTGTAGATACAGACATGGGGTGTTAGACATACCAGTCAGCACCTCTCCAAAATCCAGATGTGAGGACACAACTATATATGCAATTTTTGTGCAAATATATTTATAACAGTTGTATAAGTATAATCTATTTGTTGCTATTCACATATGAAATAACCAAATTTTTGTAAAACGATCGATAAAAGAATTAGCTTTCATCAAAAAAAAGGACAACATAGTACATCCCACATATGATTTTAAGGTAAATAGCAGTTTACACGTAGTGAGAGTTGGACATGAATAGACTGTAAACAGTTTATGCATACCAATTTGTGGTGCCTTCACAATACGGATAACCAAAATTGGCAACCCGTAAAAAGAAAATGCGAGCCTAAGACTAATTAAATCAATAAACCTTTTTGATATATTTAAAATTTGGAGCATCTCTCTTCTTTATCAACATGCACATGAATAATATTTAGGCCAATTAAGCCTGCACTATTCATTCTACATGCCACTCAAAGTTACTGCACAGTGTATGTGTACCGTGAACCAAAGCATATGGTGAATCTGGTGATGCAGGTTCAGAAAACCTGACAAGCCAATTTTTCGTTGGGAGAAGTGTCCTATCTCTATATATCTGATCAAATCTCTCTTTTCTGATTTTTATTGAGAAAGGCATGTATACTTCTATATAGATCATAAGGGCAAATTTGCACCTTAAATATATGACCAAAATATTAGGTAAATACTTAAGGGCAAATACTAATCACAGTCGAGAACAAATTTAAAAACAACACTCTTAACAACTATTTTATTACATGCTAGAATTAGAACTTTTGATATCAATGAGGCAAAATCGACTTTAGCAGTATACCAAGTATTAAAAAAATATGACCATGCTAACTAAAATCTATCAAATTCTAATTCTATTTAAAAATTAATTTTTTAAAAAAGAATCAAATAAATGCAATTATATTCAATCTTCTCAGAACTTCTAAATTCTCTACTCTCTTCTCTAAGAAATAACTATATCTTTACAACAGTAGTAGTTAGATAACACTTGGATAGATAGAGAAACAAATAGATAGATGTTATGAAGTCACATTTAAACAAATAAATGAATAATTTTTTTTAGCATTAGAAATATAAAAAGTAACTCAAATAAACTACTTAACAAATATAAATCAGAGTTTAAACCAAATTAAAATTTAGTTTACTCTGAAAGAAAACAAAAAAAGTCATCTAATTAGAAGATATATACAATTAGAACAAGAATGTAGATATGATAAAGATTTTATAAAAAGATAAGACGGGTTGGTACATGTGATGTAGGATGGAAGATGAAATAGGGCTTTTTGGTGGAGATTTGGGGATTTGGAAGTGAAATTAGATAACACTTGGATAGACAGAGAAACAAATAGATAGGTGTTATGAAGTCACATTTAAACAAATGTATGAATAATTTTTTTATAGCATTAGAAATATAAAAAGTAACTCAAATAAATTAGTTAACAAATATAAATCAGAGTTTAAACCAAATTAAAATTTAGTTTACTCTGAAAGAAAACTAGAAAAGTCATCTAATTAGAAGATATATACAATTAGAACAAGAATGTAGATATGATAAAGATTTTATAAAAAGATAAGATGGGTTGGTACATGTGATGTAGGATGGAAGATGAAATAAGGCTTTTTGGTGGAGATTTGGGGATTTGGAAGTGAAATTAGATAACACTTGGATAGACAGAGAAACAAATAGATAGATGTTATAAAGTCACGTGTAAACAAATATATGAACAATTTTTTTTAGCATTAGAAATATAAAAAGTAACTCAAATAAATTACTTAACAAATATAAATCAGAGTTTATACCAAATTAAAATTTAGTTTACTCTGAAAGAAAACTAGAAAAGTCATCTAATTAGAAGATATATTCAATTAGAACAGAAACGTGGATACGATATAGATTTTATAAAAAGATAAGATGAGTTGGTACATGTGATGCAGGATGGAAGATGAAATAGGGCTTTTTGGTGGAGATTTGGGGATTTGGAAGTGGAATTGGGGTTTGATATGAGGAGATAAAGTTTGGACCTCTTACCCAATTGAATCGCACACCATCACACGAATCACTCGAAGAAAAAGTTGAAAAAGCAAATCACATGCTCTCAATAAACTCAAATCATTCATTAATTAAAACTGAAGTCTTACAAGAAAATATATTAAAAACTTCTTCTGTGCACCACACATGCAAACAAGATAAAAGTCAAATCATGGAATCTAAACAAATTTGCTGAAAACTCTAACTAAATTCCTAATCAAATCTTGGCCAAACCTGGGTAAATCTTGGCCTTTATTTATTTCCATCAACATGCTAACTCTATTATGTGGGTAAATGGTAATACTGGACAGTGTTCTAAATATCGGATACCGGTCTCATACCGGTCAACCAAATTACATACCGGTTACCGAATACCGGGTGGGATATCGCGATATGACCCTAAATACCGGAGTGTCATATCGGTATCATACCAGTTAAAGAATAATCATATAATTGGCTATATAAAACATAATAAAACACATAAAATGAGTTTATAGTACTTACATTGGCTTGTTTACATTCAACTTACGAATTTGCAGATACCGTTTAGAACGATACACAGAGCGAAATACAATCATAAAATTAAGAAAAATAAGTTTTCTAGATAAAAGAAAAGTGTTTCTACAATACATAAGTGATATAATTTATAAAATTACAATATTGTTCTTTAAATGAGTTTATTTGAAACATGCGAGAAACTTTAAATATCAGTCTTTACAACATATTTTCTAGCTAGATTCAGAGTCGACTGGTTCATTTGTGAAAATTGTACCCAACATGTTTAAGACAATTTGCATCTATACTATGAAAATTGTATTAAATTGAATATGCTACTACATTCACTGTACCCAACATGTTTAAGACATAATTAAAGAAATTATAATCTGCAACAACAGTGAATCTGCAACAATAGTGAATACATATAAATAATAAATACTCAAATTTACAAATTTTATCTAGCATGAAACTCATACACACAAAATCATTTCTTGAATCACTAATTCACACTGAATCAGTGATTCGATTCACTGATTCAGTGTGAATCAGTGAACCGAATCACTGATTCAGTGTGAATCAGTGACTTCACACTGAATCAGTGATTCGGTTCACTGATTCACACTGAATCAGTGAATCGAATCACTGATTCAGTGTAAATCAGTGATTCAAGGAATCACTGTACACTACCCGCAGGTTCAGCCCTCCCAATTGAACAATTCCCCTCAAATTACACCCAAAAAAAAATTTACTGTAGCTACAATTCAGTGACTACTGTCACTGGCCGAAGCCTGCTGCCCTAGGCATCAATTCCAAACTGAAAAATAAAAATTCCCTTACTCATTCTTAATTTAAAAACTCAAATACACTAATTACAATAACAAACTAAAATTTAAAAGAAAATTAGACTAACATTAAACAAAAATTTAGAGAAAAATTAAAATCATAGAACTTACCAAAATTCAAGGTCGAGATGCTAGAAAGCACGCAATAGAGAGGGAGAGATGGATCACCGGCGACGGAAGTCGGAGAGACGGCGATGGACGAAACCCTAGATTCGGTTGCTCGGGGAGAGACAGCAACGGCGATTCACTAAGAGAAACGGTCGATCGACCAGTTGAGGAGGATGGAGAGCCGGAGAGGCGGCGATGGAAGCGGATACTGGCGATAGCCAAGGCGACGAGGAGTGGGGAGCTCGGTTGCGACGGAGGAGATTAGGGTTTTTTTGTTCGCGAACAGGGGAGCGATCGGATTTTATGTTTTCCTATCGGGTCGGGTCTAACGGGTTAACGGGTTTCAACCGCAATCGTAACCCGTTACCAAAAAAACCGATATTAAGCCATACCGGCCGGTTTTTCACATACCGGATACCGGCCGATATATCGCCACGTGGCCGATATATCGGCCCATACCGGTCAAAAACGATATGCGATAAAAAAAACCCCATATCGTCTCGTTTCTTTGTAAAAAACGAGATATCGGCCGGTATACCGATATACCGGCCGATATTTAGAACACTGATACTGGGACAAATATTTAAGCTGCATGGTAGGTTAAATTTTTCGAAATAAGACCCCCAATTATATTTTTGCATGTGGTTACCGCCTGAAATACTTTCACATGTAAGGAACCCCCTTGACTTTTTAGACCATGATCCCACCTAGTTTTTATGCTTTAAATGATTTGAATACCCTAGATTTGTGTATATCCCACCTCACCAATTATTTTTTCCTTTGTGTCACATGGCTCGGTGTTATATGCAACAATTGTGCATGACATGTCAATGCATGAACTCAGCTGAAACTATAATCGGACAAATAATATGTACAATTTTACCTATAAAGCAAACACCTTTAGACAAAACTTGTCTCCTACCTTTTTTTTCCCTTTCAGTTATCAAATGGCTGCACAATTAGCAACTATTAACACCACTTATACCTATAAACCACAGTTCTCACAAGTATCTTTGGTGGGCTACATGAACCAAAAAAAAAAATTACACTGGATTGAGCACAAGGATCATCCTTCTCCATGCATTCCTATTGAGCAATATATCTTCATTAAAATCTTTCGCATTCATAACTTTTTATATTACCTCCACCCACGCTTTCTTTTTCTGAGATCATCCCTTCGCTCTTTTAATGGCCCCATATTGATAAACTCTACTCACCAAACTAGTGCATCCATAGATCTACGTCGCGCATGATGAAAACACGACTACAATGACTATAACAACTACTTTCGTTGCCATAGCCACCACAACCAACACCATCATCATGACCACCATAACTACTGCTACTGCCACTACTATACAGTACTACCACTCCTACCACCACTACTACTATTAATTACGGGTGAAGTTAATCATATCCACAACAAGGGCACAAATAAGGGAAAGATGAACTCAAGCCACTTTCAGAAGGCTTTAATAGTAGGAAAGTGCACTCCCTATATATACCGCAAAAAAGTTTTCTACTTTTTGCGAGAAAATAGATTAATATACTTCTAACAGGTTTGGCACTGTTTTTGGCAAGACGCTTTTTAGCGGAACTTGGATAAAACTATACTTGTTGAACTTCAAAACTACTAAGCATCCTCCACTTTGGCCTAATCCATGTAATTGGGAAAAAAAACTGCACTTAGAAATACCAAGAATCATGAATAACAAACAAACATTTTTAATACTCAAAAAGTTAATTTATTCAATTTAAAGCATCATAAATGAATAAGAATGCATAAGCTAAAGAAATTTTAATATTAAAAAGCTAGAATTGTTGCTAGATGATACTAGAAAGAACTAAGAATAATTTTCGATCATATTTACTCTTTCCCAACATTAATCCAGCTAAGAACCATTTTGAGATAAATTCTAATTTAATAACATTGACATCCTCAAAATGCAATTTCAAATATTAACCTTTGAAATCTAAGTAAGTTAATGGCAACAAGAAAAGTGGATAGGAAGTATGAGCAAATGAACTATTTAGTTTTAGGTTAACATTGTCGCTATATCGTTCTATAAAATAAGTACAGATATTTGTAGATCTATATTTTCCTCTTCTTCAATAACTATAATCCAATCAAAGGATTACATTCATAGTCATTGTTCCCTTCCAATTAAATTGAAAAGCTAAGCTTTAAAACGCCAAGTAAACAAATGAAGCCAAAGAATTCAGACAGAATCATCTAGCCAGCAATGTCTTCTCTTTGGTGCTTTTTTAAACACCTGATAATGGTAATCCCATGTTCTAAGTTAATATTAAGTTAGTATAACTTGGGATGAACACAAGATTGCTAAACCGCACCTATGAACCTTGGGTCAACGTTGACCTGTTCCTTTGATTTGCATAATCCAGATACATGCTCAACAACAACGACGACACAAAGCCTTTATAAACCTAAGGTTTATCATAACTTGTAATAACTTTACTTTCATCATAATTTGAATTCCTAATATTAGATTAATCCCGAGATGAGATGAGTGTGTTATGCTCGTCTCATTTTTTTCATGTTTTTGATGATGTTCTTGAAATTTTCTCGACAACAACTTAAATTAATATCATTTTAACCAAGGTGGACGGCCTCTCTCTTCTTTTGACTTGAAGATCAAGTTTGATTTCATTTTTGTTGGTTTAATTAGACTTTTGTCAATTTAAACAATTTTAATAGCCTATTCACTAACTAACTATTTGTTATATACCCATTTTGTCATTATTCAACCATACCTCCCACACCCCATCTCCTCAAATTATGTATCTTGCCCCCCTTATGCAGCTGGCACGAAGTATACAAGAGAGATTTTTCTTCTCATTTTCCTCTCACAAACTCTCATTCTTTCTCTTTCACAACCTCTTTTTAGGTTTGAGTTTTTGAAAGGAAAAAATAGGTTGCCAAGCTTCTTCAACCTCCACAACTGCAACATCATCACTCTCATCTTCATCCTCCACCTCAAGAACACAAGACAAGTAGAATTACACCCACCTTCATGATTACATGTAACTAAAATAATTTTATAGTTAATTTAGAAACTTGATTCATTTAAACTTACAAAGATGTATCTTTATACATAATCTCTATGCCTATGCTAAAAAAATTTGATCTTCACACTTCACTCCACATCTATGTTTCAAATTTATGATTTTACCCCCATGCCTAAACTACAAGTTTTTAACTTTAACTATATTATCAATGTTTAAGTTTTAAAGATGCTATCTCTGTGTATGTTCACCATGTTTGGATACAAATATGAGATTTTTCCTTATAAGCCCTTCGTGTTTAATACAAAGATTTGGTTCCAATATAAATTGCATTTTCAACTTGCTACGAGAAAATTTCTATATACTATATTATATATTTCTTCATATTAATATTTCTAAGAGAGGGTCTCTCATGAAGTTTTCATACTTAATCTGCTAACATATGGCTTTATACAAACTATTACATCACTTGAAAAATATGTATAATTGTAAGCTTTATTAAATTTATCAGCTTTTCATGCCAAGAAAACATGCTAGGATTTGGTAAAATTCACATATTAATGATCACGATAGCGTTCGAACCTATTTAATGAGTATCCCTACACCCTAGTACCTACTTGTCTAATACGTAATTAATAGGCATGTTTGGTATGCGTGGCTTATACATGTGATCAATATTTTCATGACACTCGTTCTAACATTATATGACTTCTTTGTGCTTGGCCTTGACTTACATGAAAGTTACTTGATACATGATACACAGAAATAAGCCGAATTACCCTGATTAATATTTAGATGTCTTGATATTACTATGAATCATGACTTGCTCGTTAACTTGATTTTGCCATGGACTTTATTTTGTTCGTTATCCGAATATTGATTTGATGATAGATATGCATACATATGATATTGACCTGACTAGTTTACCTTACTCTAGACTAATTTGCATGTATCATGACTTGAAACTATCAGTTACAGGTAACTAAAGGGTAGACTAATACTATATCATGAAAAGTTTAGAATAGGTTGTGCAGTCGAAATAGGGAGCATTCGCGAAGGCATCCGGATGGTACTGAATCATCATCTCTTATTTAGTCTATGATAGGACGACTGATTACTCAGTATCAATATCTACTTAAGTGCTCAGCTATGTCGCTAGTTCAACCAGCAGCTTGGACGAGTCTTAGGTATGTATGGATACTTTCACAATACGAGGCTATTTCTTCACCAGTTAATTCGAAAAACAAAATATTAATTTAGACTTGACACCACGTGTATTCGTGCTTGATATTATTAATCGAATATTTACTATTTCTATACATGCATTGCTATTTACATCCATATTCATATTCCACTTACTAGTTTACGTTGCAGAATCCCTACCTTATTTGTTTTACTTGCCGAATTTGATCCTGAACTTCCCCACATGCTTAGAGTGTGAGGATCCGGTAAACGACCTGTACTTCTGGAGCAGGTCGGGCAACGGTAGATTTGCTAAACCTCTGCTTTTGAACTTTTGGGTTTAGTATGTATTACTCTTTTACATGCTTAGTTTCCAACTTTCTTATCAGCACAGTATTTGTTGAACTAGATCTATCTATTGTTGCTACATTCTATGGGAGATATGTATATCTTCTTTTATATAGCAGTACTAACTTCTGAAATCTTGGTAGGTGAGTTGCATTTAAATTCTATTCATTTCTGTTGTTACTTATTAGCCTCATGTATGTCAATTTATACGTGCCCGCCATAACGCACTTTGTTCCATGCTTAGTGAGGAACAAAGCATTACAAAGTAATATCATAGCTCTAGGTTAATTTAAGAAAACCTTAGGACTACTGCCATACATATATGTATTGTATATAATATATATGTATATGTACAAATATGTACATGTATATATGTATATATACATGTATATATGTATACAAATGTATATATGTGTGTGTGTGTGTGTGTGAAAACATGTATTTTCTTTCAGTACCTATTCCTTGATTCCATTGTAAGTTGAGCATCAACCATATTTTGTTCTCATTCTTGCCCATGTTTATATTTCAGGGAGGTGTCGCCTTGTCGTCCACCTAGAGCTGGTCCACATGTCCGCGTGGAGCGGATCCAGCTAGGGCCGGTCCATACAGAGTTGATCACACAATCCAATTGCAGAGCATTATAGACTTAGTTAGGGGAGTTGCCTAGACCCAGCAAACTACAACAGCAATGCTCGAGTGCATGACAGGACCTTGAGGATAAAAGAGGCCCAGGACAATGTCAGACTTTCATCGACTTCAGCCATCTATATTCTCAGGTACAAAACACCCATTAGAGGTAGAACAATAGATTGTAGATATGGAAAATCTTTTGAAGGCTACTAGAATTCCAAATGAGGGTCGTGTTGATGTTGTGTGAATCCAGTTGGTGAACATCGCATGGACTTGGTGGTTTGCAGAAGAGGAGGCATGTAGAGTCCATGAACTTATGAGAAGTTCGATGAGGCTTTCTATGTCCGTTTCTTTCATCTATCATGTGAGATGGAGAGACAATTTATGAATCTCCAAAAGGGAGAAGACAGTCGATGCGTACTCAGCAAAGTTCATCAGTTTAAGTAGGTTAGCTCCGACATTGATTAAGATTGAGGACAGCTTATCACTTCTTGAGAGATTGCAATATAACATTCGAAAGCATCTGGCAACCCGAATCTTCGGAGCATACTCCGAGGCATTTGGCGTAGCCTTTCAACAGGTGCAGGTGCTTATGGAGAGATCTCAAGCCACGGCACCGAAGAGGTAATTACACCATAGTGTAGGGCCCTCCACTTAATTTTTGGTGCTTTCCCAGCCAAGCAGCCAATGGGACACACTGAGCCAGATGATGTGTCCAAGGCTCGAAATATAAAATATCAGAATTATATCAGCAATTTTTATATTGGATAGTGGGATATTAGAAGATATATCGAGAATATGAGCCAATATCGGGCTTTTGTATCGTACCTGTAAACCCTCCAAAACGATATATTGGGCGATATATCATTCGTCACAGCTGATATTTAGAACAATGGGTGTGTCACTTCTGTCACATATCGGGACATTTGGAGGGGGATTGTCTTAGAGCAGATTATATTTAGCTTGTAGATTATTAGACCATCAAATACATCCAAATAAACAGCAATAAGTAGGCAATCCCAATCAAGAATAAGTGCAAACATGAGGATCTGTATACTAGACAGTGCCAAGGCAACCAATGACAGCACCACCAGCTCAAAGGTCCCAGGGACAGGTTCAAAGTAGATTATTAGTGCTGCAACAACATGCTTTCAGTAAAGCTCAGAATAGGAAATGCAAAAGGCAGGGCATGTCAGATTGATGATGGCCGAGGAAGCTCAGACTGCAGTAGGGATTGTTACAGGTACGCTTCTCGTAGGTCGTGCCCCAGCTCACGATTGTTCAATTCAGGTAATTGCTTTATATCATCAGTTTTTGTCTCCTATAATTCAATTGACCGTGTTTATTTATCTGTTGAGTAGGATATTAAATGAGAAACGGTAGTATTATGTCTAGTTAAGAGTGTAGATTGCCCCGTGGTAGTGGACAGGAAATTATGCTTACCTCTTGGTGATAAATAGTATGGATATGACGCTATCTTGAGGATAGATTGGTTGAGCACCTATGCAGTGATTGATTGTCATCGCAGGAAGGTGATATTTTAGATTTTGAGTCATCCCAAGTTTGAATTCCTCATAAGTTCTTAGAGCTAGCTGGGCTCAAGGTAACATCGAGAGGCGGCCACCATGGACATAGACGAGGGGATGATTCCAATAGTATAGAAGCATTTCGATGTACTTCCGCAGGTGTTTCAGGGTTGCCTCCAGTCAGAGCCATGGAGTTCGCCATTGACACCCTTCCTAGTGCAGACTTGTATTCGGACCACCATACCAAATGGGACCAAGAGAGCTAGTAGAAGTCAAGAGGCAAATTAATGAGCTAATGATACTTGGATTTATCAGACTGGGTGTTTCTGCAGAGCCCCCGTGTTGCTGATAGGTAGGATGGTGGTAGAGGCAGTGTTGACTAGATGAGTTTGAATGCAGTCACCATCAAGAACAGATACCCTTTATTGAGGATTGCAGACGTTTTTGATCAGTTAGGAGGAACTAAAATATTCTCGAGGATTGATCTCTGCTTTGATTTTTATTAGGTGTGAGTTCAACAGTATAGAAGTATTTCGATGTATTTCCCAATCCAATGAGAGGACCTTTCTAAATAAGAAAAGAAAAATACATAGAGAAACCTCGTTTGAACATACGAGGGGATTGAGAGAAGAGAATGTACATTCAGAATATTTAGAGGAAGGCACGGCACGCAGGCCGTATTTAAATTACAATCCTTGTAAACTAGAGCCATATTGCCCAAACAATTTCAAATAAAGGAAAAATAAAATCACAATAAATAAACAATTCATACAATATGAGAAGCAACAAATATTGTGATTAAACTATGTTACGCTGCGAACGGTTAGCCACGGCGGTCCCGCTAGCCGGTTAGCGGGCGGGGTCAAAAAGCCTAGCACTGTTTTAATGGTTCAGAAAGGAAAGGGCATGAAAAAGAAAGGCAAAGGTAAGGGAAGGGGTAAAGGCTCAGGTGGTAAGACCAAAGAGTCAAACAAGCCCGAAACCAAGCCTGCAGCCAAGAAGGCAAAGCCTCCAAAGGAAGGGGTATGTTTCTTTTGCAATGAACCCGGTCATTGGAAAAGGAACTGCAAATTCTACCTGGAAGATCTGAAAAAGAAGAAGGATAGCGGGGCTACTCCTTCAGGTATTTATGTTATAGATATTCACCTTTCTACTTCTTCTACATGGGTATTAGATACTGCATGTGGTTCTCACATTTGTACAAATGTGCAGGGTCTCAAGGACAGTAGAAAGCTGAAGAAGGGCGAAGTGGACCTACGAGTCGGAAACAGAGCAAGAGTTGCTGCTTTAGCTGTAGGCACTTATGAAATAAAGTTGCCCAGTGGGCTTTTGTTAATTTTAAACAATTGCTATTATGTTCCTGCTTTGAGTAGTAACATTATTTCTCTTTCTTATTTGGATAAGGAAGGTTACACTTCCATTACTGGGAACAGTAAATGTTCCATTTATCGTAATGATATTTTTTATGCTAATGGTGATTTGCATTCTGGTCATTATCTTTTAAATTTAGAATATCCTAATAGTGGAAATATCTATAACGTAACTACTTAAAGGATCAAGTCAAATGATTTGAATCCTACCTACCTATGGCATTGTCGTCTAGCCCATATAAATGAGAAACGCATTTCTAAGCTCCATCAAGATGGACTTCTCAACTCATTTGATTTTGAATCATATCATACTTGCGAATCTTGTTTATTAGGAAAGATGACAAAGGCACCTTTTACTGGGCATAGTGAGAGGGCCACTGACTTATTGGGCCTCATACATACAGATGTATGTGGACCATTAAGTACCACTGCCAGAGGGGGTCATCTGTACTTCATTACCTTTATAGATGACTTCAGTAGATATGGGTATATCTATCTAATGAAGCATAAATCTGAATCTTTTGAAATGTTCAAAATGTTCCAAAATGAAGTACAAAATCAACTTGGCAAAACAATTAAAGCACTTCGATCTGATCGAGGTGGTGAATATTTGAGCCAAGAATTTATTGACCATCTTAGGGGTTGTGGGATAGTCTCACAATTAACTCCTCTAGGAACACCACAATGGAATGGCGTTTCTGAGCGGAGAAATCGAACGCTATTGGATATGGTTCGATCTATGATGAGTCAAACAGATCTTCCACCATCCTTTGGGGGACACGCACTAGAAACAGCTGCGTTCACACTAAATCGTGTTCCATCTAAGGCAATTGAAAAGACACCATATGAGATATGGACTGGGAAGAAGCCTAGTCTGTCTTTTCTCAAAATTTGGGGATGTGAGGTGTATGTTAAGCAACAAGCCTCAGACAAAGAAATCCTCAAAATGCCTTTTTGTGGGGTATCCTAAGGAAACAAAGGGATACTATGTCTATAATCCCACCGATAACAAAGTGTTTGTTATTCGAAACGGTATCTTTCTAGAAAGAGAGTTCATCTCTAAAAGAACCAGTGGGAGCAAGGTACATCTCGAAGAAGTTCGAGAGTCACAAGATAGCATAGAACCACAAATGGAAGACAGGGAAGGCTCACAACAAGTTTCTGAGCCTACTCAAGTAGCACAAGGCCCACGCAGGTCTGATAGGTCACGACATCAGCCTCAGAGATATGGATTTCTGATTACTGAAAGTCGTGATGTGTTGCTCATTGAGCAGAATGAGCCAACCACCTATCGAGAGGCCACAGTGGGACCAAACTCTGAGAAATGGCTGAATGTCATGAAGTCTGAAATGCAATCCATGTACGACAATCAGGTGTGGACCTTAGTCGATCCACCTGAAGGTGTAAAAACCATCGGGTGCAAGTGGGTCTTCAAGGAGAAGACCGACATGGATGGCAAAGTAAATGTCTTCAAGGCACGATTGGTTGCGAAGGGTTTTACCCAAACTCATGGTGTAGACTATGATGAAACCTTTTCTCCAGTCGCAATGGCCAAATCAATCAGGATCCTACTTGCCATTACAGCATATTATGACTACGAAATATGGCAAATGGACGTCAAAACAGCGTTCCTTAATGGAAAGCTGCTTGAGGATGTGTACATGACACAACCTGAAGGTTTTGTGCATCCAGAGGGCTCTGGTAAGGTGTGCAAGCTTCAAAGATCCATTTATGGATTGAAGCAAGCATCTCGGAGCTGGAATCATCGTTTTGATGAAGTAGTCAAAGAGTTTGGATTCATTCAAAACATCGATGAACCTTGTATTTACAAAAGGGTCAGTGGGCGCACAGTTGTATTTCTAGTACTTTATGTTGATGACATCCTACTCATTGGGAATGACATTCCTACCTTGCAGAGTGTCAAGTCTTGGTTAGGAAAGTCTTTTTCGATGAAAGACTTAGGTGAAGCCACTTACATTCTAGGGATTAGGATCTATAGAGATAGATCCAAGAGGCTAATAGGCCTAAGTCAGAGTACATATATAGACAAGATACTGCATAGATTCAGTATGCAGGATTCAAAAAGGGGTTATATGCCCATGTCTCATGGCATCTATCTCAGCAAGGATCTGTGTCCTAGTACACCTGATCAGCGAGAACGCATGAGCAAGGTTCCATATGCCTCGGCTATTGGATCCATCATGTATGCCATGTTATGTACTCGACCGGATGTCTCATTTGCCTTAAGCATGACCAGCAGATATCAACAAGATCCAGGTGAGGGTCATTGGACTGCTGTCAAGAATATCCTAAAATACTTAAGAAGGACTAAGGATTTATTCTTGGTATATGGCGGTTTGGATGATGAGCTCTTTGTAACTGGTTACACAGATGCAAGCTTCCAAACTGACCAAGATGATTCTAAATCGCAATCTGGATATGTATTCCTTTTGAATGGTGGAGCAGTGAGCTGGAAGAGCTCTAAGCAGAGCACTGTAGCTGATTTTTCAACAGAAGCTGAGTATATAGCAGCATCGGATGCAGCTAAGGAAGCTGTTTGGATCAGAAAGTTCATCACTGAACTTGGGGTGGTGCCTACCATCTCAAATCCAATAGATTTGTTCTGTGACAACAATGGTGCGATTGCACAGGCCAAGGAGCCTAGGTCACATCAAAGAACCAAACACATACTCAGGCGTTTTCACCTTATCAGAGAAATCAATGATAGAGGTGATATAAAAATATGCAAAGTAGCAGGAGAAGACAATGTTGCTGATCCACTTACCAAGGCACTTGCACAGGCTAAACATGAGCGTCATGTTAGGACAATGGGAATTAGGCAATTAATGATTGTACCTAGTGCAAGTGGGAGGCTATTGGAAATTGTGCCCTAGGGCCAATTATTGTACGTTGAACATTGTGATTTAATAAATTTCTCCTATTGTTATCATATAATTTGCGTGTTCAATATGATAATTGTATCCTTAGATAAAACAGTTTTTTTTTTTCTAAACGTCCTTGGTCGGTCATTTCTGTGGGAACAGAAATGAAATAAAACTAGTATGACTTTGATTAGTTATAGAGATACGAGTCAAAGTCACATGCACTTGAAAGGGTTCAAGGTGCTGGACTGACCCGCTATGAGAAAGCTGCATGGATCAAGTCATAAGCTTATCTCATATGTAACTATATCACTATGCTCTTAGACCTGAGACTATCATAGATTCCTACATAAAGATCATTAGTTTTGACAGTCAAAAGTCATCTTTAACCGGATGATCATTAAGGCTATGATCGAGTTTAGTGGTTTGCATGCAGAGGAATGTGAGTAGTCAAAATGAAATTTGTCCCTTACATTAGTGGAGAGATATTACTGAGCCCCCCGATGAGTAAGGCTGAGAAAATGTATGGTCATACTACGATGGAAATGAGTTTCCATTATATTAGTCAGTCTACTCAAGAATCGGGAAAGTAATGGTCAACGGAAGGAAGATGACGTTTTCCGTGCCTCATGATTGACCAGAATATCGTGTGACAAAGGGGACGTGAGATGGTCACATTACAAGTTGCAACGGATCATCGATTCTCATATGAATTGGGTAGTTGCAATGTCTTGCTAGAGGCCACTTGTGACTTGTGGATTAATGGCGGCATTGGCCCACTACCAACTTCATATGGGCCTACAGGGTCACACATAAGAATAGCCCAACACGAGCTATGGTGTCCATATTCATTGAATCTAAAGATATGTCTAGATTCAATGAATGCATCTTTATTCTAGGGTTAATGAATTATATATATATATATAATATATATTTATTTGATAAATATATGTATCATAATATATATATATATTATAATATTATAATTTTGTGTTAATTTTAAAATTCAGATTTATGTGATAAATCAGATTTTACAGTTAACATAATCAGAAAGATATCATATTAGTTTTGAAATTTGAATTTATGAGATAATATCAAATTAAAACTAATAGGATATGTATCTTAAATTTAATTTATAAGATAAATTAAATTAATTTCGAATGGCTCTTTATTTAAATTAAGTAAATAATTTGAATTAAATCTGTTGAACAGATTTAAAATAAGGTTTGTTTAATTTATTATCTTATCGATTAAATGTTAATTGATAAGATGAAGAATTTTCGAATTAATCCTTTTAAATTCGAAAATCCAATAATCCTATAACTAATTAGAAAGTACCGTAGCCTATATAGAGAAAAGGAAACAGTAGTTTTCTGGGGGTTTTTGGGAGATTGAGAGTCACGAACAGAAACCCTTGATAGAGAAAGCGAGACGTCAAGTGCCGAGAGAAGGAGATTATGATCTCTTCAAGGCTGACGTACGGACAAACGTGGAAAGCGCTAAAACGCTGTTCGTGTTGGATTCTTATTCGTGTGGATACCGGTAGAGGGAGCTGATCCGAGTCGTTAGCTCCTTGAGATCGAACGCAAAGGACGAACACGCAAGAAAAGGTACGTTTTTCTATTACTCGATTTAAACGCCGTTGACAGATCCACAATCGGAATTGGAAAATTTTGATTTTAATTCTTCCGCTGCGACTTCCAATTCCTAACAGTAGTATGACTCGTAAGTTTAATTCCAGATACTATGAACAATTTTGAATTTCATCATTACATATATATATATATATATATATAGACACACACACACACACTAAACTCTAATCCTCCATTCACCCGGCATTTTCACAGTCTCCATAGTTTTGCTAAACAACTTAGTTATCCATGTTAAACCGTTATTACCTAAAGTTTTCCAAACTTCAATAGGATTTCATCAGATCTAACAGCTTTCCCACTTTTCTTTTTCATTTAGCATCTTTTATTTAACTTATCCTAATTTTATTAATTTTATGACAATATTATAGTTCCTACCACGAATCAATCCACTAGATTCAAAAATATGGTCTCCTATGTAGTTCTCATTAAATTACTTGTACAAACTCCTCAATCTCTCATTAATTTCGTCATCTTTCACTAGCACCCTTTGAACTTCACATATACACCTTAACATTCCCTAGTTCTGTACTCTTTCTCACCTTACAGATCTTATATACATACAAACATACACACACACACACTTCCCCTTCTCTCCCTCTTAGTTTCTAACTTCTCATATAAAATCTCATGAGTTTTAGAACTAGCCTCACAATCAGCGTTTTTACCTTCCCTTTTTGCTAACTTATATTTCTCAAAATCCTCATTTCTACATTTTTCTTAATCCTTGAAAGAGATCCTTTTGCTCTAATTACCTTTTGGACTATCTCATTCAACCACCAACACTCTTTTCGAGAGTGATCTATTGCCTTTCGATGATCCAAGAATTTCTTTAGCAACTTTCTTGATACATTACTATTGCTTTATATATTACTGGTTCATCCTTTACATTCCAACTACCATCCTTTATCACTTTATACTTTAAGCTAATCAAGTTGTCTCCATTTAAGTTCCACCATTTATTTCTCAGTCTCCTATTCCTTCTAGACCTTCTCTTGCATCTCTTAATACAAATATTTAAAACCGTCAATCTACGTTGCATGGTTAAGCTCTCGCCCAAAATAACTTCGATCCTTGTGTAATACTGATCTCTTCTCTTAGAAAGGGAAAAGTGTATTCGACTATTGTTTGGTCCACTTCTATAGAATATTAAATGTTTAGCTCTCTTTCAAAATATGTATTTGCTATTATAGAATCATATGCTTGCAAATTTACTAAGGTAATCAACCATATACTCCTAAGTCCCAAGTCCAACTTTCTCTCAGTAGAAATTCAACTACTTGTTAACCAGGAACGATGAGCTCAATTCAGCCCACTACAGTAGCTGTGTCAACTGCAAATTTGTTGGCCATCTTTTCTGCTCAACTATAAGTAAATTTTTTGGTTGATCATTGAACTAGTGCTTGCTCTTGAGTTCATCCAATTTGTTTATACTTGGCAAGTTACGCTGTTATATTGAAATAATAAAATTGTGGAGTCTGAGTTGCTTGCCTTGCCTGGCATTCAGCTTGACTAATGTAAACTTTCAATTAACTGAACCTGGGTAAAACAGTAGTTACTCTTTTGACAGATCTCTTCGATTATTAAAAATAAATTTGAGACCTTCTATAACATTGTACTGAGTTTGTATTTTCAAAAGAAAATGAAATAGTATAACTAAACTTCCTAATTCAGTCATGTGGACTTGGTGCAAGTACACATGAAGTTTTGCTTAGCTTCTTAAATTTTTGTAGGTGACACAACACAAGTGAATAATATTCTGACTCTGTGTTCAGCGTTACTAATGTAAAATTGACATTAAACTGAGGTTGGGTGGACAATAGTTAAGCTTTTCAAATGTGTCAAAGGTCAATTTCTACAATAGATTTCCTGTTTGATTTCTGGCTACAGAATGTCCAAAAAGAAAGTACAGAAAGTGTTCAGGTGAGAAGATGGAGTCGCTGGAAGGAAAGCAATGCAGATGAAAGGAAAGGTGGAAGAAGCTCCTGGGGATTAAGCAGCTGTAGAAGGGGGAGAAAGGCAATGCAAGGCAACAGATGCACTGGTGATGACTCCCCTGCATGCAAGAATTGCTGAGGTGATAGAGATCATCACTATTGACAGACATCTTCTATGTGATTTTATGTGTTTGTTTTGGGGTGTTTTGTTTGGAGTCTTTGGACTATTTGTTCAAATGTGTTGGATGCTATTATTTCTGTTGATGCATGCCACCTTCTTTTTGTGTGTTTGGGTACATGTAACAGGTTATCATTGACGCTTATGTACCGTCTTTCTGGAGCAATTAAATAGGCTAGGGAATTCAAGTTTGACCCCATACTTCCTTTCTAAAATATGTTCTAAGAGTAAATTTTATAAAGGAGCCATATTTGTAGATGTATGCTAAACTAAAATTTTCAAAAAAGAATTCTAGCCAAACTACTTTCTCCATTTATATGCACTTTGCACTGGTGCACACCAACTTTTACTGGTTTCTTAAAGTTCCGTATGATATCCAACACAACTGTAACTAATAATCCAACCCTTCCTCTCCACAATCCCATACATAATGCAACCTAATGGAAGAATAGTATGTTATTTGGTGCAAACAGGAACCCACTGTACAACATTGCAATAATCACATCAAAGACCACTGTATAAAACTGGAGCCCTCAGACATCCCTAATGACAGTTGTTTCTGCTTGGACAAAGACCACCATTATGTCCCATGTATGTACTTCAAATGAAACTCATCTGAATACCACGAGTTCAACTACATATTCTTAAGCTTTTTGGGAAATAATATAATTAAGTTGCCGAGAAAATCTACCCCAGATTATGGGCTGGTGCACATAACAAATATTAAAGGACAGGTTATGGCAAACGAAGTTTATCTCGTCATAAAAAGGTTTCGTGGGGATGTAATCATTAACGAGGTATAAAGTACAGCCAAAATCCCTTAGTGAAACAGAATATATAACTCAAATATAATGTTGAGAAGCATGCAATGACTATGAAAAAGAATTTGGAATATAGAAGCATCATCGTACCAAATCATCATCTTCAGGACCACCTCCCTTCTCGTGACTCTCCCTCAACAGCTTATTCTCTTCTTCAAGTTGAGCACATCGTTCCTTAGCAAAAGCAAGGTCAGCTTTGACAGTCTTCAATTCCCTCAAAAGAAGCTTGGCCTTGGCAGCCATTGCATTGGCGACCTATAAATATAAGAAGGCAATTTGCTCATTGCATAAAGCAACAAAATGCTTCAGTCTAAAAGTGGTTTCCTACCAGTGTTCTGTCACAAGTTAAAAACTTACATTTCAAGTGGCATTCCATTAAATAGATTTCACAAAAATTGATTAATGATCTCCTGCAGTAACGCAAACTAAAGTATGCAGTTTGCATCTGAGTATATTATTCTGTGGATCTCTATAGCAGTCCTCGACGGATAGGAAACTGTGAACTTGTCTACTATGTCAAGATAGAGTACTCATACATAGTAGCATGTTATAGAAACAAACATAACGTCTGCACTGTCCTCAAAGTGAGCTAAACCAACACATTTATAGAAGTACTGATTAGTTTTTGTAAGTTGGATAAGTTTCAGAATCCATTAAAGATTTGAATACTTTTTTTCGTTTCTTAAATTCAGAAATACTGAGTTGTCCTTGGACTCCAATTTGTAAATGCTCATCCACTTGGCATCGAGGACTTTAGAACCATGCAGATAGGACTTGTAAGGACTAAGATGCAGAAGTTGGTGACTCAACGGAACACATTTGACCAAGAACAGCATACTGACATATTTCAAAAAAGTTTATGTAATCCACTCATACACATTTGCCACCTTACGTCGCGAGATGCCTTCAACTGAGTTTCATGGTCAGCCTGAACATGAGAGAAATTAGGTTGAGCTGATTTATCTGATTTCTGATACTCTCCAGAGCCACTTCCTTTCCTGCGGATATTAAGCTTCCATGTTTCTTGGATAATGTCAGCAGTCTTATTCTCTACAATCGTCAGGCCTTCCTGAGGAAATTAAGAAGCGAACAATAACAAAATCAAGAAAAGTTAAATATTCTGGTACTATATGGAAATGTCTATAACCACCTTCACAAAATAGGACATTTGATAAAACTTTGGAGAAAGAGAAATAAATACAGAAAAAGGTTGTTCTTGAAAATGGTCATAGCAGTATGTGGACATGATACTGGTGCAGGAAAATGTTAAAGTTTCCAAAATAGTGTAAAATGTGCATTGTGCATGCTTTACTTGAAATCCAAGAAAATTGTACAACAGAAAGCCTATTAGATTACACAAGCACCAGCAGCAATGTTTTCTCACTTACTTCAAGTTTATTTTTTATGGTACCACCAATGTGATTAAGGGAAGAAACTATTGAATCTGGACTTCTCTGAGAGGGTAGAGCTTCAGCCTTCCTTAATCCCTCTGGTGATTGATAGGACTGTTGAAACTGCAATTAGCAAACCAAATTAAGCGTAAGAAAGATATGATTCCTCATTACACTTCAGAAATGCATGTAAAGTTAGAAATGTGTAGATAGTAACGTCAGGTAGCCAGAATTTATGTAAGCATAAGCAAGATAAGGAAAATTTTGATGGGCTTGACTTGGAGAATTTTATTGAGAGAAAAATAAAAGAAAAAGAAAATGCACTATTAGAGTATTTAAAATATTAGAAATTGTTTTACATAATTTCTGTATTAGAAGGTTTTTATCGAGTTTTTTTTTTTTGTAATCTACCTATATAAAAACATGACAACCTAGACGAGTATCACGTCTTTCTGCTTCTGAATCCCAAAAGGTACCAAAGCAAGAACAATGAAGAAAGAAAAAAGTTCACAATACCCTAAACCAAGATTCCTAACCACCTGCCGCCATCATCTTCTCAATCTGACACCAAGCTTGACCTCTACTTCATACATCAGACATGAGATCTTGTCATCGTCAACCTTCTTTTTCATAGTCGCAATATAGTCTTCTTCACAGTCCTCCTAATCTAGCCAAGCCTCTGTCATTCTTCTCAAATTTGAGTCACCCTAACTTCTAGATCAAAATTCAAGTCACCTCTGACTTCAACGCAAGATTTGAGCCCCATTCGTGGTCCTCCTCCACTTCTCTCTCCTTCAACGGCACCCTACACCTTTCCGACTCCAAAATGCATCTCGCTTGGACAACCAACATGAATGCCATCGGAGACAACCTCGTCCTCCTCAGCTCCTCTAACCTCCAAATTCTGAAAGATCAACAGGAATTTTAATGCCAAGCTTAATTATCCTGAGTCAGATATTATGGTGCATAATGTTTGCAGGCATTCAATCTGGAAGTAGTAAGATTATGGCCACTACCACCACCACACACACACAAATTCTCCCCTTCCCTTTTTCTGAGAATTTCATTGTAGCTGAAACTAAGCAAACAATTTTCTGTGAATTGCATTGTTGCACATGGCTTAAAAACTGCACCCATGGGTACCCCAAGCCTAAATCCAACCCCCAAATCCAACCAACGGCATCAAAGCTGCTGCTCGCAAGCTCCCAATCAAGCGCAAGCTCCCAAATGTATACTGACTGTACTTGAAACTAAGAAATTGATTTTCGTGTACTTTGATGCAAATTAACTGTTCAGAATTTTTCAAAATGTGTGAAATATTAAAAGCATGATAGATGATCATGTTAAACTTCAGATGAGGAATGGGTTTAGAAATAAACTTATTATTCATTTGTTTCGTATGTTGGATTGACTTTGAACACATTGAAACACGAATGGTTGCAACCACTTAAAAAATCTATTAGATGCTTTAGCTTTCCTTGTACTGGAAGCACACTGCCATGCACTGGAAGCACACTGCTATGCAGACCAAGGCAGTGATCATCCAGGGGGAGGCCCCATCCCCGCCCGAGTCGATCCCACCGGATTCCTTGGCCTCTACCAGAACGAGATTGCCCTCGTCGATGTAATCCCCTTCGACACCTTCAATGGTGGTAACAAAAAGAGCCTCCACCGGCTGACTCTGGAATCCAACGGCAATCTTAACGCCTACTATTGGAGCGGGTCCGGTTGGGATTTGGAATATGAGACCATCACCAACACCTGCGACCTCCCAACGCGATGTCTAACTCCTTCAGAAAATAAGCTTGTGAGTTGACTATCTAATTTTGTGGAAACAGCTAACAGCATGAGTTGTCTAACGTCCACTCCTCTCTGCAATGATCTTATACCTCTCTCTATCACCTTCCCAACCGAGTCCCATTAGCCTCCTCAAGCTTTGCAGCAGTAATCCAAATGGTCGGGTCCTTCGAAAACTTCTCCCTGGCTTTGTTAAGCACTTTCTTGGCCTGATTATAAGTCTCTAGCCTCGCAAGGGCAATCCACAAATCGACATGTAAAGGGCAGCACTCCACAGCTCTATGAAGCAAAAGCCTCGCATCCTCCTCGTTCGCCAGCTCCACAACCGCCTTCCACAGCCTAACAGAGTCCGGAATGTGCTCGAGACCCTTCCGCAAGACCTTGCTCTTGTTCACATCGTTGTTCTCCAATTTCGCAGCCTGCATCCAGAGTTTCACCAAGTTAGGAATAGCCTTCACCTCTCTAGCAATCACTGCCAGAGAGAGATGAGGGCGTGAGTGAGGAGGGCGTGAGTGATTGAGAGAGAGAGAAAGAGAGAGAGCTGACTTAAGGAGAGGGATGGGAGTAAAATAGGTATTAGAGAAAATGAGTGAAGTTTATCCTAAAAGGAGAGTGATAATAACTAATTGCTCACTAACAGGGGTAACGGTCCAGGAATTTTTTTGAGAGTTTCAAATTTCAAGGGTATTAAGTTACAGACCCCCATACTATTAAGGGTCTGACTGTTATTAACCATTTTTTTAATATCTCAATCTATGTTTTTCTATCATTTTCTTTGGAATCCTAGTCACTCACCCATCGTGGGGGGAAAAAATGCAAGTTACTGTAGTGATAAAGTATCCGCACTTAAAAAAATATATCCTTTCTCTCTGCTTTTTTTTTGTTCTTTATTTTAAAACATCTCTTTCGGTTCTTTTTTCTCTTTACAGTTCAAACCCTAGCCACTTGCCTAATTCAGGTTCATTTTTATCCTTGCCTGTTATTGATCATTCTTTTCTTGGTGGGAAAAGTACATTAAATGTTATCTACTAAACCTCTATTGATTCAACTATTATCACTAGTTAAGTATATCTTCTCCCATCTATTAACTGTTACTACTTCTTATCAAAAGTGAGATGTATGACAAAACCTAACTACTACTTAACAATTCTCATTGATGCTTATCAAAGTTTGTTACTTGTTAGAAGCTAACTAGTATGGCTGCTTATCAAAAGCAAACAGCAAACAACCAGTGTTATCAAGGAAGATGGTGAATTGAGGAAGATTTGATGAATAGGATTAAAGTGGTAAGTTAGTGCTTCAAAATTTTTACGTGATCATACAATACCATTAAAGTTGAAGGAAGATCCTATAGAACGGTTATAATACCATCACTGCCTTATGGCTCTGAGTGTTGGGGCAGTAGAAATGGGAATCCTACGATAGATGAGCGGTAATACATTAAGAGATATAATAAGTAATAAGTGCATCCGCAAGAAGTTAGAAGTTACAATAAAAGATAATACAATGAAAGAACAGATTGAAGTTACATAAATTCTTTTTATCCATGTTGGTTTTGATGCGTATTATCTCCCATACATAAATGTGAAGATATTTATATTATTGTATCCCCACATCTTACTTTTTAGGATTCATCATGTCCTTGAACCTGTGTCGTGTTGTGTATGTGTCCCGTGTTCGTGTCCGTGTCCGTGTCCGTGTCCATGCTCCATAACTTTCACCATCCAGACAAATTACCTTGCTCTTTTCCTATTTTTTCAACTCTATCAAATAACATTGCTTTTATTCCCTCGTTTCTTTCCACTAGCTTTATTAACTGATATCCAAAACGTTAATATCTTTGTTAGGAATGTATAGTGTTCCATAATATGGAATGTACGTTCCTGATCGTTGTATGTACATTCGCTGGTAACATTGTTAACAGCAAAACAATTACTATTTTTTCTTGCTAAAAGCTAACTATCATTACTTGCCAAAAGCCAACATATTGCTAATAGTTCTATTCGCTTTATGTATTGCGGACTGTGGATGCCACCTTTTCACTCACGGAATCTTCTACTATTGCGTTTGCTAAAGCTTTCTTGCAGAGGATAAATTTTTTTAAAATTTTTCGCTTTGTTATAACAAGTCAGGTAATATTGTTAACTATACTCCAAGTTGAGAGAGTACCAGCCAGTGTTTTGTGGATTTTCTCTATTATAAATTAACATGAAAGGAACCTTAGATGGGTATATGTTATCTTACTTGTTATGAATCCTAACCAACTCAAAAATCAAAGTTGGCATAATTTTGAATGAGTAGCCCACAACCTAGAGTATATAACCAAAACAAAGAAGAGAACCTAGAGGAGCGCATGTGCTTCTTGAAATTGAACAAGGTAAAAAAAACTTTCAATGTTGTAAAAAATGTTTCGAAGAGCAACTACTTAGACACACAAAGAAGATACAATTAGACTTGGTAGGGGTGGAAGTATCAACTCTTTGCTGATAAGTATAAAGCTTTGGACTGGCATAAGATAAAAAGTAGCTGCAAAGTTATATTGCTCAAAAAGGGAGGATAAAAAAGTTCAGCTTGCTATTTATTTAGCAAGGCTGCAGATGATTGTAAACTCAAATAACCTAAATATCAAAATTTTTAATAAAAATATGAAGTAAATGACTATCCAGTAAACAACAGATTCAAAAGATTTAAAAAAAAAAATGAAATTATCATAAAGCATTATGCTGCACAATGCAAATCTCACCGGTCCACTCGTTCTTGAGTCAAACACCTTTGACTGCTTCCTACCAGAGTTTTCAGATTTCTGAGATGCATTATCATCGTCAATAAGTGATTTAGCTTTTCTGGTTAAGACTCCCCAAAAGCCATATTTGGACTCGTTTAAACTTTTCATTGATGTGTACTCAAAGGAGCCAGAATCCTACATTGGAATAAGAAAACCATCAGTAAGGTAAAGGTAGAAACAAGAATACAAGAAAACAACACCAAATAAAATAGTATATCAATTTATAATTGTTGCAAACTTTCAAACGAAGTTAATAAAAATGATCATTTGTCTACCTATGAAACTAACAATTGATATAAAGCACTTTTGAATTTTTTAGGTGTTAGGTTTGTCTGATGTACACGTTTAATGTATATCAAGTTCTTCGGTAAATGGCTTCTAACAAAGCAAATAGGTTTTGAGAGGTCCCCTTCTATTCTACCTTTATGGACAAAGGGTTTCCACCTTTCCACATGAGGGGGAGTCTGAAAAATGATATTTTGCTCGATGACATTGTTGGCCCGCAACCCATTAGGTAAGCTTTTCGTGAAATGGTTTCTACCAAGAGTCGAGACAGCACAGTTAACTCTACTTCATTTCTTTTGAGGGAATATATAGTTTGGAAAAAACAGTTAGAAAAACTACACTACTTACTTCCACTATAAAGCTACATCTAGCCTTCTATGAAGGCAAACAATTCTTGTCCATTTCTCTTAATAGGTTACACCTCATCCATCTCAATATTCTCAATTTAGCTATTCACTTCCCTAATTGTCAAACCATAAACCATGGATGTTTTAGCAATCTAGTGACTACATCTAGGGTATTTAAGGTCACATTCTATGTCTGGGGTATTTGAGGACACATAGTACTCCAAATAA
Organism: Dracaena cambodiana; assembly: GCA_036321105.1. Classification (NCBI taxonomy): domain Eukaryota; kingdom Viridiplantae; phylum Streptophyta; class Magnoliopsida; order Asparagales; family Asparagaceae; genus Dracaena; species Dracaena cambodiana. The sequence continues at coordinate 9,249,147 of JAYEPQ010000018.1, forward strand.
ACTTCATTACTGAACCATGCTGATGTGATTCTATGAGCAACAATCTCATCGCTATCACCATTATGACGAATGATTGATCCCGAGAAATAAAACCAATCATAATTAGATATTTTACGACCATCAATAAATATGAATTGCATCCCTCCATTTTTACCATAGATTTGAACAAGATTAAAATACCAGAATTTATCGATATTGAGTATTGGGCATATCAGCTGATAATTTATGGTATCAAAATCGCCAATATGAGGCGTAGTCAATATCGGACATATAAAATATGAATCATAAATTACCAAAATTGATATCAGTATTAGGCATATCAGCTGATGATTTATGGTATCAAAATTGCCAATATGGGGTGCATTGTATCGGCAATATCGAACTAATAAAATATGATATATCATAGATCGCAACTCAGAATTTGATAAGATATTTGTGAGATATATCGATATCATCTTTTTGTTGTATTTAAAACCTTGGCTTTGAGGTTATCTTTCAAATATTTGTTCACATCCTATTAATGCTATATAATTATAGTCGGTGTTCAAAAAATCACTTTATGTGACTGCTTATGCGACCGCATAAGCGAATGTGGAGTAAAACCGTATAGAAAACCTAAAAAACGCCACTATTATGTGGACAATCTTGTAAACAAGCGGGTATGCGAATTGTGCAAGTTATGCGTCCACATAACCCGCATAATACATTTACTCTGTTAATGGATTTTTGGGTTTCAAATATAAAAAATCCAATACCCGATCCTCATTACCCGTTTAAGGCTAAGGGAGATGTGATTTTTCCCTACTTTCCGCTAACCCTGAAAAGGATTAGGACAGACACGTTCTCAACTCCTCATCGACTTTCCTATCCATTTTTCTTCCCGATTTGTCGATCAAACGCTATCCCCTGACACATCTCTCGCTCTCGTCGACTCACTCTCGTTAACGTTGAGACTCTTTCAACGAGCCATCATTTCTAAAGTCTTCTCTCCTTGGTTCTCCAACTGCCGACTCTTTTCTTAGCCTCTCGCTCTCTTCGAATCACTCACCTCAGCCCCTCCCTCTAGTTGATTCTCTCATCAGCCTCTCTCACTCCTGAACTCCCTCTCCTAAATCCTAAACCTCTCAATCTCCTACTCTCGACTCATTACTGGGACTACACTATCATCTCAGATTATTTTTTATTTTAATTAGAAGTTGAAATTAAGACCAAAAAATTAGAGATCTTAAGCAAATTTTGATTTGAGTTTGAGTATGAGATTATTTTAAGTATTGTTATTGGCTTGCTAAGAAATTAAGATGTCTTTTTCTAATTTTTTTTTTTTTTTGTATTTATAGCACCCAATATATGCATGTTATATTAATATATAACAAAATATTAATATTCCGTGCAATTCTGCATAATACACTTAAACTCTGTGGAATCCGTTTAAGCATTATGTGCTCCTGAACTACTTGCATAACGAAAACGTGTTTCAGAATATTGATTATATTCATCTAGAGCTGCTCTGTACTAAAAATTATCTTCTCTTATCTCAAAAACTATGTCTCCTTGTGAGACTACATACAGATGAAACTTCTACATATGTATGGTAAGTTCTATAATTTAATGCCAAGAAACCATAATTTAATGCCCATAATTCGTGTACACTTATTGTGATAAGGAATAGATTTATCTATCCAATGCTCATGCACTTCCCTCTCCATCATAAATTCCTCTTTCCAGTAAAACCACAGTACATCTCCATAATTCCATCTACAGAGCGACTGAATACTAGCTACTTCTTCCTCTTTCCAGTAAAACCACAGTACATCTCCATAATTCCATCTACATAGAGACTGAATACTAGCTACTTTGCTTAATTCACCACATTTGCACTAATATTCTAACATAAACATTTCTAAATAACCAAAAAACAGATCCTAGTCTATCTTCTCCCAAATCTCTCTCCATCAATTGTCTTAATATTAAGCTGCCTGGCCTAGAAGTTTTAAACCAAATTGTTATAAGAAAACAATTGTCTCCTTAATTAGTCTTTTCTCCACAGTTTGATTACAAGATAGCAATTTCCTACCTCTTTATATTCTTGAAGATAAGTATCAACATATATCCATTCATCATCTATTTATTAACATCTAAAATTTTGTTAAATACTAGTATTGACCCATTCAAGGAACCAAACATAACACCAAGTGAAGAGAAAGCTCTGAGGTATGCACCCTTCCATTTTTATTGACTTCACACCAACTTCTCATTTCTGTGATAAAGGTGGATGAAAGTTTGGATAACAAGATCCTTTTGCTTTGAAACTTAATTAGAGCAAGAGCAACATATCCTCATTTCCTAGGTTCGTCTAAGAACTAGGTTAGGAGAAAAGTACACACACACATTTGTGTGTGCGCGCGCGCATATATGTATATGTGTATATATATGTACACACACACACATATATATATACACATACATAAATACATACATACATGCATGCATGCATGCATGCATATATATATATGTGTGTGTGTGTGTGTGTCTTTGTCTCAAGCTGCCACCTCAACTTCCAGCAACACTGCCTATATTTTCTGAAAATCCACAATACACCTAAAATTTAGGCATCTCTCTCATACCCAATCAGCAGTGCTCCTCCTTGATAGTATGCATTTTTTTCCTACAAGCAAATTTAGCATAGGCAATCATTATTGTGAAACACTACCAAACAGAAATGTGAAATTTAGAGCTATAAACTTCTACTAAACTGAAATTTCTAAGTCAATATCGGTGAACAAAGGTAATCCGGCAACATCCGACTCTAACTCTGCACATTATAGATCTCCATATTCACCATCGTGGAGGCTACAGTAAGAAGAGGAAAGGCAGCAAAATGTGTAAGTGACAAACCTACTAGAAGTCGAAGAAGCACTCCAGCGATGGTAACAAGGTACTGAAACAAACAGGTAAGCTTTTGTCCCCTTCCTTTCTCCTTCAAATCCTCCATCAACTCCTTCCTTTTGGTTAACCTCTTCACCTAGGCAACTAGGTGTGGGCACCCAGAGCCTTCTACCACACAAATTGCAGATAAAGGCTCAAGAACTAGTGGTAGCATTTTCTTAGAAACTGAATTTGTGGTCGCTGTGCCTAAGAATGATTGTAGCATTTGGAGCACGACAGCCTCAAAAAGCAATACAGGTCTTTTGGTATCCACGAATTTTCTAGAAGAAACTACAATAAACATGATAAGTGGAACGTGCAAGTCTTACGATGATCCTAAAAGATGAGTCATCAACAATAAAAATTTACAAGGTTTTAGAGGGAAAACGGAATTGGGTACGTGGGGTCACTTTTGCATTAGGCTAGCTTACAATGCATATTGGCTTTACTTGAGTGACGTCTTCTATATTTCAAGTCTAGCCCAAATATGATTCCAAATGGTATGGGCCCAAGATTTAGTTTACAAGTTTGACTCCAAAGTTTGTACTCATTTTCCATGCGCTGAAATGTACAGCTACACTTCAGGGTAATGTTACCAAATTCACTCTATCCCCCTCATACCGCGATCTACTTTGTGCATAACGATTTATAGTATGTTCACAATCCGAATCACGGAACATGGCGACCTGAAAAATAAAAAAAGTAAACTAATGACTAATTGATTGAATGAGCTTTTATAAATATTCAGTCTTAGTATTTAGCATTTTATTATCCCTATCTATATGAATAATGCATATTTACTTAATGAAATGGCCTTAAAAGTGCTCTCAAGAATACAAACAACAACAACAACTAAGCTTTTATCCCAAGTACTTAGGGTAGGCTACATAAACTAAAAGAGAATCACGTCGGATTGATCACACTGATAATCCTTCTCCATTCATTCCTATCGAGTAATATGTCCTCATTTAAATCTCTAAAATCCATATATTTTCGTATCAACTCCATCCACGTTTTATTTGGTCTTTCCTTTACTCTTTTAACTTGTCCAATGTTGATAAGCTCTCCTTATCGAACTGGTGCATTTTTAAGTGTATGTTGCACATGACCAAATTATCGTAAGCGATTTTCTCGCATCTTCTCTTCAATAGATGTTATACCTATCTTAGCATGAATATTTTCATTTCTTACTTTATCTCTCTTAGTGTTGCCACACATTCAACGAAGCATACGCATCTCTGTTACACGTATCTTCTATGAATGATATTTCTTTATTGCCCAGCATTTCGTGCTCTCAGGAATACAATGACACCAAATACAAATGCCAACCAATTACTCTTTTCTTTACTTTTTTAACTTGTCCAATGTTGATAAACTCTCCTTATCGGACTGGTGCATTTGTAAGTGTATGTTGCACATGACCAAATTATCGTAAATGATTTTCTCGCATTTTCTTTTCAATGGATGTTACACCTATCTTAGCATGAATATCTTCATTTCTTACTTTATCTCTCCTAGTGTTGCCGCACATTCAACGAAGCAACGCATCTCTGTTACATGTATCTTCTATAAATGACGTTTCTTTATAGCCCAGCATTCCGTGCTCTCAGGAATACAATAACACCAAATACAAATACCAACCAATTAAGCCTGCCATACGTACTGGATACAACTAAAATAAGCATACCACGTACCCATACCCATATCACAAATTGAAGCATACCAGTAATTTGGTAATACTATTTCGGGGGTTGTAAGTTTATCATGCCAAAAGCTATTATAGACTAAATCATATTTCTAACAAAACTTCCACTAGAAACTTCTTATAACCAAAGTATGGATACAGATTAAGGTTATACCAATTTTAAGGTATAAACAAATGTATACCTCTAAGGTGCAATACTAACTAGGTATACGAAATGGGTATAAGCAACCTAGTAAAATACGGCAAAGGTTATATTGCAAAAAGTTTTAAAATATCAGAATTGGTATTGGTAATGGTTGATCACTCATGGTATCAAAAGTGGCAATATTAGGCATATCATAGCAACCATATCCAAAATATTGCAATATTATACTAATATTAGATTATACAATATATCATATATCAGATACCTAAAAATCTGATACAATATATGCGATATATCTCAATATCAGCCGACAAACCATGGGCAAAAGTACAAGTGATATATCTTTGAATCTTTGATAAGATGATAAACTATAAACTAATAGCCTAATACTTTGTTACTTCATAGTATTTAGTGATTGCCAATGTATACAGTCACATTTTGGCCTTCTAGGATCCAAATTGCATGTTCTAATGGTAAAGTCTCCCTCAAGCTTCAATGAAACCAAAAGAAGTTATAAATTCTCTTACAAAAGAAGGATAAAGGGTATAACCTTGCATTATTTGCAATTAATACTATTGCTACTTGATGGAAATTGCACAAATATAACAATTCTAAGTTTTACTACAATACAAAAGATATGCTAGGAAATAATACAAGGTCAATATAAAATGAACCTACAGTATCATACATGCCAAATGCCAAAATATGGCCCAAATATAAGTTTAAACCTTTTATATAAAAGAAATCATAAACTAGATGGAATTCCACCCAAGAGGTACAAACTTTGTCTACTGAAAAAATTTAAAAGAATGCTGTATTTAGGTGGAAACAAGGGGACCTTGAAATAGCGGTCTCCACTTTCTAATATAGTTTAGGAGGAAATATCTTCAATTTCAGTGCTTTCATATAGGCGTCACATATGCAAAATGCCTTTCTTTCGCTAGTACCCACTTTCCTTTTAAGAGATAGAAAACGGGTAAAAATATTTTCTTCAAAAAAAAAAAAGTAAGAAAGTGGCAAATCTCATATCCATAAGATATCCTATTTTACAAAGGTATTGCACCAGAAATTTTCCTACAGCTTTTTAAATATTTCATCCTCTCCAAATATGAATACAAGGAATACATGTTGATATACTTAGTTAAAACAGGATGTAGTTTAATTCACAAACATTAGAGGAACTTGATGAGTTAGCTAAATAATTTAAGACGTGGCATGAGCCTACACCATTTGCTTACTCTTTCCACTATCAAGAAACCAAAACCATCCAAATCCAACAAAACAATTAGATGGGGTTGTAGCCATCAATGTTTTAAATATCGAATACCGGCAATATACTGATTAACAAAATTATATACCGGATATCGAATATCAGACGATATATCGCGATATGGTACTAAATACCAGGTGTAATACCAGTATCATACCGGTTAAATAATAAATATGTTATTACACGCATAAAACATATTAAACTACTTAGAACAAGTTTAGAGTCATAGGGAATACTTACCTTAGCCAATTTGCATCAATATTTTAAATATCAGCTATCGGTGATATATTAGTAGGGCAAGATTTAATAACGGATATCGTACATTGGGTGATATATCACAATATTTACTAATTATCAGTTGTCATATTGGAAGTCTTCTTGGATGATAAATATATTTATCATGCGGCTCATGCTTGCCTTTAACTTATTTAAAACAAATTTGGACCTTCAAAATATCTACCTTAGTAAATTTAATTGAACCTATAAATAATTTGACAATTATAAAATCTTTTTAAATGCATCATAAACATACCAGCTAAATATCCAACCTTCAAAACACAAAAATAAAATCAATATATATATAGTATAGCTATTAGTCACATCTCGCAATCGCCGCTCACGATAGAAAAACGGTGGATGAAAGGGGCACAAAACTACTAATCGAGTATAATTTTATCTCTTCCTCATATATATAGGTAATCGAATTTATGAGTTAATCAGTAGGATTAAATTCTTGTCATAATTGAAAAAAGATCTGATGATATTGTTCATTTGGCGACATTTTGAGACTGAAATATTGCCTAATATCTCGTTTTTTAGCAATATATCGGTCTATTTGGTCCAAAATGCGAAATGGTATAGAAGCATACATATCGCCTTGGTTGGGAGCAAAAACTGAGATATCGGTCGATATACCAATATATAGGCCAATATTTAAAATACTGGTAGCCATGTATTAACCCTTAATCCCATCACTCACTAAATCTTCTTCAGTCACTCTCTCTCCACTCACAGTACTCTTTGTTCTCCATATAGCAAAGTAAGATGATTCCCCCTATTTGGAGATTTTCACACAAAATCTAAGAGTTATTTGAAATTTGATCAATTTTAAGGGAAAATAGATTGGCCGGTTGGATAGTGGAATTAACAAATTCCAGTGAAAAAGGTGAAGTTGGGAGTTCTTCCTCAGAAGTGACTAGTTGGACAGAATTAAAAGAGTCTAAAAGTATTTACCATGCAATGTGATTGGCGACATAAACCTGTATTGAGTTAGGTGTTAGGAATGGCTTTTAGTATACCTCTCCTTTGTTTAAGGTTAGAGTTTATAGAAAATGAACGATTGGTTTGATTAAACATGTCCTACTTATGGCTAATCACAGGATGTCCTGTCATATTACTATATATTCATGTTCGTGTGTGAAAGTGTCCATGTATCATACTTATCCTACTTTTTAAGGACTTGCTTTAGTAGAAAACTTTATTGTGTCTCAAGTCTCATGTCAATCTCCATGCTCCTTTCTTCCTAAAATCAGAAAAGTGAGCAGAAAAAAGGTTTTTTTATTATTGTTATATATAAATCAATATTGGAGACAACCTCATCCAAATTTTTCACTAGAGACACATTGCAGTTCCATTTTCTTTAAGGCCTAGTTTTTATACAAGCTTTCACTTAGTGAAATAGAGTTTTGGTTAGTTTAACACATAATTCCATTTTAAAGCTATCTTTTATTTAGGTACCCGAAATGAAGCTTCGGAACTTCGAATTTATATGGTTTAAGACCACGTAAACTCCATATAAACTCCAAAATTAAAGCACGCTCTAACCAAATTTTTCTACAGTCTCATATCTCTTCATATTGGAAACTTGTACTCAAAGTAGACCCAAGAAACTCCATCTTTCTGAAACTAGATTTCTATGTATACAAACTTCTGTTTCGTAAAACACAAGTGAAACCAGAGTTTCCATACCCAAACTAGGCCTAAACCAAAATGACACAAAGTATCAAAAATATGAAGGACCCCAAGTATCAAAAATATGAAATGCCTTTAACAAAAAGGCAAGACCTAATTTCTCAGTCGAATTACTACACGACCAGCAAAATTTACACCCAATTCTCAGATAGTTCAAGTAAAATCGAACTTCTGAACTCTAAGACCAGCTACATCTCCAGTTTAAAAAAATAAAAAATCCGCTCCTAATCAGCAAGTTCCGTGTGTTTCCACTAAGACCAGATTTCCAAAGTATGATAAACAAAAACAAACTTTTAATCAAAGACTAGGGCCAACACAAAATTCAAGTAGATCAAGGGACTCACCGGAGGCGGCGCATTCGATCTCCGCCTATCCGGCGACTCCTGGTATGCTGAGGCAATAACGGATTCGCCATAAGCGGAGGAGATGGAAGAGTCACGATGGGCGGAGGATGCTCGGATCGCCTGGGCGGCGAGCGACGACGGCTGCTCCGCCGCCGGAATCGGAGACAGAGACGAAGACGACGGTTCCGTCTCGGATCTGCGGTCTTCGAAGGTTGAGGATCTAGGGTTTCCTTGCCTTCTTCGATACGCCATCGCCCCACGCGCAAGCGCGAGGGATCAAGATTGGAAATCTCAGGCGCTTTTTTCTTTTCCTTTTTTCTTCTTTTTTTTTTTTTTTTTTAATTAACATAGGGGATCAGTGGAGGGTTAGATTTGGCGAGTTGAAACATTTCGGGTTGTTTTGTTTCCTTGTAGGTTTCCATGGATTTATTGGGTTGTTATCAAGTGATGATGGAGGGAGTTTCCGAAGGGGCACACCAATTTTCCTACTGAGCCCAGTTTTTCTTTGTTTTTTTTTTTTTTTTTTTTTGTCCGGGCCTTAGTTACAGTTATAAAGTGGCTCACTAGGACAAATAGTGTGCTCTTTTGAAAACACCCGGGATGGAGATTGATTGGGAACTATAGGACCTAGGTTGGGTAATTAGTTGCATGAAACTCGTGTAGAGTTATTCTAATATATACTTTTCAAATATTTAATAGGGTTAATTACACTCAGCCCCCCTGTAGTATAGGACATGTAACACTTAGACCCCCTGAAGTTTAAAACTCTCACTTAGACCCCCTGGACCAGGGGGTCTGAATGTAATTAAAACACGGTGATTTAGATACTTCAGGAGGTCTAAGTGAGAGTTTTAAACTTCAGGGGGTTTAACTGTTACATGTCCCATACTTTAGGGGGTCTGAGTGTAATTAACCCTATTTAATATTTAGAAAATTACCATCATGTAAGCCAATTGTTTTTCAAATATTAGAAAAGTCGATCAAAGTATTTTTTATTATTAACCAACAGGTAATACTAAGAAATATTCTTTCTATACTCTACAAATACTCTGTTTAAACCTCTATCCATTTTCTTCCTCCCATTCTTCTTCTTCATCGTTAACTTCATCATTATTAATCCTTATAACCCACCCTCATATCCAAAACCCATTAATCAAAATTCTAGTCATCTCCTGCTCCTTTTTTGAATCATTGCCACCTCCACCATATCCTTTTCAATCTCTCCTGCTCCTCTTCTAATTAAAATCTAAATAAACTCATTTCTCAAATCTAGTATTAGGACTCCCCTCCTTTCTCTCCACCTCTTCAATTAAAATTCCTTTCATTTTTTTCATTTCAGAACTTATTATGCTCAAATTATTAGCTTGAAGAAGTTTTAAGCTTGTTTATTACATAATTGAATTAACATGAACAGAGTGAAGCTTGGCTTAGTTAAATAGTTTATGATCTGATAACTCTCATACTCTCAACACTCTCTTACTAAGTTGGTATACATTCACCAAACTTGTCACCATCTAATTCCTCACCTTCATCGTTTCCCTCTATCCATGAAACTCAACCGCCTTCGCTGCTTCCATCACCATTACTAAGGGTCGTACCAAGTCCAACCTCCTTAATCTCATCGGCATAATCAAGGAACTCAGGAACTCACAGATAATTGCTATCGACTCCTCCTTCCATCTATCGAATAACACTAATCTCATCTATCCATCATAGTGTAACATTTCTTCTTCTCTATCAAGGGATTATATTGGGTCTTGAGGTCTTGATTTTTGTCAGAAATTAGGATTAAGAGATAGGATTTGGCATGGGGAGTGTCGATAAAGGTTGGAGACTAGATGGCTGAGGATTTAGAGAGGATGTTTGGATTGTGGAAAGCTTTTGAGGTTAGGATTAGAATTTTGAGGAGCTAAAGTTGGAGGCAAATAGATTGTTTGTAAAGAGGCAGAAGAGAGGATATTTTAAATATGGAGAGAGAGAGAGAGAGAGAGAGAGAGAGAGAGAGAGAGAGAGAGAGAGAGAGATTTTGTGTGATTTGAGAAAGAAGAGCAAGAGGACAAAGCAGAACAAGAGGAGGCTGGAAGGAAATAAGAAGCAGGTGATGAGTTAATTAATAGGGGGTATAATGAGGACTTTATATCATTTTCGTCATTTGACTTATAGGAATCCACTTTGATTAACTTTTCCAAGATGTAGGGTTCAGTTGGTTAATACGATGTTTTGGGAAGTAATTTTCTAAATATTAAATATTTTAAGGATATACCTCTAAAAAATCCTTTTAAAAATTGGAGTTTTGCTTAAGTTGGATTTAATCTAGATATAAATTTTCCAAATATAGTTCCCTTTATCTTATCTTAGGTTCTCATAGCAAAACTGTGTAAAACCGCAAAAAATTTACTCTTAATAGATTTTTATTTTTAATTTTGGAGTTTTGGAGGGTGTTAAACTCTACAAAAACATTGTAGAAACTCCATCTAAGGTAACCAAATAAGGTATAGTTTTACAATTGGAATTTCAAGTTAAGACTTTGTAAAATTATACTTTCATTTAGTTATGCACCCAAACTAGATCTGAATACTGTATTGCTTTACCAGACAACCCAAAAGTTTATTCAGTTCACTATGTTTTTTTTACCTTGTTAAAGCCACGGTGGTGGTTATATAGAGTATGCATAACGTAATAATTCTATTTCTCTCTCTAATGAAAATGGATTAGTTCATCGGTAATATCTTGTTTTAAAGAGAGAAATTTCATATTTGATTTTCATAAATATTGATTTGAAGATTTAATCCAATCAAGAGAAAAATACATGCAAAATATATTTATAACTTAGAGATTTAATTTTATTTGCTATCATATTTCATAATATGAATATTGTTTAGCAATAATTATGAACAATTCAACATAATATTATTGTGTTCGTATGTTAATGAATTTCTAAAATTATAGTACACCCTGATATGCTCCTTTAATGACTTGAGTGGTAATAATAGTTATCTGTACCAAAATGATAATGAAGATGAGAATGGATTCGAACCAGTCCAAAAAAGCTTGAATATAATCCGTCCAATTGAACTAGGGTTAGGCAAGACTAAAGAATTTTGAGTGTTGTGAATCGTCCCTCATATCACCACCCCTCTATGTGGTCGAGCCCCCACATGACCCCTTCTATCTCTCTAACATTGCTTAATGAGAGTGTTGACGATATTTCTCTTTACCTGACGAATCACCTTCCATCAACAGCATGTTTGACGTGAAATGAACCATCTCCAGTATTAACTATGTTTTTCTTTTTTTGCTCTTTATTTTATTTCTTCAGTTGTAATTATCATTATTTTCAATTTTACCTTATTTGTTTTCGGTTCTCATAATCATTTAACCATCGACCTATTTCTATATCTAGTGATAAAATCTATTTTGAAACACTTTTATCTGTTTCTTCTCTTTAAAATTAAAATTACAAGAAAATAGGATGCATTATTGTCAATTTGATAGAATTATCTAAGTAATATCCCTAACTAGCTAGCTTTCTTTAATCAATGCACTATACTGATCACGTCAATCCATGAGGCTCTGGGTATTAATAGTAATTTGATACAAGATTCTATTGATTCTATCTTATGCTTTGTAATAGTTTTTGTGTATCGATCAACCCAAACACGAATTCGGCCTTATTAATAACTAATCTAATTTCTTATTATATTATATTTTATTAAAATTCTAAATTAAATTTCAACTTTGATGTTATTATTTATCTATTTGTGCATATTTATAGTTATTTTCTCAAAATTTTCTAAAAAAAAAATCCAAAAACTGACAAAATATTCGGTTCCTAATTTACCGATTCTGGTTTTTTTTTTAAAGTTTTCTCTCTCATTCTATATGTTTAAAGTTATTCTGTAAATTATTCTATGATTGTCTTGCTCTATTCTATCAATGGTATTTTTTTTGGATTTTTTTTGAAAATGTCAATAGTCGCAAACAGGAAAACCCAATTTTAATTATAATTATTTTTCCTATTATCCTCCACTATTTTTTTTTTCCTCATCTTGTTAAATTAGGTAGGCGGTAACATAGAAAGTGGGTTAAGTATGGAAAATTAGTTAGTTTAGCTAATAATTATGTTAGGGATTATATGAGGACTTGGTTTTCTACTTTTTTCCAATAATACCTATGTTTATAATTAAATATCCTCTTATTTTCTCTAATCCCTCACAAATCACTCTTAAAATCTGCTATCATAAGATAATAGTAAGGCTAAAGCACAAATATCAAAATTAGAAGATAGCGTTTGGAGTAGAGAATTAAGCTGAGTAATACATCTTTTTCCTCATTTCATCTCTGATCATAGTGATTTGATCATCTACCAAAAAATATTTTCATTTTTAGATCATAGAATTGAGATCAAGATATGATTCTTGGAGTGATAATCAAATTTCTTGGGTATTGGAGATCATAGGATCACCAGTGACATTCATAAATATCAACTAATAGTCCATTGATGTCCGACTTATAAAAATTATTTCTTTGAACTTGTTTACATATATAGAACAATACTATGTGGTCTTATTACTATAACGTTCACTAGATAATGATTCCAAGGCTATTTACCATCACGGACTATTTCGATATCATATTCAGAATTCTAATTAAGGGTTTCACAGTAGAATGGTCTGAGAACTCTAATTAAATAATGTAATGATGAAATTAGAACCTTTTTTACAAGTAAAATTACTGAAACTTTCCCAGATATCAAGTATTAATAAATTATTAGCTAACATATATGACTACTAGTTAGCAGTCCATTAACTACAATGAGGACTATTTTTTTATGGATTGATTATTATGTTATTGGAATTGTAGGTACATTTTTAGATAAATTCTATTTGTACTATACTTTGTCAAAAGTAGAAATTAAAATATAGAATCTTATTTTCCAGTATCGGTATATAGGTATAATAGGGTTTGAGGCAATTTTTGCACATAGAAGTTTTGTAGAAATCTGGTGTGCGTAATTGAGATCTATAAATTATTAAAACATGAGCGTTGATTGTCAAAAACTATTGGATTACCAGTTAGCGGTGAGGATGCCAGCCAATAATCTAGTAGTATCTGGTTCTAATGAGATTTTCCAAAATAAATTTTTGTTGATTATGAATTGCATTAGTAAGTATAGCTAATAAGTAAGGTTTAAGGATATGGTTATCAATACTGGTTTTGAAGACTAAGTCAGGATTTACTATTAGAAATGATTAATAATTTAATATAATGGTTTAATGAGAGATTAAATGGCTCGATAGCATAATAGGATTATGATAGACATATAAAAATTAAATGACACCAGACAACCCCCGTTGGCAACTAATATTCTAAAATACAATTTTATTATGTGAGTGATCCGAGAGCGCATAATACTTAAATGGATACCACAAAAATTAAACAGATTATATAAAATTATACAGAATATTAATATTTTAATATATATTAATATAATAATACTTAAATATGCATATATAAATGCTATAAAATCCAAAAAAAAAAAGGAAAAGACATCTTAATTACCAACTTAGCTTAGTAACAAGCCAATCTATACATAAATAGTTTGCTAATTAAGACATATAAACATTATAAGAAATTATTATACTGTTCAATCTTTACTAATAACAATAGTCAAATTTATCAAAAGTATCTTCATTTTCTAGTTTTTACTTAATAAATAAAAAAAATGGTTTTTAAAGATCTGTTCCTTAAATCTTTATAAATTATAATTTAGTCCCCCAAATCCTTTAAGTTACTATAATTTAGTCCCCATTTTATATTTTGGTCCGATTTTTCTATTTTACCCTTGATTTTCTTCACTTAATTCGCCTTCCCTCTCCTCCCTCTCTTCTTAGTTCTTATTGGATTCTCTCTTATTCTTCTTTTCTCTTTCTCTATTCATTTATTGGGCTCTCCCTCTCTATATTGAAACCAAATGTATTATTCTCCACTAAATGTATTAAACATTTAAGTCTCAATATAAATTCATTTATTGGGTTCTCCCTCTATATTGGATAAATTTATTTTTAGGTTTAATATATTTAGTAGATAATAATACATTTGGTCTCAATATAGAGAGGGAGAACCTAATAAGTGAATAGAGAGAAGAGAAGAAGAAGGGGGAATCCAATAAGAACTAAAAAGAGAAGGGAAAGAAGACATGGAGAATTAAGCGAAGAAAATAGAAAATGAGAAAATCGGGCTAAAATATAAACTGGGGGACTAAATTGTAGTAATTTAAAGGATTTGGGGGACTAAATCCTAAATATGAAGATTTGGGGGACTAAATTATAATTTATAAAGATGTAAGGGACAGATCTGTAAATACCCCATAAAAAAATTATTTCCAAAAACCACATTTATCTTTTTCTAGATAAATAACAATTCGAATTCAGTTATTTCCAACTCTAAGTTGTTTGATGTTTATGAAAAAATTAATTAACTATAGTTTAAACTTGAAATTAAGATAATTATTTTGAAAAAGAATAAATTAGATAACTCAAAAAAAGGAGTTAAGAATGCATGAGTAAGAGAGAATCGGAAAAAAATGTATCTTTTGTAACCCTAAATGAGGATTGGGTATAAGGTTTTTTTTTTTTTTTTATATATTTTCAAACCCGAATATACATCAGTAGATTAAACGTATTATATAGGTTACACGAATGCATAACCCGCATACATATCCATTTACAAAATTGTCTGCATAATTTATGGTGATTTTTGATTTTTCTATATAGTTTCACTTTGCATTCGCTTATGTAGTCGCATAAGCAGCCGCATAAAATGATTGTTTGAACATCGTTAATAACCAAAACCGTTAGTCAGTGGTTGACCTAGCGTTGTTGGGGAGCTCTTGGATACAAGATGTTGCCTTAATAATAGGTTATGGATCACGTAGATTTCATAGTAATATATCAGTAAAGCATGAAATTGATATACCGGTATTAAATCATGGAAACCTTAGTAAATTGAAAGTAGTATAAATATGGCCTATTTACTAATAACTTGCAATATGTCTGATAAATAATATTGTAACATATGTTGGGGATCGAATCCCCAATCAAAATTATAGAGACGAAGAAAACAATACAATCACAAGAAGAACACAATAAGTAACATGGTTCAGCCGACTAAGTCCAACATACGTCCATAAAAACAATAAGAGAAATTCAATATGAGAAAAATATTACAAGAAGAGATCAAATTATCTCTCTACCTTGCTAATTTCTCGTAATAATGAAAACTATCTCTCTCATCCATTACTCTCCTATCTCATATCACAAATAAGAGATATATATAGTGTTCATATCCTAATCATATTAGAATAATACTATAATAATCTAATTTGTATTTCAATCTAATTAAAATTCTAATCATCTGATTCAAGTCCAACTGGGACTTTGTCTACGAATGCGAGGCATAAATCTAACAAACTCCACCTTTGCTCGTATTTGATGAACCATGCATCTTGGAGAAACTCCATTGTTCTCGTTATCCATTTCACAGATATCCATCGCACGATCACCAGGCTCCACCTATAGGAAATAACTTGTATAATCATCGTCTCCATACTTGAGCACTTATGATCATTTAACCATACTCTCTTTCGAGCAATCATAATCACTAAATCGTACTCTCTTAAATAATCACGATTACTACACCATACTCTTTACCAAGCACTCATAATTGTTACACCATACTCCATATCGGTCAAAATATCTGGACCAACTGAGTATTTATAATCACTTATCATGTTGTGCATCATACATAACTAATCACTTAACCATACTCCAGCTTGATCCAAAAACAATGAATATCTTTGGAGACATAGACGATTATACATTATCATATACTTCATCATGTATCGAAGTAAGCATATCCATTACTATGAAGTATCACACCGTATCTCATCATCGTGCAATCAACTAACTATCGACCATAGATCATCTCGGTCAATATTGATCCCTCGGTTATTATTGAATACTGCTGGTCAACAAAATCTACTCTAAACAATAGATTTTGCCCAATTTGTATTCACCACTACATCTAGATTACTGAAAAATATAGGCTTCGACTTCTTGATCACCTTAATCGGATATTAATTCCTTGATTTACGTTCTGATCAACTACAACCGTCAATCTGCACCTCATAGTCCATCTTAACTCTTAGCCGCTACTTTTGGTGCACATCATTGGAGCCTACAATCGTACACATCACCAGTTTTACCTGATTGGTTCTTTATTTTCTTCTTCTCACTGTAATTACCCTTGATATCTCCACCAACCTTCCTTACTGACTTAATATCAGATCCGCCATCTCGCAACCTCAATCTTGGATCCATAACTCCAGCTCTAATATCATTTATTGGGGATCAAATTTCCCATCGAGATTATACAGATGAAGAAAATAATATAATTACAAGAAGAATACAAGAATTAACGTAGTTTGACCAACTAAATTTGACCTACAACCACGGAAACAACAAGAGAGATTCATTATGAGAAAAAATTTACAAAAAGAAATCCAATTATCTCTCTACCACTCTCAGCTCTCACAATAATGAAAATTATCTTTCTAATCAATTACTCTCATCTCTCATATCACATACAAAAAATATATATAGTGTTCATATTCTAATCATATTGGAATAGCATTATAATAATCTAATTGGTGTTCTAATTCAATTAGAATTTCAATCATCTAATTCAAGTCTAACTGGAACTCCTTGTGATCCTTTAATTACGAAAAATTCTATTTGCACACGGCATTTTACTCTTGACGCACGGTTTTAAAACTTATAAATAATTACAAGTTTGCCATTATTTTTTTGGACTAAATTACCCTTATAAATTCCAAACTAAAACTTTTTAAAATTTGAAACTATCACTCATCGTTTTCCTCCTCTATTTTCTCTCTAAAACCCTAAATAATTTTTTTTTGTATTTAATAAAAACGCATACTCCTACAAAATCATCTATTTAATTTTTTAACCCCTTAAAATTTTTTACATTAACGTTCCTGAAAAAATTAGAAGAATTTTAAATTCTTCGATTTCACCGTGACAAGTGAAATTTGAGTTTGGAATTTGCATTTAAGTTTTCTTATGCAAATGAAAAATTCCAATATGTAATTAGTGTTAGAGAACAAATTTAAGGTACGATTTGAAATTTTTTTTAGGTTTTATACGTATTTATTTGAAATTTATCGTTAATTAGTTTTTTTTTTAGACTTCGTTTGCTGGTAGGGTATTAATACCCGACTAGCATGTTTCTTGATCGAGTATTAATACCCGACCAAAATATTTTTTTGCTAAATGGATTTGGACGGTGAGGAGTTAGAGAAAAAGAGGAGAGTATTTTTAAAAAAAAATTTGAATGCAAAAAGTAAAATAGTAGTATTTCAAAATATGAGTTTGGTGTAAAGAGAAAGTAGGGCGCCAAGAGCAAAATGTCGTGCGCAAATAGAATTTTTCTTTGATCATATCTGAATATTTAGCGGATACGAGATACAAACCTAACAATACCAACGAGAAAGCAAAGTTACTAAACTATGAAATTATAACATTTATAGCTATACTTGTTACATAGAATAGACTGAACTGAGACGATTTGATATGACGTATGCACATATTCTGACACATGAAATTGGGCATGCACGGTACCCAGAAATAGTAATTAAACATCGTATATAATATATTAAATAATGTCTAGACTAGAGTGTGATACTGGATAACTTGTTATATATAAAATTATATGATATCTAATACTTAACACGAACACTTTACATGACATGATATATCACACAATTAACCAAAGGTATAATACATGGTAAATATGATATTGATACATAGTGATATAGCATGGACAATAAAACTATATGATTATGAAAAAAAAGTGTACATAGTCTAGTCTTGACATAGTATTTGATTATTAATTTCTTGATGATAGACCTGAGCACATTTAAAATATGGATATGTTATGATATTTTAATAAGATATATGTATCATAAATTGTTTTATACTAAATAAAATTTGGTGAACTTAATAATGGATAATATATTATCGCAAGGGATGACAGAGGTCACACAACCAAAAATCGGTACATGACATTACAAGCTCATGCCTCGTCTTAGATGTAAAATATAGTTGATCATTAGATAACACACTTTTTGACAGTAAAATATATTAGTTCATGACATTACACTTTGGTGGTAAAATATAGTATGCTATCTTGATGGTAAAATACTGTTAGTCCACTCTAGTAGTCCACCTTAGATGTAAAATTACCATTTTCACACACACACACACACAATACTTTTACAAATATGAAATCCATAATTATTAATTGATTCAACTTACTGGACATTTAATTGAGCATGCTCGATAAGTTATCTGTTAAAAATAACGATTTATGCACCATATTAACATACTTACTATAGCCATCTCATCATATTAGTTCATACTCAACCATGTTATGCATTACCTATACTATCACGACCATACTATCAAGTTCACATGTATTTATCTTAATAATTTGACATTATACTTTCTATTCCTTGTATTATGTAATACCATAGTTAGTCATCCCTCCAAACTAGTACACTCCATAATAACACGTCAATTTGTAGAGCAACCGAAATTGATAGTGATCTGATACAATGTGTATTGATTATATTTTATATCCCTATATTAGTGTCTATAAGTCGATAGGATCAGAAATCTTAATTTGACTCTTTTTGTAACTGATTTGATTTCTAACTAATCCATCTTGAAATTTATAGACCAAAAATGAAGTTTTAACTTTAAAGTCATTCATTTTTATTTTCTAGATTTTTGTTAATTTTCTCAATATTTTCTGAGAAAGTCCAAATTCAACAAGTAACATGGCCCAATTAGAGATTAATTTAATTCTTTATATGCATATCTTTAATTTTACAACTCTAAACAACATTCTATCTTCAGAGGTATCATTTTCCAATTCATGATTCTTAGAATTTCTTTTAGAATTTTTTGAGAAAGTTCTAAAATTGGCATAATATCAATTTTTTTTTAATTTGTTGCTTCAATTTTGACAAATTCTATCTTGCGAACCACACGTCCAAAATCATTTCCTGAATTACACCATGATTATTTTACTTTTATCTATCTTTTATATATATTTTTTTGAGAATTATTTGGGTATGCCAAATTTTCTTGTCCCAAAAATCTTATTTTAATTAATCTTTTTCTCTCTCTTTATTTTTTTCTCTACCCACAAAGAACCATGTTTCATCATGTTGACCTACTGAAGTGGGTGGAGAGCAATATTGGAACTTGCATGTGCATTGAAAGTTGAGGGGTTAATAGTTGATGATTATGTTAATAATAAATATAAATCTAAAATCTAATATTTCACATCTACTTTCCTTTTACAAAAAAATAATTTAAATTTCTTCTCGACCAGCCATAGAAACTTACTCTCATGACTTTGCCACTTGTGTACATAAATAACACATTTGCTTTCTTGAAAAAAATTTTATAAGATATTTCCTCTCTTATTTCTTTCTCCCCTCTCCTGAAACTCTTCTCTACTAGTCATGAATCTGATGTACTCGATCTTTACTATATGTATTTCTTGTACGTTTTTTTTCTATATCACATTTGATTCATATAGTGGATTTGTTTATGTACTCGACTCGTATATGTATTTATTTAATATCTATTGATGATGTAGTTTTTCTCTTCTTATTCATGTGTTTAGTAGATTTATATTATTATTTCTTATTGACAACTCTACTATTGGTCTGTATTATATAAATAATTCAAGCCATTGTGCACACCAGTTAGTTTTAAAGCGTGCCTGTCAATAATACTCTATTTTTTTTTAGTAGCTGAAAAATGAAGCATTACATGTTACTTGTTGGGTTTAGTTCTCTAGATTTCAAATTCTGATCTCGGAGCTAAATATAAGAAACTTTCCAAGAGGAAAAATCTGTATCTTACCAAGTACCACTTCATGGTGGGCCACCATGGAAGATTTTTTGTACATGTATTATGTATTTTTCTTTATTGGATTTTACTTTCACCTTTCCTTTTTTAACTCTTTTCTTTCTATATTCAAAAGTATTGTGCCTTGTATTGAGATAAACTATTTTATGTAAATAAACCCATCAAGTATTATGCCTTATATCCACATATTATTTTTATATTTAATATGACAGTAGTTAAACTTATTCTAAAATTCTATGCTTGTGAGATTTAAATATTTTTAATTCCCTGATCTTTGAAAGCAGTTGAAAGACGAGCATTATAATCGATTTATCGATTTTACTGTTACTATATTCATACTTTTTGTCAGCCTCCTATAGAAATTTGAATGACACCTAAGCCTAGGGAATATTTTTTTTTAACAAATAAATTAAATCTTTTATAGGGAAATTCTAATTTTATTTTGCTTAATTTTAATTTAAAATATAAGTGAGTCTAAAAAAAGGTTTTTTTTGCTATAGTAAACATTATAACTCAATCACGACAAAAAAATGGATGTTTTATACTTATCTAATGCAAGCGATTTATATTCCTAATTCAAGTTAAAACATAGAGTAAATAATAATTTCTAAAACTAGATAGATCAGAATAAGTGTAGAAAATTGAAAAAAAAAAAGTGAAAATAAGATACTTTGATAAAAACTGATATCAAGAATTATAGCTTTAATCTTCTCTTGGTGGGTGCTTTCTATAGGTGGAAGGCTCTCATGGTGGATACTTATAACATTTTAAATTATGAAGGGAGAAATGGAAAAATAAGAATTTAGGGAGAATATTCATGAATTAGCTTTTAATACCTTTTTTTTTTAGAAAATTAGGATCTAATATATTGGCTTACATCGAAACTTTTTAGCCATAAAGAACCCGACATACCATTTAGCAAATATATTATTCTTTATGAATTTGGAGAGGATCCGGATCCTCTAGAGTTTGGCTTGTAGGTAATATTAATTATCCATAATTTTGGTAATGATTAATGTTCGTAATTTTGATGATTGATTATTTGTTATATTCATAGTCTTAAGAGATTGGAATATTATACTAATAATAACGTATCACAATATTCATAGTTCATTTAAGAATTTTATACCATGGTATGGAATTCTCGAACAAAATCTCAAACATCTTTAAATTCAATGAATCTTTCCATTTAAAATTCTATGGAAGTAATTTCTTTTTAATTTTCTCATAATTGTTTATTTTTTCGGAATTGATCAATAAAGTGTATATTTATGAAAGGAGCATGCATTTTAGTAGAAATGATTAGTTGAAGAGTTTGATTTATGAATTTATCTTTTTAATATGCAATTTTGTCTTATTTTTCACATATAATATTATTTTCATAGAAAAGACATGTTCCCATTTGTAGATAGTTTAAGAAATAAAGATTAACAAGTAGTAGTTACAATACGAGCTATTTTTAAAATATGTTGGAATTCAACTAGCTATATACTTATGTAAATTATTTATTTTTTATAGGGTTAATTACAGTAAGACCCTCTGTAGTATTGGGGATGTGTCACTTAACACCCCTGAAGTTTGAAACTCTCAAAAAACCCCATCGACTTAGTTATTTTCACTCTCATTTTCTATTAAAGTGCACTCTTGTCCCTTAAAATTCCTATTCTATCCTCATTTCTCAAATTCCTATTATTGGTTAAAAGGAGGGATGAGGGTAGAATAGGAATTTGAGAGACAATAGTGCACTTTAGTAAAAAATGAGAGTGAAAATAGCTAAGTTCAGGGAGTTTTTTGAGAGTTTCAAGCTTCAGGGGTGTTAAGTGACACACACCTAATACTACAGGGGGTCTGACTGTAATTAACCCTTTTTTATATTAGAGAAACAATATGCCATTGATGGTCATTTGGTCGTTGTAGGACTGATTTATGTAATCTTCTGTAAATATGCCCATATGATGTAAATTAATGTGCTTGCAAGTTTGGTTAGTTTCGTGCTAAGAAACTTTGGGTTCTTCTATAACCATATTCAGGTATATACTTACAGTATATTTAGTTCTTGTACATACATTTTTCATTCCAAGCTTATCTTTTATAGACCTTATTTTAGTATCGTCTTCTAATATTTTTTTTAATATTTACATAATTATTTATACAAACTCTCTCACTTGTAGACTTCCTTTTAGCAGTTTGTTATTACTATTTTTAAATTTATTTTTTACAATTTAGTTTGTCTGCTTGCATTAAAATTTGGTTAGTGCAATTTCCAATTCCATCAGTATTCTAACTGCTTGTTTATTTTTATGTGTTATAGAACTTTATTGTTATGTTAAATTATAATGACTTGATCTCTAGCTTTGTATTTCTTGACTTTTACTTTTTTTTTCTATAGGGATTTTTTGTATTTTGACTTACTGTATTATTTTATTTTAGAAGATATACCACAATTTTTAAATTTCTGGTGATATTTATTTTCATTTTGATCTTTTTACTTCTCATAAAAAGTTTATTTGACTTCCCAAGTTGATTCTTTGGTCACAACGTTTTTTGGAGATAATACAATACCTAAAACAATAAGCTTTTACATTTTCTTAATCTAAAAGCATTTTGGATTTTGTTTGATTGATAGATGAGGTTTATAACAAGTAAGTTTTACTATCAGCAAATTCGCCCTCTATAATTTATATTTGTATTGTGCTTCTTTCGGGTATTTTCCCCCATTTTTATGGAAAAAATTCAAAACTTACATAAATAAACCCACATTCATTTTCACTTCAGTTGACTCCTTCATTTGAACAATTTTCTTGTTTATGTCCACCATTACCTTTAATTTATTTATATATCCCTTGATTTTTTTTTAAATCTAGCTCTAAAAAGATAAACCTTGGAAAGAAGAGTTAGCAATAAGGTAAGGGTGAAAAATGTGTTCAGATATGCTAGAAGAAGAGAATTCATTCTAAAAAATTTGCTAGGAGGAGAAAAACAAGAGAATTCTAAAAAAATTGCTAGGAGGAGAAAAACAAGAGAATGAGTGAGAGATAAGTTTTTGGGTTTTTAGGATACAAGTTCCTAACAAATTTCATATTGGATATTAGTCCCTAACAAATTACATTTGGATATTAGTGCCTAATTATATGAAAGTCATTTTATTGTGGTTTTTCTATTAAAATTTTTATCTAAAATATTAGCTAACCCTATGTTGTAAAATTTAACTATTTTTAACTCTCTGATTTTCGAAAGCTACTAAAAAATGGGTTACAATCGATTTGTTATTTTTTACTATTATTATATATATTCATTCTTTTAATCAACCTCCTCTAGAAATTTGAACAACACCTGAGTCTAGAGATATTGTATAATAACAAAAATATTTAAATCTTTTTTCAGTGAATTTAAATTTTATTTTGCCTAATTTTAATTCAAATATAATGAGTCTATTTTTTTTGGCTATAGGAAATAGTATAACGCAATCGCAACAAAAAGAAAAGGATGTTTTATACATCTAGTACAAGTGATTTATACTCCTAATTCATGATAAAACGTAAAATAGAAAACGATTTCATAAAACCATATAGACCAGAATAAATAAAGAAAATTGAAAACAAGAGTGAAAAAATGGTACCTTAATAAGAGCTAATAATATCAAGAATTATAAATTGATCTTCTCATAGCGGTTGTTTTAGGTGAATTTAAACTCTCATAATGGGTGCTTATAGCATGTTGATTATGTAAGGGGGAATGGAAAATAAGCAATTAGGGAGAATGTTCATGAATTAATTTTTAATACCTTTTTTTTTTTAGGAAACTAGCATTTAATACTTTGGCTTGCTTTGAAACTTCATAATCATAAAGAATTTGGATATGCCATTTAGCAAATATATTATTCTTTATGAACTTCTATCTATACTTGGAGAGGATCCGGATCCTCCAGAGTATGGCTCGTTGGTAAAATTAATTGTCCATAATTTTGATGTTAATTAATGTTCATAATTTTGATGATTGATTATTTGTTATTTTTATGGTCTTAAGAGATTGGGATATTATACTAATTATAACACATCACAGTATTCATGGTTTGTTTAAGAATTTTATATCATGGTAAGGAATTCTTGAACAAACTCTCAAATATCTTCAAATTCAATGAATCTATCTATTCAAAATTATACAAAAGTAATTATTTTTTTAATTTTCACTTGATTTTTTATGATGTTTTCTAAATTGATCAAGGAATGGTCACATTTTTATGAAAGGAGCACACATTATGATAGTGATGATTGGTTGAAGAGTTTGATTTAGAAATTCTCTCTGATATGCAATTTTGTCTTTTTTTTTTCATATAATATTATTTTCATAGAAAAGACAGATTCCCTTTTGTAAATGGTTTAAGAAATAAATATTAACAAACAGTAATTACAATACGAACTATTTTTATAATTTGTTGGAATTCAACTGGCTATATGCTTATGTAGATTATTTGTTGTTTAAATTAGAGATATTATTGATAGTCATTTTGGTTGTTTTAGGACTAATTTATGTAATTTTCTACAAATTTGCCCATATGACACATGAATTAATGTGCCTACAAGTTTGATTGGTTTCATGCTAAGAAACTTGAGGTTCTTCTATAACCATATTCAAGAGTGTTTCAGACTCCAGTATATTTAGTCCTTGTACATGCATCCTCAGTTCCAGCCTTATTTTATGTGGACCTTATTTTAGTATTCTCTTCTAATATTTGTTTCAATATTTACATAATTTTTGCTATGAATTCAATCACTTGTCAATTTCCTTTTAGAAGTTTGTTAAAACCATTTTTAAATTTATTTTTTTCCCATCTAGTTTGTTTGCTTACATTAAGATTTGGTTAGTGCAATTTCTACTTCTATCTGTGTTCTAGCTACCTTTTATTTTTATGTGTTATGGCCACTTCCTTGTAATGTTAAATTGTAATATAACTTGTTTTCTAGTTTTTTATTTCTTGTCTTTTATCTTTTTTCCTAGTGGGAATTCTTGCATTTTGATTTGTAGTATTTTATTCTGGAAGATATACCACAATTTTAAAATCTCTAATGATATTTTTTCATTTTGAAGATCTTTTTACTTCTCGTAGAAAGTTTATGTCTCTCAAAGTTGATTCTTTGATCACACCTTTTCCTTGGAGATAATACAATGTCCAAAAAATCATATTTTAGATTTTCTTGATCTAGAAGCATTTTGAATGTTATTTGTTAGATAGATAAGCTTTATAACAAGTAAGTTTTGCTAAGAGCATATTCACCCTCTATTATTTATTTATGTATTGTGTTTCTTGGGGGTAATTTTTTCCCCATTTTTATGACAAAATAGATTTAAAACCTACATAGACAAACCAATGTTCACCTTCACTTCAGTTGAACGATTTTCTTATTTATCTTCACTATGACCTTCAAATTTTTGTAAATATTCCCTAAAAACTCAAAACTACTTAATGCTTGAATACAAAGAGAAAAACCTTGGGAAGAAGTGCCAGCAAAGAAGGAACGAGGGAAAAATGGTGTTTAGATGTACTAGGAGAAGAGAACTCATTCTCAAAAGTTTGCTAGGAGGAGGAAAACAAGAGAGTGAGTGAGAGAGAAGATTT
Organism: Dracaena cambodiana; assembly: GCA_036321105.1. Classification (NCBI taxonomy): domain Eukaryota; kingdom Viridiplantae; phylum Streptophyta; class Magnoliopsida; order Asparagales; family Asparagaceae; genus Dracaena; species Dracaena cambodiana. The sequence goes on from JAYEPQ010000018.1 coordinate 9,275,150, forward strand.
TGGGTTTTTAGGATATAAGTCTCCTGTAAATTTCATATTTAGATATTATTTTCTAACAAATTACATTTGGATATTAGTATGCAATATGTGAGAGTTACTTTATAATAGTTTTTCTGTTAAATATTTCATCTAAAATATTAACTAATCCTTACTAAAAACTAACCATAATAGTAAGTTTACTTAATTATCCCAATTTAACTAATCAAATTATGTTACTAATTATCAATTCGATCCATTACACTTTCTTTTGCTCCATTTTCTTTCTCTTTTCAACTATACTAATTGTAGAAATATGAAGAGAATGAAAAGAATTTTCTTTAGTGAACATATGAGTTTCATCTCTAATTACAACTAGTAAAAGCATTTCAAATGACGACGAAAGATATCATAAAGGTATTTATTAATAAGATAATGTGCAAAATAGATGAAGAATTTTTTGAATGAAACATGAAGACTATCGTTTTGATCGATCAGAGGGCAATTTCGTTTTGCCAGTTGCGGTGATCTTAAGATTTTAAATTTCTAGTTATGATTAGATAGGATTATCATGTAATAAATACACTTGAGGGACCGTTAACATCTCAATGATGATCCAGTAGGAATTCATATTCAAATATGAAATTTATTAGGAAATTATATCCTAAAGACCCTAATTTTAAAACTAATATGGAGAAGGAGATGATAAACTTGCCCAAAAAAGATGATAAACTTGTAATACTTTAAGACTTTATTTGGGGATGCCCGTAGAAAAGTTAGGGTGCCACTGAAAGGGGAGTTTCTAAAAGAACACACCTTTTTTTCCTAGTGAGTCCACTGAATAACTATCCAGGCTAAAAGCCTGAACCAAAATTATTCGGTAAAATGGGCTCACTAGGAAAAGTGGTGTGCTCCTTTGGAAACTCCCCACTGGAAGCCTTTTCATGTTAAAATTTTGACTGTCGGTTTAGAAAGCTTAACGGGTATGAACTCAATTTTGAACCCAAACCTGTTTTGTTATCTCCCACTGACTAAAAGAGGGGAGTTTCTAAAGGAGCACACCATTTTTCCTAGTGAGCCCTAGGAAAAATGGGAGTTTCTAGAGGGGCACAGCATTTTTCCCTAGTGAGCCCACTTAAAAACTTCATCCATATTACAAGCTTGCCATCGAATTTTTTAGACTAAAATACTCCTTTCTTCAATCTCTCATCTCCTTCTCTTCTCAAACTACAGATCAGTTAAAAAAAAAAAAACCCTAAACCCACAACTATTCCATCAAATCTTTTTCTATATTAAATTATCTCATAAATAAAATTCGAAAATTGATTTTATTAGGCCTTTGCTTACTCAAAAATTCTAAAAACAGTGCTGATTCATAAAAATTATGAACCCAAAAAAAATTCAAAGTCCGGACTGACAGTCCGGACTACTCTCCACTGTCCTGACTAGTAGTCCGGACGGTCCAATATCCGTTCAGACTGGAAGTCCGGACAGTGGGCTTCTGTCCGGACTTCTAGTTCGGATAATTAATTTTTATTTTTTTTTTCGTCCAGGAGATAAAGGCCACTATAAATAAGTCTTTTTTCGTCCCATTATCTATGAAGTCATTATAGTATAATGGTGAGTATTCTCACCATTCACGCGAGTGTCTTGGGTTTGATCCTTGGCAACAACAATTCCCTATTTATTTTATAAAATTTATTCGATTTAGTTTCCATTCCCATTTGATTCGGTTTTTTCGAAATTGATAAATATTTACACATAGTGGTGAACAACAAGTAACAAACACAAAGAAAAAGTATTATTTCCAATTTCAAACTCGGAGAATTTTTGGGAGAGCGAGCGGCTTTGTTCTTCTGCTAATTTGTAAAAATAAAATATAGGAATCCGTTATTTCTCAAAAAAAAGAAGAAGGAATAATTAGAAGAAATTAATTTAGGAATAATTTAAGGTCAAGAAAATCAATCAATTAATAAAAAGTATAAATAAACTGAGAAACAAGATATTGGATTCTCAGAATCAAATTCGAACCTTTGGGAAAAATTCTCCCTCTAATTCTCAAAATTATCAGTAAAAATCTACAAAATAAGTAAAAAAATCATTCTTTGCTCCAAAAAAAAAGACCAAAATATCTCCCATTCTTTGTTCCAAAAATAGAGACCAAAATAAAAAAAATTGCTAAATAAGAAAGAGATCTCACCCATCTCAATGCAAGAAGTGACAGCGGGGCGGCGTTCAAGCGGCGTGGGTTGGGTCAGGGACGGCGGCGGCGGCCAAAACGAAAAGAGAGAAAAAATTTGGCTGGAGGAGGAGATAGGGAATGGAGAAGAGGAAGATGAAGAAAAAGAGGAGGAGGATATTATTGGAATATTAGTGTGCTTACTAAGAAAACTCTAAATGAGAGAGTGGACTTACTAGGAATTCACTAGGAAAAATGGGGAGTTTCTAGATGGGCACAACATATTTCCTAGTGAGCCCACTTAAAAGTTAATTTTATTTACCACTTTGCCATCAATATTTTTGATCAAAATTGCTCCTCCTTCACCTCCTCCATCCTGCTGCTCCTCCATCTTCCTGCTGCACTGCTTGGAGCAATTGAAGTAGAAACCAAAGTGAAGAAAAGTTTGGAGCAAATTGAAGCAGAAACCAAAGTTTGGAGCAATTCGGGTCCTGTATGCTTGCTAAAAAGTTGAGGCTCCAAGACAAAGTGAAGAAAAAGGAAGAAGTTTGGGCCCTTCAGATAGCTAGCAGAATCACTCTGTCCGGGCTGGTTAGCCCAAACAGAGTGTATTTTGACGGAGGAATTTGGTTAGAGCTCGGGGTTATTGGGAGAGAAAGTGGAAAGGGGATATGTTTATTGAAGGAGGAGAAATGAGAGAGATGGGTTTGAAGAAGGAGTAGTTAATTTTGAGGGGAAGAGTTGGGTTTGGGAAATCTGTTAGAGTGAAAGAGATGGAGAAGATGAAGGCAAAAGTGATATTTAGGTGTGCTCACTGGAAAAAAGAACAAGGGATTTTTATTTGGGAGTGTAGGCACCAGGTAAATTGGGCTCACTAGGATAAAACCTGTGCCATCTAGAAATTCCCGAAAAATGGTGTGCTCCTTTGGAAACTCACGGAAAAATGGTGCGCTCCTTTAGAAACTCCCCTAAAAAGGCCCAATCAATCTCCTCCGATCCCAATCCCCCGGCTCAGAGAGAGAGAGAGAGGAGGGAGGGAGGGAGGGAGAGGCGATTGAGATCGATCGACGCCGGCGCTGGAGAATTGAAATTGCCACTGGAGAACTAGAGCAGGTGTGAATCATACGCGACCCGATTTATTTTCTTCTTTCAAATTTTCTGCTGGAAAACTTGAATTCTGAGAGAGACAGAATTTCTTTATTTATTTTTATTTGAACAATTGAACTCTTTGCGAGTAATATGGCTTTGTTATCTTAGATAGTAATGACTGTTGCTTGCGAGAATAATCCTTACTTTTATTACCTTTCAAAATTGTGGGTGTATTCCCAGTAGTTTCACACTTAAAAAAAAAAAAAAAAAATTCTCATGTTTGGTCTTTAATTTGATGAATCTGGTGACATATTTTCTTATATTGTGTGAATCTTATGCTTGTTGATTCCTTCCCCCCCCCCCTCTGAAAATGTGGGTATACACCCTGTGTTTCATTAATAAGTAATTAATGGAACATCCTAGTACAAGAGACAATAACATACTAGATTCTCTCACTAACTATACTAATATTTAAAGAAAATACAACAAAGACAAAAGAAAAGCAAAACAAAAGCATAAATAATAATACTAATAAGATACCTAGTCATGCCATGGAATCAATCTGAGAAGGGCTCCTCCATCAAGTAGAGTAATGGTCCTCAATCTTCCCTATCATGGTCCTGCGAGCCCCCTTATGGAGGTGTTGGCAAAGTCATCCACATTGCTGAGAAGAAGGCGGCATTGAGGATCACGCCGTCTCGACCTCTGCTTGGCATAAAGATCCCCCTCCTATACTATATCAATGCAAGGAAGAGCCGGTCTCTCCTTCCTAAGGGAAGCCATAGCTATAGTCACCCTAATGTGGATATGCTTGCCTTCTTTGAGATTGAGTAGACGTTTGCTTCGACGTGCAGTGATTGCCTCGAAACCCACGTCAGATCCTTACCCAATATGTCCCCTTGTATGCCTACAAGCTCAATCTCCTGATTGACAACTCGAGAATCCTCTGTCCTCAATAGAGTCGATGCTCTTGATCCTGTCCGAATCTGAATCTAGTGTCGCAATCTGAACAGGTTATGGGATAACTTGTTCTTTGAGAGCCACTTTAATTCTTTTAGCTTTTTTTGTGTATTTAGTCTTGGATGGAGGGATGAATGTATCGACCTTAGCTTGAACAATCCTCTTCATAACTCTCTCGTGAGTCTCCTGAAGTAGTTATGGCCCTAGGGCTTGATTGAATAGTGCAACTGTTTCTCTAGGGTCCTCCAAAGCTCTGTAATGAAGGCCTATCAGAGAATTGCCCTAGCCTACGAAGGGATATACACTGATTATCATACATAATATCAATACCCTTATTATGTATCCTTGGGTTTTGTTCAACTAACATAAAGTCCTTTTTATCAGCCAAATGGGGCCTAGGACTTCGCACTTCAACCAAACGAGGAGTTCTCCCTTGATCCAAGAGAGTCTCGACAGGCTCAGTCCCATGTGAACATTTTATACTGTGCACTACCCCATCTTCGTCATTAATTGCCATGCCAGCACCCCTCCTCTCCTTCCCCTTACCACTGTCAGTTTCAAACCTCTTACTACTCTGACCCTCTATCGCTTCTATTGTACCCCTCTCAATAGCGGTACTCAATTTCTCTAATCATAGGGTAAAGGTCATACATGTTGCTGTTAGTGTCCAATCAAGCAGTGTTGCCACATTACGCGGGTTTAGTGTTTGGGTTTCACCTGAGGTCTTGTCATTGATAAAAGGATCGAAAATCTATTGTTCCTTTTAATTCTTTAGGTGAATTGTTTGGTGATTTTTCTTGATCAATGTATAGTGCTGGAGTTTAACATTTAGTATTGATTGATGCATGTATTTTGTTAATTCATCATAGAATATAGTGATTATAACTGGTTTTAAATAAGATGGATCTGGCACATAAAGTATGAAAGAAATTCAAGTACAAATGTACAATTTACAGGTCAAGATTTTTTTCCTCAAAATTTTTTATCTTGTATTTTTGTTTGGTTTCAATTGGTTATATATCCTTGATACTTGCATGTCGTAAAGTTTTTATTCCCTTTTTGTTCCTTTAAGAATTTGGGGTGTATTTCCAATAATTTCTCAATTTAAAGTGAGCTATTGGTGAAAAATTGTTTGTAGAAAAACATTCAGAGCTTCTAGGGATGACATAGTGATGCAACACATAAACTAATTAGGATTTATGGAAGGGAAAATTAGAATTTGATGGTGGAATTTGGGGAATTTGGTGGATTTGGAATGGAACAAATTAAGGTTCGGGTCTCACCATGTAGGCGAATCCATGTCCACTTTCAACGAATATAGAAGAAAGATTTCAAGGACGATAGTAAATTAGTATGTTAGGGTTAAAATTTTCAATAACATATCATTCTCCGAAAATCCTGTTTACAAGGCTTATTAATAGGAAGTTAGCTACATGCACCAAAATCCACTTAAACAACCAGAATCTAGTAATATCTTTAATAATAAAATCAAATTAAACAAAATACCTAACAATAGTCACATAGAATCTTTATGGGTCTTTATTTGTTTCCTTCGCATGACCTTCTGGTGCTTGGTACAAGTTCACATAATTTTTTTGGAAACTATAGCTTGTGGAAGTCTAAACTTCTTAATGAAATATATATTTTTTTAGAAATTTTACATTCTTTCATTTTATCATCAGGTTTTGTGTTCTTCCAAATTCTGCTAATGTTTGTGAATAAGAAGGGTTGCAGCTGTACTCATGCGTTGTCTACTTGAAACAGAGAATTAGAGTTATTTATGGGAGATATAAAGAGCCTACGTTGATTTTTAGAACATAAGAAGTGAAATGAGACATTTTAGGAGAAATAGAGAACATATATAGACAATAGTGGAGACTAATGTTAGAAATAATGCAGTATGCAGCTCGCTATATTGCATTATGGTATCTAATGCAAGCTCAACGCTATCTAATAGTATAAAATAACTCAATGCAATGTAATGGTGCATTTTTTAGTTATGTTTTATGTTATTTTACTTTATGTTATAATCGTTATGTTATGTTATTTGCTGTTATATTTTGAGTAATTTTTGGATAGTAGCAGATTATTTATTATTGATTGTTCGCTAATTGTTTTAATTTTATTTTATTTCTTGTTGTTTGCTTGTTTGATTACTTGTGGAATTAATGTTTTTTTAATTTATGATTGTTTATATAATTCCTCTCCGATTGTTGAATTTTGTTAATTATTGTTGATACTATTAAGCTCTCAGCTGAACTAAAATGAGCATTAGAAAAATATGAATTGGGCATTACAAATATCAAATTGCAGAACTGGTGATGAATGAAACTAAAATAAATAACTTTGAAATCTTCTTTTCTTGTTTGGTAATGACTGAACTTACGGTTGCAAATTAAATATTACTGATAAAGATAAAATATTAAAATTATTATGAAATTTGTTAGGAATTTAGAGTAGTTTATCAGTATTATAATATGGTTTTACATTCTTTTTTATTGAATGTTTAAATTTATTTTTTAATTTATAAAAATTATTGTATATAGTTTTATATTTATTTTTATTAAATAAATTGAAAATTGCGTAACCTATGTTATGCGCTACGCTATATATGATGTAACCTAATGGAGGCAAAACGTTACATTACCATTCTCGCTATTTTGGTGGAGACATCACTCGTTTATTATAAATCGTTGGTCTTAGTTTTGTAGGTTTCATGTTGGTTTTGTTTGCCTCTCGATGGCCCTTTGCTTGCCAGTGTCCTTGGTTTTTGCTGCCTAAGTCCAAATGAGTTCGACGGTCTCATCATCACATGGGAGCTATTCGCCTGCAAGGCTTAGCTCTTTGGATTCAACACATTCATGGTCCCCATCATCCTCGTTCTGCAAACATGAAGCTCCTGAATCAGACCTCTCTGATGGCAGCGAAGCTGAGTTATTGTCATTGTCTTGGAATCAGGATTATGGATGCTTCGCTGTGGGGACAAGCCATGGTTTCCGGATCTATAACTGTGTCCCTTTCAAGGAAACCTATAGAAGGGATCTAAAGAGTGGAAGATTTGGTATAGTGGAAATGCTTTTTCGTTGCAATATACTGGCTCTTGTTGGTGGTGGTGCCAATCCTCAGTACCCACCCAATAAAGTAATGATTTGGGATGATCATCAAAGTAAGTGCATAAGCGAATTTTCTTTCAGATCTGATGTACGAGCTGTGAAATTGAGACGAGATCGCATAGTTGTGGTTCTGGAACACAAGATATATGTGTACAACTTCACTGATCTGAAGCTTCTTCATCAGATTGAAACCCTATCAAATCCTAGGGGCTTATGCTCCCTCTCGCATCATACAGACACTTCAGTGTTGGCTTGTCCTGGCCTGTATCGGGGACAGGTCCGAGTTGACCACTTTGGTCTGAAGGTTACAAAGCTTATCAGTGCACATGATTCTCAAATTGCTTGCTTCACTTTGACTCTGGATGGCCTCCTTCTTGCAACTGCAAGCGTTAAAGGCACTTTGATCAGAATATTTAACACGATGGATGGTACACGACTGCAAGAGGTAAATATGTCGGGACTTGCTATTCATTTGTTTCTCTTTTTTCCCCTGTGCTCTCCCATTAGGAATCAAGAAATTTAACAGTCGTATGCCTGGAGATACTTACTTTGAAATATGCTTATAGGGGGGCATCATGAAAAATTTTGCTACATTTCTGCACTTGTCATGTATATGTTGGTCTCAGTTCTAGTTTTTGACTACTGCAGGTACGAAGAGGTGCAGACAGAGCTGACATATATAGCCTCTCTCTCTCTCCAACTGTTAAATGGTTGGCTGTTTCGAGCAACAAAGGTACTGTTCATATATTCAGGCTTAGGGTTCGAGTAGTTGGAGAGGATGCATCAAACCAGAATGTTGCTGTTCAAGGTCCGGGATTGGTACACCAGAACTCATCATCTTCTCTTGATGCCCTTATATCTCCAAACACTGTTGCCAACCCTACCTCATCATTGTCTTTCATGAAAGGTAAATAAACATCTGATTCTGCTTTGCAGCCGACAACTCTACCAGTTGACTGCTTCTTCAGGGTTATAGTGACTAGAACTCATCCATCACTAACTAGTCAGTTGTAGTTCTTCATCATAGTCCTGTCACGATTAAGCTTGAATAGGGAACTAATTTTTCTCATATGGTTAACCTTGTTGAAACTTGATCACTGTCTTTTGAGCATTCATGAAAATGACATGCCAGTAACGTGCAATATCTCTCAAGATTTAACTTGCTGAGTGTGGTCAAAGAGTGTAGTTTTCGTTGTCATCATCATACTCTCAGTTTGGTGGACTTCCAAAGTTTTAAATTTTGTTATGAATTGACTATGTTTCCCTCTAAAGTTTGTTTAATAGTTGCAGGATTTCTATTGCCCTTTATTTCATCTTTTGCTGGCCTAGACTGCTCTTTGACCTGATTAAATTATAAACAACTGGGTAAGATATAAAATTAAATGATGAGATATTCTTTGCATATGAAGAGATGGAATTACTTGTTTAAGTATCTATAGGTATGAACTTTTCCATAAATTTAGTACATTACTTTTGGTCAGATTTTTGGGTATAAACCATCTTGGTGATGCATTATCTCTTTTATAAATGATTTCGTTTCAAGTGCAGGTGACAATTAAATCCATGATTTGAACAGTCTGCTCTCAGTCTGATAACCCAGAACCTTCTGGACTATACATCTCAATTTCTTATTCTAATATTATGATCAAGTCAAAATATTGAATTGTGAGATGTTATAAAACAATAACAAGTTATGTTGAAATTAAATTTTTCTGTAGCCAAAAAACATAATTTCTCAACTTTAAATTATTAATTTCACTGGATTATCATATTTACTAAATTTTATTTTGGGAAGGGTGCTTCAGCAATTTTTTTTTAGCACAGTGATGCCTATTTATATATCATTGTTTCTTCCATTGCTCCAATGATTGGGTCAGAAAAGGGTGATCATGTTGCAGCCGTTATTATCTGCAGGTGTGCTACCAAAGTATTTTAGTTCTGAATGGTCGTTTGCTCAGTTCCGCCTACCAGAAGTCACAAGCCACATTGCTGCATTTGGAGCTCAAAACACTGTGATAATCATTGGCATGGATGGAAGGTACCAATTTATTCTCTTTTGGGCTACAAATTGTTTTGATTGTAATGTCCATAAATACTTGATTTCTGGGGTGCTCCTACACACACACACAACAACAACAACTAAGCCTTTTATCCCAAGTACTTGGAGTAGGCTAGATGAACCAAAAGAGAATCACGTCGGATCGATAACGTTGATAATCCTTCTCCATTCATTCCTATCAAGTAATATCTCATCATTTAAACCTCTAGAATCCATATCTTTTCGTATCACCTCCATCTATGTTTTATTTGGTTTTCCCTTTACTCTTTTAACTTGTCATATATTGATAAACTCCTCTCGTCAAACTGGTGCATTTGAAGGTCTACATTGCACATGACCAAACCATCGTAAGCGATTTTCTCGCATCTTCTCATCGATGTGGCTACATCTATCTTAGCACAAATATCTTCATTTCTCACTTTATCTCTTCTAATATTGTCGTATATCCAATGAAGCATGCACGTCTCTATTACACTTATTTTCTGTGAATGACGTTTCTTTATAGCCCAGCATTCCGTACAATATAATAAAACTGGCCTAATAACAGTCCTATAAAATTTTCCTTTCAGCCTTAACGGAATGTTACGGTCGTATAAAACTCTCGTTGCACTCCATTTCAACCAGCAGCTTGTATCCTATGGTTATCACTGTCGAACTCTCAATCATTCTGAATAATAGAACCCAAATATCTAAATTGACTGTTCATTTGTATTTCTTGTTCGTCCAGTGTTACAACACTATAGATTATGGTCCTTTGTTTACTAAATTTACACTCCATAAACTCTGTTTTAGACATACTCAATTAAAAACCTCTAGATTCTAATATGTGCTTCCATAACTCTAACATGACATTCACTCCTGCTCTTGTTTTATCAACTAGGACAATATCATCAGCAAATAACATACATCGAGGTATCTCAGCCTGAGTAGCTTTAGTAAGCTCATCCATTATTATAGCAAATAAGAACAGGCTCAATGCAGATCATTAATACAATCCAATTGTGATAGAAAAATTACTTGTTGGATCACCACATGTTCTGACATTGGCCACTACTCTATCATACATGTTCTTAATTATGTCAATATAGTTTATGAGGACTCTTTTCTTCATTAATATCTACCAAAGCACCTCTCGTGGTATATTATCATAGGTTTTCTCTAGGTTAATAAATATCATATGCAAATATCTACATCTCTCTCGGAATCGTTTTATAAGTTGACGGAGTAAATGAATAGATTCTGTCGTTGCTCGCTCCGGCATGAATCCAAACTGGTTCTCCGATATTTTAACAGTCTGTCTTAATTTATGTTCAATTACATTTTCCAAAGTTTTATAGTATGACACATGAGTTTTATTTTATGATAGTTAGAACAATTCTAAATATCACTCTTATTCTTATACGAAGGTACTAGGATACTATTCCTCCATTCATTTGGCATTTTTTTAGTTTGTAAAATCTTGTTAAAAAGATCTGTCAGCCACCTCACACCCATCCCTCCTAAGTATCTCAATATCTCTATAGGAATCTCATCTGGACCAACAGTTTTTCTTGATTTCATCCTCTTTGAAGCCTCTTTTATTTCATATTCTTTAATTCTGCACATAAATCTATGATTCATATCCTCACACTGAATAGTAAGATCTCCCAAATCTTGAGTAAAACTATTATTATATAATCTATCAAATTAATCTTTCCATTTTTAATTTTTTTCGTCTCGAACAAGAACCTTTTGATCCTCATCCTTAATACATTTTACAGCACATAAGTCTCTAGATTTTCTTTCTCATATTCAAGCAATTATATATATATATATCTTTTTCTGCCTTCTTACTGTCCAACTTCTCGTACACTTATATAATTTAGTTTTTGCATCCTGAATAGCTTTCTTAGCATCCTCCTTGGCTAGTTTATACCTCTCAAAAATTGTTCCATCATTGTTCTTCCTCAAATTTCTATAAAGGTCCCGCTTTATTTTAATAGTATTTTTATCTATTCATCCCACCATGATGTGTCCTTATATGGTGGAGCACCGCCCCTAAACTCACCAAATATATTTTTAGCTATCCTCTTAATACAATTTGCCATTTTGTTCCATATTACATTATGATCATCATGATCCTTCCAATCTGCTTTTTATACTACTCTATCTACAAATTTTTTTTGATTACCTTCTAATTACCACCACTTAATCTTAGGATCAAACTTATACTTAATATTTCTAAGTCTCTTTCTAATCCAAATATCTAAAATTCAGAGTCTATATTGGGTAACTACACTCTTACCTGGTACTACCTTATAATCGATACAACTATCTCTATCTATCCTCCTAATTAAAAAGAAATCTATTTGGCTCGCATTTGATCCACTTTTAAAAGTAATCAAGTGAGAAACTCTTTTTTTAAACTAAGTATTCACTAAAATCAAATCACAAGACATAACAACATTTAGAATTGAGCTACTTGCTTCATTTCTTTTCCCAAAATTAAATCCTCCATGTAAACTATCAAATCTATTATGACTAGTTCCTACATGTCCATTAAGGTCACTACTAATAAATAGTTTTTTTTCTAGCGGGTATTTTTTATACTATCTCATATAGATCCTCTCAAAATTGATGTTTATTATATTCATCAAGTCCTATTTGTGGTGCATAAGCACTAATGACATTAAAAATCTCTCTATCTAAAATAAGCTTAACTAATAAAATTCTATCATTTTTCCTCCTAACCTCCACTATATCCCCAAGTAATTATTTATTTATGATCACACCTACCCTATTACGATTTCTATCTCTGACCGTATACCAAAGTTTATAACTCCAAAGCTCTATGATGTTAGGTTTCTCACTTACCTACTTAGTTTTCTGCACGCACAAAATATTAACCATCTTTTTAATTATAGCATCAACTAATTCTGCTAATTTGCCTGTAAGGAAATTTATGTTTCACAATGTCAACTGAATCATATGTTCATGAGCTAATTTTTTTACCCCCACCCGCTCATTAAGGTGTGGAAATTCTCTTACATTTGACACCATATCCGGGCGCCGACATGGCACGTCACTTTTGAGCAACAACCTAGCAACCCTCACACATTTTTCACTACATCCGAGCTCCGATGTAGCGTGCCGCTCAGTAGGGAAGAACAAACATTTCAAAGTGTGTCGTATCCGTATCGGATACATATCGGATACCGACGCTTGCACCGCACTTACCGATATGTATCGGACACACCTAAACTGTGTCGAATTCTAAAAACTTAAAAATTTGTGTATCAAAGCCATGCCCATTTTCAAAAGTCATATGGATCACATGTCAGGATTGCAAATTCAAAAAGCCGTGGAGATTGTGTGTTTAGCCTATGAAGTCGTACATTGTCTAAAGAAACAAAAATATTTTTTTACGTAAAAGGGATACTAAGTTAATACGCCCAGACTGTCTTGCAAAAATAGAGACTTTAAATATTTTGTTTATGGTACTTGTTCATTGGATTGAATTTGGATTCTTTTTTTGATATATTTATTTGATTAAAATATGTTTTTAATTATTAAGCTTTGTTCTTTCTACTTTAGAAAGTATGTCTTAACGATTATGAGTTTTGATATGCATTATATATATCACATATATAAATACGCCCATATCTATGTCGCCATGTCCCCGTATTGCCGTATCCTTCTTTTTTAGGGTTTATAGTGTCCTCGTTTACATATCGTGTACTTTCCCTGTCTTGTATCTATGTCCATGCTTCATAGTGTGTGTATTATATATATACGACAACAACAACAACTAAGCCTTTCATCCCAAGTATTTGGGATAGACTATATGAACCAAAAAAGAATCACTCCGAATCGATCACTTTGATAGTCCTCCATTCATTTCTATCAAGTAATATCTCCTCATTTAAATCTCTAGAATCCATATCTTTTCGTGTGTATTTTATATATATATATATATATATATATATATATATATATATATATATATATATATATATATATATATATATGAGTAAACGGGAAATTCACCGGTGGTGAAGGAAGTTCGTTTACCGCTGCTTAGGTGGTCCAATAAAATTATTACACGTGGCGCCACTCAAAGGGCGGTTAAGCGTGTTATTTTATTTGTTACGTTAAGTGGCACCACGTGTAATAATTATATTGGGCCACCTAAGTGGTGGTGAAGGAACTTCCTTCACTGTCGGTGAATTTCCCGTTTTCTCTCTCTCTCTCTCTCTATATATATATTTATATATATTCGTATTTTTTATTTCGGGGGTCAGGTTTGGTTTGTTGTGTGTGTGTGTGGTGCTTCAATAGTTGTTTGGTTTCTTCTTAATCACATACAAAAAGCATACATGAAGGCAAATTATCTCCCATGTTCTTTTAGCTCACATTGGCCTCAAGCTAAAACAAATCTCCAACCAAAAAACACAGATCGATATTTCACTCGTCATTCAAAATTTTGCATATATACTTTATTTCTTTTCCCTGTGATAGTTTATCAAAATTTAGATATTTGTTTGAATCATTCGCTGTAGAAGTTGATGGGGGATCAGAGTCAGATGCAAGAGGGAACAAGATAATAAAACCAAAAAAAAAAAAAGAAAAAAGAAAAAACAGGGGTAATGAGGCCTCACAGCATGTGTAATCACAAGCACATCAAATGCAAAATTTTTCCAAAGAAATTTTATTAATTATCAATCGAACTTTTCAAGTTTACTTTTATCTTGAACAAAGGGTGTAGCTGTCCCTATCCATGTTCCCAGTCCCGTTATTATAGGCCGTACCCTACTGATGGAAGCGGGAGTTTGAAACTTGACCTCTTGCATACTTTAGATGAGGTTTTATCTTTGCACTATAGTGACACTTGCACAACTTTTCAAGTTACAGCACTTCTTGTATATTGGATCTCCAAGTAGTAGATAAGATACAAATCTTAAGTCAAACTTAACTGACCTTATTTAAGAATATAGCAATAGAATTTAAACTAAAAAGTAAAAACTAAATCCTACTGCCCAAATCTTCACCAAAAAGAAAAAAGATTAAATTCAAAAGATAAACACCAGTTCTAGTTCTTTAAAAAACTAAGAGGAAGACAAGCCTAACCTACTTTATCAAGCAAATCTTGCTAAAAATAACTTACTAAAGATAAGCACATAATTATTAGGATTAGGAAGTTCTGCATAAGAAACTGTAAACAAGAATAACAACAACTAAGCCTTTTATCCCAAGTACTTGGGGTAGGTTACGTTAACCGACGCCAGATCGTTCACATGGATAATCCTCCTCTCATTCATACCGAACAATATGTCTTCATTTAAGTTTTTAGTATCCATATCTTTTTATATAACCTCCATCCATATTTTCTTCAATCGTCTTTTCGCTCTTTTAACTTGTTCTAAATTAGATAAAGTGCGCTCGTTCAAATTGGTACATCTGTATGTCTACATCGTATATGACCAAACTATCATGTACAGCTTCTTGCATTTTCTCTTCTATAGGGGCTATGCATATTTTAGCAAGAATATCCTTATTTCTCATTTTATATCTCTTAGTGTTATTTTTTATCCAATGAAGCATATGCTCATCTCTACTATACTCATGTTTTGTGAATTACGCCTCTTTATAGCCCAATATTTCAGACAATATAAAAAAACTGGTATAATAGCTATTCCATAAAAATTTTCCGTCATCCTTAATGAATGCTAAGGTTGTATTAAACTCCTATTGCACTCCTCCATTTAAACCAACTAGCTTGGATTTTGTTGTTGATATCATTATCAACCTTTTCATCATCTTGAAAAATAAAACGTAAATAACTAAGTTGATTGCTCATTAGTATCTCTTGCCCTATATATTTTATTTTGGACCTAATTAATTTAAAACCTCGAGATTCCAAGTTTTGCTTTCATAGTTCCAACTTGGAATTTATCCATGCTTTTATATCATCGACTAAGGCAATATTATCAATAAATAGTATACATCAATGTATTTGATCCTGAATAAATCTAGTAAGCTCATTAATCACAATGACAAATAACAACGGACTCAACGCATATCCTTGATGCAATTCAATTATGATTGAAAAATTAGTTTTTAGATCGCCACAAGTTTTGACATTTGCCACTAGTTCATTGTACATATTCGTAATTATATCAATAAACTTGATAGGGACTTTGTTCTTCATCGATATTTACCACAACACCTCTCTTTAGTACCTTTATTATAAGATTTTTCTAAATTAATAAAAGACCATATGTGAATCTCTACTTTTTTCTTGAAATCACTTTATAAGTTGGCGACACAAATAACTATGTCATCGATTGCTGCGGCGAATCCAAATTGGTTTTCTGGTATCCTAACAATCTATCTTAACATGTGTTTAATTACCTGCGCCCATAACTTCATAATGTGAGACATCAGGAACTATATGATACAGATATAGGTTAAGTGTTATAAGAGGCTGAACTTCTATATTTTCATAACTATTATGGATAGCTTGCATTAGGCATAAGTATTGCAAACTGCATAAAAAATTATTAATGAGCACATTAACCATTAATTTTGAAGTTATGTCCTGAATATTTGTGTATTTAATAATATGCATCTTCGAATAGCCGCTCAAGATATGCTAAATGTTGGAAATAATTTCAAGGTTTGTGTGTGCAATGACAACTTGGACTTCTTCAAGAGTCCCTTTTCCAAATTTTTGGAGGACACCGTGACCACTATCTGTGACTTTGTTTCAAACCTTTGTCGGTCTGTATAGATGGCCTTGTTCC
Organism: Dracaena cambodiana; assembly: GCA_036321105.1. Taxonomy (NCBI): domain Eukaryota; kingdom Viridiplantae; phylum Streptophyta; class Magnoliopsida; order Asparagales; family Asparagaceae; genus Dracaena; species Dracaena cambodiana. The sequence goes on from JAYEPQ010000018.1 coordinate 9,291,308, forward strand.
TTTCATTCTGCTGTTGGCCATTTAGACACATCACACTAATGGTTTTCCCAATCCTGAGCTCCACCAATATTTTAAATTAGACTAGGTGCATGTTAATTAATTAAATTTTGAACCAGTTCTGATTGTGGATAGTTTACCATGCAAGAACTGAAAATTTGCCTGTTAGATTTCATGTTTTCACCGCCACGATATAGTCTAGATATATTTTTATCTCCCTTTTCATGGATGTCCATTTTTAATGCTACACAGCTCTTTCGATTTCATACGAAAAGGCAAATGAAAACAAAAAAAATACTGAAGCCTAATATCTTCAGTATGTATCGGGTCTAATTCAAATCAATTAAGATGAGAAGCGGTTTCTTTCTCAATCAGTATGATGGTTTCAACATGGCTAGACATATCTTCGTTGGTGCCAGGTTACAGGCTTACGGTTAAGTTGCTGTTGGTGGATTGGCCTCTCCAGAGGGAATAACCATCTCTAGTCTTCATTATTTTAATTTCCGGGCTCTATTTTTAGTTTATCTGATTGCCATTTGACTTCTACAACCCCCTTGATAATATCTTGCTAAATGTGTTTCCAAATAGATCTAATAATACGAAAAGCAAAATTTTAAAATTAAATACACGTCCAAACACGATCTTAGAAAATTACGCATGCGATCAATAATTGATTTCTTGCTGGTTAAGATCTTTGCAATAGTAACTAAATGCTGATGAGTGTCTGGTTGCTGATGAATGCTCTCTCGTCTGCAGTTTCTACAGATGCAGCTTTGATCTCGTGAATGGTGGCGAGATGGGTCAGCAGGAATACTTGTGTTTCATGAAAAACAACAACCATCAGCTGAGATCTGCCACTCCCTGAAGTTTTCGGAGCAATTCTATGTACAGTCGTAGTTCATGTAGATAAGAGAACGAGTTTAACATCCTATAGTTTTATTCTATGTCTATAATGTCCCAATTTTCGTAAATCCTGCACTACTTCTCTGGAACAATCTCAGCATGATAAACCACAATAACATCTCAAAATTCCTTCTATATGAACTTATTGTGATCATAACATTATATATACATCTTTTATGTGATATGAGATTGGTGTGGGGTTATGTTTATTATGAAAGATATGAGTTACGTTGAGCTAGGGAGGTAGAGAGATAATTTGTTTTTTTCTTGTTGTCATATGGTTATAGGTCGAATTTGGTCGGCCGACCCACGCTATTTCTCTGTGTTCTTCATGTATTTACTATATGTTTCTATCTCGTTTGCTCGATATGATGATCTCATGGTATTTCGAGATCTTATATATTAGGGGATTTTAATACCCAACCAGAGATGGTGGAGGTGGAAGTGTGATGCCGTAGCAGCTGCAACTGCAGAATGATAGCCGGAACAGACGGGCAGCCGTGGCCATGACCATCTCTGACTTAGTGTCTTTACTATGGTAAATCCCGCACTAGTTTATTGGAATGACCTCGGCATTATTCAACTGTAATAGCATCTCTGAGCTTTTTCTATGCAAACTCTCTTTGTTCTGTCATTGAAGAATCCCTCATCGCTTGTTTCTCTTGTATCTTTTGTCATGATCGGATGTGGTGACAAAAGCCTGTTAGTAATATCTGAAACGAGCAAACTATGTCGCGAAAGTTGTATTAAAATATAAAATAGTTACCCTCAACCTTTCCACAACTTCGGAGTTTTGGTGTAGTGGAAGAAACTTTAATATGTTATCAGAGCAATCCAGATAGTTTCTGTCCAAAAATAGACTTCAACATGTTGTGGGGCCGTATTAAAATACAAAATAATTACCTTAGCCACAACTTTAAAATTTTAGTGCGACTTCAATAATCCTTCAATACAAACTTCTTTTTCATGTTATTGATCGGAGGATCCCTTTTCCGATTGTTTTTGTCTATATGCCATCTTGTTACAAACTTGAGAAATGCATTTTGTATTAGAAATATGATTTTTTTTTTTTTAAAATTTTTTTTGTCTTCCCAAGACAAATTTCCTACTAAAAAGGCGATTAAAAAAAAAAAAAATTTGATATAGAATATATGTATCTTTGTCCTTATCTTGTTGGATGAATGTGAGTATTAATAAAAAAAAGGTCAGAATTTATCAATTATGGCCATTTTGTGGATTGCTCTGAATGAAAGAAATCAAAGAACTTTTGAGCATAAACGAAAGAACTCTTTATCTTGTTAATTCAATTAACACTTTTTTCAGTTTTTGCCTTCAGAGGATTAAATTTTTTAATTTGACATGTCCGAAGGGAGTTACGGGATACTTAGTCATTGAAGCTGTTGCTGCTGCATGCTCTCCTCAGAATGCTTCAGGCCCAATGATGAACTCTCGCGTTGGGAATGGAGTGGCGGTGATTGATGAATAATCAACGGGTAATTCTAAATGCGCACCACTTTTTTCCTAGTGACTATAAGTTAAAAAGATTGCTTCTTTATTTTAGTGAGCACCACAAATATTCCTAAAATATCCCTCCACTTCCTTTAACTATTTCTCCTTCTCAAAAACCCATTATTTCCTAGTGAGCACCATCCCCAATACCCAAATCGTCGCCCTTCTCTGCTCGAGCTTCACGCACGGATTTCGCCGGCAATCTCCACGAAACATCGTTGCTCCAGGAACGTGAAAACCGCAGCCAATAATACCTGCCGCCTTTGCCCCCGATTTCTCCCGTGCTCGAGCAGCAGCACGCAAGGGCATCTGTTTTTAGGTAAATTTTTATTTTTAAATTTGTTATGGTTTTAAAATCTCTTAATTTTATAGCTTGTTGATGCTGAAGTATTCAAAGTCAAGAATTTTTTAGTGGGGCGAAGATTTAAATATATGCGATTTATTGTTTGGAAGGTATTGGAAGAAAAAATTCTTACTATTAGATGTTTGACTAAATTAAAATTATTATTTGTGTAATCTATAGTAAATGTGGATTTTTGAATGAAGTAGGTAGGTATGTTGTTAACCAAAAAAGAATAAATTGCACTAATTGTTGAAGACTAAATTTTTTGTGTTGTTAATGGTTTATACATTACAATGTTTAATTTTATAGTCAAATTCAGATGGATCAAAAGCACTAGCTGATCCAATAACCAAAGTAGCTGAAGACGAGCCAATTGCATCGCATGACACAACGAATATCGCGGCGAGAGAGGCAGAGGAAGATGTCCCGCATGCCATTGATGAGGAACCGACAAATTTGTCAGTTCTTAAGAGTTTTAAAACTCATGTTGCTTATTTAATTAGTAAAAATGAGGTAAATAATAATAGATTTCGGTGGTCGCTAGTTAATTATGAATTTAATTTATTACGAATTTACTTTTAATGTAGACCACACCAAAAAATCGCTACATGGCCGCTAAGGTTGAACCAACTTAATACACGTTTTATTGAGATTATTAAGAACTCCTCTCTATACCTATTAGTTCAGTTCTCGTACCTCTATATAAGTAGTGATGAGATGTCAGCCTTCGTTGAGAAGTGGCATCCAAAAACCAATACTTTTCACATGCCTTTAGGAGAGATGACGGTCACGCTGGAGACGTTGCGTGTCTTCTTGGTTTGCCTGTAATAGGAAAGTCTATCTATTTGCTTAAAGATGATGTTCCACCATTCTCTATTGACTTGTTAGTTAGTTCTTTAGGCGTAAGTCATTGTGAAGTCAGAGATGAGTTAAACCAAGGTTTGTCAGCATTGATTTGTGTTTTGTAATATTTTTTAGTATTTTGTAATGTAACCAGGAAACAACTCTATTCTGCCGCCATTGAAGTGTGTTTTGCAATGTTTGTTAATATTTTGTAATTTAACCAGAAGAAACCATGTTCTATTTTAGTATATGTCTATCACGTTTCAAAAATTATCTATAGCATATTCCTTGTTGACTAATATATTTCATGTTGATTATATTCGTATATGTTGGGTATATTTAAGTCTTCATTTAGAAATTCAAAGTCATATTGTTCGATTCTCTGTCCGGAGTTCCACCTCATCCAATTAAATAAACTATCCGGAGTATAAATCCCGAATGATACATAAAATATCTGGGGTGCATATCCCGGACAATTAATTTTTCACAAAAAAAGAGAAGTTTACTGTCCGGGGTTGAAACCCCGTCCCACCTTTTAACTGTCAGGGGTTGAAACCTTGTCTCACATTTTAACTGTTCGGAGTTCAAATCCCATCCCACCTTTTAACTATCCGGGGTTCAAACCCCGTCTAAGACTTGAAATGGTCGGGATTGGAAACATGGACAATAGGGTTTAAAAAACTTAAACTCACTATCTGATGGCGATGTTTTTTTAAAAAAAAATCTTCCAAAAACACAAAATAAATTCATGCTATCAAAAAATTAGACTATTTACTTGAAATTTCTTTACTACGCATCTCTAAACACGGAGAATCATCCAAAAAAACCAATGGGTTCTCCATCTTCTTCAACATCAAGAATCCACAGTCCAATCGGTTCTTCTCCTTCCTTTTACACTAAAAATAATTCCAAATTCACAACGAAATCAAATGAAATTACTCCATAGCAAAGAAATTTAGAAGATTAGGTTTTTTTTTTCCGCTCGCATCACTCGGGAGAGAAGACAGAGCTCGTGAGGGAAGTTGTTGGGTCATGATGCTCACTAGGAAATATTCATGTCCTTTTTTGTCAAAAAAAATTGTGGTATAATTATAATTATTTTGAAGTTTAGTTATGGTGCTCACTAGCAAAGAGTGGTGAGCATTTAGAATTACCCATAGTCAACCATGCAATGAAAAAACTTTGCTGACCATGGTTGTGATAGCTTGTACTGATCTGTTTGGTATTGATTATGGATATTTTATGTTATGAATGGAGTTTTTGCTGGGGAATTATCCCTATCCTTTTTCTCAAAAAAAAAAAAAAAAAATGATGAGAGCCATTCTCTTTCATCTAAAAATAATAACAATAATAATGAGAGACTATTGCTAATTCAATGCTCCTTTAGTATAGCAAATAGTATTAAAAAAATTTTAATTTTTATACTGATATTGATTGAGAGTTCACTGGACTGACATGCGAACGTTTTTTTATAGACAAATCTGAAAGCATCGCAAGTTAGCATTGAAGATTCTGACAAGAAATCAAGTTTGATAGAGATGGATTGAAGGAAAGTGCATCTCTGAATATGAGATTGAGAACAACGCTTGCCATGAAAGGAGCCCAAGTTATCCCGATGCCACCCACTCCCAAAATGGGAAGAGAAAAAAAAAAAAAAAAAAAAAAAAAAAAAAAAAAGGAGTTTCAAATAATTACGGGAGCTCTTCACTGGCACGAACGCACCCTACTCCATTAGTTTTTGCAGCAAGACTCCTAGCTCAACGGGCTGTACATTGGCTTATCGTTCTCCAAGAGAACCATGCGGAATTAAAAGAAGAAAGAGATGAAGATGGGTTGGATAGAATTGGGGAAGTGCTTAGTTTTATAGTGAGCATTGAGAGTCACGAGTCCTCCATAAGAGAGATGGTGTTTTGGCTAGAAAAAAGAGTATTTGCGTGTATTCCAAAAACCTTTGATATTTCGTATTGATGCAGTTTATGTGTGTGAGCCACATATGAATACAACAACAACAACAACTAAACCTTCTATCCCAAGTATTTGGAATAGGCTACATGAACCAAAAAAGAATCACGCCGGATCGATCACTTTGATAGTCTTTCTCCATTCATTTCTATCAAGTAATATCTCCTCATTTAAACCTTTAGAATTCATATCTTTTCGTATCATCTCCATTGATGTTTTCTTTGGTCTTCTTTTCGTTCTTTTTAACTTATTCTATATTGATAAACTCCTCTCGTCGAACTGGTGCATTTGTAGGTCTATATTGCACATGATCAAACTATTGTAAGTGATTTTCTCGCATCTTCTCATTAATGAGAGTTACACCTATTTTAGCATGAATATCTTCATTTCTCACTTTATCTCTCTTAATATTGCCGCATATCCAGCAGAATATGCACATTTCTGTTATACTTATTTTCTGTGAATGATGTTTTTTTATAGTCCAACATTCCGTGCCATATAATAAAACTGATATAATAACAGTTCTATAAAATTTTCACTTCAGTTTTAAGAGAATGTTACGGTTGCATAAAACTCCCGTTACACTCCTCCATTTCAACCAGTCAGCTTGTATCCTTTAGTTAATATTATTATCGATCTCTCCATCATTCTGAATAATAAAACCCAAATACTTAAACTGACTGCTTATTTGTATCTCTTGTTCATTCAGTATTACAACATTATAGTTTATGGTCTGTCATTTACTAAATTACACTTCATATATTTTGTTTTAAACCTACTCAATCTAAAACCTTTAGATTCTAATGTGTGCCTTTATAACTCTAACTTAGTATTCACTCATATTGTTATCTCATCAACTAAGACAATATCATCAGCAAATAGCATATACCAAGATATCTCGTCCTGAATAGCTCTAGTAAGCTCATCCATCACTATACCAAATAAGAACGGACTCACTATAGATCTTTTATGCAATTCAATTGTGATAGAAAAATCACTTATTAAACCACCAAATATTCTGATATTGTCCACTATTCTATCATACATATTCTTAATTATGTCAATATACTTGATGGAAAATATTTTCTTCATCAATGTCCACCAAAATATCTCTCGTGGTACCTTATCATAGGCTTTCTCTAAATCAATAAATACCATATGCAAATTTCTATTTCTCTCTCGGAATCGCTATATAAGTTAACGAAGTAAATGAATATATTCTGTTGTCGATCGCCTCGGTATAAATTCAAACTGGTTCTCTGATATTTTAATAATTTGCCGCAATCTATATTCAATTACCCTTTTCCAAAGCTTCATAGTATGACATATGAGTTTTATTTTCTGATAGTTAGAACAACTCTGAATACCACTCTTATTTTTATACAGAGCTACTAGGGTACTCTTCCTCCATTCATTTGACATTTTCTTAGTTTGCCAAATCTTATTAAAAAGATTTGTCAATCACCTCACACCAATCCCTCCTAAGTATTTCTATAGCTCTATAAGAATCTCATCTGAACCAACAATTTTTCTTGATTTTATCCTTTTCAAAGCCTCTTTTGTTTCATATTCTTTAATTCTGCGCATAAAGTTATGATTCACATCCTCACATTGAATAGTAAGATCTCTCAAATTTTGAGTAAAACTAATATTATATAATATATCAAAATAATCTTTTCATATTTTTTTAATCTCTTCATTTCGAGCTAGAACCATCCATCTTTCTTTATATTCATATGTGAGCCACATATGAATATAATAGTATGACCAATATGATAATGACAATCTAATAAGGATGGATATAACCAATATGATAATGACAGCCTAATATGATCGAACCGAGTCCATTCACATGGCATTTGATTATGGGAAAGATGTATTCGCCTACATGTTTATTTTCTTTGCTTTATATTCAAGTTAATTATATTTCATCGTAATACCCCAATCTCATTAAATCCAAAAAAAATATATTTTTAAAAAAAATAAAAATAAGATATAGATTATTTATTCCTTAATTAATCAAAAGATACTATCCAATATGAATCAATAATTTTATATTATCCTAACAATCTAACTACCCAACAACTTTGAGTGTTGGCTAGCTACGGATATCAAATAATAATTTTAAGGGTTAATTACAGGTAGAGCCCCTGTAGTATTAGGGATGTGTCACTTAACACCCTGAAGTTTGAAACTCTCAAAAAACCTCGTGGACTTAGTTATTTTCGCTCTTTTTTTTTTTATTAAAGTGCACTCTTATACTTCAAATTCCTATTCTACCATTATCTCTCCCTTTAATAAGTGTGCTGGTTAAAATGAGGAATGATGGTAGAATAGGAATTTGAGGGACAAGAGTGCACTTCAGTAAAACAAAGGAGAGTGAAAATAACTAAGTCCATGGGGTTTTTTGAGAGTTTCAAATTTCAGGGGTGTTAAAAGTGACACATTCCTAATACTACAGGGAGTCTAAATGTAATTAACCATAATTTTAAACTTTTCATGCGTTGATATTCACCTAGCTGGAGGAAGGTAAATAAGTGTACAGATAGGATCACTAATGAAATAACAAAGTTACATGGCAGATATTTTTTTATTTTCATCCATATCTCTGTTGTCTCTTTATGAACTTACGAGAAAAAATTATCCGTAATTTAAGATATTAGTATTTAAATAAAGTTTATTTGATTAGGGGAAAAAAGGAAGAAGGAGAAGAAGAGGATTTGGCTACTACATCATCCTCTACAAATCTCTACTGTATTAATCGCAAAGCTGGGGTCAATGACAGTCTCTAGGGACATGTTCATTTTTTTTCCTTCTCCAAATTACAATATTGTACCATCAAAGAGTCAATCATTGGTATGTAATATTCAAATTTTTGAATAAAAAAGACAAAATTTTAATTTTAATTTTTAATTTAAAAGTTTAAATAGACGAATTGGCCTTTAGACCTGTCCATTATCATTTCTAATTACAGAATTGGCCTTTATTAACGTATTAGATCATCCAGCTATCTAAATTCTGAAATCTCCTTCTAAGGGGGTAGAAGAGAAATAATAAAAAAAATTAGTAAGCAAAAGAAAAGGAAATAAGTGACCTTAACTAACCATGAGTACCTGGTTCTCATCCAAATACTATCACAGATTCTATTCCCATTTCCTATACTTTTTCAAATTCAAATTGCTATCCCTAATGCAATGTACTAGAATTAATTTTGTTGCATGTTTTTGTATGTTTTTTTAATATAAATATGTAACAATGTTATGTAAGCCTACGTGTTAAGCCTCAACAAACTACTAGTCAGGTACATCGTGATAAATTACATACACATATAAAGAAACGGAAAAATTTAATGGCGGTGAAGAGACTTCCTTCACTATCGCTTATATAGACCAATAAAACAGATATACGTCACGCCACTCAAAGGGCGGTTAAGAGAGTTTTTTATTTGTTATTTTGAGTGGCGCCACGTGTACCTATTTCATTGGTCCACATAAGCGATGGTGAGAAAGTCTCTTCACCGCAGGTGAATTTCCCGTTTCCTCTCTCTATATATATAAATTTCATGTGCCTATGATTGGGGATTGTAATGGAAGAGTCCTTGGATTAATTTTTGGTCAGTTATTTATAAAAATTTGAATTAAAAATAAAAAATTATTTTTTTAATTTAAATTTTTATATAGAGAGAGTCAAAAATTGACACGCGGACATATTTATTACCATCCTTGCCTATGATGGCAAAATATTTTTCCATATACAATGCATGGGGATACTTAGATATTCACTCCGTGTGCCAGAATGGCACGCCGAAACTCACTCTTGTACATGGTAAGATCATTACTGTATGGAAGTTGAAATGGTTCACCTAACTACTCAGCTCATTTCAGAGTCCATTTGCTGATCTCCGATTCTTTGCTTTTACAATAAAGGTGTGTTTGTTTGCATGGAAGAAAAATGGAAATAGTGAGAGTAAATCTACTTTCACTACTTCAAGCGTTTGTTTAGTCGAGAAGGAAGTTGGAAGTTACTTCTTAATTGATAGTATGGCGCATACGTGGCACTTCACTTCCAAAATTTTCTTCCTCACACTTTAAGGTTGAAAGTGAGATATGAAGTAAAAAAGAAGAAAAAAAGTAATTTTTATTTGCATGTCATCATAGTCATTTAAAAGTTATATATTTATCACTTATAAATAAATAAAATAATATAAACTATGTTTTATTTAATTAATTAAATAATACCCTTCACTTCCTACCACACTTTATTCTTCCAATATATTAGCAAGCAAACACAAGAAGACTATTATTCTTTTTTTAACTTTAATTTTAGAAATTACTTCTCAATTTCTTCCTTACTTCTACTACTTCCAATGTGTCAAACACACCCTAAGCATATTGCTTTCTTACTTGATGATTTGCCACTCATTGTAACTCACATATTTTCTACTGTATGGTCCTTACTTCTACTACTTCCAATGTGTCAAACATACCCTAAGCATATTGCTTTCTTACTTGATGATTTGCCACTCATTGTAACTCACATATTTTCTACTGTATGGCCGCAATTCTATCTCATGTAGCACCACGGGCAATAGCATGGAACCAGTAGTGAAATATAATTTATTAGCCATTAAATTTAAAATTCTCGGTTTAGTCCTTGGCTGGACTCCTAATGGACATTAATCTGCTATTCTCACCCTTATTAAACTTAAACTGCACTTTTTTTTTTATGAAATTATCAAATTATCCTCCTCTTTCTCTCACTAAGAACTCACCCAAATCATATTTAGTAGAGGATAATTTAGATATTTTATGAAAAAATATACAGTTATGAATGAAAGGACTAAATTAAGAGTTTTAAATTCAAAGGATAATAAGTTACATTATCGATGAGATCTCACTGCAATTAACCTATAAATAATAGTATTATGAACTTCGCTTGATGTACTCTTCCTTGTTCATATGAAATATCCAGACATTCTTCCGTTAATGTAGCAATGACATGAGTTCATTAAGATACGTTAATTGTTTGGCTCATGGCTTGGTAGGATCTTGCTAGTACCAAAAGATACTCAACAACAGTTTGCTCCCATAGTTTTAATTAGTATAATAATTCGTTTGTTGAGTTATGAAATCCGACATGGCATCATCAGAAAGTAAAAGTTTGATTGTTTTTATCATTCAGTTGCAACACTTTTAAAGATGTGCAATCATTTTACACAGGAAAATAGAAGACCAAAAAAAAAAAATAACGAAATAAAAGCTGACGGCATCACTAGGAGAGATGAAGGGAGAAATGAAGATATTCGTGCTAAGGTAGATATAGCTCTCATCGATGAGAAGATGCGAGAAAATCGCTTATGATGGTTTGGTCATGTGCAATATAGGTCTACAAGTGCACCAGTTCGAAAAGGAGAGTTTATCAATGTAGGACAAGTTAAAAGAATGAAGGGAGGGCCGAAGAAAATATGAATGGAGGTGATATGTAGAGATATGAAGTTTAGAGGTTTGAATAAGAAGATATTACTTGATAGAAATAAATGGAGAAGGAATATCAAAGTGATCGATCCGGCGTGATTCTTTTTTTGGTTTATGTAACCTACTCTAAATACTTGGGATAAAATGCTTAGTTGTTGTTGTTGTTGTAACGAAATAAAAGCTGAAAATAGCGATAAAGAACGGAAAATTTTGGAGGAGAAGTGAGTTCTCGCAATCTTTTCCTTAGACCAATCAGATACAGTCCTCGCAATCTTCTCCTTAGACCGAGCACGCATTTGCTGATCGTCCAATGTCATCCCTATACCATCCAATCCCAAAACAAAGAAATAAAGTCCCATGCGAGAACTCGAGTTCTTTTAGAAGAAGGAAGAGGTGGAGAGGGCCTAGAAAGAAATAGAGAAACCAGGGCTTTGTTATATGGCCAGCAGGAAGGAGTCATAGGGCCTCCATCAAAGGTCACGAGTCTCTCCGTGAGTTCGAAAGTGTACGTAAATGAAGCATTTATTCAGTCACGCGGTTCTTCCTTGAAAGAGGGATTGGGTTTTTGTAGCTTTAGGATGTTTTCAGTACTGAATCCTGATAGAAAGAATACTGAAGGAAGAAACGTGGTGTATTGACTGAACTAATAGTGTTTTCTGCTGGCGTGAATCCTTGGAAACTATTGCATCCCTTAGCTGTCGTCCCGTCAAAAATTGAGATTATATGCTAAGGAAAAGGGAAAAGGAGTTATAAAAGAATGGAAGTAAGAAGAAAGCCAGCTGGCACTGACGGTGGAAGGGCAATGCAGGTGACTGGTGGTGGCAGAGGTGGTGGTTTTGACTGCCGGGGCAGCGGTGACGAAAGTGTACAGATAGTTAGGGATGGTAATGGATGCGTCCACGGACCAAATTTTGGTCCGCTCTATAAAAATTTTAAATTAAAAATAAATATTTTACTTTTCTAATTCAAAATTTTATATAGAAAAAACAAAAAATTGGCCCGTAAACGCGTCCATTACCATCCCTACATACAGCCATTGACTGTTGGATTTGGCTCGTTTCTTTAGAGGAGCCATCAGCAGGCCCTTTGGTATCATCGATTTTGAAGGGCTCAGTAAACCCTAAAGCGAAGGGAGTATACTGTTTGACCTGCCATTGATAGGTGTTTTGGAGTCGGGTTTGGATTCGTGAGTTGTCAAATTGGATCCGTGAGTTGTCAAATTGGATCTTTTGTGACTAGGATTGTGTCTAATAATTTTAAACTCTAAAAGGGTGTTTTGAAGACATTTAGAACATGCTTTTAAGGTTCTTAGAGAACTCTTTTTTTGCATTCGAGAGTTTGAACTCGGTCTCCTTGAGGGCATCAGATCTCTTTCGTAGGTTTAAGAGATTTAATATCTGTATTTGAAAAATATTATCAATAGTGAAGTTTTGATCTAGCCGATTGACCTTCTGATCAAGTTATATTCTTGATATTTTCTGATTTGATCTATTTGATTTGCTTTATCTCTCAAAGTTATGATTTTGGCAAATAATTATTTTTATTATATACTAAAAAGTAGAATCTCGATAATCCTTAATCTATTTAAAAGACTTTCATTTGTGCACATATGATTTGCAACAAGTAGTATGAGAACACTTCACGTTTTCATAGGTTTTTGAAATTACAATTTGTTGGAGGTTCATAAAAGCAAAGCAACACCCTGAATGAAAATAATGTCAAGAGATTCAATTTTAAGTTTTTCGGCACCACCTCATACTACAACGGAGATCGAATTCTTCTATGACTACTAGTTGTACAGTGATGAAAACTAAAGTTTAAGGTGAAGAAGTTTAATAGTCACAATAATTTCGACATGCGGCAATGTGAGGAGATGAACATCTTGTACTAACAAGATTCACAGGTAGCGTTAGAGATGAATAAGCTTGAAAATATATCGGAAGTTGAATGGTAGAAAATAAATTGCATAGTACGTGGAACAATAAGTTTGTCTTGAGAAGGACAAGAAGTATTTTGTGAAAAGACATGTAAAAGCAAGTCACTTTAGATAGTATAGATAATCATTTCTATTTGATGCAGGATCTCTTTTGGTTCCAACTTAAATAAGGATACTTCTATGTACAACACCTCGATCAGTTTAACATGAAACGTGGTGATTTGTAAAATTTGGATGTCATGAAAATAAAACTTTATTATTATTGAATTCTCTTTCTAATTTATATTAAAACTTTAATACTATCTTAGTACATAGAAAAATCATAAATAAACTTTGAATATGTTTCTAATGTCTTGATGAATAATGAGTACGGAAAACTCGATAAGAAAATTCATCAGGATTTAGGTTCAGATGCTATGATGGTACATTATAGGTCTGGAAACAAGAAACAAGGTGGATAGTAAAAATCTTGCTCTAAGTCTAATTAGAAATGTCCCACCTTGTAAAAATATTATTTTAAGTTTAAGAAGAAATGCCCTGATTAGGATGAATACTGCTATTATCGTAAGAAAAATCATTGGAAGAAATATTATTCCAAATTGGTCAAAGAGAAGGGAAAGCAGGGTTTAACAACAAATGTTGCATACATTGGAGTTGAAAAGTCATTCTTGAGCTTTAGCATAGGTGTGAAGGAAGGGATATAAACTCTGTGCCTTGAGTCTATGAAGATATTTCATAATAGAGATGTAACTTCTAAAGAACCAATATGAGATACCTCAGGTGATAGAAACCACGGGAGTGCCCCAGGTGGAGTTCGTAACTTCAACTTTCAAAGGATAGGAAAGAATGTTGATATGGAGGAAAACATTAGGACAGGTGATGTGGAGGAGACACAAAATGAAGAACAACAACAAGACTCCATGGAAATCAGTAAACCCATATTACATATCAAAAAGCCTGGTTTACAGACAAGATAGCATATGCACTTCCAGTTGTTGAAGATGTTTCTACTACCCATCAGGAAGCTAGGGTTAATGGTAAAGCTAAATATTGGAAGGGTGCAATGGATCTGGAGATGGATTCTCTTAATAAGAATTCCATATGGAATTTGCTAAAACTTTTTAAAGAAAATAAGGTCATAAGATGCAAATGAATGTTTGCTAAAACCAATGATCCTAATTTGTAAAAAGAAAATGTAGATAGTAAAGGATGCAAGAACACCCCAACGCAGCAAGTAACTTTGCCAATAAAGCAAGGAAAATCGCTTTGCCGACAAAGGGCTATCTGCGCCAAAGAAGCTAAGTCCAGCTTCGCCTACAAAGGAATTAACTCCACTGACGAACAAAGGGGAGTTTCTCCTAGTGAGCCCACTTAATAGCTGTCCGGTGAACACAAAAAATACCATGCAAAGTGAGCCCACTAAGAAAAATAGTGTGCCCCTTTGGAAACTCCCCGAACAAATTCAGCTCCATCAGTGAAGGAGAATCATCTTCACCAGCACAATCAACCTAGCTCCGCCGACAAAAAAGAATCATCTCTACCAACAAAACTAGTCCAGCTCCATAACTACAAGAAAATCATCTCCACCAACAACATAAAATCATCTTACTGATGAAACCACTCCAACTCCACCGACGGAGAAAATCCATATATGCAGATGAAGCCAATCCAACTCCACCAACAAAGTGAAGCTATCTCCGCCATCGAAACCAAAGCCAGCTTAACTGACAAAGAGGATCATTACCGCCGATGAGGCTAGATCCAGCTCCGCCGACAGAGGAAGACTAATCCCTGCCGACAGAGCTAGTCTGACTCCACCGACAATTAGTTATCCAAATCTCTCAAATCAAAAGCATGATCCCTTAAAATCAAAAAAGTTGTTATTAAATAATCAGAACCAATCAATTTATTTATTATATGTCAAAGTAACATATGTTTATATGTGTCTCAATATCATACAAACAATTCAACAAGCGATGTGTGACTAAATCTAAACTACACCCAAATACAAAATAGTTTTCTGATCTAATACTCCCCCTCAAATTAGAATATAAATATCAATTATATTCAACTTGTTACACAAATTAGAAAACATTCTCTTCCTTTTAAATAATACGGATTAATTTTAAGTGGATGAATAACAATAGTAAACGGTAGTAATAGTAGTAGCAGCAGTGGATGAATCACTTGAATCATCAGAGGCACACCCATATTCGATCATCAACAATAGATAAATTTCTTTCTTAGAAAAAGTAGTATATAACAAGTAAACTTCTTTCTTATAAGTAGCCGTATAAAACAGATAAACTTCTTTTTTTTGAAACACTAGTAGGTTGCAGCTAAGCTTCATTTTTAGAAACAACAGTAGACAGTATGTAAACTTCTTTTTTAGAAGTAGTAATGATAGTAGATAAACTTCTATCTTAAAAGCAATAGTAAGCAGCAGATAAACTTCTTTTTTAGAAATAGTAATAGGCATCAGGTAAATTACTTTTTTAGAAGCAGTAATAGGCATAAGATAAACTTCTTCCTTAGAAACAATAATAGGCAACAAATAAACTTTTTCATTAGAAACACTAATTGACAGCAGATAAACTTTTTTCTCAGAAGCAATAATATGCAGCATATAAATTTTTTTTCTTAAAAGTAGTAGTGGACAACTTATAAACTTCTTTTTTAGAAGCAGTGACAGATAACAAATAATTTTTTTCCTTAGAAGTAGTAGTAGGCAAAAAAAAGGAGCAAATGATTACATTAAAACTGGATTACATCATTGCAGTCAAGAAATGACCAACCATAGTCTCTCAATCACGAAGCATAGAAGAAACTAAAGTTGAAGTAAACACAAAATTTAATTGGCAATGCGATTGCAGAGTTAGAGTCGGGATTGGAAAAAAAGTCGACATTGAATTGGTGACACGATTGCAAAGTCAGAATTGGAATCGGAGTCGGAGTCGAAGTCGGGATAGGATTCATGATCGGCCATCGATTAGGATGGTTGAGATTGACGGCTGAGATTTATGTCATAACCTTGCTCTGATACCAGATTATTAAATCATCAGAATCAACAAATCTATTTATTATGAGCCAAGCATACATATATTTATACGTCTCAACACCATACAAATAATTTAATAAGCAATGTAGGACAAAATCTAAACTAATCACAAATACAAGATAATTTTCTAACATAACAAAAGTAGTTATAACTATGTTAAAACAACTTTCTAGTATGATGATTTAAAGAGAATATTAGTATGATGATTTAAAGAGAATATTAATATGACTCAACCAGATGATTTTAAGGTTTCTAGAAAAGAAGAATTAGTCTGTAAGTTGAATAAATCATTGTACGGTTTAAGACAATGATTAAGAAGTTTGATTAATTTATGACAAAGAATTCGTTTACTGGAAGTCATTTTGATATCTATGTCTACTGTAAAAAGCTGAAAGATAGATTCTTTATCTATTTGCTTATATAAGTTGATAATATATTGATTGCATCAAATGATTGCATAATAGTTGAGTGGAGATGGAGAAATTGAAGGCATAGCTGGAAAACAAATTTGCGGTGACAGATCATGGAGAGGCAAAAAAAAAAAAAAAAAAAAATCAGGTATGAAGATCGAGAGAGTAAAGGAAACACTGTCTCAGAAACAGTATTTGTATAGAGTGTTATGTAAGGTTAGTGTTAATAAGACTGCTAAACCAATTACTCTACTATTAGCCCTTCAACTTCAAGTTAAATTTCCAGTTACTTGCGCATTACGATGAGAAACGAAGGTTTATAGCTTAAGTCTTATATGCTAGTGCAGTTGGCATTTTGATATATGCATGGTGTGTTCAAGAGCCGACATCTCACAGATTGTCAGCAAGGTAAACATATACATGTACAATCCTAGTAAAAGACATTGACAAACCGTAAAGTGGATATTATGGTATATTTTGCACAACGTGGATCTATGTTTGAAATTTTTGCAAGATAAGATATTTGGTATAACTTCGTTAAGCAACGTATTCACAGAAATATGCTAAGACTCGATACAATATCAATCATTTACCACAATTAAACATATCATGACAATACGTTAATTAAAAAATAGAACTTTTATTCAATGAACAAAATTGAATTACAATATATAATTAGAAGCAACTTAAAATTATTAAGTACAAGACTGAAAATAAAACAACGGTTTTATACTGCTTTACAAACCGAAGGATCATATGATTAATGAATACTAGCTGGGTGGGCATACACATAACTGCAAAAGTCACAACATGTTTTACCAAATTGATTCATGAATGCACAATGATCCTTCTATTATCCCTTTCGTTATACTCAAGCATCTCTATTGGCCCACCATGTTCTTTGAAATCTATCTTTAAAGACAATGCAAGTGACTATGTAAACCATGCATGATGCAGAATCTTAGCACGTTAACATGCCCCGTCATGACAAGAAATCTTACGACTTTTGCACGTCCTATGATCGCTTGAGAGCCTTGATCGCAAGAACCTTGCACAAACAAACCTTACATAACCCAACATGACTAGAGCTCTAGTTGAAACTGAGACTACAAATTTCAGAGGAACATTCATGCAGCATCCCATACGACCCCGCTACCATCGACATGCAGTACGACCAACAACACCATCCAATTCGTCGTCATTGCCGATGTTCATCCATGGATGACAAATGGAAAGGCAGCAAGATTGACAGTCTCCACCAGGATAACTGTTGGCTCTCCAAGACAATCATCTGCTACCACCATTATGGGAAACTAAAAAATAAATAGAAGAAGGACGAGGCCAAGATGGAATAGACATGCCAGAGATTTGTTTTATAGCCAGCAGCAGCGAGGAGTCACAGGGCCGGCCTCCGTCAAAGGTCACAAGTCTTTCTGTTAGTAAAGAGTTGTTCACCCATGTACTAAGAATTTTCAGAGATATTTGATAGGGAATAATGAAACATGTATTCATTCATGCAGCTCTTCCATGAAAGAGGAATGGTTCTGTAACCCTGAGATGTTTTCAGTATCAAATCCTAACAGAGAAACAATACTGACGAAAGAAAAGTTGTACAGTGCACTGACTGCACTAATAATGTTTTCTGCTGGCGAGAATCCTTCAGACAGGGTATTACATCACTTTGCAGTCCTCTTTTAAAAATTGGAAATTCTTTTTTAGATGAAACAGTAAGGGAACTAGAGGATAATTAAGAAGAATAATAGAGAAAGGAGAAAGTGATGGTGGTCAAAGGGCGACGCAGGCTAGTGGCAGTGGCAAAGGTGGCAGCTGTAATGGAAGTGTATGGGCAGCCATGACTACCTCTAAACCCTATCTGAAACCCTACCCCTGTCTCCAAACTAGCCCTAAACCAAGTTTATATCACATTTCTGACCTTATCCTAATTCTGTTTCCTATTCCTAATGCTATCCTTAACCCTGTTCCAAATTAATCCTAAATCAAACCTCAACCCCACAAACTCTAGCCCATCCGGACAGGAAAGAGCAAGACAAATCCCAAAATCAGACAGTCCGGCAGCTCCAACAAGCTAATCTTTCTGCATATAATCCACATGTACCAAACCTATGTCCCAAAGCATAAAGATGTGCATAATAGGTTTAAGAATCTGATGACTTGCAACAAAATGCAGCTGAGATTGGCATTGTTGCGATATGTAAGTGTTGCATTACACTCAATGGTATATATCGCTGACAATATGGGGGCAGTTGCATAATAATCTCTTAACCATCGATTACTTGTTCTTATTTATTTAGAGTAATTGTTTCCTTGTACATAAAATGTACTTACATCAGAGTTTGGATCGTGTTCCAGCAGATTTGTTGATCACAAGCATCACTTTTCCAATGACTTTCCTCTCTTTAATCGCAGCAAAAGCAAGATTTGCCTGTCACAAGAAAAATATTTATTACGCATATAACATCTTGATTGTTTTTTACTAAATTGCAGCAGTAGTATGCAAATTAAAATAGTCTTCCAGTTGAAAACTACTTGCACTGGTTCTAAAAAGAAACTCAAATAAGGTAATTGCTTATCAATAAATAAGAAAATTTGCAGCAAACGAACAAAGAAAGAGAAAATCAGAATTGATAAGAAAATGACGAACATATAATTTGGGCATAACTTATAATTCACTATATGGGAGTCATGTCCATCTTCAAAAAGTCACAAAGATAAAGTGTCGGGACCGTGTCCGTTTTTAAAAAGCCCTCGTGATCACATGTTGAGCACTATGGACTCGTATTGTACAACAAGGCAAATATATATATATATATATATATATATATATATATATATATATATATATATATATATATATATATATATAAGTCATTAAGAAAATAGGCCCCAAATAAGTCACAAAGATAGAGTCTTCAAATATTTTATTCAAGATTTTGATCTATTAGATTGAATTCATATTCTTTTTTTAATATAGTTAACCGATTAGAGTATTTATTTTAAATTCTTTAGATTTTTTTTTTCTTTTCTTTCTACTTCAAAAAACATTTACGAGTTTTTACACATGTTATATCACATATATAAATACACACATATTTATGTCGTCATGTCCTACTATCATACTGTTTTAGGGTTTACCATGTCTGCATATCAGTGTTGTATCTGTATTTCGTGTCCATATCCATGTCTATGCTTTACAGGCAATATGCATGGAAATTCCATTTCCACATATGAGTATAGTTGTAATACACCGGATACATATATCAGATAATTAACCTTAAAAAAATAGAAAAAAGCACAACTTCATTGGTAATCTCTCGAGATTACAAGTTCATCGTTTATCATGATAATCCACTTAGACAATGTAATTATATACCCTCTCATACTGAAGCTAATAACAGGAAAGATAAAAAATAAACCCAACACAGTAAACAATTCACAACAAAATAAAATGCATACAACTGGCTCTGATTCAAACTATGGAGGAACAAAAATATACTCTGCCCGAAATTGCTCTAACAGAAATGGTCATGGTTTACTCTTGTAATGTATTGCTAACCTCAGACATGCTGTACGCATGAGAAATTTGGATTTTTATTAAGCCCTTTGAGAGCCACGAGAGTAGTTCCTTGAGCGAGTCTTCAAGAATATGGGGCTGATGAATTCTGTAGCTACCCCAATACAGTCCATGGATAGTCCAATTCTAAAACACATGCAAAAACTATTCAGATCTAACAATTCAGTGAGAAAAAGACAAACAACATACAAGAAGAATTTATTTTTTAGAAAATGAATGATATAAGAAATAAAACAGTGAAACAAATCAAGTTCTGTTGGAACTCTGCCACAATGATGAAATAGGAGACTGGTCCAGCAAAATCACAGACATGGCAACGTAATCATCTGAGGATTTTTAATACATGCACATTAAGTAAATGTTGTTCATTTAGGGACCACACTCACTGTCACTGTTAAGGTTTTACTTGGTTCATCATTATGCTAATTCGAAACTCTTTTCATACACTTGAAAGAAAAAGATCAGGTGAGGGCCAAATGTAGCTAAAAGATCCAACTGTAACCAAATTAGAAGCCAAATAAAGGGTGTCCACCATGTCCTGTAATTTAAAGTGTAAAATTGAGAACAATGCGAGAAGCTTCTTGTAACTACCCTAACCGATATATATATTTATTTATTGATGCAATTTTCTCGAATGGTTATGTCGGAGAAAAATTTTAAAGGGTTAATTATAATAACTATCTCTGTACTATGAGGTCTGTATCACTAATACACCTTTATGAATTTTTTTCGCTGTTAGACCCCTTAATCATAAACATAGTTAGCGTACCATTAAATTCACCCCACATGCAATGAACGTGGATTGAAATGTCGAATTTACATCCCACTCAAGTAACAGCAGTCTGTTGTTGAAAAATCCCAAAAAAAAAAAAAAAAATGCAAGAGAGAAATTAGGGCTGGGATTGAAGGGGCTCATCAGTGGTCATTGGAATAATCGATCGAGGGCAAGCAATTTGCGAGGGGATCTGTAGGCGCGGAGTTATTGAGAAGTATAATCGATAGAGTGTAGAAGGAATGGAGAGAAGTAGTTGATGGGGTGTCTTGGATGCTGGACTGGCAGTTGGAGGCCTACGATGGCAACTGGAGAGATTGATACCAGATGCAGTTGCCCTTTCAGCTACAAGGTTAGGGAGAAGTACAGTAGACAGAGTAAACAGATGAAGAGAAAGGGTGAAGAAAGAGGAGTTTCCTTTCCCTCGAAATGAAGATTTTGTTGGGGCAGAAAAAGGAGCTCTCTGAATTGGAGCTCATTTTGTTTGGTGATGTCAGTGGAGATGCAGAGAGAGAATAATTTGAAATCAAAACCAGGCATAGAAAGAAAAAATTGTTAATTGGGCATCTAAGAATTATCAGGGAGAGGAGAATGCAATTAGATGCAACTAGTAAGCAATCAGAGAGCTACAGCAAAGGAAAAGAGCTGTTTCTGTGTAAGGAATCTGAGAAGGAAATTGAGTTGCAAAGGGTGGGAAGTCCACAATGCAGATTCGTCCTCTCAGGGCAAAGAAAAGTACAAGTCATGGATGCAGAAAGCAATCAATGAAATTATATGGGAAGGGCATTGCTTGTATTTCCACGAAGAATCAACAAAACTGAATTGGTGTTGGTGTATGCTTACAGGTTCTCTCAAACATACCATAATTTCTTGAAGTTGATCTCAGCATGGAACATCACTCCCATGAGAAAGGAAATGTTAGGTGTTTTGAGGAGTAGTGAGATGTCATTACTAAAGTCTGGAAAAAGCTCATGCAAGACATCTCCTTCCTAGTTGTCATAGATAACCTTGAGAATGAGGACCGATGGGATTGGAAGAGTATCATGGATCTACAACCTTGGTTTGGTGGCGAAACCCACTCATAATCACAGCTCGACTTCCTTGGATAGTGACTTTGAAAGCTGTACTTATCTGACATGGAGGCATTATCTTTAGTGAAGGGAGGAGTAAAAGACTGTCATTGCAGAAATTGATGTAATCAGGAACATTGAAGAGAAGCTTGGCAGACTTACACTGAGTCTTGTTATTGAAGGAGCTATCCTTTCTGAGCTCTCTATAACTCTAAGTAGATTAAAGGACACTATAAATCGAATGTCCTTGAGAGCTCCAACATGGAATGACAAAGGATGTTACATTGAGACACAACCCATTCCTAATTAGCTCCTAGATGTCTTGTCTTTCGATATTTGATCACGTTGGTGGACCAAGGAGTTTAGCAACCATAATGTGGTAAGTGGTCAGTTTGCTCCTACTCCTATCCCAATCCCGCCCAGCCGTAACTGCACACAAGCTCCCGAAGAAGCACCGTCGTTCTTGGGTCTGGAAGAAATCTGAGAACAAGAAGGTGAATGGATTTGTTAGTGTGAAGATAAAGAAAGGAGGAGAGGGTATTTTAGAGATTAAAATTATTTGGTATATTTAATTTTTAATCAATGTAATTAAAAATTATTTGGTAAGTGGTCAGTTTAGAGATTAAAATTATTTAGTATTAAAATTGTTTGGTATAATTCACTCTATTATATTTCTAAGGGTACAACTGCGAAAAAAATTAGCAAGAGAGTATTAGTGATATAGGTTCTATAGTACATGGGTAGTTATTTCAATTACCCAATTTTAAATAAATTAACTATTATTATTTTAAAGGCATAATTTTTTAAAACTAAATCCTATAAACTATTTTCTAAAAAATATTTGGATTATATCATGTGAGGCTGTAACCTATTTTTCTTTAATAATTATTTATCTATGAACCCAAGCCCAAATTCTTAGCCAAAAATCAAAATTTTCCATCTAAGAATGATAAATGCCTAAACTTGGTTTTGAACCAATGACCCACTCATGCACTCACAAGTCTAATATCTCAACCTCTAAGTCAACTTTTACTTTGTAATAATGAGAGAACTACTTCAATATTGAATATTCCATTTCTAACTCCTACTCTTTTTCTTCCACCATTGAAGTCCTAAAAATTCCTCATTAATCAATTCTCTTAATTAGCCCCTCGACCCATTTAAATACAATTTTGAAACTTTTTTAAAAATCATCCTTAGTCAACCACATTTATAAGCCTTTTAACTCATTTCAAATCTGTTTTTAAAACCCTCTAAACCAATCCTATTTATGAGACTTTGACTCATTTCAAACTTTCCATTAAAAACTCTATTTAATTCCATTAACCTCTCCCTTAAATAAAGTTAAATCCTTCCATTTATCTTTAATCTTTTTTCCCCAAACCAAACTCTCTCCTCTCCTCTTCCCTAGCTCACCGACCAACACCAGCAATCACTGCAGTCACCAATAGCCATTACCATCGCCACCAACAGCCGCCTTGTCCAAGTCACCATCGTCTCACTGGAGCACCATCCCTCCCCTCATACGTGAATTTTGGTTATAAGTTCTCTTGGTTGAGTTTAATGATAGTTCCCTCCTATTTTCTTATTAGATTTAAGTTATTTGGACCTAAATTAGTCCTCGCACCCATACCCAATAACAACCTAATTAAAATCTGCACATACTCATCCTATAAACCTAATAAAATAACTATCCTATTCATTTACTTGTTTAAAATCCGCTAGTCTTTCATAACTAAAAACAGACTTTTTGCATGCCTTTAAAATTCAAGAAAAATTTGCTAAAATCTTAAAACATCTATGTTTAGGTATTTCAATACTTTGTAATAATTTTTTATGTAGATACTGATATTGATCGAAAATGTAATTGTAAATCTATTAAAGAACGCATTTTTGAATTAAGGTGAGTTCTTTCTCAAACTCATTTTTCTGTGCATTATCTTATATTTTAATTTTATTAAATAGAATTGTTTATGTATGTTCATGATATAAAATATTATTTCCTTCGACAAAAATTATTTATATAAAGTTATTTATTATTTCCAAAAAAAGCCTTATTTTCATTTTACATTGTTTTGAATTCTTTATTTTGCACGTTCATATCATAAATTATTAAAGTGTTATCTCAATGATAAACTCTACTCAAATGAAACATAGACTATATTTTGACTAATCAATCATTGTAAATAGTTGATAGGAACCTAATTCACGGTGAGATTGATTGTATTATTGTGCGTCAAAGGTGTTTGAGAAAGAATTCCTAAGGAAAGTGGTTACATAATTAAAGGATATTTTGCACGAAAAACCTTCCACTTCCTTACTCTTACCTACTCAGTCAGAAAATCCTTGAATTAGTGGCTGGAATTCCAGTAGTATGTCAGAATGATAACCTCTTCCTAAACATCACATGACTGTAATAAACTTGAACTCGAACTGAATCAGGATCGGACTTGACTAGAAATGTACTATATTGGACTTAACATAATTTTGCTAACAGTAAACAATACTTTGATGTGGAATATTGTGTTTTAACTGTACTATCAAGTTGCACAACTGATTTTTGTGTATACTATGGGTGCGTAATAATTTGTTGGATCACATCATAATATTTCTATTGTCGTTGTGCAGGTCTGGATAAGCTCTAGATCAGCTCTGAACATCTATGTAACCATTTTCCGAGTCTGTATAAGAGATAAACAAAATACAAATATAACATCGGTCATATTCTCCAATACTATTTGACACTGAAAGGTAGAACACTTTAACATGTAGACTAGAGCATGATTGTAATTAAAATAACTATTAACAGTATTTCATTAATAAATTAACTCTTGTTTTATATTTAATTCCTTGTGCATTAGTATTTCCCTATCTTATACATACATAATTATTTCAGTTTAATCAATTCATATTTTAGCTATTTTATACTTGTATTATTAATTTTGGTAACGATCTAATGACCTGGGTGTTTGAGAAAGATTCGATGGAGCACATTGAAAACCTGAAGCACTACAAGGAGTAGTTCAAGCCAGTAAATGGCCAACAGTTTCTTCTTAGTCTTATTATTTTACGTTACTTCTACTTTTGAAATGTTATCTTTTATCATCAGTTATTCCTCTATTTTTATTTCTGTCATTATCTATTGCAATCCAGCTTTGTTCATTTTGTTCATTGAAGAAAAGTTCTAATTTCCATATTGTTCTTAATTGTGACAAATGTTTGATATTATATTGAGGCTTAACATATTTTCGCAAATACATTGTCAAACGACTCAGCTATCCAGTGTTCTAGATAGTGGGGCATTATACTTCTGCCATCACAAGGACCAAGGATCATATGTTCAAGAGGTTATTTTAAATTGCAGAGGTTACTTAACATGGCAAGAAGCCCAAGTTCCAATAAATGAGGCTAAATAGATTTTCATTAAATTTGAATGATTGGGTGCAATGAAGTTGAAATGATAATCTGTTAGAAGGGACTGCAAAGTAAGAACAGTTCAAACTCCGAAGCACTACACGAAAAGAGAACCAGATGACTATTCAGGGTAAACCCATATTGTTAAGAAAAGTATCATTAATAAACTACCATACTTGCCAACAGCAATACAATTCAGGTGTCCAAGCACAGTACAAGGCTCTTCATGCTAATAAAAAGTTCCATCTCCTTATTGTCAAGGCACCGGTATAAATGCGACAACTTTTCAGAGGGAACCTATAATTCTGCACTAATATCACCTTTCCAACTACTTAAAACACAAAACATGTTCTCATCTCTAGAACACTTTACAGGCCAATAGAGGTAATGTAGATGGAATGCTGACGCAGGACGGAGGCAAAATTAGAGTTAGGGTTTTGAAAATTAGGATTTTTTTTTTGATGAATTGGGAAAAATAGATAAATTGGGAAATAACTTACGGGGTTTGGAAATCCACTCAGGCGAATCTACGCCCACTCTCCACGAATCCGCGAGGAAAGATTTGCTCAAGCAAAATCCACGCCAGAAATTTCTCAAGAAATTTTCAAATATTATTCCTCTTTCAATTCTCCATATAAACCCATATATATAGGAAAACCCTAACAAACATAATCCTAATAGAATTCAAAATCTTAATAAAATCAGAATTCTAATAAAATCAAAATCCAATCAAATATTCTAAAACACTAACGTGATCCAAATAAAATCAAATCTAATATATAGAATCAAATCTGATCTCCATCAATTTTCTCCGGCTTTAAAACATTTATCCCCGATGAGTGCGGAGATAAGGAATGATAAACACGTCCGGATTGAACTAATTGGCATCCACGAAATATTCCAATTGGGCCATGGTGGTGGTCGAAAAACCGTATCTAGTACATCACATCTGAACTAAGGCGGTAGAAGTGGAACTGGTTTTTTTCGTGAATCAGTTTCAGATGATCGTAAATCCCACAAATTATTCTAGCCATGAACAGTAAAAGCAAACCTCTTCGAAACTTCATATGAATCTATATGTTGAATCAGTAATTTCTTTATAATTTTTGTAATGAATCTCTCAAGAGGAACTGAAGTTTTTACCTCATCATCAACAATAACTTCTTTTCTGTCTGAAGTCTCGCTTTCGATTGGAAGTTTCTGTACTCCATATACATTTGCAACTGATATGCAAATACTATCAGTAAACACGAATTGTCGACGAAGTTTCTTATGAAATTTTAGCAGAAGGTCTTCTAAAGAAACTGTCGGTTTTATGGGCATTTGATATAGGAAAGGAGATACTTCTGTTGGCTTCTTCTCATGAATATGATAATCAGATGTATTTTTACGTGGCTGAAACTTCTCAGTTGGTTCCAGTGAGAGATCGTCAGAAATCTGAACTTTTAAGTTTTCAATTTCTATGAATGGAAAGAAAGTTCTATATGATATTAATAGTGGCTCATCATGAACTTCTGTATTCAGTATAAGCTGCAATTCGCACTCAACAATATGAATATTTGCTTCAATTTTGTTGGCGATGCTATCATCGTTAACCATTTTGCTTCTTCCATCCTTGTGTTTAAGTGCTTTGTTGAAACTGTCAAGTATTCAGCTACACTTTTCAAGTTCATCAATTATATATTGAAGTATTTCATCAGTGGTCATTATTTTAGGCTCAGACGATTGAAATTAATGAGATGATAAATTTGGAATGTGGTGTTAAGTATACCGATGACGAAGTAGACGTCGCAAGATATCCCAATCTAAGCATAATTTATACTCTCTACTCCAAATATAAACTTCTCCACCTAATTTTTGTCAGGCGTAACGAGATTTCTGTGCTGATGTTAAATCAAAATATCTAAAGAAATCTTCGAGATGATTCTCCCAATCTTCATAATTTTACCGATCGTCAAAACCGAAAAAAATGGGTATAGTAGCATACATATCACACTCAACTTGTGATATTTTAGCATTGATGTTAATGTAGTGACCATAGTATATGAACTCCATATATAATCAACTCAAAATTTTAGTTTAAAAAGTTAGGAAAATACCCAAGAATCACGGAGGCTTGAAAACGGTTTGAATCGGAGTTGAAACGGGCTCCGAATTAAAAAAAAAATTCTTAACGGGTCTGCTGTTCTTAACGGTCTGCACTGTTGTCGAGTCGGATCCACTACTATACTGAACCCAATAAAAGTAAATAGGTTGGTTATGGTTGCGGATCGGCTCTAATTGAATTAAATCCAACCTTTTACTTTTCTTCTTGAACGTGGGTTTAATTAAATGGGTCCAACTGAAATCCGAATCAAACCCAATAACTCAAAACAAACCCAATAACTAAAACCAA
This sequence comes from Dracaena cambodiana, assembly GCA_036321105.1. Lineage (NCBI taxonomy): Eukaryota > Viridiplantae > Streptophyta > Magnoliopsida > Asparagales > Asparagaceae > Dracaena > Dracaena cambodiana. The sequence goes on from JAYEPQ010000018.1 coordinate 9,318,986, forward strand.
GTCCAAATTCTTTTCTTTCTTCTCCTTTTTTCTCTCTTTCTTTTTTTTTTTAATCTGAATTTCTCTTTTTCTCTCTTTTCTTTTTTCTCTCCTCTTTTTTTTCTCCTCTTTTTTTTTTCCTTCAAATCTGAGCTGTTCTTTTTTTTTTCAAATCTGAACTCTCTCTTTTTTTAGATCAATTTTTATTTTTGCTGACCTGTGTTTTTTTTAAATAAAAAAAACTGAAATAAAATAAAAAGTGAATGGAGATGTGGAAGAAGAAAATGGTGATGGAGAAGAAAATCTAGATTCTGATACCAAGTTTGATGCAGGACGGAGGCGAAATTAGGGTTAGGTTTTTAAAAATTAGGATTTTTTTGGATGAATTGGGGAGAATAGATAAATTGGGAAAGAATTTACGGGGTTTGAAAATCCACTCAAGCGAATTTACGCCCACTCTCCACGAATCCACGAAGAAAAATTTGCTCAAGCGAAATCCACGCTAGAAATTTCTTAAGAAATTTTCAAATATTATTCCTCTTTCAATTCTCCATGCAAACCCATATATATAGGAAAACCCTAACAAACAGAATTCTAATAGAATTCAAAATCCTAATAAAATCAGAATTCTAATAAAATCAAAATCCAATCAAATATTCTAAAATCCTAACGTAATCCAAATAAAATAAAATCTAATCTATATAATCAAATATGATCTCCATCAAATGCTTAATTGCTTATTATTTTTGTTCTTCTAACATGGAAAGTATATTTGTTTAATCAGTTAAATGCATCGTAATCCACATGGATTTTATGGGATAACACATGAAAGAATGGAGTGTTGATTGATAAAGTGAGCGATTAGTTCAATTAGCCAGAGAGAGCATGGAAACTGTAGTGGCATCTGCTAGATATGCAAAGGGAAACAGTGTACCAGATCAGCAGATAAGGTAAAGTATCGCAACGAAAGAGGATTAGTAATCATAATTAACAATAAACCAAATTATATTTCAACTTTTAACAAGCATGTATACAAAGAAATATGGCAAATGGTATCTGAAAGTTTTTTATGATGTTATTTCATCACCTCAGTATTTTTCCCCACCAAGAGAAGGTGCCTTATTTGACTATGAAGTGTGGGGACAAAATTGAGAAAGCTCAAGAATGAACTATTTTTCATGACCAGCTCTCAACCTCATGTACCTGTTTTAAGTGGTGCAAACTTCCTGGTTTATGTAATCATGGGGCAATGGTACTTTTATATAAAACTATGATGGCCTATATTCACTAACAGACAGACATACCTTTTCTAGTCATGAAGGATTAAGAATAATTGATAATGACGGAAATGGCGTCATACTGCATGAAATTAGTTAAGGTTTTATAACAATAAACCAAAAATGGGGGAAACATGCAATACAGAGATTTGTAACATCACATCCAGCGCAAGCCTGCTACATGGGACATACCTTAACAAGAGCAATATTTGCTGGGATGACTGGTACCTCCCCACTAGCAAATCCAATCACTAGAATATTTGCTCCCCAGTTTAGAAGCTTCATACAGTCTTTCATAAGTTTGCCACCAACTGGATCATATAGAACATCAACCCCTTTGAGCTTTCTTCCCTTCAGAAAACGCTTCACACCCTCTAGAACATTATCCTTACTCAAGTCAATAACATGATCAACCCCCAAGGACTGAAGAAACTGTACCTTTTCAACTCCTCTGAAATTCAGAGTGCAAGTGCATATTACCATCCAAATGAATTGATACCTGCAATGTCATAATCAATCGATACAATACACCATACTCTATATGAAACAAATACCTAGCAACAGCAATGACCACTGCACCACAAACTTTGCCTATCTGTACAGCAGATAGTCCAACACCTCCAGCTGCACCTAGAACAAGCAATACCTGCAATGTTGTAATCTTCATAAGCAGCCTAATGAAAGCCAGAAACAGCTGATGATAATAAAATATACAATTATGAAATAAATGTAGTAGATATTTGAGTGTTTATTTGGAACGGTAGGATTCCAAATCTATTCGGATATATTTCTAAACACCCCTAATCATACCAGGACCTATTGGAATCAAAGGCTATGATTTATTCTCTATTAAATCAAGGGCTTGGATTAATTGGAGGGATGAATCATACCTGTATGAGGGTTTTGAGAAGAAGAAGAAAAGAGAGATCTTTTGGCATCATAAAAGAATTTGAAGAAGAAAGAAAAGCTTTTGGTAATCTCAATAAGCCTCTTCATCATCTACTCCCAAAGGTGCTCTACATCACAGATCTACATATTTGAAGAGTGTTTCGCAGCCAGAGTTAAATTTCACCAATGTTTTTACTTAGTATTAGTTCTCAGCCTTTGGAGACATATCTACCATGGCTTTAAGATCTTTTCAACTTGCACTCTCAAACCTTATTTCTACAATCCGTGGGAATGGTTTACAGTCCACTCAAATCGGGGTCACTTGAGATATTTACAATGATTAGTTTACATTCCATTCAAACCGGTGTCAATTGAGGTGTTTACAATCACACGGGGTTTGTATGGCATACTCGAACAGGGGGAAATTTGAGAAACACTAGTGCAGTGCCAGGGTTATACTCTATGTGTGAATAGTTTGTAGTAAACGACTAGTCAGGAAGATTAAGGTTTCCGTCTTGTAACTGCTTACTAGATCAGGTTATGATCTAGGTTTTCCATCACTAGTAGTAAAATTCCTTATGTCGAGTGGACGTAATATTATCCCGAACGACTATAAAAATCTTGGTATGTTCTGCTTATTTTTTGATTATTTGTGGTTGCTTATTTTATTTTGCTACATTATAACTTTGATCTTTGTTTAACTAAGTAAAACTAGTAGTAATCCTATTCACTCCCCCCTCTAGGGCTTGCATCTATACTCTAATGCAATCCCAACAGCATGACCTTTAGATATGCAATCATAACAATCAAACAAATAATAAATACTCCACACAAAACATGTTTGCAAGAAGAAAATGACATTCTGCACATAAACTTCTGTCTGAGGCTAATGGATGAATATTGCAAGATTAAGATGGTACTATAAGCTCATGTGGCGGCTACAGGCATCCTCATATCATACAAGTTTGGTTCAAATCTGTCATTTTCCATTTACATGATAAATTACATGCATACCATGTGTACCTAACCTATGAGCAATAATGCCATGAAACAAGAAATGCATGTCTTTAGCAATATATGCCAGTCATATAGCTTTTGCTTTTGCATTAGTTGAGAAATGTACCATTCCAACTATTTCTCCATGACTTTCCATGTCAACTCAGCAATGACTGCATTAAGCATTTTTATTCATCTTTATTGAATTACCATACATACAAGTGCCTTGATGGCGGGAAATTTCATGGTTACTGATACTGCCAAGCTACTATGGCATAGTAATATCAGAAAATAGCCTCTCAACAAGTCAAGATTAAAAAATAAAATTTGTGCAAATTTATTTATTTTGAACAAACAAATTATCTGCAACCTCTAAAACTCAATGTTAAAAAAATATGATTCAGTAAACTACGATTTTAAATTAGCCGTTACACTGGATGGTCTCATGCAAAAAGCTTAGCAACCAGCAAGCAACTCTTATACTCTAACGAGCTTCTATCTCCATTTTGTGTAACTTACAAAAGGGTCGCACATGAAATACATATGAGACTAGACCGATCTGAATTGATTAATCAACTTGAATCTACTCTCATGCTGAAGTTTTAAACTAGAACTTGTATTACTTAATTAAGAATCTGGCATATAATTTAGGAAGTTGCCACATCATAAACCAACAAACAGTAGCTAATTTTGGTTCCTGACATCTTCATCTGACTATCATTAATTAGAGAACATGGGAGAAAACAAATTTAATCTCAGATCAAATAGGAGAAATAAGCATGACTAACTCTCCTTAGTTTAAAATAGGGATGCTACCAAAACTTGATACCTAGACTCGAGTTGGACCCTGCCCAGACCCGAGCCAGACCTGGACCTTATCCATTTATGAACGGATATAGACTGGGTCTAAGAGTTGGAACTATGCACGTATCAGATAAGTCCGGGTTTGAAATGGACCCGCACAGACCCAACATTTTGGCTTACCGCATAAAAATAAAATATATATTATTAAAAAACGCATGTAAAACCCTTCAAAGTCCTAGTATCTGACATAAATCCTACCAACTCCACAATTGGGTAGAGTCCGGGTCGTTGAAATAGACCGAGATCCGGATCCATCCGTAGTAAGGTAACGTCTGAGAATTAAAATGAGAACTATAAGTTTTCATGTACTAGTCTAATAAGTTTCCATGTACTAGTCTAATGGTACCCGGATCTGAACTCGTTCATATAAGGTAGGGTCCAGATCCTAAATGATATCGTGAGTGTCCAAGTCTGGTTCTAGTCGTACATGAATCGACCAAATAGCAGGCCTAGTTTAAAAGTCACAAGTTTTTCTTAGAAAGCGAAAATTTAGATATTATATATGACTCAAATAAGCTTGGAGGCTAAAGAACAGGTAAAACATCTTTTGCCAAAACACGCTACTATAAAAGATGTTCTTGTTCCACACTAAGTCTTCTGCTATTGGTATCTGCTATACTGACTTAGTACATGAGAATGTCAAGCCTATAGGATTCCTATAAAGATTTAAATTATCGAAATCGGTATTGTTATAGCTAATGGTTTATAGTATCACAAATTGGCAAAATCAGGTGTATTGTATCAGCAATAACAGACTAGTTAATTTTCGCAAAACTGCTACTAATATTATAAGGTTTATATCATATCAAATGCTTCAAAATGATATTTGCAATACATGCCAATATTATCCAATATTTAAAACCTTGGATTCTGTTATCTATCTGTTCATACTTCCAAGATTGGAATTATGTGTTGTTGATAAACACCCATATAGTCATCTTACGGAAGATTTTTTTTTTTTTAAATAATCAGAGAGATCATTTAAGACAACAATGGGTTCAGAATCCTCACATCTTAAATTGTACTGTGGATACTTAATAATATATTGTCATAAAAGTCAGTGAATTGTTGTGACATATGATGACAAACAGCCTAACTACATGATTGTTTCCTGATTCAGGTAATGATTGCTTCACTGCTAGTTTCTACTATGTTCATGTACAACAGGACACAGTGTTCTTCAAAAATGCAAGGTCTAACCATACTGAATGTTCCTATCATGCAGCTTGATGAACTCAGACCTCTTGACCAGTATCCAATCTTCAACAGAGCTCTAGTTAGTGAGAGATAATCTCTCACAAGTAGTCCAACAGTAGGACATTAACTTGTCCACTAAGTCATCTATTTTCTGAACCTATTCTTCATAATAAAAAAAATTTTAAACCTAGCACTAAACACACATACTTTGGAATTTGTTGGTCCCAAGATAACTTAGCAGTAGACCATGGGGTTCAATCATAAGGTTCAATAGTGAAGGTTTACAAGTTGTGAAGCAGCAACAACCCTCAAGAAAAAATGAGGGACAAAAGAATAGAAGAAAAAAAATGTCATACAAGTAAATGCAAGAATCTGAAAGGAACGAATTTTCTGCACATAGGAACTACTTCCACAGCTTAAAATATCAGTATTGCTTTAGTCTACCCATAGAGAACAGCATTTGATTAGCCGTTGGTAATCTCCACTTCTAGTTTTAAATATGTTAAAATGAACTGTATGGTAATATTACTCATTTGAACAAGAGATAATAGAATAGTGACCATCAGAAACTCAAAATAATATTTCTATAGATCTGTTAAGACATTAGAGAGTTAGGAACTAACATCCATGATTCACCCTTATAATGTGTGTAAGAGATTTTCAACATCACATCTCCATCAATATTTTCATAAAGTTGTACAATGAAAAAACTCAGCCTCCTATCGAAGACATACCTGACCAGGCTTCAGTTGAGCCCTATGAACAAGAGCTACATGTGAAGTGCCAAATGCAACAGGTAGGGCTCCAGCCGCAACTAGATCACATCCCTCTGGCACTAAAAGTCTTTTCCCTCAGCGACAATAAAAGAGAAGTAAGTTATAACCACAGCATAAAGGTACAACTATATTTGGGCATGAACCACAGTATAAAAGTATAACTACTCTGAGGAAACATGTTCTCAACTACATTATACAAAGGTGAAGTCCCTGGACATTGTTTTTCAACTTCAAAAGGCCCCCAGCCTTTTTTCTCATCTTGAAAAGCCCCTTGACTAGTCAAAAGGTGTGAGAGAAAACACTATAATTGTGTCTAGCCTTTAATATAACGTATATTAGCGTATACCTAAAATACCCCAGTGTCCATTTCAAAGATGCTTTAGAAAATGTTGGCTGCTGATGTCAGCGCATTTAACGTTCAAGTGGAGATGACAACACCAAATTCTGAAATTGAACCCCTTTAACTGAATGTGTCCACTTTTAGACCTCTCTTTTTAATGTGGTTATGTTTAATCTTGTAGGTCATATTTTTTCAAAATTGCATTTTGATAAAGGACAAAGGATAACCAGTCAACCCTTTTCTCAAACCATCTACCTTCTTGTGAATTGTTTCCTCTTCGACTTTTTTGTGATTCTTTTACAAATCCAGATTGCCAAACATTTTCATAGATCATTTAAAAACATAAATAAATCTTTAACAAGTAAATAAATTACATAAAAATACACATGAATTTCATCTAAAAGGTAGAAGGCTTCTAAAAAGGAGTATAAAATAAGCAAATTCAAGAAAAACACGATAAATTTCTTTAAAAGGTGATTAAATTATCAAAAGGTTGGACAAATTATATAAAATGTTAAATAAAGAATAAAAAGATAGATGAACTATATGAAGTAGACAAATTACAAGATAAGTTGACAGATTATAAGAAAGGTAGATAAATAGTAAAAGAAGTAGATAAAATATAAGAAAAGTAGTCAAACTGTAAGATGAATTGTAAAAAGGATAAATAAATTATTTTAAAAGGTAGATAACTGGAAAGGTGTAGATAAATTTTGAAAAAGTAGAAAAATCATAAAAAAAAATAGATAAACTGTAGAAAAAAATAATAAGATTATTAAATAAAGGTATATAAAAAGTAAATAGTGGAAAAAGAGGGGAAAAAAAAAGAAGATACACCCAATGTTTAAAATAGCGATAACGGTAAAGTAACGTTTTACCTCTATTAGGCTATGTCGCATATAACGTAACGCATAACGTAGGTTACGCAATTTCATGTTTATTTAATAAAAATAAATATAAACTATATAAAACAATTTTTATAAATTGAAATATAAATTTAAAATATCTAAAAAAATATAAAACCATTTTATAATCATAATCTATTCTAATTTTATATTAAATTTTACAATAATATTCACATTTATCTTCATAAATTATATTAAGTCTGCAACCGTAATTCCAGTCATCATTTAAATAAGAAAATAATATTTCAATTTTTTATTTCAATTCTAGTTATTATCATTGTTGTAATTTATATTTTGTAATGTTTAATTTATCTTATTTGTAATTATTGATTTTAGTTCAGTTAAAAATTCAATATAATCAACAAGTAAGATATTTTAGTAATAGAAGAGGAGTTACAAGCGAACAAGAAAACAATCGCAAATTAACAAATTAATAATTCCACAAGCAATCAAACAAACCAACAATTAATCTAATAATAAAATAACAACAATTCGCTAATAATCAAAATAATAATCAACAACAAGAAATTGCTAAAAAATAATTGTAAATAACGTAATTTAACGTAACGTTGCGTAATATAACGCAAAATAACATAAAAAATGTACTGTTATGGTGCATTGACTTATTTCTAGTTGTTACGTAACACTGGGGTTCCGTTAGGTTACGTAACGCAATATAACAAGTTTCATAATGCGTTATTTTCAACATTAGATACACCATTAGTTATTGTAACTAATAATTTATTTTGCCAATTCTAATTATACAATATATCCAAGAAGGGAAAATAAGTCATCTCAACTTTTAGCCCTCATATCAACAATATCCTTAAGGCAAACTAACTCATCTCAAACCATCCCCAACACGTCCCGATCTGGATCAATACTGATACCATGTTCCTCCTTCCTAGCATAACAAACACCCACATTGAAGACCTAAAACACATCCCTCATCACCTCCATGGTCCTATCTCCACCCATCTCAACAACAAAAAGCTCCTCTAGGCTTTACGTACTTTCTGCCATTGCAGTTGATCTCCACCTTTGACATGAGCTCCTTTTCCATTATGGTCAAGCTGGCAAAAGATGATTTTGAGCTCGAGCTTAGCATGGTGATCTTGCTGTCACAATCATCGTCAAAAAGGTTGAACAAATTGAAGATGAAGAGGGAGGACCCACTTCGGAATGGAGAACTCGAAAGTAGAGGATAGTGATGTATGATGCAAGTCCAATATCTGGAAAAGACCCACTCCAAAATCAATAAGGATGTGTCAATCACCTCCTGGACTCCCCAAAAAAATTGCTATAAAATCTATATCAACAACTCACGGGACTAGGCTGACTATGGATTTCGGAGAGCCGGAGGGGAAAGGGAAGGAGGGTGCTCCAATGAGATGGTATTTTGCATTAAGGTCAAGGGAAAAAGACAGAGAGACTAGGGGAGGTGATGTTAAATTTGAGTAAATATTAAGCAATAATGTAAAGCAAAAGGCACGGACAATCAAAGGTATTTTACAAATCTTATACATATTTGGAATGCAAAAAATATTAAATTAATGTGAGACCCACCTTTTACCCATTCAAGAGACCTTTTGAGTTGACAAAAAGACTCAGGGACTTTTATAGTTGAAAAATAGGACCAGAGGCTTTTTCAATTTTTTCCCTTTATTTTATGGCATTCATTAGACATTTCTTGGCACATACTCTTTCCAGATAAACTACTTTGTTCACATTACATGTTTGCGAAATTTATTTAATTTCATTTATATCAAATGCTATATTTTAGTCCAAAAGACTGTCAAGCAATTGACTTGTATAAATTTCTGATTTTAGATATGTTTTGATATAAGAAGCGATATTCACTGAATTATTCTGTAGAAACTAGAGGAGTTGGTGCTTCCTATTGGAAAGTCATAAAAAATATATACTAGGTTAAAATTTGAGCATGTATGTAATCATGGAATGTTATTGTACTATTAGAAATGTCTCGACCTTTGGATGCATAGGCAAGTCTATGTATGTACGTATATATGCACACCGCCTTTTATTATTTTGTATATGATGTTCTGGTGCCTGATGTAACATGGAACAAAATGACTAGTTACATTAGGAAGGTAACTAAAAATATATTTGGTGAGTCGAGGATAGTGCTCTACCATATAAGGACACATCATTGTGGAATGAAGAGATAAAAAATGATATTAACATCAAGCGGGACCTTTATAGAGATTTGAAGAAGAACAATAATGGAACAAGTTTTGAGAAGTATAAGCTAGCTAATGAGGCTAAGAAAGCGGACGGGATGCAAAAACTAAATTATATAAATAAGTGTATAAGAAGTTGGACAACAAAGAGACACATATATATATAATTGCTCGAATAAGAGAAATTCTAAAGACTTATATACTGTAAAGTGTATTAAAATAAGAATCAGAAGGTTCTAGTTCAAGACGAAGAGATTAAAGAAACATGAAAAAATTATTTTGATAAATTATATAATAGTAGTTTCACTCAAGATCTAGAAGACTTTCTATTCAATATTCAGTGTGAGTATATGATTTGTAGTTTTATATGCAGAATTAAAAAATCTGAAATTAAAGAGACTTTGAAGAGGAGGAAATCAAGAAAAATTGTTGATCCAGATAAGATTTCTATTGAGCTATGGAGATACTTAGGAGAGATGGGTGAGAGGAGGCTGACAGATTTCTTTAACAAGATTTGGCAAAATAAGAAAATGCCAAAAAATAGAGGAAAAGTACCTTAGTACTTTTGTATAAGAACAAGTGATATCCAGAGTTGTTATAACTATTGTGGAATAAAACTCATGTGTCACACTATGAACTTTGAGAAAGGGTAATTGAACATAAATTGAAACAGACTGTTAAAATATCAGAGAACCAGTTTGGATTCATACCGAAGCAATCAACAATTGAAACTATTTATTTACTTTGTCAATTTATAGAGCGATTCCGAAAGAGAAATAGATATTTGCATATGGTTTTTATTGACCTAGAGAAAGCCTATGATAGATACCATGAGAGAAACTTTAATAGATATTGATGAAGAAAAGAGCCCTCATCAAATATATTGATATAATTAAGAACATGTATGATGGAGTAATGACCAATGTCAGAACATGTAGTGGTCTAACAAGTGATTTTTCAACTACAATTGAATTGCATCAAAGATTTGCATTAAATCTGTTCTTATTTGCTATAGTAGTGGATCAGTTTATTAGAGTTGTTTAGAATAAAATACATTGGTGTATGCTATTTGCTAATAATATTGTCCTAATTGATGAGACAAGAGCAGGAGTGAATGTCAATTTAGAGTTTATGAAGGTATACATTAGAATCTAGAGGTTTTAAATTAAGTAGGTCCAAAATAGAGTATATGGAGTGTAAATTTAGTAAGCGATAGACCTTTGACTATGGTGTTGTGATACTAGATGGGCAACAGATACAAATGAACAGTCAATTTAGGTATTTGAATTATATTACTCAGAATGATAGAGAGATCGATAGTGATATCAACCATAGGATACAAGCCGGCTTGTTGAAATGAAGTGAAACGAAAGTTTTATGCGATCGTAACATTCCGTTAAGCCTAAAAGAAAAATTTTATAGGACTGTTATAAGGCAACTTTATTGTATGATATGGAATGCTAGGCTATCATGAAACATTATTCACAAAAAATAAGTGTAACAGAGATGCGCATGCTTTGTTTGATATGCGGCAACACTTGGAGAGATAAAGTGAGAAATGAAGATATTCATGTTAAGCTAGGTGTAACCCCCATCGAAGAGAAAATGCGAGAAAATCACTTACGATGGTACGGTCATGTGCAAAGTAGACCTACATATGCACTAATTCGACGAGGGAAGCTTATCAATGTAGGAAAAGTTAAAAGAGCGAAAAGAAGGCTAAAGAAAACATAGATGGAGATGATACAAAAAGATATGGATTCTAGAGATTTAAATGAGGACTTATTACTTAATAGGAATGAATGAAGAAAGATTATCAATATGATCGGTCCGGCGTGATTCGCTTTTCGTTCATGTAGCCTACCCCAAGTACTTGGGATAAAAGGCTTAGTTGTTGTTGTATGATATTCTAGTGCCGTGTGGCTTGTCCTGTATCCAATTTTTAAGGAATTGTCTCGTTAGTTACCACATGTCTTCGCTGTGTCCATGTTCTTAGCATATTGGTATTCAAGCAATATGGCCTAACAAGATTCCACAAATTGTCATTTGAATTAAGTAAAATGCAAAAGTATGTGGGTTCTGCCATCCAAATTGATGCATATTTTAGATAATATGAACCAAAGTCCACCAAGCCATAAAAAATACTAATCACTTTACTATGTTCATACCACAAATAAGTGACATTCCTTAACCAATGTAATAGGAATCAATATGGTTTTTTTTAAAAAAAAAACATAGGATGGGCTCTCAGAAAGACCCCAGTCACACAAACAATAGGATTCAACATATTCTAAGATTCATTTTCCTTTTTCTCCACAATGTCTCAAATAAAGATCAATATTTTATCTTTCCTCACAATTAAGATGCCCATATCAAATTTTATAAGGATTTAACTAGGAACTTTTCATACATCACAAGCACAAAATATCAGACAAGACAACTGTCTAAATCCATACATGAGGAGATAGGCCACATGGTATATATGTTTATTTTGTCTGAATATATAAATTTCAAATTTTTGAATCATATAGATATGTATATCTGTTACTATTCGTATTTAAACGAACCTAAATTTAGTAAAATGATCTATGAAATAATAAGCTTTCGTCAAAAGGGGCAGATCATATGAAGATACTCCAATCCATCTTATGAATAAGGTAAATGGCAGGTCACACATTGGTAAGTGTTGGACACGAATGGACATGTGTGTCATGTCCAAATTTGTGGCTGCCCTCCAATTTTTGTTGGGAGAATTTCCTATACATCATGAACTTTTTTTTTTACTTTATTTGGAAAACATTGAGGAATAAATATGCTAGTTTATGCTCCTCGGTTAGGTTGCACCTGAATAATATGAGGTTTTATGACATGTAATGGGGACATATAATTTCAAAAAGTTTAGAATAATGTACATAATGGATAGGAATGATTAACATATGTATTTCTATGTGTGCATGTAGACGTGGACATGCACTCACAGGCAAGTAACAAATTAGCAATACCGAAATGGTCAATTGAAATACTGTATCCGAATTTTACAGAACAAATTTCTACATTGTGAAAAACAACAATTACTGCACAATCTTGATAATCCTTCTTCAAACACTTAGATATTGCTCCTAGATCAAAATGAAACGATGAATCGCAAAAAACAGTTGTCCTTATATCCTTTATTATGTGGGGAATTATATAAATGCATGTATATATCAAGTTGTATTGCCAAATATCGCATTAAATGTTAGGATTTGTAAGAGGAGTTTCATTATGGATCCAAAGAGTATCTGTGATGGATATCTGCATGCCTCCTAAAGGAGAATCAAAATAGTTCCTCGAAATTTTAAGGAAATGATCTTTCCTAAACCCCACATCAAAAGAAGGTTGACACAGTTACTACTTAGCTTTATTATCCACTTGTTCATAATACGACTATTCACTAGAGTTACTATTTTTGCTATTAAGAAATACAAAAAAAAAAGAAAAAGAAATTGGAATGTTGACATTACCATGTCTAGTTTTGGTTGCATTGCAGTATTTGTGTAGCAACAAATCCTATGCTACTTGGCCAACAAAAAGGCCTTTGCCTTAACCAATTCATCAAATAGTTGTCAATTTAACTGAAATGGCCCTTAACATAGACAAATGGAAGAAAATGTTTATAAACCATTTATGAAGTGGATACCCCACAAGTTAGATTTGTAGATACACTACCTTGGAGGAGACAGCTACTGTGGTTTATCTCCCAAAATTTAGTCCCTTTGGATCAGAGTTTACGTTTTCACTTTGTCACTCACAAGAGGGGCTGAACTAGAAAGTCAACTCTCTAGAGGGATTCAAGCCACATTTACAGCTCATATCACCAGATATCAAGCTATAATACAACTATTTTGATCCTATTGCTTGTTGACAACAGATTTCTCAGCGTTACCTATTGTAGGGTGAATTTTCTTTGCATCTTTCCTCTAGGAAGCCTAATTTATAAAACACTTAAGTAATCTATCAGTTAGCTCTCCTTTTTGTGGCCATTCTCTTAACCACTTGCAGCATGAGCTTTTTCTGACAATATGATTGTAGCATCAATTGCCTACTGTCAATATATTCTTTATATTCTTCTTTCCTTATTTAGTTTCTTTATAGTATATTCTTCTTTCCTTATTTAGTTTCTTTATAGCTGTATCTCTCTCATTTTTTCATTATTGCTGTAATTACTTCTGTGTTTCTTCCTATAATAGGCCTAGAATTAAGGGATCTGATTATGCTTACTATATTAGATCCTAAGATTAAGAGATCTACTCATTCTTGATGTCTATATATTGTAATTCTATTAGTGAAATGAGATAGAAAAACATTTTCCAGAATTTCTCTTTTATTTTGTCATGGTATCAGAGCCAAAACTCTGAAATCATTTCATCTTGTGTCAGATTTCTTGTCTAGCTTTGAGATCTTAGTAGTTTGTTCTTGGTTTTCTTACGTTATATTCTGTCTTCTTGGACCTGATTTCTTAGTTTTTATTTCTGGTTGAATCATGTCTTTGGAACGATCTGAGCATTTTCTTGTTCGATTTAATGGCAAGAACTATTCTGCCTGGGCATTCCAATTTCAGATCTTTGTCAAGGGAAAGGAATTATGGGGTCATGTTGATGGGACAGATCCTGCACCTAACAGCAAGGAGGAGAAGGAGAAATATGTAAAATGGGAGGTGAAGGATGCTCAGATTATGTCTTGGATTCTTGGAAGTATGGAACCCCTCATACTTCTCAATCTCAAGCCTTATAAGACCTCTCGAGAAATGTGGGGTTACTTGAAGAAAATTTACAACCAAAGCAACACAACACGAAAATTTCAATTGGAACTCGAGTTGAGTCAACTCAGTCAAGGGAGTATGTCAATCCAAGAGTTTTATTCTTCTTTTGAGAATCTTTGGGCTGAGTACACCGATATTGTGTATGCAAGTGTACCTCCTGAAGGACTCATTGTTGTCCAAAGTGTGCATGAGACTAGCAAGCGTGACCAGTTTCTAATGAAGTTAAGGGGGGATTTTGAAGCAATCAGGTCCAACCTGATGAACAGAGATCCCGTCCCTTTATTGGATATTTGTGTAGGAGAGCTTCTTAGGGAAGAATAACGGCTTATTACACAGACTGTCATGGAGCAGAAAGCTCACAATTCTATTCCAATTCCTGTTGCCTACGCTGCTCAAGGAAAGTCTAAAGGAGGCAGAGATATGACTAATGTCCAGTGCTATAGTTGCAAAGGATTTGGGCACATTGCCACTAATTGCACTAAGAAATTCTGCAATTATTGTAAGAAAATAGGGCATATCATCAAAGATTGTTCCATTCGGCCTCCAAAGAAATCTGAAACTGCCTATAATGTCTCGGTTGATTCCTCAAATGCCCCTAGTCCTGGTCAGTCTTCTATTACTCCTGAAATGGTCCAGCAAATGATAGTTTCTGCTTTTTCCGCTTTAGGCATTTCAGGTAACAAAAATTCTAAGCCTTGATATTTTGATTCTGGTACTTCCAATCACATGACCAACACTGTCTTACCTCTAAATAATGTTCAAAAATATAAAGGAGATCTTCAGATTCATACTGCTGATGGAAATTCATTACCTATAACAGCTGTTGGTGATATTTCAGCCTCTTTAAATACTGTTTGTGTCTCCTAAACTGTCCACTAATCTTATATTTGTTGGCCAATTAGTTGACAATAACTGTACTGTTAAATTTTCAAATTATGGTTGTCTTGTGCATGATCAAGTGTCCGGGAAGATGATCGCGAAGGGGCCTAAAGTGGGACGTCTCTTTCCTTTGTTTCTATCTCCCTCTCCGGTGTCAAATTATGTGGCTTGTAGTGCTGTTCAATGTGATAATCAGGTATGGCATAGACGTTTAGGACATCCTAATTCTCATGTACTTCGTGTCTTGCTTAAATATGGTTTACTTGGGAATAAAAATTCAATTTCTTCTTATAATGATATTACTGATTGTGCATCTTGCAAACTTGGTAAAAGCAAAACTCTTCCTTTTCCATTGCATAAAACCCACACCACCAAACCTTTCGAACTTGTACATTCTGATGTATGGGGTATTGCACCTGTAATTTCTCATGAATATTACAAACACTTTGTTACATTTATCGATGATTTCACTCGCTTTACTTGGGTGTATTTTCTTCGGTCTAAAAGTGAGGTTTTCTCTGTGTTCAAAGTCTTTCTTGCTTTAGTTGAGACACAATTTTCAGCCAAAATCAAAATCTTGCAATCTGATTCAGGTGGTGAATATATGTCAAATGAATTTCAATTTTTTCTTCAAAATCATGGGATTATATTACAACGTTCTTGTCCTTTCACTCCACAACAAAACGGTGTGGCTGAACGAAAGAATCGTCATCTTCTTGATATTGTTCGAACTCTTCTAATTGAATCCTGTGTTCCTCCTCAATTTTGGTATGAAGCTTTGTCTACTGTTGTTTATTTGATTAATAGATTACCATCTCCCACCTTGAACAGTGATTCTCCTTACTTTCGATTGTTTGGGCACGCACCAGATTATTCCAATCTTCATATATTTGGATGTGTTTGTTTTGTTCACCTTCCTGCACATGAGAGAAATAAACTTACTGTCCAATCTGTCAAGTGTGCTTTCTTAGGTTATGCTGGAACCCAAAAAGGATTTCTTTGCTATGATCCTCATGCCCGACGCACTCGTGTCTCCAGGAATGTCATTTTTTTGAAAATCAGCCCTTTTTTAGCATCCAACAGACTTCAGAATTCCTTTCTCTATCTGTGTTACCACATTTTCCTAAGTCGCCAACACCAATACAAAGATTTAAACCTGATTATGTTTATTGTAGACGCACTCCTGCATTTGATCTTCCTACAGGTCCCACTGCGGTTCCTCCAAATCTTCCTATGGCATCTGATCCTGTTCTATCCATTTCCAATGATCCACCTCCTCTCCGAAGAAGCTCTAGAACTCACAAACCTCCTGAATGGTATGGTTTTTCAACCCCTGTGGCTATGTCTACTACTTTGTCTTCTATTTCTATTCCCACTTGTTATAAACAGGCTATGAAACTTGAGTGTTGGCAACAAGCAATGGAGGCTGAACTTCAGGCACTTGAGGAAAACCATACTTGGGACATTGTTTCTTGCCCTCCAAATGTTAAGCCAATTGGTAGTAAGTGGGTCTACACTGTGAAGCTCAAGTCTGATGGCTCTTTAGATAGATACAAAGCTCGATTGGTTGCTCTTGGCAATAAACAAGAATATGGCCTTGACTATGACGAAACATTCGCACCAGTTGCTAAGATGACCACGGTGAGAACCATTCTCGCTATTGCATCCTCTCAATCTTGGCCTTTACATCAGATGGATGTCAAAAATGCCTTCTTGAATGGGAACCTTAAGGAAGATATTTACATGAAACTTCCACCTGGTATGTCCATGACTGCTCCTCATGAAGTTTGCAAGCTAAGACGCTCTTTGTATGGGTTGAGGCAGGCCCCTAGAGCCTGGTTTGAGAAGTTTCGCAGCACTCTTCTTAGCTTCTCTTTCACACAAAATCAATATGATTCATCTCTCTTCCTTCATAAGACAACCACTGGTATGGTTTTTCTCTTAGTCTATATTGATGATATTATCATTACTGGTAATGACAAGGGGCTGATCACTGAGCTTCAAAATAAGTTGCATAGTACATTTCAAATGAAAGATCTTGGGCATCTCACATATTTTTTGGGGTTGGAAGTTCACACTCGCGATCATGGTTTGTTCTTAAACCAGCATAAATATATCCAAGATCTCATTGAACTAGCTGGTTTAAAGGATACTACTGCTGTTGATACCCCAATAGAAGTGAATGTGAAATACCGCAAAGATGAAGGCGAGCTTTTGCCTGATCCTTTTTTATATAGGCAACTTGTTGGTAGTCTTATCTACCTAACAATTACAAGACCTGATATCTCATATGCTGTCCATATAGTTAGCAGGTTTATGCAATCGCCTCGACATCTTCATCTTGCTGCAGTTCGTCGCATTATTCGATACTTAATTGGGACACCTACTCGTGGGTTGTTTTTTTCTAGAAGATCTGCTCTTCATTTGACAGCATATAGTGACGCAGATTGGGCTGGATGTCCGAATACTAGGAAGTCTACAACAGACTGGTGCATTTTTCTTGGAGATGCCTTGATTTCTTGGAAGTGTAAGAAACAGGATTGTGTCTCAAAATCTTCCACGGAGGCTGAATATAGAGCCATGTCAGCAGCCTGTTCTGAAGTTGTGTGGTTACGTGGTCTTCTTTCTGAACTTGAATTTCCTCAAACTGATGCTACTCCGCTTTATGGTGATAACACTAGTGCCATTCAAATAGCTACGAATCCAGTATATCATGAACGCACGAAGCACATAGAGGTGGACTGTCATTACATTAGGGAGGCTTTTACTTGTAGTATTATCACTCTTCCTCATCTTACTACTGATCTTCAACTCGCTGATGTCTTTACCAAAGCTTTGACGCGCCAACGACACAAGTTTCTTAGTAGCAAATTGATGCTGATCGACTTACCCGCATCAATTTGAGGGGGGATGTCAATATATTCTTTATATTCTTCTTTCCTTATTTAGTTTTTTTATAGTATATTCTTCTTTCTTTATTTAGTTTCTTTATAGCTGTATCTCTCTCATTTTTTCATTATTGCTGTAATTACTTCTGTGTTTCTTCCTATAATAGGCCTAGGATTAAGGGATCTGATTATACTTACTATATTAGATCCTAGGATTAAGAGATCTGCTCATTCTTGATGTCTATATATTGTAATTCTATTAGTGAAATGAGACAGAAAAACATTTTTCAGAATTTCTCTTTTATTTTGTCACCTACAACACTAAGGTAAGAATTAAGTTGTGCTTATAGTGGAACATCCCATCTCTTCTGCACTTATCTACACAAGCTGTGTCATGTGACTGGTGAATTTGCTGCTCTGATTTCTCCATCAGATACCTGTTCCTACTCTATGCCTATCTAGTTACTTTTCCATCACCTCACTATTGGTTTCACTACATCGACAGGTAATGTAAACTTCAATGGATCAATATATTTTTTTAGTTATTAAAGTTATTAATTGCTAATTGATTTGTTAGGATTAGCTAAAATTCTTTAAAATTGTTTTTCAGTTTTTAGTTTGCTAGCTAGAATTACGTGGATATTTATTATATAAATATGGAGTTGCTCTTATCTAGTCACATTCGTGGAAATCCTATAAGAAAGAAGTGTTGTAGGTTGTTTACGCTGGTATGTTAGTAAAGTGATAAGTTTTTGAGACGGTTTATTCTCAGCTCTCTCTCTCTCTCCCCCTCCCCCCGGCCCCTCCCTATTCTCTCTCTCATCTCCCATTCTATTTATCTCTCCCTTTCTCTCTCTCTCTCTCCTCTCCTCTTTTTTTTATCCTCTACCTAGTACACATTAATAGGTTTATTAGTTTTATGGGTAGCTCACCCCACAATCCTACTTCTAACACATTAAGACATTCTATACAATTGTGTTCTAACATAAAGTGTGTCAAAGTTACTAGGAGGGAATTGCAAACCTTACAACAATAATTTGGATAGTATTCAACTTCCTATAGAGAAAACTGAAGAAAATATGTATGGAGATAATACGAAAAGATATAGATGCTAAAACTTTAAATTAAGATATATTGTTCAATAGGAATGAACGGAAAAGGATCATCCACGTGATTGACCTAGCGTGATTCATTTTTTGGTTCATGTAGCCTACCCCAAGTACTTGGGATAAAAGGCTTAGTTGTTGTTATTGTTATATTCCACTTCCTGTAGGGAATATGCTATAAACTCTATAAACTCAAGGCTAACTGAACGGACTCTATTCAATAGTAAATGGCATGTGTTGCAAGTTGAGGTTTCATACGGAAAAATGGTTATTAAATTTATTACGTTCATTTGGTAATGACTGTCTGAACTCTTAGTAGTTATTGCAGTGACCAAATGAATGTAAAATTTTTCTAAAGGCCAATCTTATATAGGAGCAACATGCAGACGAAAAGTGTTTTCCACAAATGAAACCTCGTGAAAGCCAAGAGGAGCTGCGGCACGAGGTCTGAAACTATTGAAATTTTCGTCATTCGACAGTCGAAAAACCTAAAAAAAGGACAGCAAGACAGTCTGAATCTTCCTAAAGTAGCAGAAGAAATGAATCACTAAACAACGCTTTAGAACTACGAAATGTGGGCATAAAAAGTCTTTAGGTACCACAGTGAGACATGGATCCCTACGCCCTAAACTAACTACCTGAGGCCCAGCTATACTACTACCAAGCCCATTGTTGTTGAGCAAGGGATGACAATATCTAAAATATCGAGAAGCAATGCAATCTCCCCTGAGTCAAGCCACCATCATGAAGAGCCATTTGAGCAAGTCTTGACTTAATTTTATGGTTAGTGATCAAGGCACTAGCATGTAGAGAATGGTGAAGAATGAAACGTAGGCCTTATGTCCTTGGCAGAAGCCAATAGCTAAGAAGCTTTAGACCAAGATTTTAAATCATGGAATCCATACTAGTCAAAAGTTTTGGTATCAGAAGTGGCAATTTGGACATATCATACATAAATACTGGCCATACAATAGTAAAATGTCAACAATATTGGCAATATCTCTACCAATATTATAATATCATATTGGATACCTGATACAATATTCGCAATATGCATTGGTATCCACCAACATTTGAAACCATGTTGTGATCCTTACAATATATCCACATTTGGCATTAACACTTGCCTCCCCAACATTAAGTATTCAATAATAAGAAGCAAATGGCTCTTCTAAGGTTAATCTCAATCAAATGGCTCCATGGACAGGTAAAAGGAGCATATTGTGCCCCGTTGCCACTTCATTCTTCTCTCAAATCTGTATTGTTTACTAATCGTGAGTTCTTTTTTTTTTTTGTTTTTGTTTAGGGCCCAAACACAATGGTCAAACTAACCCAAAGAGCTCAATCAATTATGTGTTCAAAGCAATTCCTTCCTTAAGGCCTAATACTCAAGAAGCCCAATAGTTTAGCAATCAAAACTGCAACTGCACATTCAAAAGAAAAGAGAACTATTGTAGAGATAACTGTAGAATACTTGAATGTAATAAGAGTAAGACTGAGATCGATGTCTGATGAGATAGATGAATATATAATCTCACTTGAGATAACTATAACCCTATGTAAGTAAATGAAACTCTAATGTAAGATAAGCAAATATGTGCAAAGTTAGTTGTATAGGGTTGAGATTGAGTACCTCCCGAAGTTGTACGACACCCATCCCTATTTGGAAGAAGCGCTCCTAAGGTGGTACCATTAGATTGTGAGGACAAAGGGGTGCCGCTAACGTGGTCTGACTTTGAACGAGAGCTAGTTGGAACATATGAGAATGATGCCGGCACATATTATTCAAGCAAATTTTCCAAGCTTAAATAAGAAGGTGGTGCCAATAAGGACTACAAAGGAGAGTTCATGAGGCTATCGCACCATATCTAAGTCTATCTGAAAAATTTCTAGTGAGTTATTTCAACAATAGTTTTCGTGATTACGTGAAATTTGGGCTGTTTTCTAAAAAACTATGCTAAATTGTAAAGATGGTGGAAGATAAGGTCGTTATCTTGTGGAAATCTTAAAGTGCATATTCGCGTGCAGCCAACATGACAAGCTTGGCAAGCACGAGCATAATGCCGGAAAACACAAGTTCGCTCAGCACTTAGAGCCAAGCACCAACTTGAGGCTCTCTCCGCAAGAGGTGGCATATCAAAGTAGAAGGGATTGTGTTCTATTATGATTAAAAGTTCTTGACCGATCATAAATGTTGAAGTCAAAAGCTAGTTAGGTTAGAGATGGTGCTCTAGGAAGACAAGAAACGAGAATTGGCTTTCGAAGACGCTGACAGCGAGGATCATCGAGCTCTATTTAGATCGGCGTATTGGGAGTGAGTTCAACATACTTGATTGGAAGAACAGCAGACAAGGAGGTTAGCTTCCTTATAAATACAAGGGGCTATGCACAATTTCATTGACATCGAACCAACTGGTTGACTATGTAGCCGAATAAAATAGATACTTTTGAAGTCAGGTGGGAGAAGATTGTCTAGGCAAGCGTTGCAAGGTCACGAGAATGGTGATAATGAATATGATCCAGAGTTGCTCATCCTTCTTGTCGAAGATTCGTTGGTAATCATTCAAACATTATGTGCTGAAGAAATGGGTTTGAGTTTATGGGACTTCCAAGTGCATCCTGAAGTTCTGGAAGGGTAACAAAGACTATCAAACACAAGGGGATCACATCAAGCATAATCGACATGGTCGGAAGGAGATGCTCGGCAAAATGCTCTATTTAAAGGAACTTGCGTACATAGTGCAATTGGATCCCTTAGCTGAAGAACCCCACGCAAATTGGGCGGCATCGCTGCAACAATGCCTTCGAACTCCATTACAAGCTATTGCAATGATGCCGACCAATTCGCCTAGATTGTTCTTCAGTTGAAAGATCCAATTGTACTATATATGCGAGTCAATTCAATTGAAATATTATCGAATACCTCCCTCCAACCATATCAACTGTACTCAGTGTAACCCCCATAAATGTGATAGCTTGGTCACCTTTCCATGACTTCAAGGTGCAATTAATGAAGTCCCATAAAGTCGAGCCCTATCTCTTCAGTCTGATTGTTCGAATAATTACTTGCGAAACCACAAGTCAACCTCCGATTCGAACCCCTAAATCACCATTCTCTTGGCCTTGCAATGCTCATCTCTGGTGATCTTCTCTGTCTACATCCATGACTCCGACTGCAAAAACAGTCAACCAACCATTTCGGTGTCAATAAATTAGGTATAACACCTTGTACGTATGAGGAAACTCACTTCTTTTTCTGTTATCCCTGCAATCAAGCATGTTGAACTCACCCCCATTAAGTCATCTACTGAGTTAATTGACAACCTAATCGAAAGTCAAGGATCCTCGCCATCAACATCTTTGAAGCCCCATTCTTGTCCTCTTCTTGGGACATAATATTTAACCTTAATAGCTCTTAATTTTTATATTTACGATTGGCCAAGAACTTTTCATCGCAATAGAAACACAATGCTTTCACCCCCTGTTGAGAGAGCCTCTTAGTTGTTGAGAGGGCCCCATTCTTATCCATTTTATCTCCAACAAGATTATATACTTTCCTCCCTCAGCATAGCATAGCCATCAATCTCAGCCATACTGTCATTACTTTCAACTAGCTAATCCCTATCTCTACCGTAGCTCTCTCCTCCTAGGAAGGTTAGCTCTCTCCTCCCAGACTTTGGGTTTTTGATTACTAAACTAATAAGCTACTTAAGTATTGATGCTTAAGGAAGGAATTGCACTAAGCTTGTCCTCAATTCATACTTGTATCTGAGCTCTGGCTGTTCCATCTAGTGTTTGGGCCCTGACATTTTTTATTTGTTATTTTTAGCTCAACTCTTAGTTCTTATCGATACTAGACAGCTCGTCACTGAAAACAAGTAAATAAGATTATTTAACTTCTACAAATTGGCACTTTATCATAATGAACTCCAACGCTATAATCTAAATTCTTCCAGTTGGGAAAGCGAATACTCCGCTTTTTCTCTTGAAAATTTCACCCCACAAGAATATCCAACTAAGTAAAGTTGCCCAAATAAAGCCCAGAAACAAGTCACTTAAAAAATAAAAAACTTTTTGAATAAAAAACAATAAATACTCACATATCCTTCTCTTCCACGACAATGAACTCAGCGTACGACCCAACACCAGCAAAGGAGCAAACTTTATCCCCAGTCTTGAACTTAGTGACCCCATTTCCAACGGCGTCAACAACCCCAGAAAAATCGGATCCGGGTATGAACGGCAGCGGGGGCTTCTCCTGGTACTTGCCCAGAATTTGGAGATAATTGGCGTAGTTTAAGCTTGTAGCGCAGATTCGAACCCTAACTGAGGTGGGAGAGCTGAGATCAGGGATGGGGTGGGATTTGGCGACGGTGATCGGAGACGAATCGGAGATTGGGAGTGTTGGGTCGCCGATCTTCTGGCACACGAGGGCATCCATTTGCGGGTCAGAGCGAAGTTTGTAAGATCAAGAATTCATGAGGCCTTGTAAATATTTCCTAAAGCAGAAGAGATGCTAAGGGCTTGTTTGGAAGTAGTTAAAGTGGGAAATTTCTAAATAAGCACACCACGTCATAAAGTAAAGTGGTGAGCACCAAATGGAAAAGTCGTGCTCACAAAATCAAGTCGTATGCTCAATTAGAATTTCCCGTTAAAATTAAAAAAATTTCAAAGTTACTTTCCAAAATAAAGAGATCATGCAACTTTATGAAGTGCTCACCATGCTCTACCTCGTAAATAATTACAAATTTATCTATTTTTTTTGACAAAATTACTTTTAACCATCCTTTCTTATTCTTCAATAAATTAAAAAGTGTATCTCTTCCGGCACACTCAAACTAAAAAAAAAAAAAAACAAATTTTTTGTATTTTTAAATTCTAAATCTTACACTCAATTCTACTAAAACTTTATCAATTTCTAGTTGGAGAGTCCAAGCGAGTGAGAGAGCGATCGGCCGATTTGAGAGAATAACGGTGAGAAGAGATGGTAATTTGGACTAAAAGAGGGTTAAAATTAAAAGAAGGGTTGCTTACTGGAAAAAAAAAAAAACCCACTTTTTAAAGAGATATAGTGCTCACTAAGTCAAGTGGTGTCTAGTATAGAATTTCCCTTGCAAAAAGTGTCTAACCATTATTATTTTATTATTTTTTATTTACATGAACTTTTGGAAGTAATAAAAAATGAAGTAAGCTGGAAGTAATGAGCATATATTAGAAGTAAAATAGAAGTAACGAGCATATACTGGAATTAAAAGAAAATTTCAATTTTGGAAGTTCCTCCACGATAGGGATGGTAACAGATGTGTCAACGGTCCAAATTTTAGTCTTCTCAATACAAAATTTTCAATTAGAAAATAATTTTTTTTTTATTTTTAATTCAAAATTTTATATAATACGAATCAAAATTTAGCCTCTGCATGTGTCCATTATCATCCCTACTCCACCATAGTGCATGTACAAACTTGTATTCCTATTTGAAATACTTCAAAATTTAAGCCCCCACAAGTTTGGCATCAGCTCGTAAAAAAGTTGTCTAACCATTGTTTCCATAAGGGGAAAAAAACGAAAACGAATAAGACACTTGACTCAGTAAAAGGCATAAAAAACAAGAACAAAGTGACGCCTTGTGGGGCATATGCTTCCTAAATATTTCATGAATATTTTCTTTCGTTTGTCTTATGTTAAGGGCCATGACAGCTATTTGATGACTTGGTTAAGGCAAAAGTCTTTTAATTATTTCCAAGAAGTAATAAAAAATAAATTTTAGGGGTATTTATAGATTTGTCCCTTAAATCTTTATAAATTATAATTTAGTCCCCCAAATTTTCATATTTAGGATTTAGTACTCCAAATCTTTTAAGTTACTACAATTTAGACTCCTCCCTAACTTCTAAACATGCTTACTGGGCCGGGCGGCCCGTTAGGCACGCTCGGCCCGGCACGTGCGGGGCACGTGCCCGGCACCTCGGCTCGGGTGCTGGTGGCACGGCGCAGCCCGGCCGTGCCGGACGGTGCCAGGCACGTGCCCGGCATGGGTGGTTTTAAATTTTTTTAAAAAAAATAGCCGTTGGGCTTAATTTGGGGGTTTTTTGCAAATTTTTTTTGCAAAAAATCCCCTATGGCTATTTTTATAGCCATTGGAGGTTTCTTACAATTTTAAATTACAGATTTTTTCCCCAACGGTCAAAATAGCCGTTGGGGGGTTTTTATAAATTTTTTTTGCAAATTAAAACCTTACTTTCTCTATAAATACCTCATTATCTCCTCTATTACCATTCATCATTCTTATACAACCAAACTCATTCTCAAAAATCTTCTAAAATCTTTAATTCTCAAGAAGTCTCAAGCAAGTAGCAAGTTTCAATCAAGTGATCAAGAAGTCTCAAGCAAGTCTCCCAAACAAGCTTCATCTCTCTCTCAAATAGTTTCTCAATCAAGTGAGCAAGTAGCAAGCTTCATCTCTCTAGCTAGATATTTCACTCTCTCTCTCAAATAGTTCACCGGTTAACAGGTATTTATAATTTAAAGTTTTTTGTTCGGTTTTTTTTAGAATTTTAATTTGTTTTTTTGGGATTTTATTAAAATGGATCCACACTCGTCTGGCGCTTCTTGCTCTCAAGCCACGGGTTCTTTTTCTCCCTTTTTAACTGATGAAGAATATCAAAATCTATGTCAACCCTTAGAACAATCTTCTCAAGTACCATTTTCTGTATCTGAGGAAAAACCAACTGATACAACAATATCCTAAATACAAACTACCACATCTACTAGGGCTACTAGATCGGACATATGGAAACATTTTGAAAAAAAATAGAAAATAGTATTAGGAAAGCTAAGTATAAATATTGTCAAAAAATTTATTCGTTTTCTTTAGGTAGTGGAACGAGTCATCTTAAAAGACACCTAGAAAAAACTCACCCACCAAATGTACCACATCAAACACAAATAAGCACATTTGGTGGATCGTTAGGTATACGTAAATATATTCCAATTAAAACAAGAGAAAATTTAGCAAAATTTATAATACATGACGAACAATCTTTTACTTTTTCGGAAAATTGCAAATTTGAAAGATTTTGTAAATCAACATTTACTGACGAATATAAAAATGTCCCATGTTCAACATCTACATCCGACATGTTCAAACTATATAAAGAATAGAGGGACACTTTAATAGCTATTTGTACTTTTTTAATTTTTAGAGTTGTTATAATTGCAGATTGTTGGGAAGCTAAAAATATGACTAATTATTTATGCGTAACGGCACACTATATAGATCAAGATTAGTGCATACAAAAAAGAATAATAGGGTTTAAGGTATTTGAATTTCCTCACAATGCACATAATTTATCACAATCCCTTCTAAGTGTTTTTTCAGCTTTTGCAATAGAAAAAAAAATATTTACCATTTCTTTGGATAATACTTCTGAAAATACGACTGCAATTAGAATTCTTAAAAATATTACAAAACCAATTCTAGATGGAAAATTATTAGACGTTAGGTATATTTGTCACATACTAAACTTATGCGTTCAAGATGGATTAAAAATAGTAAATGATTCATTAATGAAACTTAAGTATACATTACTTTTTATTAAAGATAGTGGGCCAAGAAGACAACCATTTAAACAAATATGTAAAAATATAAAAATATCACCTAGAATTGTACCTATAGATGTTAGAACAAGATGGAATTCTACATATAAAATATTAAATATAACTATTCAGTATAAAAATGTAATAAATACTTTTAATGAAATGGAGTCACCAATGTATAGTTTAGATAATAATGAATGGCACCAGTTGAATTGCATTTCTAAGTTTTTAGGCAAATTTGAAAATACAACTAGAGCACCGTCAGGAACTTATTACCCAACTACACATATTGCATTATATTATCTAACCGAAATTAGTTCGGTTTTAATGAATGTAGAAATCACCCTATACTTGAAATTATTATTCAACCTATGAAAAGTAAATTTAATAAATATTTTAAAGATTTTCCATACTTATTATGTTTTACAACTGTTGTGGATCCCCGTTGCAAGTTAGATGGACTTGAAATATTAATAGATTTATTTTATACAAATATGTCTTATGAAAATAATGTGAGGGATTTAGTTAATGATATTAAAACATGTTAAGATATTATGTATAAAACATATGAAGATATGTATGGTGTGCCAGTACAAACTCCAAAAGAACCATCTACTAGAAAAATTCGTAATCCAATAATATCATCTGTATTTCACCAAAAAAAGGCAAGACAAACTGATACATATTTTAATGAATTACATTATTATTTAGAGAGAGCTAACTATGAAGATAACGCATCCCTTGAAAATTATGAATTCTTTGATTTTTTGGCATGGTGGAAATCATAGGAAAAAATATATACTGTGCTTTCCAACATGACCCGTGATCTACTAACTCTTCCGGTATCTACTGTAGCATCGGAGTCTGTTTTAGCGTAGGTGGTAGAATGCTCACGGAGTTGAGAATCTCAATGGCGTCGGACACATTGGAGATGTGTGTCTACCTGAAAGATTGGTCGACGCAGAAGATAGGGAACAAGATTTGACTAATGAAGTTGTACTAGAGACTTTAGACTTACCAGAAAAAAATGAAGTATGATTAGAAATATTTAAATTTGTAAGGATTTTCATGTATTTTCAAATATTTTTTTTGTAATTTTTAACTCATAAATCTCTTAGAAAAGATCTAAGAACAAGTTGAGGGTGACGGTTAGGGTCCTCTCCCCTCTTTTCGGGCTTTGTATAACTTCTAAAGAGATTTATAGAGCAATTACATGAATGTAATGAGATTAAATATAATATAATATTTTTATTATTATTATTACTTCTTATTAAATTTAGTTAAATGAAGCTAAGTATCCTCTTTTATTTTTTTTTAAATAGCACGGGCTCGGCACGGGCACGGCACGGGCACGGCACGGGCCCGCCGTGCCGTGCCGGTAGGCCGAGCTTGGGCCAAAGTCCGGGCAAACGTGCCGTTCCGGTGGCACGGCACGCCCGTGCCGGGCACGGGCCATGCCCGGGCCGGGCCGGGCACGACCCGATAAGCAGCTCTGCTAATTTCCGTTAGCCCAGTTTATTTTTTGACCTGATTTTTCCATTTTACCCCTCCTCAATTCTTCTTCCCTCTTCCTTCTCACTTCTCCTTCCCTCTTCCTCCTCTCCTCTCATTTTCTTCATTCTTCCTCATCTCTTCTCCTTCACTCTTCCTCCTCTCTTCTCCTTCTCTCTTCCCTTTTCTTCATTGGGTTCATTGGCTTTCCCCCTTCTTCTTTTCTTCTATCTCTCTATTCTTTCCCCTTTTTCTTCATAAGGGTATTTAAGTTCTTTCATTATTAAAAAAAGTAAAAGTTAAATTCTATCGTTTATTTGGACGGAAAAACTAACGGAGGGACTAAATTGTAGTAACTTAGAGGATTTGGGGGTCTAAATCCTAAATATGAAGATTTGGGGGACTAAATTATAATTTATAAAGATTTAAAGGACAAACCTGTAAATACCCCTAAATTTTATTACTGCCTAACAGTATATAGTTACTTTTAATTTACATGAATCTTGGATGGAAGAAAATTGGAAAGTTACTTTCAAAAATGAAAAAAAATATTTTATTGTCTTATATCTTTTCTCTTTTTCTATTTTTATAAAAATAAATATTTTTTCTTTTCCACCCTGGAATTAGAATATTTATTGTTGAATATTTTATTTTTGGATATTGATCTATTTTGAAATCTACACCCCTTACATACGTGATATGGATGCACACACCTTTTTTACTTATCTCACAGCTTTTAGATTGTATCGAGAATTATTAAAAAGAAAAATAAATTTTAGACTATATTACTATACTCATATTTCATATCAAATAAATATTTACATTAGTATTATAATGTCATAATCTGTACAAGAATTATAAAACAGAAACGTAATATTTTTTGGGTTAGGAGCTTCGACCTTGCACCCCTGGAAAGGGCGCTTCATCCCTTACAGCTCTAACGAGTTGTTCGGACAGTTCGACCCTCAAATAACTCGCCATCTACCTTTGATTTTGGAGAAGACTGCAGAAGAGAGGGTGAGGAGTTGAATGCGAGAGGAAGAGGGAGAAGAAGAGCATTCAGGAAATTGAGAGTGGCATAATGAACTAAGGGTGTGTTCGTTTGTAAGGAAGTAAATTGGAAATAGTGAAAGTAAAACCATTTTCACTACTTCATTGTTTGTTTGACTAAGAAAAGATTTAGAAGTTACTTCCGTTAGGCTAATGTGGATCATATGTGGCATCCATAGTTCCCCTCTTCTATTTCTCTCATTTTTTGTTGGAAGAACTCTTAAAATTCAAGGTTATTTTACCTATCTTTCATGATTACTTTTCAATTCTGGTCTTAGTAACAAATATAATAATAATATTATTATTTTATTAGATAATAAAATAATTTTTTCTGGTTCACTTTTTACTTCTAAAAGTAAGCACACAAACAGTATAACTTTATTGAAGAACGTTATTTGTAAACTTTCATTTTGAAAGTCACTTCTATTTTTTCTTTCCTTACTTTACCTACTTCCAAAAGTAAAACAAAGCTGAAATCAAAATAAATGCAATAACCAACATTTAACAAACCACTTTATAACTGTCCGGACTTTGAGTCCGGGAAAAAAAAAATAAAAACATTGAAAATTAGGTTCACTAGGAAAATTGGTGTGCTCCTTTGGAAACTCCCTGATTTTCCTTGGGGTTGAAAGAATTTCAACAACATTTAGTTATAAAGATAACGTTGGTTATTGTTATATGGGTAAAGATAGTAGGTGTTCACAGTTCATATGTTAATGATGAGCGCCTGGCATAATCTAACAAAATCTTCTTTCTTTAATTGGAAAAAAAATTATTTCTAACTCATAAAATAACTTGGTATCTTTTCTAAACAAATGTTATCTTACACCAAAGAAAGAAAACTATTACAAATGGGTTTTTTCTAAGAGTTAATTACACTTAGACTTCCTGTAATATGAGAAGTGTATAACTTATTATTCCTAAAGTTTTAAATCTTCACTTAGACTATCTAGACTGCAAAAAAAATATCTTCATCTGAGCTTTCCTATCAGTTTTTTTCTGCGGTCCAGAGGATCTAAGTGAGAGTTTTAAACTTTAGGAGCTGATAAATTATACATCTCTTATACTATAGGGAGTCTAACTATAATTAACCTTTTTTTTAAAATTGGACTTCCAAAAAAACTTGTGATATGATGAATTGAGCCTCTTTCTGGAAAAGAGGAAGTTTGGATCATAGTGGATCAGATTTGTTTGTAGTTGAGTTTGGCAAAGTCCAGTGTTTTAGTTAATGTGAGACTAGTAAATGGTCGTTTGCAAAAGGAGGCTTACGTAGGATGACCCTTTATCACTGTCATTCTTCACACTCGTGGCTAATAATTACACTCAGATTCCCTTTAGTATGAGAGGGTGTACGTATAAGTTATCATCCCTAAACTTTAAAACTCTCACTTAAACTCCTTGGACTGCAGAAAAAAATGACAGGGAAGATCGGACGAAAATATTTTTTCCGCGGCCCAGGAAATCTAAGTGAGAGTTTAAAACTTTATGAGTGATAAGTTATACACCCCACACTACAGGGGCGTCTGAATATAATTAACCCTAGTCTTAATATCATTATTTATTATGCAAAGGAAGTAAGCCAATTTAGAGGTATTGGTGCTTCCAATATATATTCTTCGATCAATCTGCAATATGTTAACAACACTATTGTTTAGAGGCGTAGACGTCGATCAAAATGGGTTCTAAGACACTTTTAACTTATGGTTGAACCTTAAAATCTACAAAAGTCAATTGATTTTCATGGAGAATACGATAAACGAGCATAAAGACTAGAGAGGATATTTGACTGCATCCAAGGTGATTATCAGATCACATATATGGGCATTCATTCCAATCATTGAGAAGGGAGGTCGTGCCAGTGCAAAAATTTCGTAAAAAATTTCGAATGTTGAAAAGGGAAGTTATATATTGTTCTTGCGATGGCCATACTAATCAATGATGTACTTACAACAACTTTTCTACGTATCAACTTCTATATTATAGCATATTGAATAAAATAGACAGAATCAAGAAGAAATTCCTATGATCCAGAGATCGGTAAATGATCATTCCATCTAGTTGCATGGAACCCATTTTGATCGACGTCTACGCCTCTAAACAATAGTGTTGTTAACATATTGCAGAGTGATCGAAGAATATATATTGGAAGCACCAATACATCTAAATTGGCTTACTTCTTTTGCATAATAAATAATGATATTAAAATTAGGGTTAATTACACTCAGAACCCCTGTAGTGTGTGGGTTATAACTTATCAGCTCTAAAGTTTTAAACTCTCACTTAGATCCCTTATACTACAAAAAATAGATCAGAACCCGCTTGTGAACTCTCAAACTATTAAGAATTTAGAGCAGCAGGTAGGACAATTAGCGAGTCAAATGAGTGAACGTGGTAAGGGTACTTTTCCAAATCAAATCTTAACAAACCCTAATGTCAGTTCCTCTAACTCCAATGAGTCACATGTCAACCAAGTTAATGTTATTCACACGCTTCGTTCTGGCAAGCTGGTTGACAATCATGTAGCCATGCCACCTGATTTTATTCCTAATACACGACAGGCTATACTCTCTGATTCCACGATTCCATCATCACCTCATGATTCATCATCATCATCTCAGGATCTACCCACTAGCACGACAGCAGAGTCTGAACCCTCTAATTCTGATCCTCCTATTGACCATACTTATAAACCGAAAGCTCCCTATCCAAATCGATTGAAGAAAAATTCTCCTTAGATTGGGCATATCCTTGAGTTATTTAAACAAGTTAAGGTCAATATTCCTCTTCTTGATGCAATCCAACAAATATCTGCTTATGCAAAATTCTTAAAGGATTTGTGCACAAAGAAGAGAACAACAAATGTTCCAAAGAAAGTCTTCCTAGCTGCTAACATCTCTAGCATCCTCTCTCAGTCAGTACCTGTGAAGTACAAAGATTCTGGAAGTCCTACTTACTTCTGCATCATAGGGATTACAGTGATTGAAAGGGCTCTACTAGATTTAGAAGCGAGTGTCAACTTGCTTCCTTATTCAATGTACCAACAGTTAGGATTAGGAGAGTTGAGATGTACAAGAATTACGTTATAGCTAGTCGATAGATCTATGAAGAAGTCTATGGGAGAGATTGAGGATGTCTTGATTAAGATTGGAGAGTTTATTTTCTCAGTCGATTTCATAGTTATCAAGATTCAACCTGTGGTGGATCCACAGCATTGTATCACAGTTATTTTGGGACGTTCATTTCTACCACTTCTAATACTGTTATTAATTGGCAAAGTGGATTGATGAGACTTTTCTTTGAAAGTATGATACTTGACTTGAATATATTCAATCTAGGGCACCAACCGAGTGATCCACATGACGAGCCCCTAGAAGTGAATATGATCCAAGGGTTGTCCAGTGAGTACCAAGAGAAGGAATTCTTTGATGAGCTGGATGGTTTAGTTGATAAGAGTTTATTCTTAGATACGCTCAATGAGTCATCTAACTATGTGTCTTCCACTCGATGAGAACTTCTACCTGAGCAATTGATGACTGAACCACGAGTTCAGTTACGACCATCTATTGAGTATCCACCTGATGTCGGCGAAAAATTCTGGAAAATCAAAGCAGATCTACGAATTCAGAGACAGAAACCCGCAACTCATCGGATCCGCGAATCTAAGAAACTGAGGTCCGCGAATCTAAAAAACTGAGCTCTGTGAATCTAAGAAATTGAGGTCCGTGAATCTAAGAAAATGAGGTTCGCGATCCAGGCGACGGAACAGGTTCGCGAATCTAAAGCTGAGATTCGCGACACTACCCATAGCTTTCAGGTGGGGGTTTAATACAAAGTCACCCGACCCGAACAGATGGTTGCCACCTCGGATCGTGGGAATAACTACTAAACGAATGCAGCGGCGCTACTTCGATCGTGGAAATAACCATCTAATGAATATGGCGGCACTTCTCGAGTAGTGGGAGCTAACGGTCAAGCAAAATATGGCAGGACGTTACTCCAAGCCCCCTATAAAAGGCAGGATGTGAGAGAGAAGACACACAGAGAGAAAAGGCACATAAAAAAAAGAGACAGAGGTAGACGTCTTCTCCCAAAAATTATCCCTTATGATCAAGAGTAAAGAGCCCCCTTTTCTTTTAGCCAACTGAGAGATATTGTACGGAGTGTCAACGGAAAGCAGGATCGTCCTCCATAGCCACCTAGAAACCCAGCCTTAAACAAAGAGGAAAAGCTATCTGATGTGTTATATTTACTGCAAGCACACAGTATCGTTGTAGCGCTGTACAGGTCGTCTCACAAGGATCTAAGGTGTTTCTGCGTTCTTACTTTCTCTATCGTTCAACGGACTAACCAAAGGCTCTAGATTGAGGTCGGATTACTCTAAGTAGCCTAGGATATAGAATCCACTAATTTCCAGCCATGTTTTTACTTCTCCTATTTTCTTCTATCATAAAAATTCAATCTTTTTAGTTTAATTTTTACTTAAAGTGCCCTAAGCATGAGCTATCAAGTGTTGTACAAGTATAGCTCATCAAAAGATGCTACTTCTTATAAAAATAAACTAATTCTTTTAGATAATTCAAATAAAAAGACAAAACCAGCAACCCCAATCCCTAACTAAGTATAGATTATCAAGAATCCTAATTCAAGTATAACCTATCAAAGTTTTAAACTTCGGGTCCTTGTATTTTAATCTTTCATTTGGGAAATCATGGCTTTATTAATTTTATTTAAGAAGAAAAATATTAGAAAATAATTACATGATGGATCTTAGCTTCATCTACATCCTAGAGCTGATCTAATTAGCTACTCATGATTTTTACTGAGCAAGATCAAATTTTTATTCATAAAACGATAAATCCTAATCTAGAAAGCGGTAAACCCTAATCTAGAAAGCAGTAAAATTTATGCAGAACGAAAATAAGAATATCAAGAGCAATGGGTTACCTCAGATCACGGTGTTGTGCCGTCAACCTTCAGTAAAAATCCCAACTTTATTGAACAGCAAAATCGCAATACAAAAATAATTCCAGCGTCCAGCATCCCGTCAAAATACAAGGGTTAGCCCATAAATAGGCATCGAAAACCAAACCCTATTTCTATCAGAACCTAAAAGTGAAACAAATTACAAAGAAGCCACAGGAAAAATCTCGGCGCATGGGGCCCAAAGTAGGCCGCCAAATAGCTGTAAAAACCGCTAAATAGTGGCTTAAATTTGAGATAAATTCATGAAATTTTGTACACATGTAAATATTGTCTCCTAGCTTTAATATCCCTGACTGTATTTGACTTTTAGTCTCTACAGAATCATATTCTCGTAGTCTTGCCCACTTTAGTAACTTTTCGGACTCTGATTTCCGATTCCGACTTTTATTTCATGCCTTCTCCTTGTATAATTTGGATTACCTGCAAAAGACACTAAAAATACCCGAGTAGCATTTATTTATATACAAAAATAGATAAAGTATGAGAGGAAAAATACAATATATGTTATTCATCACTATCTTTCTCATCTTCTATAAATGGGAAACCGTCCGATTGTAACCCTTTTATTGAAAATACTTCGATATAAAGAGCGTGCAACTTTCATGGCGAACAGAAGATTGGCGACTCCGCTGGGGACTACCATCACCTCTGGTGACTTGGTGGTGGCTCAATCCGACAACATTCCAGTTGGTAGTATGGTCGACTCCCTCACCATTTCCGTCGACCAGCAAAAGTATGAAGAATTTCTTTCTTCAGGCTCCAAGAGCCCTACTTCCCTAAGAGGATACTATAAAATCTTCAAGGGGTCAATTCCCAAGGAGATGGCAATAGCCCAGTTGAGGGAATCTACGGAGCAAGATAGTCCGAAATCCCCTTTCTTAACAACGGGCTCCCTGCCAGTTCCCACGAAAACTCTTGAGCTCTCAAGCAAAGAGGACCGAAGTCCCCGCTTCAACAAGGGGAAGCGACCGCTGCCCGCTCCGCAAAGCTGTCATGCGGAGAAGGAGGTTCCTCTCACTCGTACAATGAGGAGAAACCTAAGGAGAAGCAAAGCTAGTGCCCTTCACAGGAACGCACAACAAAAGGAAACTACCAACTCATCTCGGCAGAAACCTACGATCCAAATATGGCTAAGGGCGTGGTTGATCAAAATGCAGAAGGATTCACTCACGTTTCCTACAGGAAGCGGAGTGAACCCGTCAAAGTTGTCCATAATCAACGCGGAGCATACATTCGCGTCCCAAGGGAAAAATCTGAAGAAACTCGCGAACCTCAAATTCGCAGAAGGTGCATGCCTATCCGCGAGGTTGAAACGTTACTGTCCCTCATAAATGAGCCCATCACAAGGGACTAGGTGCAAGAGATCTCAGGGAACTTCTAAATAAAAGAAGGGAAGAATCCCATGTATCTCAATGCCACTGTGAACAACTGATCAAGGCAGTACTGTCTCACTGTCATTGTTCAACTCATGCCCGATCCTCGGTGTTTTGTCGATTGTCGTCACCGTCAACATCGTCATCCCAACTGGCAAAAAGGAGACAACGTGGGCTCGAGTTTTTTGAGCCGGAATACCTCGCAATGACCTCCAACATGATAAGCGTTGGAGAAAAGAAGAAGAAAAAGAAGGCGAAGAAAATCTCTGAAGAAGAAACTTCTGACCCAGAGCTCTCTTCGAGTTCGAAAGACCCATCCAACGAAGAGCGAGGAGTTTTTCGGCACACTTGAGTCAAAAGTGGGGTGACGATCCCTATGAATTATAGACAAATGGAGGGGATCTCATCTGATGAAGAAGATATAGCCGAGTCTGTTATGGCTGAATCACAGACGTCTGACTCATTCTTAGAAGACTCTGCCTCTACATATATGACGCAGAATAATGTCCCAGAAGAGTTCATGCGGAGAATGGAGGAGCAAGATAGACATATCCAGCAGCAGCAGAACGCCATAAGTGAGCTTAAAGATATGCTACACGTTCTGATAGAGTTAGAAAAAACTAAACTGAAGAATACAGGAAAGAAGACCGAAGAAAAAGGTCTTGGTCCTCATGACAATCGAGAAGAGGAAGAACGTCATAAAGATGATGACAACTGCTCCATGCACCGGAAGGGAAATGCAAATACTGTCTGGATGGAGAGCTTCCAGAACCAACTGAACGCCCTCATGCATAAGAGCGACCTACAAGAACTGGGTATAGTAAGGCCATATCCCATGGACTGGGAAACGGTGCCGTTCCCAGAAAGCTACAAACCGTTGAAGCTTAAATCTTTTGATGGTAGAGGATCGCCAAACCAATACCTCTACTATTTTAAGTCGCAGATAGGGCATTTATCCGGAAATGATCATATTATTACAAGAATATTTGTTAGTACCTTAACCTGGCTAGCTTTTGAATGGTTCCGGAGATTAGAACCGGGAACCATCGATTCCTGGAGCGACATGGAGAAAGTGTTCCTCACTAGATTCTATGAAGATGATATGGAGGTATCAATGCCGACACTTCTAGCTGCTAAACAAAAGAAATGAGAGTCAGCCCGGGACTTCATCAAAAGGTTCCGGAACGATTCTCTCAGGTGCCCGCATGGGATGCCAGAAAAGACCCTGGTAGAAACCTGTCGACATAATTTATGGACCAAGGTTCTAGCCAGGATGGGGGCAGTGAAGTCCTCAACTTGGAAGGATCTCACCCTACAAGCTGAAGAAGCTGAAGAAATTGCGCAAAGGCTTGAAGAAGAAGGAGGCGAGGAGAAACCGAAGCGAGGTGGTGATAACAGCTATAAGTCCCGACCCTGAGGGTATAAGGGAAAGGAAACAATGGTCACTGATGCGCCACAACCCACGAAGACTCCTCCGAAACTTCATCCTCAGGCGCGAGTGCTACAAAAGCAATACTCCTTTAAGGATGAGCACACGAAAACCATCTTCAACCCCTCATGAGTAAGAAGATGCTGAAGTTGCAAGAGTCTAAATGTCCGGAGGAAGCTGTGAAAGTTAATGATCCTAACTACTGTCTCTACCATAGGATCATTAACCACCCCACCCAAAACTGCTACATCCTTAAAGACAAAATTCAAGCCTTAGTGGACGCCAATGTCATCAAGCTTCAAGAGCACCAGAAGAAGGTGACTACGAACATGGTGACCGTAAAGTTCGGTAAAGCGCTCCACTGGATAGAATCAACAGTTCAAGATGGAGTGCAACCCGTCCATAAAGGCACGATGCAAGTCATAAATTTTGATCCATACTAACAGCAAAAGAAAGGACTATTCCCCTTTGAAACTGATAGGAGGGAGATACTATGGGTACATCCTAATCTCCTAAATGATGAACAATAGAGTTCCAGTTCATCTGGGAAGAAGCAAAGAGAGAGGGTCTTCACCTCTAATGTCGTTTCCGTAATTCCTGAAGATGACGAGATCACTCCTGCTCTGACCGATTCAGAAAAAGAAATCGGAAATTCTTTGGTCGCCGATGCAGACCCTCCCTCTGCGGGGACCCGTTCGGAAAAAGATTACTTAAAGAATTAAGGCCAAACAACGGGTTCTCAACCATTTCCAGAGAAAGTCAAGCAAAAGGAGCTGAAGTTTGACAAAGCTCTAAGGAAAAAGGGAAAAGAACTTGCGGAAGTGATGTATTATATTTATTGCAAGCGCACAGTATCATTGTAGTGCTGTACAGGTCGTCTCACAGGGATCTAAGGTGTTTCTGCATTCTTACTTTCTCTATAGTTCAACAGACTAACCAAAAGTTCTACGTTGAAGTCGGATTAATCTAAGTAGCCTAGGATATAGAATCCACTAATTTCCAACCATGTTCTTACTTCTATTATTTTCTTTTATCATAAAAATTCAATCTTTTTAGTTTAATTTTTACTTAAAGTGCCCTAAGCATGAGCTATCAAGTGTTGTGCAAGTATAGCTCATCAAAAGATGCTACTTCTTATAAAAATAAACTAAATCTTTTAGATAATTCAAATAAAAAGATAAAACCAGCAACCCCAATCCCTAACTAAGCATAGATGATCAAGAATCCTAATTCAAGTATAACCTATCAAATTTCTAGACTTCGGGTCCTTGTATTTTAATCTTTCATTTGAAAAATTATGGCTTTATTAATTTTATTTAAGAAGAAAAATATTAGAAAATAATTACATGGTGGATCTTAGCTTCATCTACATCCTAGAGCTGATCTAATTAGCTACTCATGATTTTTACTAAGGAATATCAACTTTTTATTCATAGAATGATAAACCCTAATCTAGAAAGCGGTAAAAACTAAACTAGAAAGCAATAAACTTTATCTAGAAAGCAATTAAAAGTCTCAAAAATAATGGGTTACCTCTGGACACGGTGTTGTGGCCGTCGACCTTCAGCAAGAACCCTAACTTTATTGATCAGGAAAATACGAGTACAAAAATTCCAGAATACCGTCAAAATACAAGGGTCGGCCAATATATAGGCCTCGGAAACCAAACCCTATTTCTAACAGAACCACAAAACCAAATAAATTACAAAGACGCCACGGGAGAAAACTCGGCGTGTGGGCCCACGTTTTGGCCGCTATTAGCTGTAAATACCGCTAATTAGCGGCCTAATATTGTACGCATTGCTTGAAGCTTTTATCATGTGAAGCCCTTGTCTTGTTTATTTAGTTTTCCTGACTGTATTCGACTTTGCGTCTCTGCAACATTATAGTTTCGTAGTTTTGCTTACTTTAGAAACTTTTCGGACTCTGATTTCCGACTCCAACTCTGATTTCATACCATCTCCTTGTACGAATCGGATTATTTGAAAAAGACACTAAAAATATCCGAGTAGCATTTATTTATATACAAAACTAGATAAAGTATGGGAGGAAAAATACAATATATGATACTCATCACACCCGCACACCTATATTTTGCTAGTCCTCGAGCAAAACCTAAACCTAAAAAGAAAAATAAAAATCCTAACTCACTTTCGCAGGAATCGCGATTGCACTTAGCACGTGTAACAAGCCTTTAAATCCCTAGGTTACCCTAGTGGACGAGTTGTGTCTCGTGAGAGTTTGCAGTGAATATACCCACAAAATTCAAGAAGAAAATAGATTAATGAATAAAGAAAAGAAAAATAAGGATAATCGAAAATCAAGAAAAATAGAAATTTTATACAAAAGAAAGAATTTTTTTTTTTTGATATTTTCATCAATTAATCTCACTAATATACAAACTCAAGAACGAATTTAGTTTATCAATTTTCAAATCGAGCGTCATATCAGATACACTTATCATTTTAATCAAAAATTTAAATCCTATCTTTCAATACCCACTAACAGATAATCTATTGGCTCCTATACATCTACGTGCATGTGTGATAGTTTATTTCGGCCTTGGACTCAAACTCTAACTCATGATTCATCTCCTCTCTCATAACAATTTTTTTTTTTAAGAATATTTCACCTTTCATGCGAATATTCACGCTTGCTTAGGCGCAACGTACCCGATTACTCGGTTCATACTCTTTTCTTTTTTTTTTCTTTTTTTTTTAGAATATTGCACCTTTCATGCGAATATTCACGCTTACTTAGGCGCAAAATACCCGATTACTCAGATCATACTCTTTTTTTTCACTCTTGAGACTATTGCCTTAATACCAGGTGCACCCCATTATTTTATCACTCTCGAGACTATTGCCTTAGGCTCACCCCATTATTTTATTCTCACTTTTTTTTTGTTTTGAGAGAGAAAACTTACTCAATCGTTATCATTTTTGTCCTTAACCTAATAAACTATTGTGAAGTGAAAAATAGATGTATATTTGCCTCAAAACTACTGTTAGTAATATTTATTTTTCAGATTTTGATTTTTTTCATAAAATTCAAGGTGTATCATCCAATCTACTCTCCTATCCAATTTCAAATCTAAATTTGTTCCTTTATCTGTAATTAGGTTGATCTATTGATGAAAATAATTTTTTTTTAAATTACCTTAAAAACTACCCAAAGTGTAAAATAAAGAAACCCAAAAAAATCTTAAAAAAATAAAATAAAATCTAAAAATAAAAATAAAATCCTAAAAATCTAAAAAAAAAAATAAAAATCTCCTAATCCACTCCCCCACACCTAAACTTGTGTATGCCCTCGTACAAAACCAAGTGTGGTAAACTAAATATGAAAACTATTATACAAATACTATACAAATAATGAGAGTCGTAAAAGTTGCGATCTCAATATTCTCACCCTATTAACGCATGGAAAGCAGTTACGACCTCTCGATCACTTCCCACTTTCATAGTGTGTGCGTTTTAAACGTGAAGTGGGTGCATTATTATACTCATTAATCTTCTACAAGTCACGAAATTATATGTCTGCTTCTTATGTCGTCCTCGCTTTTTCTTTGTCCACATGTAAGTATTACAATTGGGTTAAAGAATTCTTTATTATAAACCTGCCAATCATCGTTAGTAACAAGCATACATGTAGAAATATCATGAGGTGAGAAGAGTCTAATATGATTAAGTGAACGTGGTGGTGGCTCTTCTAACTCATGAAATAATGCGAGCTCCTCTGCAAACAAATCCTCAAAAGTTTGTTCATAATTCAATGGCACACTTGCACAAGTATCTTCATATATAAAATCAGTATGTGTCAATTCTTCTAGTAGTATGAGCTCATCTTTGAATATTTGCTCAAATGAAGGTTCATCATCAGTGGAAGAGGTCGAATGAGAGTGCAAACTATGAATCATATTGACCTCAATGAGAGAGCTCGTTGCGTGCTCATCCATATTAAATATGTTCAATACCACAGTCATATTCCCAAACGATAACTTCATGAGACCACTCCTACAATCAATTAATGCATTTGATATTGCAAGGAATGGTCTACCCAAGATAATGAAAATTTGATTCCGTGGATTGGAGATTGGCTCAGTTTCTAAGACAATAAAGTCTATAGGAAAAATAAACTCGCAGACCTTAATGAGCACATCTTCAACCATACCAAGTGGTCTCTTAATTGAACAATCAGCTAGCTGTAATGTGACCTTGGTAGGTTGAAGTTTTCCTCACCCTAGTTGCTGATAAACAGTGTAAGGAAGCAAGTTGATACTTTTTCCTAAATCAAGCAATGCCCTATCAAATGTAGTGTTCCTAATGGTGCATGAGATTGTAGGGGAACCTGGATCTTTGTACTTGATAGGCAAGGAGTTAGAGAGGATATGTGATATATTTGCAGCAAGAAAAACTTTCTCATGAACGTTTCTTGCTCGTTTTTTAGTGCACAAATCCTTGAGGAACTTAGCATAAGTAGGAACCTGTTGTATAATGTCAAGGAGTGGAATATTAACCTTCACCTGCTGAAATATTTCAAGAATTTTTTCTACTTGCGGTGATGGCTTCCTAAGCCGACTGGGATATGGTACTTTCAGCTTAGGAACAGGTTCTTCTAAATGATCATGTGACTGGAATTGAGGTGATGGAGATGGTTGTGGAGAAAGGGGTGAAAGAGATGGTGCAGCCTGCGAGATAATAGGAGTGGGATCAGGGGGCATGGCTACATTATTGTCCACTTGCTTGCCAAATCTAAGCGTGTGAATGGCATTGCATTGGTGGACATGCGACTGATTGGAGTTTGAAAAACTGGCATTAGGGTTCATTATGGGTTGACTTGGAAAGGTACCCTGGCCACGTTCACTCATCTGACTCGCTAATTGTCCAACCTGATGCTCTACATTCTTAATAGATTGAGAGTTCATGAGCAGGTGCTGATATGTTCTTTGAATAAAATCAGTTGACACTTTCATAAGATTCTGCATGTATATGTCAAGGTTGGACTGAGACTTGAGAAGACTTTCAACATTCTTCTCAAGTGATTGAAGTCGCTTTTCTTGATCATTATTAGACCCCTGTTGTGGATATGATTGGTTTTGTGCAGGTGGTCTATTTTGGTTGTTCCCATGGTTTGAAGCATTTGGGTGTTGATAAGCACCTATATTTGGTCTTGGGAACTGTCCAGTGGCTGGAGGCTGCATGTTGGAGTTCGGGGCTCCCTGATATTGCCCTTGACCCCATGAGAGATTTGGATGGCTCCTCCAACCAGGATTGTATGTCGGAGCGTATGGATTATTAACGGGTCTTTGATACATGGCGTTAGCCTGCTCAAGTGTGGGACCTATAGGATTTACTAACAATGGACACTCCTCCATAACGTGATTGGGAGTTCCGCAATTAAAGCATGTGGGACTTTGGATTTGATTCACTTGACCCACTGATGGAGTACTAGGAGTCTCCAGTGTCTCAATTCTCCTTATAAGTGCTGCGATCTTAGCTTCGGCAGCTATAGAGCTATCGACGCTATGAATCCCACTCTTATGAGCAGAAGTTGATATACTGGGCTTCTCAGTGGAACTCTCCCACTGCATAGTCTTCCATGATAAGTCCTCAAGAAAGTCCCATGCTTTATCCTCATTTTTCCTCATAAACTCCCCTTGACACATGGATTCCAGAAGAGTTTTGGATGTGTAATCAAGTCATTCGTATATGATTTGACACAACCGCCACTTTTCTATTGCATGGTGGGGGTACTGAGCTAATAAATCCTTAAACCGTTCTAAGTATTTCCAGAAGGGTTCTCCTGGCACTTGACGGAATTGA
The DNA here is from genome assembly GCA_036321105.1 of Dracaena cambodiana. Taxonomy (NCBI): domain Eukaryota; kingdom Viridiplantae; phylum Streptophyta; class Magnoliopsida; order Asparagales; family Asparagaceae; genus Dracaena; species Dracaena cambodiana. The sequence continues at coordinate 9,361,830 of JAYEPQ010000018.1, forward strand.
TTAATTTGATTTCTGATTCTTGCCGTCTTGTGCATATGATAATACTTCTTGAGAAACACTGTAACGAATTCATTCCAAGTAGTGATTGAATCAGTAGGCATACTGTACAACCACTTCTTGGCATTATCCTTAAATTCAAAAGGGATGAAGTGGAGCTTAATTGCGTCTTCCGATAAATTTTGCAGTATAATCATTACGCATACTTCTTGAAATTCACTGATAAAGAGATATGCATCTTCTGAATCAGAACCAGTGAATTTAGGAAGCATACTAATGTACTGCGGTTTTAATTCATAGTGATTACTCGCTACGTGTGGAAGTTTGATGCATGATGGTAATGATGTACGCAACGGGTAACATCGATCCTGAAGGATCGGGATCGGCTGGTCCATCTTGTATCCCATGAACAAATCTAATCTCACAAGTCGACCAAATTGATCACGGGTCCAATGTGGCATGAACCAGCGACCGTGAGTGTATGCGTGAACTTCCTAAACTAATGCAAGAAGTGAGGTGTGGTGGAGAGATAAAACAGTGGAATAGATATGATCAAATAAAAATGTGATTTTTACTGTTTTTAATTTTTTAATTTTTTTTCTTAATTTTTTTTACACAACCAGGAAACAAAACTACAGAAACAGAGAAAATTTGGGTTCAGAATGTACCTTCTGGACCGCCAAATAGCGGTTCTAGCCGCTGAATAGAGGCTAAAGTATCTAATTGGACTTGCGTTTTTTTTCCACTTGTTCCAGAGGCTCTTCCAATCCTTTAAATCTTCCTGTCTTTGCAATATCTATTTCCTGCACACTCACACACACTGTTAACCCGTAAAATGCTAGAAAAAGTAAGAAAAACACCGTCGATCCCCGGTAACGGCGCCAAAAACTTGATGTATTATATTTACTGCAAGCGCACAGTATCGTTGTAGCGCTGTACAGGTCGTCTCACAGGGATCTAAGGTGTTTCTGCGTTCTTACTTTCTCTATAGTTCAACGGAATAACCAAAGGTTCTAGGTTGAAGTCGGATTAATCTAAGTAGCCTAGGATATAGAATCCACTAATTTCCAACCATGTTCTTACTTCTACTATTTTCTTCTATCATAAAAAATCAATCTTTTTAGTTTAATTTTTACTTAAAGTGCCCTAAGTATGAGCTATCAAGTGTTGTGCAAGTATAGCTCATCAAAAAATACTACTTCTTATAAAAATAAACTAAATCTTTTAGATAATTCAAATAAAAAGACAAAACCAGCAACCCCAATCCCTAACTAAGCATAGATTATCAAGAATCCTAATTCAAGTATACCCTATCAAAGTTCTAAACTTCGGGTCCTTGTATTTTAATCTTTCATTTGAAAAATCATGACTTTATTAATTTTATTTAAGAAGAAAAATATTAGAAAATAATTAAATGGTGGATCTTAGCTTCATCTACATCCTAGAGCTGATCTAATTATCTACTCATGATTTTTACTAAGGAAGATCAACTTTTTATTCATAAAATGATAAACCCTAATCTAGAAAGCGGTAAAAACTAAACTAGAAAGCAATAAACTTTATCTAGAAAGCAATTAAAAGTCTCAAAAACAATGGGTTACCTCTGGACACGGTGTTGTGGCCGTCGACCTTCAGCAAGAACTCTAACTTTATTGATCAGGAAAATACGAGTACAAAAATTCCAGAATACCGTCAAAATACAAGGGTCGGCCAATATATAGGCCTCGGAAACCAAACCCTATTTCTAACAGAACCAAAAAACTATATAAATTACAAGTACGCCACGGGAGAAAACTTGGCGTATGGGCCCACGTTTTGGCAGCTATTTAGCGGTAAATACCGCTAATTAGCGGCCTAATATTGTATGCATTGCTTGAAACATTTTTCACGTGAAGCCCTTGTCTTGTTTATTTAGTTTTCAGGACTGTATTCGACTTTTTGTCTCTGAAACATTATAGTTTCGTAGTTTTGCTTACTTTAGAAACTTTTCAGACTCTGATTTCCGACTCCAACTCTGATTTCATGCCATCTCCTTGTACGAATCGGATTATCTGAAAAAGACACTAAAAATATCCGAGTAGCATTTATTTATATACAAAACTAGATAAAGTATGAGAGGAAGAATACAATATATGATACTCATCCGGAAGACTCGCGAAAGTCATTCCAGTTCGATATCCTAACACAGTTGGCCAATATCCCTGCAAGGATAACCTTGTATGAGCTCCTGAAGCTCTCCAAATCTACTAGAGAAGCTTTAAGAGAGGCTCTGCAAGATTCGGAAGTATTCTTGGTGCAAATACCAGAGACGATCAAAGAAGGAGAGTCTCTTTGCGCGACATGTCGCCAGATCTCTGGTAAAAATATCCCTTGCATCACCTTCTCTCCAGAAGATATACAAGTCATAAGCAATAAGCATCATCGCCCTTTGTATTACAAAGGATATATATGATCTACGTAGATTGATCGTATTCAAGTTGATTCAGGCTCGGCCTTGAGCATCATGCCGCGAAGAATGCTGCGATTTCTTGGAGTACCGATGAACAGGTTAGCCGCAACCAACACTACTATCTTCGGGTTCAATGCTAACGGTAGTAGACCCCTGGGTAAAATAAAGCTCAAGTGTCAAATCGGCGACCTGAAGACGAAAGTCATGTGTTACGTGATAGATGCGGACACATCATACAATCTGCTATTGGGGAGACCATGGATCCATAGCAATCTAATCGTGCCCTCCACGTTACACCAATGCATGAAGTATGTCGACGAAGACGCGAACGTGAAGACGCTCATTGCGGAAAAACAACCCTTTAAAGGAGTTGAAAACTACTTTACTGACGCGTTGCTGTATCAAGATGCGTTTGGCGTCGCAGAACAGCCCGTTCAAGATGACTTTGATAGTGGCGAAGAGGCTGATACAGAATCAGGATCCGAAAATTCGGAATCCGAGGATGTAATTTGGGATGGTGAGCCCATTGTGATAAGCCTCGAGGGCCTTGATGTAAATGACCCCGTTCACTCTGATGGTGAATAGGTGATAAATAAAAATATGGAGTTTGCTTATTCTTCTGGTATTGATTCTGAGCCCTCAAGCACTAGCACAGATGCATTTAGCGACTGTGTAAAAGAGATATATTCTCTGACTTCCTTCCAAGCATCTATCCAATCATCCTTATATGAATTAAGTGATGACGTTGAAAGTGCTGACCAAGCCGTCTTTGAGGTCCCTCCTAGAAACAGAACCCAAAAGGCCATAATATTTGGAAAAGCAAGTCACGGGAACAAAGAGAAAAGTTCAGATTCTGAGGAAGAATAGGGAAAACCCGAGTTCTTCCATTATGATAAAAATTTCCGTGGAATAATAAAGAAAATGGGATACAATCTGGTCGAAAGCAGGGGGTTGAATTTCGGAAAAGGAAGGAAGACAATCCTTCAACCTTTTGTCCCCGAAGGGAAGGCGCCTGACTATTACCAGAAAACCGGCAGGGGGTTGGGCTGCGTCACCACTTCCGAGGCCTCCTCAAGCGACAAGTCTGAGGAAAGACAATACGATCATTTATCAGAATCATCATGCTGGGATTCAGATGTCAGCACAGGTGCGATTTTTCACGAGGTATCCGCAAACATGGCTTCCGCGATCCACGAAGACGAAGATTTGAAGGAAAAATCACTAGTAAGAGACAACCCTTGGGATAAACATCTTAATATGAAGTGGGAGATTCAGTTCGAACAACGGGAGCCCCCCAACTAAAGATAAAGTGATCCAAATCAATATGGGAGATGAAAAGAATCCTAAACCTATATTTATAAGTGAGAACCTATCCTCGGAAGAAAGGAAGGAATTGATATTCCTCGTCTGCGAATACATCGATATTTTTGCTTGGAGTTATGAGGAGATGTCAGGGTTGGATCCAAGTGTGGCGGTTCACAAATTGAAGATCCGACCAGAAGCTAAGCCAGTAAAGCAGCAACAACGAAGATTCTGCCCAGAGATTATGGAAGCTATAGAAGCTGAAATCAAAAAGTTGATCACGTCAGGCTTTATTCGAGAGGAACAACACCCCGATTGGGTCGCAAATATAGTTCCCGTGACCAAGAAAAATGGAAAAATCCGAGTCTGTATAGACTTTAGGGATTTGAATGAGGCTTGCCCCAAAGACGAATTCCCACTACCCATCACGGATATCATGATAGATAATACTTGTGGGTATGAGCGCATGACGTTCATGGATGGATTCTCGGGATATAATCAAATAAAGATGTATCCCGATGATGAGAAACATACGTCCTTCAGGATGCCACTTGGAGTATCTGCTATACAGTCATGTCCTTTGGCCTAAAGAACGCAGGTGTTACGTATCAACGCGCCATGCATGCAATTTTCCAGGAGCACCTCCGGAAAACGGTGGAGTTCTACGTAGATGACCTAGCAATTAAGAGTAGAAATAAAGAAGATCACTTGAAAGATTTGAAGACAGTGTTTGACCTCATGAGGAAGCACCAGCTCAAGATAAATCCAACTAAGTCTTTCCTGGGGGTCTCTAGTGGGAAATTCCTTGGCTTTGTCGTAACTTCGAAGGGAATACATCTTGATCCAGATAAAGTCAAAGCTATCCAAGATATGCCACCTCCCCGTAACCTCAAAGAGTTAAGAGGATTACAAGGCAGGCTGGCGTACATTCGCAGATTTATATCAAATTTATCTGGTAAATGTCAACCTTTGACTAGATTGATGAGGAAAGGAGTGTCGTTCATCTGGGATGACGCATGCCAAAAGGCTTTCGAAGAGATCAAATAATATATCACGAGGCCACCAGTGCTCGTGTCTCCAGTTTCGGGAAGGCCCTTCCAGTTATATGTAAGAGCTATGGATCATTCATTGGGCGCTTTGCTAGCACAGAAGAATGAGTCAGGCCACGAGCAAGCCATTTACTGCCTCAGCAGAATGATGATCGGGGCGGAACACCGGTATAATCCCGTGGAAAAAGAATGTCTAGCGTTGGTGTTCGCAATACAGAAAATGCGACATTACTTAGTTGGACAAACTATCCACGTTGTATCGAGAGTTAACCCTCTGAGAATATTAATGACCAAACCCGGGTCATTAAACTCAAGACTATGCAATTGGGCCATTTTGCTATCACAGTATGATATGCACTTCGTCCCACAGAAGTCTATTAAAGGACAGGCCGTGGCCGACTTCTTGGCCGAACATCCAGTCCCGGCATCCTCGAGGTTATATGAACAAATCCCAAGAGAATTGGAGGAACGGGATTTAATCCCAGAGAAGGACGGCTCGAGAAGGTCTTTTGAATCAAATACAGTTTCAAAAGGGGTATGGCAACTCTTCTTTGATGGTGTCTCCCGAATGGGATCCAAAGGAAAGACGACAGTGGGGGTGGGAGTTGTCCTCATCTCTCCACGCAACCACATCATTCCTCAAGCTTACTCATTGACAAGCTCGTGCTCCAATAACGTCGTGGAAAACAACGCCCTCCTAATCGGCTTAAGGATAGCCAAACAACTGGGGGTCCAAATATTTGGAGGCATATGGGGACTCTCAACTCGTTATCAATCAAATAAAAGGGGAGTACGAAGTCAAGCATGAAGACCTCCTGCCATCACTAACGGTTTCACTGGTTTCTATATCAACCACATAAAATGACACCTCAATAGTTATGCGGACTAGCTAGCTTCTTTGGCTGCTGCATTAGCTTTGCCCAAGCATGCTAAAAGGCAAATTATGGTAAGCAGCAAAGAGTTATTCTGTTCAAAGGGTGAGCTCAAAGAAGAAGCGAAGAAACCACAAGAAAACGAAGCTGACGCTTGTGTATCTAGCCTAGAGCCAAGGGATTGGCGTTTTCTTTATATAGATTATGTCCTTTACGAGATATTACCCGAAAGTCCAAAAGAAGCCAAAGCCATTCAGAGAAGGGCTATCCGGTTTTATTACAACGCAGAGCTCCAGACGTTGTATAGAAAATCCTACGACGGAGTTATACTACGCTGTCTTTCCAACTGCGAAGCTCAAAAAGTACTCGAAGAAGCTCACGCTGGCATCTGCGGAGCACATCAGCCAGGACCAAAACTCTGGAATAGAATCCGAAGGATGAGTTATTATTGGCCTAAGATGATGATAGAAGCAGTCAACTACGCCAAGAAGTGTAGGGCCTGCCAAATACATGCAGACTTTATACATCAAACTCCAGAATATCTCCACCCGATGGCTACATCATGGCCGTTTGAGCAATGGGGTATGGATATCATAGGGCTAATTTCTCCGCCATCAACGAGAGGGCACCGGTTCATTTTGGCCATAACTGATTACTTTTCAAAGTGGACTGAGGCCATCTCCCTGATCGAAGTAAAATCGTCAGATGTTATCAAGTTCATCAAGCACCATGTGCTTTATCGCTTCGGGGTGCGTAGAAGAATAATTCATGACAACGGACCTCAGTTCGTAAGCCAAGTGTATTCTAGATTCTGCAACAAATACAGGATCGAAGATGTGGCTTCATCGTCGTACTACCCTGCAGTCAATGGTCTAGCAGAAGCCTTTAATAAGACCATTATAAAACTTCTTAAGAAGTTTGTGTCATCCAATCAACGGAATTGGGACAAAAAGCTCGGAGAGTGTCTGTGGGCATACCGAACCACAGTCCGAACTCCCACTAATGCTACTCCGTTCTCCTTGGTATATAGATCAGAAGCGGTCTTGCCTTTGGAGCTCCAAATCCCTTCATTACGAGTCGCGTTAACAACAAAAATGACAGAAGAAGAAAAGTATCAGCAAAGACTCCAAGAGTTAGAGGCCTTGGCTGATAAACGCTTAGAAACTCAACAGAGTATCGAGCTATACCAGGCGTGGATCTCCAGAACCTTTAACAAAAAGGCTAAATAAAGGACTTTTAAGAGAGGTGATCTGGTCCTGTCAGTTAGAAGACCAATCATAACATGCCAGAAGCCTAAGGGAAAGTTCCAGCCAAAGTGGGAGGGACCCTTCGTCATTGATACGGTTTACTCCAACGGGGCGTATCGGTTGACAAAGCCTAATGGCGACAAAGTCCTAATACCAATCAACGGCAAGTTTTTGAAGAAGGATTATCCTTAGCAAAATTGCAGAACACCAGTTATAATACGGCCTGGGCAGTCCTAGTCTAGTCATGAGCAAATGGTTTCTCTGTAATTAGAACTTCATCAATGAAAGTTCTTGGTTCCGAACTAAAAAGCCTTTAGTTCGCGAATCAGATTTTTCTTTTATCAAAATTTGCCAAGTTAAAAATTACCCCTGGCGAATCAGAATTTCCTTTTATCAAAATTTGCCAAGTTAAAAATTACCTCTGGCGAATCAGATTTTCTTTTATCAAAATTTGCCAAGTTAAAAATTACCTCTGGTGAATCAGATTTTCTTCATATCAAATTTGCCAAGTTAAAAATTACCTCTGGCGAATCAGATTTTCTTCATATCAAATTTGCCAAGTTAAAAATTACCTCTAACGAATCAGATTTTCCTTTTATCCAAATTTTCCAAGTTAAAAATTACCTCTGGCGAATCAGATTTTTCTTTTATCAAAATTTGCCAAGTTAAAAATTACCTCTGGCGAATCAGATTTCTTTATATCAAATTTGCTAAGTTAAAAATTACCTCTGGCGAACCAGATTTCTTCATATGAAATTTGCCAAGTTAAAAATTACCTTTGGCGAATCAGATTTTCCTTTTACCAAAATTTGCCAAGTTAAAAATTACCTCTAGCGAATCAGATTTTCCTTTTATCCAAATTTGCCAAGTTAAAAGTACCTCTGGCGAATCAGATTTTCCTGTCCATCAAATTTGCCCAGTCAATAACACATTTGGCGAATCAAGTTTATCAATAAGAAAGTTCTTTTATTCATAGTAGCTTTGGGTACTTAAAAATTGTGATTCATTTCGAAATTATCAAGTTAACAGTTACCTCTGTTAATCAACATCAGAATCATCTTTCAGGTACTACCAGTTACGAAGAAAGAAAAGAACTTCTTTATTCATTATCAGAACAGAATTACAGAGAATTCTCTAAGTGCTATACAACCAATAAGAGTAAATACAAAAAAAAGAGGAAACTTGTTTCTCTAACCGTCTCTTTCGGCATGATTCAGATCAAGGAATTTGCTTCTGCAGGCCCTTCTTCTGGAATGACAGACTTGCTTCTGTAACCGTCTCTTTCGGCATGGTTCAGATCAAAAGTTTGTTCACTGGCCTCCACGTCCAATTTGCTCTTGTAGCCTCCTTTTTTTTTTAGGATGGCTTAAAAAGCATAATCTTGTTTCTTCTTTCCGACCACAGTCAGGGAGCTCCTGGTTGGTTCTCCCAGGGATGATGCCAGTGAATTTATTAGTTCAAAACTAGGCACACCGAACGCAAACCCCGGCTATATAGCTGACAGATTGCGCAAATTCAAGGTCCTGGTCATTAGTACCTCAACCTTGTGGGATACTAGGAAAGAAGAAAAACAATGCCCCAGACCCGAAATCTTTTCTCTCATGTAAAATACATGAGACCTTCCAAGCCCCTTGAGGCATTGGAAGCAATTACGAGCCCATCGGGTCTGGGCCATTGTTAAGGAGAATGACTACGGTTATCTCCTGCAGCCGAAACAAATCCTTGTTAAAAGGGAAGAAAAAGAAGGAAGAGGAGGGTATGAATCAGAAGAAGAGGTATACCTTAATTAAGGAAAATGACTACGGTCAGAAGGACCTTGTCAGTGAGACGCCCCGCTGGATTTATGCAGTCTGAAGATCTTGTGACATGCCGATTCTTATCCATCACTTCGGTTGAAGAAGAAGAAAACATAGCCGCGCTGGTGGATCTACTACAAAGGAGAGGAAGAGAAGAGAGTCAAGAAGAAATTTTCTCACGGCTGAATGATCCTTCATCGAAGAGAGCATGTGCCTTATATAGGCTAGCTGCTAACTGTGATCTCCAGTTTAGAAGAGATAAGACCGAGATCTTCGGTCAAGATTTTCAGTTCAGATCTCAATAGAATTTATTGCTATTGCATGGGATGCTTAGATGTCGCAACCCGGAGATCTTGTCATTAATAGAGGCATGAACGCTTGGAATTCTACGCCCAAACGGCTGCATCCCACGGCTCGCAGAAGTCTCTACAAATTCTGAAAAATCTATGGTCGATTCTGCGAACTTCTAGATGAAGCATCGCGGACTAGTGTCCCAGAACCCGAGTCACGGGTTAGATATGGATAGTGTAAATCCGCGAACCCCTAAAACACACATGACTTAAGAAAGTCGCGTAACAAATATACAAATACCAGAGTTTTACGATGGTTCGCAAACTTCAGTCAAAAGATGGCAAGTTCGTTACAAATCTCTGAAGAATAACTGCAGAATCATACCTCGGAAGGCCAAAATGAGGTTCTCCATAAACAACAAGGGAACTATTACAAAAAAAAAGAGAGAAAAGAAGGGGGAATCTAAAACAGTGTACACAATAGCTTTACAATTCAATGGTTCAAAAGGGCCTTTATTTTCTCCTCCGCATCGTCAATGTCTTGTTGAAGGGTTTCATAAGCTTGAACAGGAGCCTGACGACGTAATTTCTCGTCACTGACGATAACATTCTGCGCTGCAGCAGCCTCCAGTGTAGCCAATTCAGCCTGTGCCGCCTGAAGATCCCTGGTTGTATTATCCTGCTTGCGCGATAAGTCGACGAGGTTCCACATTGATTCGTCGCGCTCTTTGGTTATTTTGGCCAGGAAAGCTTGAGCCTTGGCGATGGTCTCTTGAGCCTTGGTAATAGCTTGGTCATGACTCTTGACAATCGAAGCAGCAGCCTCCACTTGAAAAACCAGAGATTCGCGATTTGATTGACATTGCTCTAAAGAGGCCTTGCAAATAGTTGCCTTCTCTTGAATCTCCTTCTGAGACTTAAGTTATTCCTCTTTCAGCTTTTGGAAAATGATTTCCACTGTCTCAGATTTATCAGCACTTCTGGCTTTCGACAGAGATTCAGCATGCCTTTGAAGCTGAGCTATCATAAGCCTAAAAGGAGCAGCTCTATCCTCCCCACCAATGCTAATGATACAAGTTAGGTAAATGTTGAGAACATTGGCGATTGAAGCAAAAGGAACCCCCTTTAGTATTTTATCGATACAGCGGTCCAGAAAGTGAAGGAAAATCTCCACTGTGTCTTTCAGCAAATCACTCTCAAGCATGTCAATCTTTGCATGAGGAGTAATACTGGATGAGGCAGAAGCAGGTTGATCGGCAACAAGAGGAATGGCACCGCTAGAGATTTCTGCGGAGCTACCAATCACAGTCTCCTGAACTGCAGCAACAGTTGGAGGGGCTGTGGCCGATACCGTAGACATAGCAGCTTCAGGAATCACTGCTTTTGAAGTATCAATCGCAGAGGCAGTAGCAACTTTGTTCGCTCCACCAGTGTCAGTTCCCGCGATGGTATTGTCTGGTGAAGCCACCTTTGCGCCCATGCACTCTAAGCCCGGAGTCAAAACTGGAGCTAGCAAGAAGAAGAAAATTGACAGTTAAGTATTACAATATCATTTGATAAAATAGCATAATTGCTGAAGAAAGAAGATGAAGACCTGAAGGTTGGACGCTGGATTCTCCAAGTCCGTACACCTCAGGACCAAATACTTCGGGCCCGTATACTTCGGCTCGAACCTCCTCGCTTAGAAAGACATATTTTCCATGATCTGAAGGAGGAGTAGAAGAGCGAAAACTGTCACTACTGGCGTCATCATCATCGCCCCATTCATCTTGGCCTTCAGAGAGAGGTGCTGCTTTTGGGGGATCCGATGCGCGAGTCTCCCCAATGATTCGCACTTCATCATCGGCAGTGTCTTGAGCAACAAGAGCTACAGAGTCCTCCTGTTAAATCGAAGGAGCATTGACCTCAACGCCAGCCTGGCCGATAGGGGGAATAGAATCCCTTTGAATTATGGGAACATGGTCATTGCAAAGAACAGGCCCTTGACTCCGACGCCTCTTAAAGGAATGGAGGGTTAAAGATGAATCATCTTCATCCTCCTCGGGTTCCTCAACGAGGGATCCAGAAACCGGAAAGGACGTTGCAGTGCCAGTCCCAGATGGGGTGCTCTGCGAATCAGTTCCCTGCGGAATAGCAGGCAAGTCGCTAAGACGCCTTAGCCTCTTTCGCTTATGTAAAGGCTTCTCAGGAGAAGACTGCAGTAGAGGAGAAGTCTTCCTCGACGTCGGATCAGGAGAAGTATCAAGAGAGAAAACCTGAACCACTGTATCAGTGTCCTCTTCCTTTTGTTCCGATTCGTGGGATGTAATATCCCCCCTGAAGTCCTCCACCCCTGCCAACTTTGTGCTGCCGGCCTTCTTTTTCTGGACATACCAGGATCTGATCTCCCGCAGACTGGTATGATGTATATTGAAATTCTGAGGAGCAGAGTTAGCATCCGCAAACCATTTATAGAAGCCGAAGCTCATACTTGAGTTCGGGATCTTGAGCGGAAGATCAAATTTGGCAAGAGTTCCACCCGCAACGAAGTGAAACCAAGCTCGAGCTCCCTCAAGAACATTCCCAACAAAGCTTAACTCTCTATTGGGGTTGCTAACGTAAAGCTGATCATACCCAAACTGTCGGGCAAAACGACTTGGATAGTAAGGTTCTATATAGCAGAGGTTTTCCAAACGGAGGACCAAATGTCCTGGGCGGATGTTTATCAACCACCAGAAATATCCCGAGGATAGGGTGGTAAATTTATCATCGCCAGCAATGTCCGCGAATTCTTCTCCGTATCCAGCATTCGGAAAGTATGGGAAACATCTGAACAACTCAAAAGTTGAGAAATGATGAAGGGTTTTGCGGATCGCGGTCATATAGCCTCCCTTCCATTGTGACCTCTCATAGTGCTGCACTTTGGGAGCACTTAAGTCAATTTTTGAGTCTGCAGGACTCATCAAAGTTGGGCAATGTAGAACCAGCCAAGCCATCAAATAAGTATAAGGGAATTCTACATGCGGATTAGGAGTCTTAATGATAGGATCTCCTTTCTTCTTCTGCTCCTTCTTTACATGGCAGAATTTATCGGATATTCTTCTCAAACCGCTTTGGATACTGCACACCATAGCGGGCAACAAACTGAGCCGCCTACCCAATGCCAGTAGAACGGTTGGGTATACGGCCCCAATAGGTATGTTTTCCTGCGAAGGAATAACACACTTCTTTAGCCAAACCAGTAAATAACCCGCCAAGAAGGCAGGATCAGATAAAGGTTGAAGGGCCTGATAATGGAAACTCTCGAAGGACGTTCCAGCTTTGAAAACGTCCTCGTCAGCTTCAGCAACATAAGCATCTGTCCCTTTTGGCAGTGAAAATTTCTAAGTTAAAAGGATTTTCCACAACAGAACGCGGAGCTAATTCAATAGCCCCGCGTTTGGTTACATTAACCCTGCGTTTGAATAAAACGCGGAGATGTTTATTAGCTCCGCGTTGATTCCGCAGTTTGGCTTGTATTAGCCTCGCGTTTGAGTAAAATGCGGAGATGATCAATAGCTCCGCGTTAGCTCCGCATTTTGGTTATTTAGCGTCGCGTTTTGATGCGATTAAAGCTCCGCGTAAGTAGATAACCAGAATCTCAAATTGATTGAGATTATGATTTTGGGCTTATCCAAATACCCGAATCAAGTCTAATCAGAATTCCATCAAAACTAAGATATTTGATTGGAATCCTTGATGAATGCGAGTTCTATTTAGATAGAAACTCTTGCATTAACCTGGGGCTATAAATACCTTCCTGGTGAAACCCTAGAGGTCTTCTTTTGGTGGTCTTCTTTTTGGCATCGGAAGCCTCCTATCGATCCTTTGGCAATTCAAGTACGCGAGAGAGCCTTGAAGCCTTTGCCGATCATCCTCTGAAATCTTGGAGAATTCAAGTTACGCACAGAGCCTTGAGTTCGTGAAGATCAGAGAAAATCACCATCTTCTTTCTGGAGTTTTTGAGAAGTTTGAGTTACGCGAGAGAGCCTTGAACAAATCAAAACCAGAGGAGATCGTCTATATTCGGCCGATATCTTTAAAAGAGAAGATTTCAACGTACCGATCGTCCAAAGGAGCTGCTTGACAGATCCCATCGCTACAGATCCCACACAATTATTGTAAAAGAGAGAGATTGAAATATAAAATCCTCTCGTTTGTTATTTTTATATCTTGTTCACTTCTATTGTAATCTAAGATGTGTTCAATGGAAGGAAGCGAAGAAACTTTTGCGACGAACAAACTGGCGACCACAGTGGGAGCCATCTCTTTCACTGATGAAGAGATTGTGGCGCAATCGGACGTTGACTTGATCGGATCCGAAGTAGACACGCTGGTCGTTGAAATCGACCAGCAGAAGTATGAGGAGTTCCTCTCCTCCGGATCAGGTGACTTGGATGAGACACGGCACTATCGCCGTATGTACTCCAATGCCCGAGTGACGGGTAGAAAGGTATCCACCGAGAGACGGGGATCCTTGGAGACTACGGTTATAACGCCGGAGTCCACACAAGAAATCCTAACCGAGGAAGAGCTTCCGATTGCCGAAGAAGACATGGGAACTGGACTGACCAGGACCCAACTCCGGAACAGGAACCGGAGAGCGAGGCGTAGAGCCCTCAAAGCCCACCTTGGACGCGGAGCTAACTCTAGAGGACGCGAGGCTATGGTCCCTCGCAAATTGGCTCGCGCTACCCGCGAGACCAATCTCTACCGCGTTAAACGCGAAGATACAACTTGCCTTAAAAGCAAGGAAAAGCCAGCGTGTGATTTTCCACGCGAGGCTGATAATACTGGCGAGTTACGCAAGATTCCCAACACTCGCGAGTTACGCGAGTATAAAAATTATTCCAAGCCAGCGTGTGATTCTCCACGCGAGGCTATTACTGTGCCTAGCGAGAGACGCGAAGCCAGTAAGGGTTGCGCTAGTCGCAGAATACCCAACACTCGCGAGTTACGCGAGTATAAAAATTATTCAAAGCTAGCGTGTGATTCTCCACGCGGGGCTATTACTGTGCCTAGCGAGAGACGCGAAGCCAGTGATACTTGCAATAAACACAAGACTTCTGACACCCACAAGGAATGGGAAGATGATTGGCAGATAGTTGTCAGTCGTAAAAACCGCGCTAAGCGCGAAGCTATGATCTGCGTCAATCGCGAAGATAAGCCAGCGTGCAAGAACCTCCCTTCACGCGGGGCTATTATTCCAGAAGCTAAACTTCCAAGGACATACCAAGCCAGCGAGAAACGCGAGGCTAGTGTGGATAAGCGCGGAGCTATTCTTCAGGCCCGCAATGTGAAACGCGAGGCTATTCCTAAGCCACGCGAGGATCGGTCCGACCCCAGAGTCAGGGTTGATCAAACAAAGAAGCTTCAGTGGATTCCTAAACACTCTCAAGAGTTGAGTGGACCTCTTGATTCCATGACTAGAAACACTGACCTCAGGGAGCATCTCTCTAAAAAGAGAGGCATAGACCAACTTCAAGTTGAACATAGTTGCCATTGCCAGCAACTTATGACAATAGTATCAGCCGTGATGAATAACTGTGGCTGCAGCAAGAACAGGATATCTGTGTTCGACCGATTAAATGAGTCAAACCAGAATCCTGCTAAGAAGACAAGAACCACTCCCCTGAAACAAGCGAGAGCTGTAACTTCCAACATGGTAGGAAAATGGAAGAAAATTACAGAGACGGATGATGATTCAGAATCGAGCGATGATGAACTTCATCGTATTACCCGACTAAGATCAGGAGCCGTTCCGCCCCGAAATTATAAAAAGCTCGCAGGGGGTTCTTACGACGAGGACAGCGATAATTCCGCTATAGCCTCGCCTCCATCCTCTACATCGTCTCGATTGCAGAAGTCAGCATCGCATATGGCGGATAAGACTGACGATATCAATCAGAGATTTGAAACTCAAGAAAAGATGATTCGAGAGCAGCAAAAGATGATTGAAGGTCTTAAGAGCATGCTATCGAGATTCATGGAAGATAATACCAAAAAGGGCAAAGAAACTCTGAATGAAGAAGAACAGGAAGAGAAAGCCCACTCGATGCATGAGGAAGAGGATAGATTTTCTTTCCATGATCCGCATGGGGAGAAGATAGAAAAGCTCCAGAATCAACTCGAAACTTTAATGCGTAAGAAGGAGTTAAAAGAAGCAGGGGTCTCAAGACCGTATCCTCCTGAATGGGACATGATACCTTACCCACCGAAGTATAAGCCGCTCAAATTAGAGCCATACGACGGAAAAGGATCGCCCAACCAGCATATATATTACTTTTTGTCCCAAGCAGGACACTTAATGGGTAATGATCCCATCATGACCAAAATATTTGCAAGTACTTTGCGAGGGCCTGCCTTTACTTGGTTCATGCAGTTGCCCCCAGGTACTATTAATACCTGGTTAGATGTTGAGAAATTATTTCTCTCACGTTTCTTCGAGGATGACACCGAGATTATGGTTCATTCCCTCCTTGCAACTAGGCAAGGAGAACAAGAAGCGGTTAAAGATTTCATAGAAAGGTTCCGGAAGAAGTCCGTACATTGTAAACACGGAATGATCCAGGAAACTCTAGTCGAGACATATCGACACAACCTTAAGACCAATGTGCTCCTCAAAATGGGGGCCGTAGAGTCTAAGACGTGGAGGGACCTGCTCAAATAAGGAGAGCAAGCCGAAGACTTGATTCGCCGAGTTGAAGAGTCCCGCGGGCCAAGAAGTGCTGGGGGTAGTAAATCATATACCCAAAACAACAGCAACAAGAATAAAGGGAAAGCAGTAATGTCATCAGAAACTGCTCCTCAGAAAACCAGTCCTCCGCCAGAGCCAAAATCTCAAGGTCAACGAGGATCAAGGCAAATTAGACCGCAGCAAGAAAGGAATTACACTTTCAAAGCTGAACAGACACCAGTCCTCTTTCACCAGCTTCAAAAGAAGGGAATGCTAAAACTTCCGGAGAATAAAAAGCCAGAAGACGTTGGTAAGATAAAAGATCCCAACTACTGTCTCTATCACCGGAATGTTGGACACCCTACCCGGGATTGTTTTCCCCTTAAGAACAGGATCCAAGCACTAATAGAAGCTGGGGTTCTGACGCTTAAGGAAGAGCAAAAGAATGTCACTGTCAATATGGCAACCATAGTGGTTGGAACCCACGAGTTCCCCGCAGGAGTGACCCCAATCCCAAAGGGTGAGGCAGTTACAAAGAATCTTGATCCTTACAACAAAGCCCAAGAAGGACTTGTCCCCATAACAACCCAAAGAGGGGAAGTTATGTGGGTTCACCCTGATTTGCTGGAAGATGAACAATGGACTACTTCAAGAGGTCCATAGAAGAAACGGGCTGTCAATGCCATCTCTGCAGATATAAAGGAAGAATATATATAGCTTCAGGCGCCTTCACAAGTTCTGAAGAAGAACCCGAAACTATGGCCACCCATCAAGATGGGGCAGGCCCTTCCAGTACTCGATCTGGAAAGACATATCTTAAGGACTACACTAGAGTGGATCCAAAAGATATCTATGCAGAACTTGCAAAGCCTGCGAAGCAGAAAAGACTTCGTTTCCAGAAGAATTCTACCAGAAATGAAGGAGCCAAAGAAACTCCCTTCGAATTTGACATAATCGCGCAGTTGGCTAATATCCCAGCACGAGTGACGCTTTACGAATTGTTGAGATTATCAAAATCAACACGTGAAGCTCTAAGAGAGGCCTTGGCAGACTCTGAGTCGTTCCTAGCTCAGATTGTCGAGCCGGCCATCGAAGAGCGGGACTCTTGCCCCCACTGTCATCAAGTGAGGAGGCAGGTCCCACAAATTATCTTCTCTCCAGAAGACATGCAGGTGAGGAATATAAAGCATAATAGGCCTTTATATTTCACTGGATATGTCGGGTCCACAAAAGTGGACCGAATTCAGATTGATCCAGGTTCTGCACTCAGAGTCGTGCCCAGTAGATTGATGCAGCTGTTGGGGATTTTCCTTCATCGCTTGACACCTACACACACTACCATCTATGGATTCAACGCTAATAATAGCCATCCTCTTGGTAAGATCCGATTGCGGTGTCAAATTGGAGACTTGAAAACGGAGGTTATATGCTACGTAATTGATGCTGATATCTCCTACAATATTTTATTGGGGCGACCTTGGATCCACTCTCATATGATAGTTCCGTCGACTCTTCACCAGTGCATGAAATATTGCGATGAGGAAGGAGAGGTCCGGACACTAATTGCTGACAAGCAACCATTCAAAGGGTTGGAAAATTACTTCACAGATGCTGCACTCTACAAGCCAGCACATGAAGCCTCCAATGACAGTCTTAGCAAGTCTCCAAAGCCCGACGACAGTGGCAATGAAGCCGACACTGAGTACGAGCTCCTTGGAGAAGATGATGGGGGTGATTACGAAATCAACCCTCACCTAGATCTTAGCTTAGGTCTTGATAATATAGTGGATATAATAGAAAGTGAATGGGTTATTAATGAAAATGTAAAGTTAGTCTACGAGCATGCTGTAGCTACTGAGTCTGAGCCCTCTTGTACCTCCACCGAAGCGGATGGCCTGACCGAACTTGAAGTTTTGGCGGCATACCATTTGCCCCTCAGGTCTTCCCTCCTCTCTCGATTAAAAATTACTGAGGATCAAGGGCACTTCTTTGAAGTGCCTCCCCGACAGAAGTCCCAAAGGCCGATCATGTTCGGCAAAGTGGCCACGTCGCCTCGACAGAGACAAAGTAGTGAAAGTGATGAACAAACATCACCTCAATTTCACTTATATGAGCAAAGGTCCCGACAGATGATGGAGAAAATAGGATATAATTTTACCCAGAAGCCGGGATTAAACTTCGGAAAAGGAAGACAGAATCTCATACCCTCGTTTAGACCGAGAGGAAAGAGCCCTGATTATTATCAGAAGACCCGCAGGGGATTGGGTTATGTATCTACTCCACCTTCGTCACCATTAAAGGATGAAGAGAGTTCTTCGGATAAAGAAGAAACATCTTCACCAGATTCAGATATAAGCACCGGTGCTTGGTTTCAATCTTTGACGATCAATATGGTTTCAGCCACGCCAGAAAGCGACGAGGAACCAATTGACGTCCAAGATGATACTTGGGCCAGGCATATGGACACTCTCTGGGATGTCCGCTTTGAACAGCGTGATCTGCCCACAGAAGACAAATTAATGCAGGTTAACATGAGAACGGAAGAAAATCCGAAACCTATTTTCATAAGTGACACACTAACTCTTTTAGAAAAGGAGGAACTTATATCTCTTATCAAAGAGTATATAGATGTGTTTGCATGGAGTTATGAAGATATGCCTGGGCTTGACCCTCAAATTGCCACACACCGGTTAAATATAAAAGAAGATGTCAAACATGTTAAACAGCAACAGAGGCATTTTCGACCGGAATTGATGGAGGCAATAGTTGCTGAGGTCAACAAGCTTATACAATCCGGGTTCATCCGTGAAGAACAACACCCAGACTGGGTGGCAAACATAGTGCCAGTTCGCAAAAAGAATGGCAAAATCCGGATATGCATTGACTTTCGAGATTTGAACGCTGCATGTCCCAAGGATGAATTTCCACTCCCCATCACCGACGTAATGATCGATAATACTTGCGGTTATTAGAGGATGTCCTTTATGGATGGCTTCTCAGGTTATAACCAAATCAAGATGCACCCGGATGATGAAAAGCATACAGCTTTCAGAACGCCACAGGGGATATACTGTTATACGGTGATGCCATTCGGATTAAAGAATGCAGGTGCCACTTACCAATGTGCAATGACCGCCATATTTAAAAAATACCTACGCAGAACAGTAAAGTGCTATGTGGATGACTTAGCAGTTAAAAGCAAAGACAAAGAAGATCATCTTCACGATTTAAGAGTGGTCTTCGATCTTATGAGGAAACATCATTTGAAGATGAATCCCACTAAGTCATTCATGGGGGTATCCAGCGGGAAGTTTCTAGGGTTCGTAATAACTTCAAAAGGAATTTTCCTTGACCCTGAAAAGGTAAAAGCGATTAGCGAAATGCCGCCTCCCCACAATCTTAAGGAATTAAGGGGATTACAAGGAAAACTCGCTTATATTCGGCGCTTCATATCCAACTTATCTGGACGATGCCAACCATTCTCCAAACTTATGAAGAAGGGAGTGTCTTTCATATGGGATGAGGCATGTCAGCAGGCATTTGATGACCTCAAGGAGTACCTTACTAAGCCTCCTGTACTAATGGCACCAGCCCCTGGGCAGCCCTTTCTTATATATGTAAGGGCCATGGATAATGCTTTAGGAGCATTACTTGCTCAATATAATGAGCACGGCCATGAACATGCCCTCTACTATTTAAGTAGAACAATGATTGGGGCCGAACAGCGATATACCCCAATTGAAAAGGAATGTTTAGCCCTAGTGTTTGCTGTTCAGAAAATGCGACACTACCTTTCAGGGCAAACAATTCATGTTATATCACGGGTTAACCCCTTGAAGATTCTAATGACCAAACCGGGATCCTTAAATGGCCGATTGTCAAAATGGGCGCTCTTACTATCGCCCTATGACATACATTTTGTCCCTCAAAAGGCCATGAAGGGACAGGCAATCGCTGATTTCCTTGCAGACCATCCAATTTGGTCCAAATTAAAGCAGACATCAGAAGTTAATACAGTTACCAAAGAACAGCCTTGGCAAATGTTCTTTGATGGTGCTGCGAGACGATCTGCTGCTGGAGTGGGGGTTGTGCTAATATCCCCACATAAACATATATTGCCTAACGGTTACTCATTAACAGAACCATGCACTAATAATGTAGCAGAGTACAACGCGCTCATTATCGGCTTAAAAATAGCTCTGCAACTGGGGGTGAACCATCTAGAGGCATATGGAGATTCTAAGCTCATTGTCAATCAGATGACAGGCGAGTATGAAGTCAGACATGAAGCCCTCATCCCCTATCATCAGCTAGCTATTGAGCTAGCAGGATATTTTGAACAATTCTACATATATCATGTATCTCGAAACGAGAATATTTATGCAGATGCTCTTGCCGCATTAGTCGCAACGCTGGCAATCCCGCCAGGTGAAGCTAAAAGCATCACCATTGGTAGTAGAGAACTCCTCCACCCAGATGTGGTATCTCAAACCGAAGAGGTATGCCAGATTGGCTTAAACTTAGAGCCCCGTGATTGGCAATTTCCGTTTGTGGATTATGCCTTACATGGGATATTACCAGAAGATCCTAAGGAAGCCACCTCAATAAAGAGAAAGGCCCAAAGATTTTATTATGACCATAAACTTCAAACTTTGTATAGAAAGTCAAGAGGTGGTCTATTGCTACGCTGCATATCGAAAGCAGAAGCAGAACAAGTGCTGAAAGAAACACATGATGGAATATGTGGAGCTCATCAGCCCGGTCCCAAACTTGGAGACCGTATAAGAAGGCTGGGGTACTACTGGCCGAGCATGGTTACGGAAGCAATGGCATACGCTAAACGATGTCATGCATGCCAAATACATGCCAATTTTATTCATCAACCCCAAGAATACTTGCACAATACCGTCGCAAGCTGGCCATTTGAAGCCTGGGGAATGGACATTGTAGGGCCAATAACTCCCCCGTCATCCAGAGGACATCGATTTATTCTTGCAATAACCGATTATTTTTCAAAATGGGCCGAAGCCGTGCCCATGAAAGAGGTGAAGACGGCAGATGTGATCAAGTTCGTCAAGCATCATATCATTTACCGATTTGGCGTCCCTCGACGGATCATTCATGATAATGGTTCGCAATTCATCAGTCAGGGATTCTCCAGATTCTGCAATAAATTCAGAATCAAAGATATCGCTTCTACACCATATAACCCTGCGGCTAATGGGTTGGCCGAAGCTTTCAACAAGACGATCATCAAACTCCTTCAGAAGTTCGTCTCCTCCAATAAACGAGATTGGGATGAAAAGTTGGGAGAATGTTTGTGGGCTTATCGCACCACCGTTCGCACCCCGACTAAATCTACCCCGTTTTCTTTGGTTTACGGAAGCGAGGCCGTCTTGCCTCTTGAAATCCAGATATCATCATTAAGAGTGGCTTTAGCCACGAAGATGACGACAGAAGAACGCCATCAGCAAAGATTGTAAGAACTAGAGGCGTTAAATGAAAAACGTCTCAGGGCTCAACAACAAATTGAGTTGTATCAAGCCCGAATATCTCAAACGTTCAATAAGAACGTCAAACCAAGGACCTTTAAACAAGGAGACTTGGTTCTGGCTGTTAAAAGGCCAATGGTGCTAACCCACAAAACTAAGGGTAAGTTTGAACCCAAGTGGGAAGGACCGTTTATTGTGGAGACAGTATACTCCAGTGGAGCCTATCGCTTAATGAATCAAGATGGCGACATGATGATGATGCCGATCAATGGCAAATTTCTAAAGAAATACTATTCTTAGTACCCCTGGAGATACGCGTCTTCTCTTTTTCTTAGGCATGCGCAGTTTGGCGCCTCTGACCTAAACCTGGTGAGTTTGGTTCTCAAGTTTGAACCACCTCCAGTCTTTTCTTAGGCATGCGCAGTTTGGCGCCTCTGACCTAAACCTGGTGTGTTTGGAGTGCCCAGTTCAAGTTACGCGAGAGAGCCTTGAACCACCTCCTGTTTGGTTCTCAAGTTTGAACCACCATCAGTCTTTTTCTTGGGCATGCGCAATTTCGCGCCTCTGACCCAAAACCTGGTGTGCTTAGTTCTCAAGTTTGAACAGCTCCCAATCTTCTTTTAGGCATGTGTAATTAAGCGCCTCTGACCTAAAAGTATGAATTGCCCAACGCCGACTAGGCAATGGGAAGAGAACAAGTTTCTCGCCAACCCATCATGCTGGGGTAAAAGTATGAATTGCCCAACGCCAACTAGGCAATGGGAAGAGAACGAGTTTCTCGCCAACCCATCATACTGGGGTAAAAGTATGAACTGCCTAACGCCAACTAGGCAATGGGAAAATAACTAGTTTCTCACCAACCCATCATACTGGGGTAAAAGTATGAATTGCCCAACGCCAACTAGGCAATGGGAAGAGAACAAGTTTCTCGCCAACCCATCATACTGGGGTAAAAGTATGAATTGCCCAACGCCGACTAGGCAATGGGAAGAGAATAAGTTTCTCGCCAACCCATCATGCTGGGGTGAAAGTATGAATCGCCCAATACCGATAAAGTAAAGGGAAGAGGAAAAGTTTGGCATTTAAGCCCAAACGTAATCCTCGACAACTCACTATGTTGAGGGAAATAACATGGCTAGCCCAACTCAAACGGTAGTTGGTAAAGGCTAATCAAATCCGTTAATAGCTGGGGGTTTGCAAAAAATCCCATATTAAACTTTAATTGTTATTTCGGTTCAAGAAATCGAGCATAAACGATACCGAGATAAATCATTTTGACGACAGGTTATTTGTTAGGCAAGCAAATCTGTTTTGAAGCTGGCAAATAAAAGAGTTAAAAGAATCATCTTTATTAAAAAGGTGAAGATACAAAAAGAAATTCAAAGAAACATCGTAAAGTTATCTCTCTCCTGTTTACGAAGTTCTTATCACAAGAAAGATAAAAGTGTAAAGAGAGATGAAACTATTGGCCTCCCAGAAGTCTCAATTGGTTTATTGTCTCGTCCAAATTTCTACGATGAGAAGGCTCTACGGTTTGCTGAGCTTGCCTACGCAACTCGTCATCACTTATTGTAAGTTGTTGCTGACGAGATTCTTCTATGGCACGATTCCTGGCCATCTCTTCCTGCTGAATCTGCTTCTGCTGGACAAGCAACATCTCCCGTTTCTTGACAGATTCTCCTAATCAGAGTTCATTTTCTATCAAGGTGGCCCGAGCTCTCGCAATCGTCTCCTGGGCTTTAGAGATGGCCGCCTGACTTTCCTCAATTCCGAAGTTTACCCTCTGCAGGTCGCCAATAACGGATTCTCGACTGGCCTGGAGCTCTGTCAGCTCCTGAGACCATCTCTCCTCCAGCTGTCTTAAAATAGTTCTTCGAGATAAGGATTCTGCCCGAAGCCGCGCCAGCTCTATCTCAGTGATCGCCTCCACATCCGCCTGACGGAGTGTGTGTAGCGTGGTCACCTACTCTTCTAAGGCTGCAAGGCGGGCCCGGTATGGAGCTGCTCGATCTTGTCCACCGAATTCTTCGATATTTCCTAAATAGCGGAGTAACAGTGGACGTGCGAAGTTGAAGAAATCGTGGCCAGCAAGAACCATCTCGACACATCTTCTTAACAAATGCATAAAATCCTCGACAGTGAAGCCGAAAAGTTTTTCAAGAGGATTTGCACTGTCGGTAGGCAAAGTAGGTAATGCCAAGAAAGGTGTCGTAAGTAAGGGAGCAGTAGTTGCTGGAATTGGAGAAGAAGAAGCCCGTCCCTGCATTAATTCATGATTTGAGGGACCAATAGAGCCAGTGCAGATTTGGAAGAACTGGAGACCCCAGACGAAGTACCGTCGGTACAGATCACTTCGGTACCCCCACCAATAGGAAGAGAAGATGGGACCACTTCGCCTGAAACTCCTTCGGTGGGAGAAGCATCTTCGAACGAGAATTTCAAATTATTCTCCTCCCCTGCTGGAAGGCTTGGAGTCGGAAGAGTTGCAGGTATCTCAGCAGCCACGACAACAGACGAGGTTAAAATCGCTGACTGAGAAGGCACGCCAACGACCGTGGGAAATGTCTCAGTAGAGCAAACGGGTGTTGGAGATGGCATGCTAGGAGAAGGTGTAGCCTCATTAGCAGCTGCTACAATAATAATCTCAGTTCTCTCGTCACTTCCCAATTCGTCAATTGGGGGAATTAAGGAGGAAACAGATGCAGGAGCCGGTGTGGAATAATCAGCTGCAAACTCACCAGCAGAGCTACCCACACCACCAACAGAGCCAGAATGGTCCATTCTATCGTCAGACTCTACTTGGGTAGTCGAGTGCATTGGCGAAAGAAGTTGATCACCTACATTTCAGAAGACCAGAAAAGCAGTGTTACGTTAAAATAATAACGGGCAAAAGATAAAATGCTAAAGGCCATACCAGGCGATACAAGTCCAGTTGTCGGACTTGAAGGGGGAGTCATTGTTGTTTCCAGCAGTGTACCCGTCTCGCTACCCGTTAGTTGCGCCCCAGGTTCTGCCACAGGCTCTACGGCCGAAGGAGCTGAAATCTCAGCAATACTTGGAGCTTTGGCAGGTTTATCCTCCCTTGCCAACGCTGGGGGTACAGCTGAAGCCAACAAGTCGGAAGCAAGTTTGATAGCCACTTCTTGGGGGACTATCAAGGTTTCCTGCCCCAATTTTTGCTTCTTACCAGGCCTTTTCTTTAAAGTGCCGCGGCGTTTGAGAGTTGGACTCAGAGAACGACTGACAATAGGCTGAGGAACTCCACCAGCACCAGTTTGTCGTCATCATCACCGGCATCATCGTCGGATTCGCTGACATCCGAAGGCTCAGCCGCAGCGCCAAGGAATTCTTCCATTCCTTTTATCCTTACCCTAGAAGCACCCTGGCGGCTAATATAGAGGGCTTCAATCTCTTTGCAACAACTGCGATTGAGAGAGAAGCCGGGCACGTCAGCATTCGCAATGTTGAACCAATTGCAGGAGCTGAGGGTCATGGCCAATTCTGGCACCTTCTGGGGCAAGGAGAATTCAACCTCGGTCCCGCCAGTTGCAAAATGGAACCAGCCACGAGCGCCTTCGTATAAATTCCCCTCGTAAGCGAGATCTTTATTTGGATTGCCCACATAAAGTTGAGAATATCCAAACTGGCGAGCAAAGCGACTTGGAGTATATGGCTCAATCTGACACTGGAGATCTTGACGATACACTAAGTGTCCGGGACGGATGTTGAGAAGCCACCAGAACGCTCCTGCAGATAAAGTAGTGAACTTATCTGCTCCCATGGCATCCTTCAGCCTCGTCCCATATCCTCCGCCAGGAAAGTCAGGAAAACACCGGAAGATCTAGTAATTCTGAAAGCTACGAAGAGTCTTCCGAATCTGGGACATATAATTCTGCCTCCATGAAGAACGTTCATACAGTTCTACAAGGAAGCACTTTTCGCCCGAACGACGCTCTGGTGCACTCATTAAGGAGGGACAGTGCAAGACAAGCCACGCCATCAAATAGGTGTAGGGCATCTCCACCCTAGGGTTTGGAGTTTTCGGTTGGGCAGTCTCTTTCGACTTGCCCTTTCCTTTCCCCTTGACCTTAATGGTGGGGAGGAAATCACGACAGAATACCCTCAGTCCATACTGCAAATTGCATACCATGGCGGGAAGGAGTCCAAGGGGTCGGCCGTATGCAAGAAGAACCGCTGGATATACCACGGTCACTGCAATCGCTTCCTTGGGCAATGACGGCACGACGCATCTTTTGAGCCACAGCATCAGAAACCCGGCAATGAGACCTCTGTTGGAGATCGGAAACTGGGCTTGATAGTGATAGCTCTTGAATGAAGTGCCAGGACCGTATCCATTCTCATTGGATTCAGTGGTATAATATAATAGATGGCGGCCCTTAGCAATACGGTGATCAATCTCTGAGCCATAGATGGGTGGATGACCATGGATAATAGCCGAGCTATCCTTAGAATTTAAGTTAGCAAAGAGATATTCGGCCCACTTCTTGTGACCAATACCGTGATTACGCGCACCCGTCAGGTCAGCGCAAATGTGATAATGGCACATCATCTCCCAGTATGTGGCATGGATGCGCTCGTCCCTCGCCAATAGCATGTTCAACTCATCAGTGGTAGGGATATACTCCTTGTAAGGGACTTCGCCCATCGAGAGCCCAGAAACCTCAAACATCTCGTGGAGAGCGAACCCTAACTCACCCACTGGTGTAAAGAAAGTATAGGTTTCAGGGTTATACATCTCCAAGAGGCAGTAAAAGTGATAAGCACTCTGGAGAAACCCGAATTGGACATTCCTGATGGCTTTATACAAGCCAATATCCTTTAAAATGGGCTCGTGGGAATCCAGCATGTACTGAACAAGGCGTGCCCACCACATATTGTTAGAAGAATGAACCCAGCCAGGCATCCTGAAGTCGCTAGCCGGGTACTGACCATCCTTCGCCAAGAACTCACTTAAGAAAGTTCGGGCACGAGATGGGACTTCACCCACTGGAAACTCCTTGCCAAATCGGCCTGGAAGCAAGCCAGTAATGCATCTGGGGGAACCATCTTGATAAACCCCTTTTGCACCAAATTTGCCTGTTGGGACGCCATCTTGCTCTTAAGTCAGTCCCCATTTTAATTCTCGAGGCGTCGCTAGCCTTTGAAGATAGATCAGAGGATAGCTACGATCCATTCTAGGCAAAAACATCAACATTTCGCCTGAGTTATATAGCTAGACACGTTCCCCTTCAGAAAGGATCTCATCTGATTGATCCATCTGGTCTCCAAAGAGGAAAGCGGGTTTCTCCATCGCCTTTCTGTTCACATCTTCAAAAGCCGCGTCAGTTATGATTTCTCGCGCAGTAGTGGGGTGGTACTTGATCAGCTTCTCCTTGCGTTCCTTCGGGTCTGGCTTGTATGAGGGCAGGATGGTAGTGAAACGGAATTGGCCTGAGGGATCAGAACCCCTAGCAAAGCCGAAGTAGTTCTTGTGGGGAAGAGATTCCATCGAATATCCTACTACAAAAAGAAAGCAGAATGAGAGAAGTTTCTCTAGGGCAGAAAATTTCTCTAAGTATGGACGCGCGAAGCTAAAAATTAGAACGTGCGAAGTTAAGAATAGCGCCGCGCGAAGCTAAAGATTAGACCGCGCAGAAATAGCCTCGCGTTTTTAGCGCGATTGC
The DNA here is from genome assembly GCA_036321105.1 of Dracaena cambodiana. Classification (NCBI taxonomy): domain Eukaryota; kingdom Viridiplantae; phylum Streptophyta; class Magnoliopsida; order Asparagales; family Asparagaceae; genus Dracaena; species Dracaena cambodiana. The sequence continues at coordinate 9,388,702 of JAYEPQ010000018.1, forward strand.
TACTTAAAATAGCCTCGCGTTTTCAGCGCGATTGCTACTTAAAATAGCCTCGCGTTTTCAGCGCGATTGCTACTTAAAATAGCCTCGCGTTTTCAGCGCGACTGCTACTTAAAAATAGCCTCGCTCTTTAAACGCGAGGATGACACGATAACTTCGCGTAGGAAGGCAGTCAGAGACTTTTCTTCTTCTCCAAGCCTTACGGCAGGAGTACGGCGATCTCGCTGGTAAAGGAGTTGATTGATCAGTTAAAATTAAGCTAAATCACTCTAGAAATGTTCTAAAGAGTCTCGATGGAAAGATTCTTACCCCCGATGGGCAAAATGTGGGCTGGCGCGTCGCTGCCTTGGCCGCCGCCACCACTGCTTGCGCCAGTCGCCGAAGATGGAGCCGCTCGAGAAGTAGCACGAGTCTTGGGTGCCATTGCTGAGAAAAATCGACTAAAAATTTGGAGAAACTCGGTTGGAAGAAGATTGGGTCGTCTGAACTCTGATCGCCTGAATCTCTAAGTTTCTGGAAAATCCTCAAATAGAGTGAGAAGGATAAGAAATAGAGATTTCTTTTAAATGGAAGGAACCGCCTCTTGGAATTCGGCGCGAGTTTCGGAGAAAATGACTGGTCAGTTACTCTCTAAAACGCGAAGCTATTAGCCTCGCGCGATTATGGAAAACGCGAAGTTATTTAGCTCCGCGCAACTTTACAAAACGCGAGGATAGCCTATGCCTTAGCTTCGCGTTTTCATGGAAAAACTTAAATTTTTGACGAGTGCAATTAGGCGCTTCCATCTAAATTAAAATGATCATTATCCGATCATTTGGGTATTATCAGTCTAAGTCACGCAGAAGAGCCTTAGATTATTTTACCAGAATTATTAACCATCTGTTTGTTCAGCAAGCAAAATTATTGAAGCCAACAGATAGAGAGGAAAATAATTTATCTTTATTCATAAAAGAAGAGATTACAAAGAAGGAGTTATAGCTCTCCCAAAAAATTTACATGATCAACTCATCAATAACCAAACAGTAAGATTTCTCTACGGGGTGTTGAAGCTCAGTTCCCTGGTTCACATGCAAAAACAATAAGATTTTTCTACGGGGTGTTGAAGCTCAGTTCCCTGGTTCACATGCAAAAAATCTCCTCTGCAAATGTCAATTAGGATCTGTCATCCGAAATGAAGCACGAGAGGAAAGGAAAGTGCTGCACTGAAGCGCAATTCTGAACTGCAAGTGCTGCAATTTTGCACTGCAAGTGCTGCAGCTCCTTATTTACAGCCCCTTCAGGAGTTTATCTCTCGAAGCCAGAGCTTGAAACCTGCAACTATGTTATAAAGTATATGCTTCCGACTTCCTTAGAGTTACTTTTGCTGATGAAGATCGATGGACCCACATACATTCCTCTTCAGGAAGGACTGGACTTACTGCAAAAGGAACAGAGTTTCCAAAAGAGTGAAAACGCGGAGCTAAGCTAACTCCGCGCACGGTTGAAGAAATAGCCTCGCGCTTTAAACGCAGAGGATGATGCGATAACTTCGCGTAAAGGGGGCAAGATTTCTTTCTGCTCTTTCCTTCTCTTTCAAATTCGTAGCGACTGCTAATCAAGGATAGCCTCGCAATTCATCGCGACTTCTAATCAAGGATAGCCTCGCAATTCATCGCGACTGCTAATCAAGGATAGCCTCGCAATTCATCGCGACTGCTAATCAAGGATAGCCTCGCAATTCATAGCGACTGCTAATCAAAGATAGCCTCGCAATTCATCGCGACTGCTAATCAAAGATAGCCTCGCGGATTCATTGAGACTACTAGTAAAGCCCCGCGTTTCAAGCACAGGGATGTCACAATAGAACGGCGATCTCGCCGACAAGATAAGCAATCGTCCAGAATAAACCAAGCCAAAATATCTCAGAATGGTTCTTAGAAAACCAAGAGATGAGGTTTTTACCTTCGGAAGACGCTGCATAGACTGGTTCGCCGTCGCGTCTACAGCCATCAACGCCGGCCAACTTGCGAAAAGCCAAACTCCTCTGGAGAGACATCCTAATGATGAAAATCTATGGAGAATTGAACGAAGATAAGTTGAAGATCATTCGTGAGTCACTCGAGTTCTCAGAAATTCTTCGGATGAGATGAAGAAGAAAATGAGCCGGGAGCTCTATTTAAACAGAATTTCTGTCGCTTGGTATTCGGCGTGGAAACTCAGGGTAATTAATGACGTAATTACTCATTTCACTGAAGACGAAGTGAAGCTGATTAGCTCCGCGTAAGTGAGCATAACGCGAGATAGACTTGGTATTCTAACTCCGCGTTTCAGTTTAAATATCCAAAGTATTTCGAAATCTGCTAAAGTCTAAGCCATTTTGAAAACTTTGGAGGGGGTTCTGTTGGCAGTGAAAATTTCTAAGTTAAAAGGATTTTCCACAACAGAACGCTGAGCTAATTCAATAGCCCCGCGTTTAGTTACATTAACCCTGCGTTTGAATAAAACGCGGAGATGTTTATTAGCTCCGCGTTGATTCCGCAGTTTGGCTTGTATTAGCCTCGCGTTTGAGTAAAACGCGGAGATGATCAATAGCTCCGCGTTAGCTCCGCATTTTGGTTATTTAGCGTCGCGTTTTGATGCGATTAAAGCTCCGCGTAAGCAGATAACCAGAATCTCAAATTGATTGAGATTATGATTTTGGGCTTATCCAAATACCCGAATCAAGTCTAATCAGAATTCCATCAAAACTAAGATATTTGATTGGAATCCTTGATGAATGCGAGTTCTATTTAGATAGAAACTCTTGCATTAACCTGGGGCTGTAAATACCTTCCTGGTGAAACCCTAGAGGTCTTCTTTTGGTGGTCTTCTTTTTGGCATCGGAAGCCTCCTATCGATCCTTTGGCAATTCAAGTACGCGAGAGAGCCTTGAAGCCTTTGCCGATCATCCTCTGAAATCTTGGAGAATTCAAGTTACGCACAGAGCCTTGAGTTCGTGAAGATCAGAGAAAATCACCATCTTCTTTCTGGAGTTTTTGAGAAGTTCGAGTTACGCGAGAGAGCCTTGAACAAATCAAAACCAGAGGAGATCGTCTATATTTGGCCGATATCTTTAAAAGAGAAGATTTCAACGTACCGATCATCCAAAGGAGCTGCTTGACAGATCCCATCGCCACAGATCCCACACAATTATTGTAAAAGAGAGAGATTGAAATATAAAATCCTCTCGTTTGTTATTTTTATATCTTGTTCACTTCTATTGTAATCAAAGATGTGTTCAATGGAAGGAAGCGAAGAAACTTTTGCGACGAACAGTCCCGAAGCTTGCAATTTTTTTCTCAACCTTCTTTTCAGAAGCTGGAGGAAGGCGAATGAAGCTCGGATTACTCCTAGAAAAGTTAGGCAGGAGGTATAGCAGCCACTTCTTTGGCTTCAAACTACGGGTGCCCGATGTGTGGGTGCATATATGATAATGGTAGAGCAGTTCCCAGTAAGTATCATAAGTCAAAGGATCCTGAGTCTTCAGCAGATGGAGTTCTTCTCCAGTCGGGACGTACTCTTCATATGGGATGTCTCCCATAGGCAAGCCCGAGATCTCATGCATCTCTTGGAGGGTGAAACCCAATTCGCCTCTGTAGACACTAAAAATAATTTAAAAAAAAAAAAAAAAAAAATTCTAAGTGGGCACACCCGCGGGTGCACCCGCGGGATGCAACCCGCGGGAACACCCGCGGGTTGCAACCCGCGGGGGCACCCGCGGGAAGCATCCCGCGGGAGCACCCGCGGGATGCAACCCGCGGGTGCACCCGCGGGTTGCAACCCGCGGGGGCACCCGCGGGAAGCAACCCGCGGGAGCACCCGCGGGTTGCAACCCGCGGGAGCCCCCGCGGGAAGCAACCCGCGGGAGTTCTCCCGCGGGTTGCAACCCGCGGGAGCCCCCGCGGGTTGCCACCCGCGGGAGGATTCCCGCGGGTGGCAACCCGCGGGGGCGATCCCGCGGGTTGCCACCCGCTGGTTGTTTTTCGTTGTTTTCCCGTTGTTTTATTTCCTATTTTATTTTCCTGATAATCCGTGATCCGCTTTTTCAGGAGGGAATGGAGCCGGATTTCGAGCTTCTTCGGTTTATAAAATACAGGAATTTAACGAGAGAGAGGACTTTTGACTTTTGATTTTTGGGGGATTCTTGGACTTTGGGAAGATTTCGGGCGAGCTCGTGAAATCAAAGAAAAGAGCAGAGCCATCTTCTCCTGGTCGGACGGTCAACGGAGGCAGCAACGAGACTCCACCGCCACCCGAACCCACATAAAAAAGGGAATAAACTAATATTCCCGTTCTTGTAATTCTTCGGAATTTTTGTAATCTCAAATCTTCGTTGTAATCAAATAATTTTTGCAATGGAATCAAAGATGCAATTTTCGGGCGTACAAGAACTGGCGACCACAGTGGGAGCTCCTCTGTTTACCACAGAGAATTTGGTGGCGCAGTCCGACCGGGTGCCGATTGGCTCAATGGTTGAGATGCTGGTCATAGAAGTTAACCAGCAAAAATATGAGGAATTTCTTTCCTCCTCTGATTCGGAGCCTAGGCGTCATCGCCGGGTGACGATGAAAAAAGGTGAGGCGTCATCGCCCACTGGAAATCAAAAGGCGTCATCGCCTATGAAAATTTACGAGGCGTCATCGCCCGTTGAAATTTACGAGGCGTTATCGCCCGTTCCAAAGTCAAGCCAAAAGTCAAACCAGTCCCTGACCTGCTCTCAGAGGAGAAACCTGAGGCGTAAGGCACAGCGGGCCCGCCTCAACAGTGCCTCTGGAAAATTGCGCTCGGAAAATCCAGATCAGGAAACATCGGAAAGAAAAAATTCCAAAAAATAAAAATTCCAAAAATAAAAATCCGCAGGCAGAAGTGCGGGTTGCACCGCACGGAGGCAACCCCGAGGTTGCAACCGCGGGTGGAAACCCGCGGTTCCAACCGCGGGTTGCACCCCGCGGGTGCAACCCCGCGGTTGCAACCGCGGGTGCAAACCCGCGGTTCCAACCGCGGGTTGCACACCGCAAGTTGCAACCCGTGGGTTGCACTCCGCATGAAAAATCAAGGGTTGGTTCTGGTGTCTATTCGGGCACACGCGCAGTGAGCACACAACGCACATCTAACTTTTTGGTTACTCTCTCAGATGTACCATCCCGTTCCTCTACAAATAAATATAAGGATGTGCTCATGAACTCACCTGAGGATAGATCTTCAAATTTCTCTTCGGATGAACATATTCATGATAGAATCCTCCAGATCCCGAAGAACAAGTCAGATGCGTGCGAGGCCCGCACAACTGCGCAGGCCAGCACACACTCCAGAAGAATCCGCAGAAGGGTTGGAGAACAATCTAATGCTGGAAAAGAGCTCAGCCCTGAAATATTACAAACTCTCCAGTATTATGAACCAAATTTGAGACGCAAAATACGTCAAGATGCAAATAGAGAGGAGAAGATATCTCAAGACTTGAGAGAATAGCTCAATTGGAAGAAGAACTCTGCACAGAATACTCCTCAATGCCAATGCGAACAGTTAATCTCAACTGTTCTATCAAACTGCGAGTGCCATCCGAGACGGTCCGTTTTTGAGCGGGTCACCGAACCTAAAAGAATACGGACGGTGAAAAAGGCATACTCTGGAACCGATCTACCTGTTGCCTCATCAAATATGGTTAATAAAGGCAAAAAGGTGGTCGGAAACAACCTTTCGGATAAAGAAATTACTCCAGGATCAAAAGGAGTTTCTAGCGAACCAGAGGGCGCGCTTCTAGAAGAAGTCTCTGAAAGGCTTGAGAGACAAGAAAAACGTCTCGAACAGCACGAGGAGACCATAGAAGAAATGAAACAACTTTTGATTGAGTTGCTGGCTCAAACTAGAAAGAACCAATCATCGCCGTCCATTTCTAGTCGGCAGAAAGGAAAACGGCCTGTCCAAATAAATGAAGATAGCGAAGACGAAGATGAAGAAGTGCCTCCTCATTCAAGAGAGGAAGAGGAAGTGAAAGTTATCCTCAATCCTCACGCAGAGAAAATAGAGAAGATGGAGAACCAATTACAAGCTCTTCTTCATCGCAAAAAGCTACAAGAGGTGGGGGTAGTCCGTCCCTATCCCGTAGAATGGGAGACCGTACCCTATCCTGTAAAATATAAACCGTTGAATCTTCAATCATTCGACGGTAAAGGTTCGCCGCAGCAACACATCTTCTATTTCCTCTCACAGACAGGACATCTCATGGGGAATGATCCAACTATGACTAGGATATTTGCAAGCACTTTACGGGGGCCCGCATTTACCTGGTTTATGCAACTTCCCCAGGGAACAATTAAATCTTGGGCTGATGTAGAACGTGAGTTCCTAGCCCGATTCTTTGAAGATGATACAGAAGTCTCCATATTATCTTTGCTAGCAGCGAAGCAAGAAGAAGGCGAAACGGTCAAAACTTATGTCGAGCGGTTCCGAGAACTTTCCGTTCGATGCCCACATGGCATGACGCAGGATACGCTTGTGGAAACCTGCAGACATAACTTGTTGACCGATATTTTAGACAAGATGGGTTCGGTCGAATCCAAGTCATGGAAGGATCTGCTTAAGCAGGGCGAACAGGCCGAAGAAATACTTCGACGTCTCGAAATGCAACAGGCTGCAACCGGAGACGGTGCAAACGAATCTTCATTCCATTTTTCCCGTTCAAAAGGGAAAGACATAACGGCAATGGCGGTAGAAAGTACACTGAAGCAGAAACTATGGCCAACTACAAGCAACACAGCAAAGTCGCCCAGACTTCAAAAGTAGTATTCGTTCAAGGATGAACATACTGCTACTATGTTCAATCTGCTCACCAAACGCAAGATGCTTAAATTGCCGGAGAGCAAGAGACCTGAAGAAGTAGGGAAAACTAACGATCCGAACTACTGCCTGTACCATCGGATTGTAGGTCACCCCACAAAAAATTGTTTTATCTTAAAAGATAAAATTCAAGCGTTGATTGACGCTGGAGCAGTTCAGCTCAAAGCTGAACAAAAAAGGAGTTAGAACTAACTCCGACACATTTAATGCGTGAGGTCTAAAGGTACCACTTGGGCTCACAACAATTCCCAAAAAATGGGCTCAGGGCGGTTAATTTAAACCCCCAATTAAAAAATATATATATATATATATACAAAAAAAAAATAAAAAAATAAAAAAATAAAAAAATAAAAAAAAAATAAAAAAAAAATAAAAAAAAAAATATATATATATATATATAAAAAAAAAAAAAAAAAAAAACACCCAACGCCGACAAGGCTACGGGAAGAGAATAAATTTCTCGCCAACCCCACCATGCTGGGGGTAAAAAGCATGAATCGCCCAACGCCGCTAAGGCTACAGGAAGGGAATAAATTTCTCGCCAACCCCACCATACTGGGGGTAAAAAGTATGAAATACCCAACGCCGACAAGGCTACGGGGAGAGAATAAATTTCTCGTCAACCCCACCATACTGGGGGTAAAAAGTATGAATTGCCTAACCCCGCTAAGGCTACGGGAAGAGAATAAATTTCTCGTCAACCCCACCATACTGGGGGTAAAAAGTATGAATTACCCAACGCCGACAAGGCTACGGGGAGAGAATAAATTTCTCGTCAACTCCACCATACTGGGGGTAAAAGTATGAATTGCTCAACGCCGCTAAGGCAAAGGGAAGAGGAAAAGTTTGGTATTTAAACCCAAACGAAACCCTCGACAACTCACTATGCTGAGGATAATAGCATGGCTAGCCCAACTCAAACGGTAGTTGGTAAAGGCAAAATCAAACCCGTTGATAGCTGGGGGTTTGCTAAAAATCCCACGACAAATCTGTCACAACAGTATTCTTATCCGAATATAAGAATACATCACTGTCCTAAGCTGCTAAGGCAAAGGGAAGAGGAAAAGTTTGGCATTTAAACCCAAACGAAATCCTTGATAACTCACCATGCTGAGGATAATAGCATGGCTAGCCCAACTCAAACGGTAGTTGGTAAAGGCAAAATCAAACCCGTTGATAGCTGGGGGTTTGCTAAAAATCCCACGACAAATCTGTCACAACAGTATTCTTATCCGAATATAAGAATACATCACTGCCCTAAGCTGCTAAGGCAAAGGGAAGAGGAAATGTTTGGTATTTAAACCCAAACGAAATCCTTGACAACTCACCATGCTGAGGGGAATAGCATGGCTAGCCCGACTCAAACGGTAGTTGGTAAAGGCAAATCAAACCCGTTGATAGCTGGGGGTTTGCTAAAAATCCTAATCAGATAAATCTCCTGTCACGTTAAGATTTCACCTCTGACAGCAAAACTTTTCTTGTCATTTTGCTCTAACAGAGCAAGCAACACTCCAAAATATAAGTCAAGTTAAAATCATACCTCTGACATCATAATTCAAAATCAAATGAGATAAGATCCGATTAAATCCCCTGTCACGTTAAGATTTCACCTCTGACAGAAAAGAAAATTCACACTTCATCAAGTCCAACATTACAACCTCTGATGAACGTGCTTTTGATATCGTTAAGTTGAAAATCACCTCTAACGAAAATCATCTCCTTATCAAGTTAACAGTTACCTCTGATAGTCCGATTCCAAAACTAAACACGTTAACCATCACCTCTGTTTAGTCAGCTTGTCCCTATCACGACCAGATCCTCTGAATAGGTTAAGCTCCAAGACACGTTTAATGTCACCTCTGTCTTTTCCTGATTCGTCATACTAGATGTCACTGAACGGTTAGGATTAAAATAAGCACGTTAATATTATACCTCTGCTTGACCTAAAATAAGCACGTTAACATTATACCTCTGCTTGTCCTCTAATGAGTACGTTAAAATCATACCTCTGCTTGTTATGGAATAAATAAATATATTAACAGTTATCTCTATCGACCAAATCTTTTAAAAGGTCTATAACCAAAATTAAAGAATCCAAAGTATTTCAAAATTCAGTACGGTTCAATATAGAACTTCGAAAACTTTGGAGGGGGTTATGTAGACACTAAAAATAATTATAAAAAAAAAAAAAAAATTCTAAGTGGGCACACCCGCGGGTGCACCCGCGGGATGCAACCCGCGGGAACACCCGCGGGTTGCAACCCGCGGGGGCACTCGCGGGAAGCATCCCGCGGGAGCACCCGCGGGATGCAACCCGCGGGTGCACCCGCGGGTTGCAACCCGCAGGGGCACCCGCGGGAAGCAACCCGCGGGAGCACCCGCGGGTTGCAACCCGCGGGAACCCCCGCGGGAAGCAACCCGCGGGAGTTCTCCCGCGGGTTGCAACCCGCGGGAGCCCCCGCGGGTTGCCACCCGCGGGAGGATTCCCGCGGGTGGCAACCCGCGGGGGCGATCCCGCGGGTTGCCACCCGCGGGTTGTTTTTCGTTGTTTTCCCGTTGTTTTATTTCCTATTTTATTTTCCTGATAATCCGTGATCCGCTTTTTCAGGAGGGAATGGAGCCGGATTTCGAGCTTCTTCGGTTTATAAAATACAGGAATTTAACGAGAGAGAGGACTTTTGACTTTTGATTTTTGGGAGATTCTTGGACTTTGGGAAGATTTCGGGCGAGCTCGTGAAATCAAAGAAAAGAGCAGAGCCATCTTCTCCTGGTCGGACGGTCAACGGAGGCAGCAACGAGACTCCACCGCCACCCGAACCCACATAAAAAAGGGAATAAACTAATATTCCCATTCTTGTAATTCTTCGGAATTTTTGTAATCTCAAATCTTCGTTGTAATCAAATAATTTTTGCAATGGAATCAAAGATGCAATTTTCGGGCGTACAGCCTCGAGGGCAAAAGACTGTACAAGTATCAGGATTATACAATTCCAATAAAGCAAAGAAATGGAATCTGCTTGTGGGAATGCCATGATGAACGACCCTGATGGCGCGATACAGCCCCGCATGATGAAGCTGATCTCTAAATGATTGCAGAAAAAAATTAGTCAAGACCGCCCATTCTCCTTTTGAAGAACAGTGAACCCATCCAGGGGGACAAAAATCTTGAACAGGAAACTCTCCTTGTGCAGTGGTAAAACGGTGCAGGAAAGTCTGCGCGATTATAGGAACCTCGCCTCTGGGGAGATCGTGTTTAAGCAATCCCGGCAGCAATCTGCGAAAGCTCTTCCCAGTACCACGAGGAAAAGCACCCTGAGCATTGAAGCCCCCCAACAAGACACCGTCTTGTGGCCTGTTTATGTGCCAGTCCATTCGCCTGGGCACAGAAAGGGCTGAAAGAATAAGAATGGATAAGATCTCTCCATATTGGGGAGAAACAAGTGACGACCTTCAACTTGGCGAAGCCACTTATAATCGCCATCTTCCAAGCCAGTATCGGGCATTGAAATATGGTCCCCAAACAAGAAGACAGGTTTGAGCAACGGAGACTGATTTTCTCCTTCGAAAGATGCATTGGTCATCAACTCTCGCAATGTTGAGCGAGAAGGGTGGAGAATCTTGTCTGCTCTCTCTTGGTTATCTGAAGCTGCACAATGGGAAAAGATCTGGTCAAATCTGAACTCTTTCTTCCCATCATAACCATCAGAATATCCGAAATAATGATCTTTTAGCCAAGGATTCAAGGCGTAATCAACTGCAAAAGACATCCAGATTCAGAGATAAGAAGAAAAAAATAAGAAAAAGGACTGCCTTCCAAATTTTTTTTATTTTATTTACCTCCGATCAAGGGTTCCTGCCGAACCACTATCGAACTAGAAGTTGCTCGAGAATCTTGACGACCACTGGCAGCAGTATCAGAGGAAGAAGCTTTCTTCGGCATATTTTACAGAGGGAGAAAATCCTTCGCACAGAGAATCAAAAGCTATCAGAGCTTGAAGATGAGGAGTCTGAGGAGTCCAAACGAAGAACTCAGATTTTAAATTTCTTGAGATAAGGGCAACCTCTCTTGTAAAGTGGAGGTTATATAGCCGATGATTTGACGGCCGAGATCTCTGAACAGACGTGATATCTGGCTCGAATCTCGTGAACACCTTTTCATTTAATGCAGCTCAGAGAAACGTCTCAATTCTGACACCGCAGAAAAACAACCGCCTGCCAGCCTTCCCGTAAAAGTTCGCGACCCTAATACAAAGTCGGTTTCTCCTCAAAAAATGAAGTTCGCGACCCTAATACAGAGCCGCTTTCTTCTCAAAAAGCGAAGGTTCGCGACCCTAATACAGAGTCACGCCCCTTCCGAAGACAAATTGCGATCCTAATACAGAGTCGTTTTCTATTCCAGATGAAGAGCGCGCCCCTAATACAGAGACGTGTTCCTTCCGAAGACAATTCGCAATCCTAATACAGAGTCGTCTTCTACTCAAAGATGAAGAGCGCGCCCCTAATACAGAGACGTGTTCCTTCCGAAGCGAGAATCTGCGACACTAATACAGAGTCATTTTCTACTCCAAGATGAAGGCTTGCGCCCCTAATACAAAGACGTATCACTTCTGAAGATAGTTCACGCCCCTAATACAGAGACGTGTTTCTTCCAAAACAAGAGTTCACGACTCTAATACAGAGTCGTTTTCTATTCAAAAAAAAAATGAAGGCTCGCGCCCCTAAAACAGAGATGTGTTTCTTGCAAAACAAGAGTTCGCGACCCTAATACAGAGTCGTCTTCTACTCAAAGATGGAGAGTCGCGCCCCTAATACAGAGACGTATCCCTTCAAAAGAAAGAAGCAGTAGTGGCGCTAATACAGAGTCCAGACTTCAAACAAACGCAACGAAAGTTCTAATATAGAATATTATATCCAAAGTATTCCGAAACTCCTAAAAGAATCATGAGAGTTTTGGAAACTTTGGAGGGGGTTTTGTCGGCGAAAAATTCTGGAAAAGCAAAACAGATCCACGAATTCAGAGACAGAAGCCCGCAACTCATCGGATCCGCGAATCTAAGAAACTGAGGTCCGCGAATCTAAAAAACTGAGGTCCGCGAATCTAAAAAAATTGAGATCCGCAAATCTAAAAAAATGAGGTCCGTGATCCAGGCGACGGAACATGTTCGCGAATCTAAAACTTAGATTCGCGACACTACCCATAGCTTTCAGGTGTGGGTTTAATACAAAGTCACCCGACCCGAACAAAGGGTTGCCACCTCGGATCGTGGGAATAACTACCAAACGAATGCAGCGGCGCTACTTCGATCGGGGGAATAACCACCTAACGAATATGGAGGCACTTCTCGAGTAGTGGGAGCTAACAGTCGAGCAAAATATGGCAGGACGTTACTCCAAGCCCCCTATAAAAGGCGGGAAGTGAGAGAGAAGACACACAGAGAGAAAAGGCACATAAAAAAAAGAGACAAAGGTAGACGTCTTCTCCCAAAAGTTATCCCTTGTGATCAAGAGTAAAGAGCCCCTTTTTCTTTTAGCCAACTGAGAGATATTATACGGAGTGTCAACGGAGAGCAGGATCGTCCTCTATAGCCACCTAGAAACCCAGCCTTAAATAAAGAGGAAAAGTTATCTTCCTCATCTTCTGTAAATGGGAAACCGTCTGATTGTAACCCTTTTATTGAAAATACTTCGATATAAAGAGCATGCAACTTTCATGGCGAATACCTGAGTTTGAGATGAAAACCCTTCCGAGTCATCTCAAGTACTCTTTCTTGGGTGAACATGACATACTTCCAGTCATTATCTCTACAGATTTGACTGAACCTCAGGAGGAAGCACTCATATCAGTGTTGAAAGCACATAGAGAAGTCATATACTGGAGTATGATTGATATAAAGGGGATAAGTCCATCCATAATGCAGCATAGAATTCATTTACTAGATAATGCATGACCTACAAGAGACCCTCAGTATAGGTTGAATCCGATAATGAAAGAAACTGTGAGAAAGGATATTCTTAAGTGCCTTGACAATGGGATTATCTATCTTATCTCTGATAGTGCATGGGTGAGCCCAGTTAAAGTAGTGTCTAAGAAGTCCGAAATCACTGTAGTCAAGAATGATGCAAATGAGGTTATTCCGATGCGTTTGCAGATGGGATGACGAGTTTGTATTGACTATACAAAGCTGAATGCTGCAATTAGGAAAGACCACTTTCTTTTACTTTTAATTGATCAGATGATGGAATGGTTGGCTGGACATGAGTTCTATTGTTTCTTAGATGGATACTCTGGCTATAACCAAATTCTCATCGCCCCAGAGGATAAGGAAAAGACCACATTCACATGTCCATTTGGCACCTTTGCATACAGATGCATGCCCTTTGGGTTATGCAATGCACTTGTCACATTCCAAAGGTGCATGGTGAGTATTTTCTCCGACATTGTTGAATAATTTCTTAAAATCTTCATGCATGATTTTTCTATCTTTGGAGATTCATTCCAAGAGTGTCTACATCATTTAGAATTAGTTCTCATGTGTTGTCATGAGAAACATTTGACACTCAATTGGAAAAAGTGTCATTTCATGGTAAAAAATGACATAGTATTAGGGCATGTCATCTCGAAGGATAGTATCGAAGTTGACAAAGCCAAGGTGGACCTCATCATGAATCTTCCACCTCTGTGATCAGTGAAAGATATACGTTCTTTCCTTTGTCATGTTGGGTTCTATAGAAAATTTATCAAAAACTTTAGCAAAATTGCTAGGCTTTTGACACATCTACTGGTTAAGGACATGCCATTTGATTTCACACATAATTGTCTTAGAGCCTTTGAGCAACTCAAGAAGGCGCTCACCACCACTCCTATCATTCATACGTCAGACTGGAGTATGCCCTTTGAGCTTATGTGTAACGCATCTGATCATGTTATCAGTGTTGTTCTTAGATAACATATTAATAAGTAGTCACATGTAATTTACTATGCAAGTAGGACACTCAATGATACCCAGTTGAACTACTCCACCATAGAGAAAGAGTTTCTAGCAGTTGTCTTTACACATAAAAAGTTTCGTTTCTACTTGATTGGATCACAGATTATGTTGTACACACTTTGAAATATCTATTGACTAAGAAAGATGCAAAAGTAAGACTCGTTTGATAGATCCTCTTGTTATAAGAGTTTAATCTCGAGATATTAGATAAGAAAGGTGTCGATAACCTAGTAGCTGATCACTTATCTCGCCTGCCCAATGCTCCAACTAATTCTTGCCCCATAAATGAATCATTTTCTGATGAGCAATTGCTTGCATTAATGCGTGAACCATGGTTTGCTGACATTGTGAACTATCTTGTGACCAAGGAGATTTCATCTCATTGGTCCAAGAAAGACTGATATAGATTTTTGTCCTAAGTAAAATTCTTTTATTAGGATAAACCATATATGTTCAAATGTTGTCCAGACCGGATCATACATTGATTCATACCTGACAATGAGATGCAAAGTGTCATCTCCTTTTGTCATGATCTCGCTTGTGAAGGACACTTTGGTCTCAGGAAAATGGCTGAAAAATCAACTTAATGAGCTTGATGAGATTAGAAGGGATACATATGAGAACGCTAAGATTTATAAAGAGAAAACTAAAGTATTTCATGACATTGTGATTATTCGCAAGTCATTTACACTAGGGCAAAAGTTCTCTTATATAATTCGAGACTACATTTATTTCCTAGAAAATTGAGGTCAAGATGGACTGGACTATACATAGTACGGGCGGTGCACCATCACTGTACAATCGATATCAAGAACCCTAAAATTGGTGATTTATTTAAAGTGAATGGTCAAAAATTAAACCCGTTTTTAGATACTCGAGCGAGCGATAATGTAGAGGTCGTAATATTTCACGACCCAATCTATGTGTAGCGGCATGTATTCATTTGTATATTAGAAAACATATTTTGTATATTATGTATTACTAACGTGATGCATGGTAAAAAAGAAGTGAGGGCTGCAAATTAAAACTGCAGGAAAGTGAGGGGCTAATCAAAATTTGCCATCACTATAAATGTCAAACCAACCCCAACCAGCCCTAGTTTTATCTAAAGCCAAACCCTAGTAGCCCTCAATTTCTCCCCAAAGCCTCAATTGCCTTCTTTGTTTTTTTTGTACAGATCAGTCAAGATTCTCCACTTTGAGCTCAATACAGAGGCCACCAGTAGCCATATCTCTGCCTCATCTTCCTCTTCCACAAAGTTGTGCCCCAAGTTCTCTCTTTTTGCCGCAAATCAGCGGCAAACACGGCCAATCAACGGCGGAATTTAGGAATTATCCTCTGAAACTTCAGAGGCTGTGAGATTTCTAGATCCTCTATTTACTATTAAATCAAAAAAAAAAATTGTGTGATCTCTGGTATAATCTAATAGCACGATTTGCTTGAGAAAAATACCTTGGTGAGATTTTTGTTGCATTTTCGGTATATTTTTTATCCACCATAGAAATTTTGGGATTGAATTACTTAGTATACACGTCTAATTCATTCTACTTCCAGAATTAGTAGAGGACTTTTATGCAACTTTTGCAAAATTTGATATTTCGGATAATCGCAAAACCATTAAACTTCACTAGCATGGAGAAATCCATAAAGTGCATGCAGTGGCCATCTCTGTATTCACCGGTATCCTCCTTTACCCTTGGAATCAAACCTCAGATGCGATTAAGGAATATCTTACACAGATGGATCCTAATTACAGAGTGACACGTGATAGAAAAATCAGCAACAAGACACTTTATCGCAATGTACATGCAACTTGCTGCTGAATCAACACTAATATAATGGGGATTACACACATGTCATCATTTTACATACCTACATTACACATTGTTGATTGCATCATGCGTCAGGACACTCATTTTTGTATGTGCACACAATTAGTCGACACAATTATAGATGCTAAGATGCGGTCAAAAATTAGTTTGTCTCTGTCGTGTCTGATTACACAATTATGTTATGGATTTATGTCTGGTGCAAAGTTTGATGCATATGCACTCTCATGTGTGTTCATAACCGTTGAGCACATATCAGTGACATATCACACTACTGTTCCAAAGGATTGAAACATAAACACAGTCGATGAAAACATATATGCCACTGAATTAACATAATAGGAGGAGGATGACGCCTTATTTTACCAAGACTTGCCAGTAGATCCCACTGAACAAATTAATATTGTCTGGTGTGGTCTTAGAAAAATTTAACGTCGATTGAAATAAATTGACCATGGAGAGACTTATACTACACGTGCATGTCGTGCACCCGGAGAGTCGCGTAGAAGGTAAAGAGACGATACCAATGATTTGTGTTTGCGGGCAAACACAAGTTTAGGTGTGGGGGAGTGGTTTGTGTTTTTCTAGAATTTTTAGTTTTTATTCTAGGTTTTTATTTTATTTTTAGATTTTTGGGTTTCTTTATTTTACACTTTGGGTAGTTTTTAGGGTAACTAACTAAAAAGAAAAAAGAAAAAAAAAGTAAAAAAACTGAAAAAAATTTATTGTATATTTTCTTCAATAAATTTAACTTAATTACAAATAAAAGAATAAATTTAGATTTGAAATTTAATAGGAGAGTATATTGGATGATACACTAAGGATTTTATATAACAGATTAAAATTCGAAAAATAAATACCGCTAATAGTAATTTTATGGTAAGTATACATCTAGTTTTTACTTCATAATAGTTTATTAGATTAAGGACAAAAATAATAATGATTGAGTAGTCTTCTCTCTCTAAAAAAAAGAAAAAAGAAAAAAGAAAAAAGGGGATGAGCCTGGTATTTAAGGCAATAGTCTCAGAAATGAAATAATTGAGTATGATCCGAGTAATCGGGTACTTTGCGCCTAAGCAAGCGTGAATTTCGCATGAAAGGTGAAATATTTGAGAAAAAAAGAGAAAAAGAAAAAATTGTTTAGAGAGAGGAGATAAATCATGAGTTAGAGTTGGAGTCCGAATTCGAAGTAGATTATCACACGTACACGTAAATGTATAGAAACCAACGAATTATTTATAAGTGGGTATTGAAAGATAGGATTTGAATTTTTAATTAAAATGATATGTGTATTTGATATATACTTAACTTGAAAATTGATAATCTAAATGTGTTCTTGAGTCTGTATATTAGTGAGATTAATTGAAGAAAATATAAGAAAAAGATTTTTCTTCTGTTTAAAATTTTTCTTTTTCTTAATTTTTTATTATTCTTATTTTTCTTTTTTTTATTTCTTAATCTATTTTCTTCATAAATTTTGTGAGTATATTCACTGCAAACCCTCACGAGACACAACTCATCCATTAGGGTAAATTAGGAGTTTAACGGCTTGCTATACGTACTAAGTGCAACCGTGATTCCTACGAAAGTGAGTTAGAATTTTTTTTAAGTCTAGATTTTGCTCGAGGACTAGCAAAAGATAGGTGTGGGGGTATGATTAGTGCCATGTATTGCATATTTATAGCCTCCATATTATCTATTTTTGTATTTAAATAATACTACTTGGGTATTTTTAGTGGGTTTTTTAGGTAAACCTATTCCTACAAGAAAATTGTATAAACTCAGAGCCGGATTTGAAAACCAAACTGTAAGGGATGAGGGATGTAATTTTTTACTCAGAAATTATTAAAAAAAATTAGAGTTTGCTGAAGGGATGAGGCCCGCCATACTGACTCCAAAGGTAACCTTTACTGTTCATCAATATTCTTAGGTAATCTTTTTCTAATTGCTTTCTAGATAAATTAATCTTGCTTTCTAGTGTAAAACTTTAATTGTTTTATAGGAAAAATATGATTTTACTAATTAGAACTATGAGTAGCTAATTTAGTCTAGTTTTAGGATGTAGATGAAACTAAGAATACACCATGTAGTTACTCTCTAGTGTTTTCTTCCTAAATATAATAAAGATAAGATTTTTTCAATGAAAAGATTAAAATATAATAACTCATAGATTAATATTTTGATAAGTTATACTTGAGTTAGATTTCTTGATAGCCTATACTTAGTTAGGGTTTGAGGATGTTACTTTTTATCTTTGTCATAGAGTTATCTAATGATTTAGTTTATTTTTATGAGAAGTTGTATTTTTGATGCGTTATACTTACACACCACTTGATAACACATGTTTAGAATATTTTTAGTAAAGATTAAAACTAAAAGATCAATTTTTATCATAGAAAGAAGATAATAGAAGTAATACATGGTTGGAAACTAGTGGATTCTATATTCTAGCATAATTAGAATATCTCAAATCTAACTTAGAATCCATAGTTAATCCATTAGGACTAAAGAATTGGTAAGAATAGCAAAACACCTTAGATTCCTATGCGAACAACCTGTTAACTCTACAACTAACATTGTGCGGTTGCAGTAGATATTTCACATCAAGCTCCTGCACAGAGCTTAGGAGCTCGCTACTGAGAGCTCTAGAGCTCTCTACAGAGTGCTACACAGAGAGCTCTCTTGTTCTCTGCTTTTTTCCTTAAATTAATAATTAATTAGACAATCAGTCAATTTTTCAGAGAGCTCTCAATTAGTCAATTTTGCATGAATATTTAATAACTATTTTTATTTTTTTCATATTAAGCAGTTAGTACAACTTCAAGTTTTCGGTGTATAATGGAACTCTGAATCTCATATCTGAATCCATTTGTAATTAATTTGGAAAACAAAATGTTAATTTAAATTTGTGATCATGTTATGTAATTTAGCTTGCTATATTATTTCTATTTGTAATCATGACTATGTCTTGTAATTTGACTTGATAACTTTCATTGCGGTATGTAGTTGTTGCTTGTAACTTGCTATATTATTTTAGTTTTGTTATAGTTGTTGTTTATTATGTAATTATATTATTTTGTTTGTTGTTGTGAAATTATTTTTTATCAGGCAATCTGATAAGTTATTTTACAGGAATATAAAAAAATTTGCTCCAGATTTATTGGACAAGCTGAAATTAATATGGGTTATAGAATTTTTTTAAATTTTTCTCCCATATTTTCTTGCCCAATTACTATTTTTTTTTAAACTGAGCCAATTCTGGAGCCCAGCAACTCTGGAGCCCATTTTTTTTTTTTTTAAACTGGGCCAATTCAGAAAGTCCAATTTTTTTTTTAACTCAAGTGGGCTTCTGGGCTGCAACCCAGAAAACCGAACTGAACTTTTAGTTTTGGTTATTGGTGGAGTTCGATTGGTTCGGTTTCAGTTTTGTAAGTTCAGTTCAGTTTTCGATAGGATTTTTTCTACCCAAATCCGAACCGACCTATATTCACCCCTACTCCTCAATGGATCATAATTGGATTCTTCCTCTCTCCATCGCTTCCACCATCTTCCTCCTCAATATTGTTTCCTCCCCCTCCTCTCCTACTTCCTCCCCAAGTTAGTCAAATCTAGATTGCATTTGTTCTCCACTAACTTGATGAATCTTCCCCCCTCACCTTGCCTACCTCATCTACAGCTTCTCCAGTAGCATCGGCTAATCATTAGGACTATTCAAGCTCTATACCATCTTCAATGTTGAGTCACTATCTTACCAACAAATAGAAGTTAATGAGAACAAGAAGAAAACTAGGGGGTGTTTGCCATCAACGAGGTTGAGGGAAAGAGAGTAATTAGGGAGAACAAATCAAGAGAGTGTATATTGGTTTAAGGTATTTGGGAGAAGAGAGGGAGAGAGAGGGTACTGGGTTCAATTTATGATAACAAAGAGCAACTAGAGAGAAAAGATTGAAAGATAGGATGTTGGGTTGAGTTTACGTAGAGGAGAGAGAGTATGAATTGACTTTATTAAATAAGAGAATAATTAGGAAAAAGAGATTAAGAGAAAGCATTTTGAGTTAGTTATTAAGGAGGGAGAGAGAGAGAGGGAGAACAAGCTGAGAGTAATAATGGAAGAGAAGGAATTGAGTTTATATTATGATAGAGAGAATAATTAGGGAGGAGAGATTAAGAGATAATGTTGGGCTGAGCTATTAGAAAAGAGAGAAGGAAAAGTGATAAAGTTGGGTTTAATTTATGATAAGTGATAAGAGAGAATAAATATGGATAAGAGATTGAGGGAAAGAGTGTCGGATTGAGTTATTAGGAAGGTGGAAGCGGGAGAGAGAGGTGGATTTGGTTTATAATGTGTGTGTGTGTGAGAGAGAGAGAGAGAGAGATTAGGGAGGAGAGATGAGCATTTGGGTTAGATATTAAGATAGAGATTGAAGATGTGGATATAACTGGAAAAAATAAACAAAAGGTTAAGTTAGAAGGATTCCTTTGGCATTGGATAGAACTTAACCTGAGGTACTAAACTTGAGTAACTTAAGGGTTTCAAGGGATTAATTTAAAAATATAAAGATTTGAGGGGCTGATATAAAAAATACGGAGGGGAATTTCTAAATGAGCACACAATTTTTTCTAATGAGCCCACTTCACAAATTTGGTTAATATAACAAGTTTGCCATCAATTTTTTGAACATTAATATCCTTGTCTTCAACCTCCATCCCATTTCTGTTTGGGGTTAAATCTTGGATAATATCATATATCATCTGGGGATAGATTTTGGACGGTATTATTTAATATCCGGAATTAGATCCCGAGTGATATATTTTCCGTCCGGAATTAGACTCCGGACTGCATTATTTTTCATACAATAAGTGCGGGGCTGCGAGTTATCGAACAAGGAGAGTGCGGAGGAGTGGGGCGGTGGGGCTAGGATAGCAGGGCTAAGGCACAAAGAGATGAGAGATGGAGTGGTGGAGAGTGGGTTTTGGGAACGTGGTGTGCTTATTGGAGAACAAAGAAGAAAGGGTATTGAGAAAAAGTATGGTATGCTCACTAGGAAAAACCCTATTTTTTCAAAAACTATGGTGTGCTCACTAGGAAAAATGGGCTCAATAGGAAAAATGGTGTGCTCCTTTAGAAACTCCCTTAAGTGATGGGTATAAAAAAAATGGTTAATTACACTCCGACTCCCTATAGTATCAGAGGTGTATAACTTATTATCCCTGAAGTCTGAAATTCTCACTTAGCGCCGTGGACTGTTACCAAAATTAGTCAACAGATAAATATTTTCACCCCTTTAAAACTATACTCCTTTTATTTAATTCTATTGTTGCCCTCATTTCCCTCCTTGAGAGCCACACTCCCTCTCTCCCTCCCGTCCCTCCCTCTCTCTGTCTCTCTCTCTCTCTATATATCTTTCTCCCTCTCCTCCCATCTTCTTCCTTGATTGAATCTTTTTTCTTATAACGGCCAAGGAGGTACTCCCACTTCTCCTAGTGTCCCATATTTGTTTTTTTTGGCTGTGTTTTGTTTTTTCATATTTGCCATATGTTTAAGTTTTTATTTTCATCACATTCAGAAAGAAATTAGGTAGTGTTGCTTATATTTGATGAAGTGAATTTTCCTTGCAAATATTGATTTTGGATTTTAATGCATTCTTTCTTTATGTTCAGGTTTGAGTGATGATGACGTCGAGTTTTTTCTCTTATTCATCGTTACAAAAGCTTGATTTGTAGATAGAAAGGTTGTGGAAGCAATGTTAGCCTAATAACTTGAAATGGAAATTCCAAAGTGTAAATGCGGTGTAAAGTTGAAGGTAAAAACCTTATGGACAATGAAGAACCTTGCCAGTGTTTTGGGTTATATTCGTTCCGAACGTGCAATGATTGGGTATGGCTCGATAAAGAAGGAGCACCCCCATATGCAAAAGAAGTTTTGAATATCTAATTGATATGTATGGGAGAGGTAATCTTCAGCCAGGCCAAACATTAGAGACTCCGAGCAAAATGGTTCACGAGAGAATCTTGTTGGTTGGTGTATTAGTTGGGTTTTTTTTGTCATGTTGTCTTGTGTTACTAGCCAAATGAAGTTCCCATTGAGTATGTTGTATCAATATGGAAGCGAGGTTATCAAATATTTATGTATGCTGTAACCCCATTTATCCTATCCAGTCCAGTATTTATGATGGATAATGTCCACACTGAAATTGTTGTATCAATTCAGGTATTGTTGCATATCTCATGAAATAGTGGATGAACGCTTAATCAATGAATCATGGATGGACACTCAAGAGTTTATGCGCAATTTATTTTTCAGAAAGTGCACAACAATGCTGCTGCTGTGCAAGCAGCACTGCTACTTACACATCAACAGTGCTATATATACAAGAACAACAAAACATATACAGCAGAATAAGCATCAATCAAATAACATATACAGCACTATCAGCATAAACAAATAAAAGAAGCAAATAACAGAAGAAGTGTGCATAAACAAATATGTCATATAAGATCCTTCGGCAACACAACAAAATATCAAAGACAAATAATCCATACAACCAAAACTTAATAATTCTCAACAAGAGTAACACATATTTAGTGATGTCAACATAGTGTTACGCACTTAACTTACACAAGATTACCTCAAAATATTCCACTACATTACACCACATAATAAGTTCACAGTATAGAGTTCAAACAACATCAATTTGTATCCATAAATGTTACATTTCAACCCACTACATCAATGTCAGCAAAGTTCATATGTCTAGACTTCAAATTTGTT
The DNA here is from genome assembly GCA_036321105.1 of Dracaena cambodiana. Lineage (NCBI taxonomy): Eukaryota > Viridiplantae > Streptophyta > Magnoliopsida > Asparagales > Asparagaceae > Dracaena > Dracaena cambodiana. The sequence goes on from JAYEPQ010000018.1 coordinate 9,411,144, forward strand.
TTCCTGTTTTGTTAGTTTGTCACATTCATCAAAGCAACATGTAAGAAAAATAATTCATATGAAACATATAAACATAGGTATATTGATATTATATATTGATACTTGGCTGAGCTATGGGGAAGAATAATTTACCTCTATGCCGTTAGTTAAGAAAATCTTACATTCAAACATCAATTTCTTTTTTGTTGCCTGTCTACTACTTTGACCTCTCTGCAATGACAAAAGACTATATGTATTAATGGGCTATGACATGATAGAGGAGTTTGACAAGGGTTAAGAAAGAATTAAAAATATTAATGAAAACCACTTGCATGGACTACAAACCGTTCCGTATCTTCTGCCCCTCCCACTGCGAATCCACTTCTAGGAGGAACCACTATTATTCTACTCAAATCCCTATTTGATCTTGAAAGAAAACAAACCATTGTCTTCGGTCTTAATTTCGAAACCGCACCATGTTGCACACCTCTCTGTGGGAGTACTGTCCGTTTGTGTTGTTGCTCTGGTACTGTTTGATGTTGATTTGGTTGTTACTGTCTGTTCTCTTGCTCTGGCACTATTGTTGTTGCTTGTTCTCTTGTTGCTGACTTCCCCTTTCTTGCAACAGGAAGTTTCGTGCGGGGGTTTCTTTTTCTTTTCCTACTTGGCTCCTCATATGGTCGTTGGATATCCCTGTGTCCCTTCTAATTAGGTTCACTAGTTGCAACCATGTAATATCGGGGTCTTCTCTAATAACATTTAAGTATTTCCTCGCATAAAAAGTAGATGTTGCATTTCTATTGGCCTTCGCCAATATACACGTGTGTCTACCATTGTATGTCTTGATTTGAAATACAACTTGGTCCTGATCCAATGAGGCATGGACTCTCCACTTGCATGTCTCCTGAACACATACTACAGTCATTCTTGCCCTCTCATTTTCTACATATCAGTATTCGTACCCTTTATTCAAAGAATCATACCTGAGGGCCTCTCAAAACTAAACATTATTTGTAAATTCCAGTGTAATGCATAGTTCAAGGTGACGCATGTTTTTTCAGCATCAAACTCCAGATATCGAGCACGCTTCTTTCTCTGTTGTTCATCCTCTGAGGAATTACATGCGCTCCTCAACTGGTGGCTGTCAAAATTTTCTGAATCAACATATGTTTCTCCTATATCAGAATTGTTATGCGCAGCTGAAACATGTAAACAAACAATAATTTGTCAAGTTTAACATATGTATCAATGTAATAAAACATTACTCTCTAATAAAACACTACGATCTAAAGTAATCTCTAAAGTAAAGTGAAATTACACGTAGTCTCATTATTGGCCCAAATTCCTCTATGGGAATCTTCATAATCTATGAAAATTTCCTCCTTCGACTCCCCAAACAAACAAATAGGGTTGCCACTCTTTTCTGCCTCGCTGGTGTTCATACTTTTACCCTCCTCTTCCACCCATTCACCATCTAATATACTATCTTCAATCTTTTCTTCAACATTCTTCTTAGCTTCATTATTGGAGGTTTCCACTACAAGTATCTTATCAATTAAGTGCTTAACATACATGTGAATCTCTGTGCAAGGTTGATAAATTCTAACCATTTACATAACCCCACTATCGTCATTTACAACTTTTCATCCATCATCCTTGCGTGTGCCGAGGAGCTTATAGTGCAATATGAACCCACCCTCATATTTCAATTTTCGTACAATATCTCCTAATCAAACCACTCAAAGAAGTTTGGGTCAATATCCTCAATAACATCATCTTTTCCCCTTGATATGAAATCATTTCACTATTTACAAATAACCCCGTAGTGAACACGAAGGTCAAAATTATCACTTGTCATATGTCAACAACATTTAACATAACAATTACACTAAGAATAAGTTAACAATTAAAACACTAATCACCCACTATTAACTAATCCACTATTAACTAATGAAGAATAAGCATACACTGCATTTAACATAACAATTCCACTTTGCTGGTTTATTCAAAAAATCAATATGCAACCAATATAATAACCCTAAGATTCTACATGTATATAAAACATTAGGTTAAAAGCACTCTATTAACAAATTGTTGTGGATGTTGATTTGAATTTTCACGTGGCTAGACCTTTTTGGGACCTTAACCACTTCAATCCAATGCCCACATGCTCTAAAAATGTTCCTATCTGGTCCAAACAAACCCAACACAGTAACACGCTATTACCACACTTAATTTTGTCGAAGAAAAATTCTAAAAAATTAGAACTTTGCATATATAAAAGCTTAATACACCGCTGTCTTTCCCAAATCACGAACTATCCTCTTCGAAAAACGCCAAGTTTGGGTCACCACAGTTAGCCCCGTCGATTGTTCACTGTGAAGCCGCCACCGAACAACTTCAACCCTCCGCCGACACCACCCAAGCTTGCCGCCGATCGCACCCAAGCACCCTAACTCACGGATCGCATCCAAGCACTCAAACTGCCGATCGCACCCAAGCCCGCCTTGAACCCTCTGTTGTGCTGCTGCCGTTCGCTCGAAGCCGCCGCCGTCCGCAATAGCCCTAGTTTTGTCGCCTGACGCCCTAATTTCACCTTGATTGAATTAGATGAGGAAGTAAGCGAGGAGTCCCGATTTCCCTCTCTATCTCCACTAAATTTGATCAAGGGCAAAACTGATATTTTACCACACGTACGCATCACGTGACCCAATCCCAAACAGCCATTAAACTCCATTAGCTATTCCAGAAGGCTAAGTGAGAATTTTAGACTTTAGAAATAATAAGTAATATACCCCTGTATTATAGGAATATGAGTATAATTAAACCAAAAAAAACCAACAGCATCCGACAGGGGAACAGTTCCATATTCTGGTTTTCAAGAACAAAATAATCCCGTCTTATTCTCACACTCCCCATTCAACAACAAAAACCCTTTCTACTTTCTGGGAGTTTCCAAAGGAGCACACCATTGTCCTCAATGAGCCCACTTCGATCCGGGCTCAATACCCAGACCAAAAATACACTAGTGGGCTCATTAAGTATAGTGGTGTGCTCGTTTGGGAACTCCCCTACTTTCTTGGGTCAAACTTAAAATAATCCGGCGTGCTTTTAACAAGCTGAAGCTCGTCTCTCCCACTCCACGAAAAGGGAAAAGAAAATTCGAAGAAAGACTCTGAGAGAAAGCCAGGCCGCCATGGCGTCACCCCTCCCCTGTCCTCACAATCCAAAGCAAGAAGAGAGAGAATCTTCGCTCAAGAACTCGTCTTTCCTCTCTCGCGAGGAAGTCCTCAGCCGTCGATCTTGGCGGGCGAAGGCCCTCTACAAGCGATATAGAGCTCAGTACTGGGCAATGGCGGAGGAGATTAGGTCTAAGCACCGGCAGTATTACTGGGATTACGGAGTAAGCCCCTTGGAGAATGAGAACAGGGTTGGAGATGGGAACGAGGGGAACAATGAGGGATGGGGGGAGAAATCGAAGGTGGAAAGGGATAAGATAAAGGTTAGGGTTCGGAGCAAGTGCGCGGCTGGGGGTTGCAAATCGAAGGCCATGCCGTTGACGAGGTTTTGTCACCTGCATATCTTGGCGGATCAGAAACAGGTGTTATATAAAGGCTGCGTCTTTTTTACGAAAAGGTTTGGATTTCTTCCGATTTGGTACTTTTTTTTAAAGTTCAAGATAATTACATTGTTTATTACATTCTTCTGCTGATGTATTAGAATGTTTTGGTGATTCTTAATTTGGGTTTTGGTTACTTTTAAGATTGGCATTGTTAATTTCTTACTTTAATTAAACTTTTCATGTTCAGTTTAGTTACTCTGAAGTAAGGAATGACTTTTTGCTTGTAATGTGTCTAAGAACAACCCCTTTGTATCAATTGGCCATCATAAATCTTGACAAGTTTATGATTTGTGTAATTCTTGGATTAATATTTAGAAAATGCGTGGTCTTGCCATCCTGTTCAAAGGTCTGTTGCTCCTATATTCAAGTTCTTTAACTATTCGAATCGAAGTGGCTTTTGTTCTGAGCCACTCTCCAATGTAGTGAAGCTAGGTGAAATTACATTAGTGGAGGAGAAATAACAGTGATCAAAAGAAGTGCGGCACAAGAATGTGTTTGTGATGGTGAATGGCTCTTGTTTAGCTTACTAGTCGTTGCTTTAGAAGGACATGCATGACTGGTAATGTCAACATATAGTTAAAGCACAGTGATTTTGTTTTGCAGACACTGAGATGCAAAGTTGTTTCAAACCTTCTTGAAATCCATTTCAGATTCTGTGGAATTCAGATACTGACGGTGACTTGTGAATTGCTCACCTTGTTCTCTATTTAATAATTTCATTGGTGCGTAGAAGACCTGGCCGGGTATATTGGTGTGCAGTTGCTAACCATTGTTCTAAATATCAGCCATGACGAATGATATATACCGATATGATAAAAAAATTTGATATTGGTTCATATTCCTGATATGCCATCCGATATTTCGCTCTTCGATATGAAAATTGTCCATCTGATACGATAACAAACATCCAATATTTAGAGCCTTGTTGCTAACATTGACTTGTGCTGCAGACCACTGCACTTTCCTTCATAAAATTGCTATATCCAGACATCTTTAGTAGCGACTTCATTAACCATTCTGAATTGCTTAATAGGAAATACGCTTCCTTGGGCTTGTATAGTGTTAGCATATTGCTCGGCTGCTAGCTTTAGCCTATTTTTCCAACTCAGTTAAGGATGACATGCAATAATTGAATATTTTGTAAATTCATTTCCGAGGTGCTCTCAGAACTTTGTGTGGAAACTGATATTAAGGCGATTCAGTTGTTAAAAAAAAAAAAAAAATCAAACCAAAAAACAAAACTAAGATCGAAATGTAACTGAAATGGTCATTGTTCACAGTATATTGCTATCACTGCATGGTTTGTTCCCAACTGGTTTTACAGAACAATCTTTCTTATGAGTCTGACCTAGTTTGGCACCCTTTCTTGTAGAGCTTCATAGACTCTCCTATACATCCTGTTTAGGGTTTCCAGTCATGACATGTGGCTCCCTTTATTCCACCTCCTCCCAATTCCTGAAAAGGTCAACCAAATTTCATATTGTTTACGAGTACAACCATCTGTACTATGAACCTTCAAGTTAAAGTATTTGGTAGTTTCCATCAAATTTATGTTAGGCTCCTTTCTAGGGTTTTAAACAATTCCCTTGTATTTATGTATGAAATCTCAATTCTTCTTGAGTGGATAAACTCTTGTCCTCTCTTTGGGCTACAATTTAACTGTCTTTATTAAAAAAGCCCCATGTAGTCTTTGTCAACATCGCTACAATAACAACTAAGCATTTTATCCCAAGTACTTGGGGTAGGCTACATGAACCAAAAGAGAATCGTGTCGGATTGTTCACACGGATAATCCATCTCCATTCATTTTGTCAGATGATAATCATAATCAAAACTCAATCTATTTTATTATAAGTCAGATAATACATATATTTATAGGTGTTCCAACATCAGACAAACTACTCAACAAGCAATGTAAGACTAAATCTAAAACTAAATTCTAATACAAAGTAGTAGTCTAATTGAATTGGTGAAGTGATTGTGGAGTCGGAGTCAGAATCGAAATCGGAGTTAGAGTTAGAACCATAGTCTAATCTAACACTCGTCCTCAAGTTGGAGTATAAATATCAATCATACCCAACTATATGGATTAGAGAACACTGTTGGCGATGCGATTTTAGTTAGAATATCAGCCAATTATTCTGACGAATGAATAAACGGAGTACATATTAACTTCTTTACTAAATTATCTCGACCAGATAACAATCTAGCTCTATATGCTTAGTACAATCATGAAACATTGGATCTTGAGCAATGTAGATGGCAGACTGAATATCACAGTATATAGGCATGACTTTTTGGTTTGAAACCAAATTCAGTCAATAAGTTTTTTTAGCCATAACAACTCACACTAGTGTGTGCCATTACTCAATACTCTGCCTTAGCAGAAAACCGAGCCACTATATCTTAATTTTTACTCTTCGGGGTGACTAGATTATCTCCAACAAAATGTATATCACTTTTGTCCCTTGCATATCCAACATCTGAAAAGTAGAGATTTGAATATGTCCATAGTTTTTATAAAATAACCCCTTTATAGGAGAACTCTTCATATATACCAAAACTCTCAAAGCAATTTTCCAGTATCGTCCTTTGGTTTATGCATGAACTGACTCAGTAACCCAACAATAAAAGAAATATCAGGTTTGGTGACCACGAGATAAATAAGTTTGCCAATTAATCTTCGATACTATTTGACATCCTTACAAAGCACTTTCTTCACTCCATACGTCTAAATTTGACTCAATTGGAGTATTAGTAGGTTTACACCCATATAGACAGATCTCTTCCAAGAGATCTAGTGCATATTTTCTCTGAGAGAGAAGTAACTCATTTATGATAAACAATCTCAATTCTAAGAAAATATCTCGGTCTTCCCATGTCTTTAGTTACAAAATATTATTTGAGATAACCTTTTATCTCAGTCAAAACTGGTATATCACTTCCATTTAGTAGAATGTCATATACATATATAACAAGAAGGATAATACCAGAAATAGTATGTCGGACAAAGACAGAATGATTATAGTGACAATGCTGAAATCTTGGAGGTTGTTCCATATACACTTTCTCTTGTAGATTAGCATATAAGAAGTCATTTTTAACATTCAATTGGAACAATGACCAATCGAGATTTACAACAAAAGAGAAGAGGATGCGAATGGAGTTGAGTCTGGCCACAGGTGAGAAAGTCTCAAAGTAATCAATACCATAGATTTGGAAAATACCTTTCGTAATAAGGCGAGTTTTATAGCGGTCAATTGATCTATTCAGCTTGTACTTGATAATGTATATACCCAATGATAACCAACAATACATGGGTCAGGAAGAGGAGTGACCAAACTTCAGGTTTCACGAGGGACAAGGGCCTGCATCTCATCCGTGGCCGTCTACCAAGTAATGACTAACAATGCTTTCTCAAATGATCTGGGTATAGAAACAAAAAAAGAGAAAGGGTAAACTGACAAAATATTAGGTTTGGTTTTCATAGGAAACAAATCGAGAAATATGATGAGTAATAATATAGCGTTTACCCTTCTGAAGAGTAATAGAAAGATCAGAAATAGAAAGAGAAAAAGGTTGCAGATGTTGAGGACTGCAGCTGGAGAAGTCAGAGGTAGTGAGCTTGGAGAAGGCACTTTATGATGGTGAGAGAATACCAACAATAATTTCTTAGAAGGCATTTTTTCAACCTCTGTATGAGGCACCGATATTTGCTCAATCTCAGTAGTAGACACATGTAAAGGTAGATGAAGAGAAGGAACAAACTGGTTGGTTGATGTGGAAGTGAAGTATGGAATTGATTCAAAGAAGGTAACATAAGCAGACAAAATACTTTCTAAATGCCGGATCATAGCACTTATACCCTTTTTGTGACCTGAAGTAGCCAACAAATACACACTTGATAGCACGGGAGATAACTTGTTTAAATGAGGAGTCAAATCTTGAACAAATATGTATACTCAAATACTCAAGGTATAAGAGGAAATATAAGTTTATTAAGATAAAGACATGAAAATGGGTTTTTACCATGCAAGATAGAAAATTACATCATATGAATTAAATGACAAGCACATATAACAACATCGGATAACAAATATCTTGAAATATGAATGTGGATCATTAAGACACGAGCAACATCTACATTATGTTAATGTTTTCTTTCAACAACACTGTTTTTTCTGGGACGTGTGAGAACAAGTTGTTTGATAAATAATTTCATTATTAGCACAAAACAAGGAAATATTAGCTTTCATATACCCTATAGCTTATCAGTGCATAAAACACAAATATAGGTAGAAAATTAATTTTTTATTTCTTTATAAAATGGTTTAATTGTACTAAAAACATGAGACCTATCTTTTAATAAATACATCCATGTCATGCGAGAAATCATCCACAAAGAAGAAAATATCTAAAACCCTTGAAAGAGAGGAAACTATATGAACTCCAAATATTAGAATGAATTAACTCAAATGGAAAACTACTACGTGGATTGACTCTACTATGATATGGGGCACGGTGATATTTACCTAGCTCACATGACTCACAATCTAATTTAGATATCCAGACGTAGTGTGTAAAACGATACGAAGAATTTGAAGAGAGAGATGCGCAAGGCACTGATGCCACTGTAAAATGGAATCCAAGGAGTAGGCAGCTAATCCTATAGATGATATCTCATTTAGATAGTATATCTCTCTTTGCTTAGTCCTATATTAATTATCATACCAGTCTGGATATCTTGAAAAACATAGTAAGTAGGAAAGAACGTTATAGAACAATTGCTAATTTTGGTAATTTGGCTAATAGATATTAAATTGACAAGAAATTTAGGAACAAATAAAAAATTATTAAGAGTTAATGAATTTGTAGCATGAACTGTTCCATCACCAACTACCTTGGTAGAGGAACTATCAACAATATTGACGGGAGGGTATTTGTTGAAAAATGTAGTGAGGCAAATTTATTCCTAATACCTGTAATATAGGAGGAAGTTTCAAAATCGATAATCCATGGTCAACTAAAAGAGGCAATAGGTGCATTATTACCTGATAAAGATGCATGTGCAGCATAATGACTAGCCACAATGGACTGAAAATGGAGAAGTCTGTTAAGTTCAGCTTATGGAATCTAAACCATCGGAGAGGATGTTAAAGTGCCAGTAGAATTTATTGTTGATAAAGTATCTTTTGTTATAGATACAATACCTAATGGATTAGAAAAACCAGTCTAAAAGTTGCATATCATAACTTGTGCCCATTCTGATTTTCATGCTTCTTCCAGTAGTATGCAGATGTATGATTTTTCTTGCCATAATAATCACATCCTCGGGATCCTCTACCACCGAGTCTCGACCACCACAACTGCGACCTCCTGAATCACGACCATGGCCTCGTCCTCAACCAGAAAATATGGCAGAGTGGTCATTGGAGATAGGAGGTTGAGTTGTTGATATTGTAGGTCCAGTAAAAATACAAAAAACTCTAGAATATGTTACTGTCAGTGATAGAACACTATCACTAATAAGAATTTGACCCCTCACCTTTGTCAGTAAAGAAGAATCCAGGTCGGAGAGGAATTTGGCAACAACGAGATTTTGACAATATTATCTAAAAGTATTAAAATCCGTAACCAGAGGTTGGTAAATCTCAATCTCATTCAATGTGCCTCGGAGAGCATAATAATATTCGGACAGACATGTCTTGTTTGAGAGTAAACAAACACTTATATAGATCAAGAACTTTTGATATATTTTTCTCATTTCCGTAGACTTTTTTAAAGGTGTTTCATATCTCTTTTGCAATTTTTAAGAATATTATACCAGAATTTACCTTCTCCATACTATTAAGGAGCCATGTAATCACGCAATAGTCGTTAGCAAGTCAATCTGAATAGATAAGATCGTTTTCGTTTGATGGATCATTCAGTAAATGCATAGTTTTCCATTGAGCACCAACAAACACCTTGAATGACTGATCCCATAAAAAATAATTATTACCATTCAACTTAACATCAGTAAGATTTTTTTGAAAATAAATTATGAGCCATGGTGGTAACAATAGGGGTAGCAAGAGTAAATGAATCACTTGAAGTGGATGATGCCATAGAAAGAGGCTTGAGAATACAACTTACAGAGAGGTGGTTTTAGCTGAAAGAGCTAATTTAGGTGTAAAAAAAACTTGCAGTCGAGGAAGTAGGTGAAGAATTTAGACTGTTGTTGAGCAGAGGAGAGATTCTATCACTCAATCAGAACCAATCAATTGATCAAGCTCTCGATGGCGGCTGAGCTTCTCAATGTCTCAGCAACGCTCTTGATGGCTCTCTCAATAGTTGCTTTGGTGTTTCGAGGCATGCAAGTGGGTAGATTGGTTTTTTCTGAGTGGATGGTTGAGATTTATTTCTCAAGCCATCTCTGATACCATGTCAAATAATAATCAGAATCAAAACTCAATTTATTTTATTATAAGTCAAAGAATACATATATTTATAGGTATTCCAACACCATACAAATCACTCAATATGCTATGTGGGACTAAATATAAAACTTAATCCCAATACAAGATAGTAGTCTAATTGAATTGGTGAAGCGATTGTAGAGTCGGAGTCGGAATCAGAGTTAGAGTCAAAATCAGAGTCTAATTTAACACATTTCAATCGAGTAATATGTCCTCATTTAAACCTCTAGAATCCATATTTTTTCGTACCACCTCCATCAATATTTTCTTTGGCTTTTCCATTGCTCTTTTAATTTGTTTTATGTTGATAAGCTCTCCTCATCGAACTGGTGTATTTATAGGTCTATGTTGCATATAGCCAAATTATTGTAAGCATTTTTCGCATATTCTCTTCGATAGATGCTACACCTACTGCACAAATATCTTTATTTCTTACTTTATCTCTCTTAATATTTCCACACATACAACGAAACATGCACATTTTTACTACATTTATCTTTTATGAATGATGTTTTTTTATAGTGCAACATTTCGTGGCATATAACAAAAGTGGCGTAATAGCATTCATATAAAATTTCCCCATCAGACTTATCGGAATGTTACGGTTGCATAAAACTCCCATTGCACTCATCTATTTCAACTAGCCAGTTTGGATCTTATGGTTGACATCACTATCGATCTCTCCGTCATTTTGAATAATAGAATCTAAGTATCTAAACTGACTGCTCATTTGTATCTCTTACCCGTTCAGTGTCATAGCACTATAGTTTTAGGCCCGATATTTACTAAATTTATACTCTATATACTCTGTTTTGGACCTACTTAATTTAAAATCTCCAAATTCTAGTATTATCTCTATAACTCTAATTTGACATTCACCGCTGCTCTTATCTCGTCAACTAAGATATACACTTAGGTCAACTAAGGTATACTCTTAGCAAATAGTATACACTAAGGTATTTTATCTTGAATAGTTCTAGTAAGCTCATCCATCACTATGACAAATAAGAAATGATTCAATATAGATTCTTGATGCAATCCAATTGTGATTGAAAATTCACTTGTTAAACCACCATAATTTCTGACATTGGCTACTATTCTATTATACATGTTCTTAATTGTATCAATATATTTGATGAGAATTCTTTTCTTTATCAATGTTCACCGAAGCATCTCTGGTAGTACTTTATTATAGATTTTCTCTAAATCAATACAAACCATATGCAAATCTCTATCTCTCACTCGAATCGCTCTATAAGTTGGCGAAGTAAATGGATAATTTCTGTCATCGATCGCCCCGGTATGAATCCAAATTGGTTTTATGATATTTTAACAGTTTGTCTCAATATATGTTCAATTCTCCTTTTCCAAAGCTTCATAGTGTGACATATGAGTTTTATTCTATAGTAGTTAGAACAACTCTGAATATCAATCTTGTTCTTATATAGAGATACTAGGTTACTTTTTCCCTATTTATTTGGCATATTTTTAGTTTGCCAAATCTTATTAAAGAGATCTGTCATTATCGCTATTATAACTAAATGGAAATCAGATCTCTTCTGTTAGTAGAAAAGCTGAAATTGACATTATTGGTTGATGTGTGTAGCCTTTGGAAATTTTAGTGAAACTTCTTGTAGCACAACCCATCAATAGGAGACGGCAGGAGTAATGGTAATTGGCAATTGTTTTACCCAAGTAGAATAAATTTTTTATTTGAATTTACATTTCAAACATCCTCTCTGTACCTCTGGAATTTAACTCTCTTTCTTTACCATTGATCAATTGAGTTTCCTTTCCAAACACAAATCAGATTGAGAGAATGACATTAAAAATTGGAATCCTTCTTGGTGCCACCACCCACCAGTTTATTGGCTCAACTAGCTTGCTATTCAGCCTTGTCATCTTATAGTAGCAGGTTACCAATGTTTGGAATATAATAGATTACTGTGCTTTTTTTAGTCTTTACATTGTAACTACCAGCTATTTGTACCTTGCTTTGAGGAATTAACACAGTTGCTTTTTTCTCATGATGTTTATTGAATTCAGTAGCGGACAAAGTGGGCCATGTGGCAAGCCAATTCTTAGAGCTGCAGTGCCCTCTCTCTGCCCTGCACACCTTCAAAAGGCTCAGAAGAATCTCACACAATCTTTGAAGAAGGTGGGAATTCACATGTGCTCTTCAAGCAGGCCTACAGCAGAATTTAATGCCGTACTTGTTGAATACATCCACAATATTCAAGCGGAAAGGAAGAAAGTCTTAACCATAAGGTCAGAAATTCCAAATTCAACTGTTGACAGTAAGGTCGATGAGAGGAAAGTGGAGTGAACTTTCTTGTACTACACGATAAGAATTGGCTCTTCTAGCTTTTGCATCTGGATAACTGGTTTTGTTTGCGACACATTTGGCCCTTTTATGGTGGGTGCTCAGCCATCCAGCAGTCTTCGAACAAGAACTGTTATATAAGTAGCTCCAGAGACCAAAAAAATGTGGTGGAAGAGCAGTTTCTAGGCTGCAGCACCTTGTACTTCAAATGCATTTTCGAGGGCATCCATCATCAGCCTCTTGGTAAAGGTTGAAAGCATGCCGTTTCAAGATTCAGGGGCATATGTTGCCAGAGTTCAAAGACAAGGCCTTAAAATAATCCATAGAATATAATTGGTCAGCCATGCTTTTGTAGCTAGCTAGTTATATCTGCAACTCCGAGACCGAAAGCAGTAAATGGCAGAAGTCTGAGTTCATGTTGAGCCTGTTAGTTTTACTTTGCCTTCTATAGGTGATGTCTCACTGAGGTTTAGCTGGATGGCTGGCAAGGAACATAGCATCCTTCCCATGGTAACCTTGCTATTATACAAGGTAAGCCGAACTGGATTTTCCCAACTTGTCGTCTCTGCTTATTTGTTTCCAAGAATTCATATATAGATGCATTTTTATGGCCTGCCTATTTGTTTGTCTATTTATCTTCCGTGCTAGTTCGTTGTTATAATTGCCTGTTTGCCTGTAGATCTGTTTGCTTGTTTCCAGGAATATCATGATCATTTAGCTCAGTTATATTTTTGCTTGTTTTCATGCATGATTTGACACTGGTGGTTCCATGTCTTAGTTATATTTGCTTTTAAATCCCAACTTTTATACTTAGCATGCTATTGCAACAATAACAAGAAGTCAGCCTTCTATCCTAAGTACTTGAGGTAGGCTACATGAACTAAAAGAGAATCATGCCGGATCGATCACATGGATAATCCTTCTCCACTCATTCCTATCTTGCAATATGTCTTCATTTAAGCCTTAGCATTCATATCTTTTTGTATAACTTCCATCCATGTTTTCTTCGATCATCCTTTCACTCTTTTAAATTTTTCTTACCTTGATAAGGTCCACTTATTGAACTGGTACATATGTAGGTCGACGTCACACATGGCCAAACCATCGTAGGCAATTTTCTTGCATCTTCTCTTCAATGGGGGCTATGCCTATTTTAGCATATTATTATAAATGATTATTGATGACTTGTCAATGCCTTTGAATCAGTTCACATTTTGTATCTTCAAATATGGGATTATTTAATGTATAAATGCAGGCACATGAGCAACAAGTTGATTTTGAGTGAGAGTTTTATCCTTGTGTGAACCAAACTAGACTACAACAATGGGTATATCTTAATATGTGTGGCCGTCTGCATCCTCTTTTGATGCTGTTAGTTTCTTTTGCAAAACCTGTGATTACATGCACATCATTGTTGTTCCATGCTTATTTTGCTGATTAGTTGCTTTTTTTTTTTTTTTTTTTAAAGACTGGTTGTTCCCTGCTTTATATCAACAACATCCACAACCGCATGTGCTTGGTTGCATATTGCAGGTTATTCGAGGATTGAGATACCAGAGTTGCGGTGGGCTGGCATCTTCCAAGTGATAGTTTGACATTTGACAAGCACTATGACAGCAGCAAATTTCTGATGCATAGACATGCCTTACATTTTTGCAATTCCTCTGTAGATAAAGAGAAATTTCTGCTGTAAATTGGGAGGGCTTTATAGAAGAAACCCAGGGTTCAGATATGTCGCTACTGTGAGGAATTCTGTCTTTGAACCTAGCGGGCATACTCCTAAATTTGTTGAGGAAATCTAGAGCTCTGTTGTGGTTGATATATATGTTGCTGTACATGAGTTGTAGCTTGTGAGTTATACAGTTGAGATTGCCATTAACTCATCCTTAAAGCAAAATGGATATGTTTGCTTAGATTGCTGTATATGAGTTGTAGTTTTTTCCCTCACTTTATCTATCTCTCGCAAGATGTTCAGTGAAAAGCTTCAGGATATTGCGACTTCGTAGTCTGAAACTAGAATTATACTTGCGGTGGTTACTGTAATTAATTTATCAGGGAGCCAAATGGAATGGCTTCAATGCTTGAAGCTTTTATTATCTGTAGGTTGAATACGAAAACCTCATATGCACAGATCAGTAAAAACACTTGAGCTTTGTTTCTCACAAAGCTTCAATGTGAAATGATTGTGGGCCATTGCGTTCTACTCTTTTTGTTGAAACCAGATATTATGCATTGTGGCATCCCAGCCATGGCTGCTGAACCAGATAGTGCATTAAATCCTACCTCGCTTCGACAGTTTGTCACTGGGAGCTGACTAGCAAACGTGGGATTAAGCAATTTATAGGGGAAAAAAAAAAAAAAATGAAGACCACATAATATTGTCTTGCCGGCCTTGCCATTCATTTTGGCCTGCAGCCATGCAAAAGCTCAAAACCACCAAGAATTATCTGCATGCTAGGTAAATATTCTAAATACACCCACTAATGTTCCAAGTACCACTCTCCCAAAAAGTTCAATTTTACTATAAGTTTATCATTATAATTAATAAATTATCCTCATTTTCTGGGATAGAATCTATCCCAATATAATCCAACCGAAAAGTTTAATTTTATTATAAGTTTGTCATTATAACAAACAATTACCTAACACCGTAAAAAACCCAACGACCAAAATAAGAATAAAAAATATTAGATATAGTAAATTAAGAGTACAAGGAATCTAAATGTAATTAGTAAGTTATACACTGTCATAGTCCTAATGCAATTAGGTAGTTATCAATTTAAGACGTGACAAGGATGAGGTCCAAAATCTCTACATCGGTGCAACCAAATCCTACAGGCTTCAAAATCTCTAGCCGGTTGAAGCGATGCGTAATTTTCCGATGCAACCAAATCCTACAGGCTTCGAAACTGCCCTGAGAGCTTCAAAGGACCCGAGCTATAGTCGATAACTGCAAGTCCTCTAGGGTGGTCACTATGATCACCACTGCTATGGCCATGGATCAGCAGCAACTAAAAGCAAACATAAGAGGAGGAGGTGAAGGAATTGAGAATATGATGTCTTTTATAGCCCAACGTTCTGTCACGGATGGCGTTCATGCGTTCAATTATTATTTGAATACTGTGAGGATCGTGAGTGTATACGTCGGCAGCACATGTACATAGGCTGGCTAAAAAGCTGCTGCACAAGCATCACGAGATCTGAACGGAGAGAATTTTGTGGAATACGCTGTGCTTGTCTGCACTGCCCTTAGAGATATGTCATTGTTATAAATATTGACTGCTACCTATGATGTATGATATGTCTGTCGAAATATCATTTTGGAGAGTCTATTGATATGACAGGAAATCCTGATATTTGCTCATATTTATGATGTATGATATGTCTGTCGAAATATCATTTTGGAGAGTCTATTGATATGACAAGAAATTCTGATATTTGCTCATATTTTTAATATATTATTTGATATTCTACTGTTCAGTATGAAAATATTCTAACTAATACGGGAAACTAATATTCAATATTTAAAATCTTAAAATATTTAGCATTTTGACGTGTATGCAAACCAAAGTGAATCCAATAATGACATACTCGTACTGTACAGTAGCCAATGATATGACAGACTTGTGTTGTGCACTAGCATTCGTATTTGATAAAATAAACAATGTTTGACTTTTTGGTTTTTATATTTCACAAAATTGAGATAATTTTTATCCAACATCAATACTGAATAACTAAAATGTAAAGTTTTTAACATCTTCAAAGCCAGTAAGCCCTTGTCTCTATTAACATCACCCGTCGACAATATATGAGAGGTTTGAGTACTACTCTTGCCAAAAAAAAAAAAAAAAAAAAAGTGTACGAGTTTAAGGAGACAAAGATTATAAGGGTTTTTACATATCGGTCCCTTATATCTTTAAAAATTAGGTTTTAGTTCCTGAAATATTCATATTTTGATTTTAGTCTCCAAAATTTTTTAAGTTATTTCAATTTAGCCTCCTGCGTAATTTTTGGTCCGAATTTTCTGTTATACCCCTAAAAGGGAGGAAAATATCAGTTATTTCCCTCAATTTCCTCTTCTTCCTCTTCTTATTGGGTTTTCCTCTCCATTGAACATAGGGTTAGAGAAAGAAAAGAAAAAAAGGAAGAGAGAGATTAATTGGGACGAAAGAGAGAGGAGAAGAACGGAGAGGGGAACCCAAGAACAAGAGGATGAGAGAAGGAAGAGAGAATGGAGGGAAATAACTATTATTTCCCTCCTTTTTGGGGTATAATGAGAAATTCGGACTAAAAATTATCTAGGAAACTAAAGTGAAGTAACTTAAAGGATCTGAGAGACTAAAATCAAAATATGAAGATTTTAGGGACTAAAATCTAATTTTTAAAGATGTAGAGGACCGATATGTAAAACCCCAAGATTATAATAATTACTATGAATTCATATAGTAATTGCAACTAGCTTATTCGAGAGAGAAATTCATGATTAATTGTAAACTATTTTAACAATTGATTTTGTATCGGAGACTTTGCATATTCTTACGAGAATATTTTGCCAACGTCCTGTTACTCAGATTTTGAATTTTGAATGAGAACGTTACGTATACAATATGAGGAATCAATGCATCATTTAGTCTTTGGGTGCTCTTTGGCGAGGGAGGTATGGATTTCATCAAAGATAATTATAGAACCTTTGAGTTATCGGGGAGAGGAAGGGTAGTGGGACTAGGGGACTTTCTCTGCATCCTTTCACTATTGTTTGTAGTGATATTTATGGATTATTAGGAAAGAAAAAAAAAAAAACAATAGGATTTTCAATAATATTACATCAATATTGATTCTCGTTGTATCGAATAATGAAGATAGTCTCATTTTGAATAGACATGATAGCGCCAAAGGACGAACATCAGGGCTCGACGAAATCTCTCTGCAGGGACCCTCGCAGGAGGTTAAATCTACAACCATTTGAGATGGAATCTAGATCCCAAGGATGCAAACGCAGGTTAGAGGAACAATATTGATTCTTGTTGCTGTCAAATAATATAGATTATGTTGAACGTCCCTTCCGCTTGTTGGCAGTGAAAATTTCTGAATAAAAAGAGTTTTCCACAACAGAACGCAGAGCAAATCCATAGCTCCGCGTCTGGCTCGCGTTTGAGTAAACGCAGAGATGTTCAATAGCTCCGCGTTAGCTTCGCGCACTGGTTATTTAGCGCCGTGTTTTGATGCGATTAAAGCTCCGCATGAGCAGATAACCAGAATCTCAAATCAATTGAGATTATGATTTGGGCTTATCCAAATACCAAATCAAGTCCAATCAGAATTCTAAATCAAGAGATTTAAATCAATATTAAATATTTGATTGGAATCTTTGATGAGAGCAAATTCTATTTAAATAGAAACTCTCAAATCATCCTAGGGATATAAATACCTTCTTGGTGAAACCCTAAGGGATCTTTTGAAAGTTTTGGTGAAGTTCGAGTTACGCGTGAGAGCCTTGAATAAGTCAAAACCAGAGATCAGAAGTCTTCTTTGTGATCCTTTGGCAATTCAAGTACGCGAGAGAGTCTTGAAACCTTTTTGTGATCATCTTCCTCTTAGAGAATTCAAGTTACGCATAGAGCCTTGGATTCGTGAAGAGCAAAGACCAAGAAGATAGTCTACCGTCAGTCGATATCTTCAAAAGAGAAGAGATCGACGTACCGATCGTCCAAAGGAACTACTATAGATCCCATCGCCACTGATCCCACGTTTACATTGTAAAAGAGAGACATTGAAGTATAAAATCCTCTCGTTTGTTCTCTTTATATATCTTGTTCACTTCTATTGTAATCTAAGCTGTATTCGATGGAGGGAAGCAAAGAAACTTTTACGGCGAACAAACTGGCGACCACAGTGGGAGCCATCTCTTTCACTGATAAAGAGATTGTGGCGCAATCGGACGTTGACATGATCGGATCCGAAGTAGACACGCTGGTCGTTGAAATCGACCAGCAGAAGTATGAGGAGTTCCTCTCCTCTGGATCAGGTGACTTGGATGAGACACGACACTATCGTCGCATGTACTCCAATACCCGAGCGACGGGTAGAAAGGTATCCACCGAGACACGGGGATCCTTGGAGACTGCGGCTATAGCGTCGGAGTTCACACAAGAAATCCTAGCCGAGGATGAGCTTTCGACTGCCAAAGAAGACCTGGGGACTGGATTGACCAGGACCCAACTCCGAAACAGGAACCGGAGAGCGAGGCGTAGAGCCCTCAAAGCCTGCCTTGAACGCGGAGCTAACACCAGAGGACGCGAGGCTATGGTCCCTCGCAAACTGGCTTGAGCTACCCGCGAGACCAATCTCTACCGCGTTAAACGCGAAGTTACAACTTGCCTTAAAAGCAAGGAAAAATCAGCGTGTGATATTTCGCGCGAGGCTATTACTGAGCCTAGCGAGAGACGCGAAGCCAGCAAGATTTGCGCTAGTCGCAAAATATCTGACACTCGCGAGAGATGCGAGTATAAATATTCTATAAAGCCAGCGTGTGATATTCCGCGCGAGGCTATTGCTGAGCCTAGTGAGAGACGCGAAGCCAGCAAGATTTGCACTAGTCGCAAAATATCTGACACTTGCGAGAGACGCGAGTATAAAAATTCTTTAAGGCCAGCATGTGATTTTCCACACGAGGCTGATATTAAGCCAAGCGAGAAACGCGAGGCTACTTGCGAGAAACGCGAGGCTACTTGCGAGAAACGCAAGACTTCTGACACTCGCGAGAAACACGAATATAAAAATTCTTTAAAGCCAGCGTGTGATTTTCCACGCGAGGCTAATACTAAGCCAAGCGATAAAAGCGAGGCTAGTAATACTTGCGAGAAATGCAAGACTTCTCACACTCGCGAGGAACGCGAGTATAAAAATTCTTTAAAGCCAGCGTGTGATTTTCCATGCGAGGCTGATACTAAGCCAAGGGAGAAACGCGAGGCCAGTAGTACTTGCAATAAACACAAGATTTCTGATACTCGCGAGGAACGCAAGGATGATTGGCAAATAGTTGTCAGTCGTAAAAATCGTGCTAGGCGCGAAACTATGATCTGCGTTAATTGCAAAGATAAGCCAGCGTGTAAGAACTTCCCTTCACGCGAGGCTATTATTCCAGAAGCTAAACTTCTGAAGACACGCCAAGCCAGCGAGAAACGCGAGGCTAATGTGGCAAGATACGGAGCTATTCCTCAGCCCCGCGCGATGAGACGCGAAGCTACTTCTAAGTTCCGCGCAGATCAACCCGACTACAGAATCAGGGATGATCTTTCAAGGAAGCTGCAGTGGGTTCCCAGATCCTCTCAGAAGTTGAATGGACCTCCTGACTCCATGGTTAAGAGCGCTGATCTCAAGGAGTATCTATCCAAGAAGAGAGGTATAGACCAACTTCAAGTTGAACCTGTCTGTCATTGCAAGCAGCTTGTGACGATAGTATCTGCCGTGATGGACAACTGCGGCTGCAGCAAGAGCAGGGCATCTGTGTTTGATCGACTAACCGAGTTGGACAAGAACCCTACAAAGAAGCCAAAGACTGCTTCCCTAAAACAATGGAGAGCTGTAACCTCCAATATGGTGGGGAAAGGGAAGAAAATTGTAGAGACGGATGATGATTCAGAGTCGAGCGATGAAGAACCTCATTGTGTTACTCGACTGAAATCAGGAGCCGTCCCGTCTCGAAATTATAAGAGGCTTGCAAGGGGTTCTTACGACGAGGATAGTGCTAATTCAGCCATGGCCTCACCTTGTTCCTTCGCGTCATCTCAACTACAGAAGTCAGCATCGCACATGGCGGATAAGTCTGACGACATCAATCAGAGATTTGAAGCTCAAGAAAGAATGATTCGCGAGCAACAAAAGACGATTGAAGACCTTAAAGTCATGCTATCGAGATTTGTTGAGGATAATGTCAAGAAGGGCAAAGAAACTCCAAATGAAGAAGAACAGGAGGAGAAAGCCCACTCGATGCACGAGGACGAGGATAGATTTTCTTTCCATGATCCGCATGGAGAAAAGATTGAAAAATTACAGAATCAACTCGAAGCTTTGATGCGTAAAAAGGAGTTGAAAGAAGCAGGGGTCTCAAGACCGTATCCTCCTGAATGGGATACGATACCATACCCACAGAAGTATAAGCCGCTCAAGTTAGAGCCATACGACGGGAAGGGATCGCCCAGTCAGCATATATATTACTTCTTATCCCAAGCAGGACATTTACTGGGTAATGACCCCATCATGACCAAAGTATTCGTAAGTACTTTGCGAGGGCCTGCCTTTACTTGGTTTATGCAGTTACCCCCAGGTACTATTAATACCTGGTTAGATGTAGAGAAATTATTTCTCTCACGTTTCTTCGAGGATGATACCGAGATTACGGTTCATTCCCTCCTTGCAAATAGACAAGGGGAACAAGAAACGGTAAAAGAATTTATAGAAAGGTTCCGGGAGAAGTCCGTGCATTTTAAACACGGAATGGTCCAGGAAACTCTTGTCGAGACTTGTCGACACAATCTTAAGACCAATGTGCTCCTAAAAATGGGGGCCGTAGAGTCTAAGACATGGAGGGATCTGCTCAAATAGGGAGAGCAAGCTGAGGATTTGATTCGTCGAGTTGAAAAATCTCGTGGATCAAGAAGTGCGGGGGGTAGTAAGTCATATACCCAGAATAGCAGCAATAAGAATAAAGGAAAAGCAGTGATGGCATCAGAAGCTGCTCCTCAGAAATCCAGCCCTCCACCAAAGCCGAAGCCCCAAAACCAGCAGGGCTCAAGGCAAAATAGACCGCAGCAAGAAAGAAATTATACTTTCAAGGCGGAACAGACGCCTATCCTCTTTCACTTGCTCCAGAAGAAGGGAATGCTAAAACTTTCAGAGAACAAGAAGCCAGAAGACGCTGGCAAGACTAAAGACCCTAACTACTGCCTTTATCACCGGAATGTTGGGCACCCCACTAGGGATTGTTTTCCCCTTAAGAACAGAATCCAAGCACTAATAGAAGCTGGAGTTCTGACGCTTAAGGAAGAGCAGAAGAAGGTCACTGCCAATATGGCAACCATAGTGGTTGGAACCCACGAGTTCCCCGCAGGAGTGACCCCAATCCCAAAGGGTAAGATGGTCACAAAGAACCTTGATCCTCACAACAAAGCCCAAGAAGGACTTGTCCCTGTGACGACCCAAAAGGGGGAAGTCATGTGGGTTCATCCCGATTTGCTAGAGGATGAGCAATGGACTACTACAAGAGGTTAAGGGAAGAAGCGGACCGTTAATGCCATTTCTGCAGATATAAAGGAAGAATATATAGCTTCGGGAGCCTTCACAGATTCTGAAGAAGAACCCGAAACTATAACCACTCATCAAGATGGGGGCATGCCCTTCCGGTACTCGATCCGGGAATACATATCTTAAGGACTACACTAGAGTAGATCCAAAAGACATCTATGCGGAACTTGCAAAGCCCACAAAGCAAAAAGGACTTCGTTTCCAGAAGAATCCTATCAGAGAGGAAGGAGCCAAGGAGACTACCTTCAAGTTTGACATAATTGCTCAGTTGGCGAATATCCCAGCACGAGTAACGCTTTACGAATTGTTGAGATTATCGAAATCAATATGTGAAGCTTTAAGAGAGGCCTTGGCAGACTCTGAGTCATTCCTAGCTCAGATTATCGAGCCGGCCAATGAAGAAGAACAGAACTCTTGCCCCCGCTGTCACCAAGTGAGGAGGCAAGTCCCACAAATCATCTTCTCTCTAGAAGACATGCAGGTGAGGAATATAAAGCATAACAGGCCTTTATATTTCACCGGATATGTCGGATCCACGAAAGTGGACCGAATTCAGATCGATCCAGGTTCTGCACTAAGTGTCGTGCCCAGAAGGTTGATGCAGCTGTTAGGGATTTCCCTCCATCGTTTGACACCAACCAATACAATGATATACGGGTTTAATGCCAATAATAGCCGTCCCCTCGGAAAAATCTGACTCCGATGTCGGATCGGGGATTTAAGGACGGAGGCTACATGCTACGTCATTGATGCAGACACCTCCTACAACATTTTATTGGGGCGGCCTTGGATCCATGCTCACATGATAGTCCCGTCGACTCTTCACCAATGCATGAAATATTGCGATGAGGAAGGAGAGGTCCGGACTCTAATCGCTGACAAGCAACCATTCAAAGGGTTGGAGAATTACTTCACGGATGCTGCGCTTTATAAACCGGCCCACGAAGTCTCCAATGACGATCCTAGCGAACCTCCAAAGCCCGATGACAGTGGCAATGAAGCCGACACTGAGTACGAGCTTCCTGGAGAAGATGATGGGGGTGATTATGAAATCAACCCTCACCTAGATTTTAATTTAAGTCTTGATAATATAGTGGATGTAATAGAGAGTGAATGGGTTATTAATGAAGACATAAAGTTAGCCTACGAGTATGCTGTAGCTACTGAGTCTGAACCCTCTTGTACTTCCACTGAAGTGGATGGCCTATCCGAACTTGAAGTTCTGGCGGCATATCATTTGCCACTTAGATCATCCCTCCTCTCTCATCAAGAATAGCTGAGGAGAAAGGTCACTACTTTGAAGTGCCTCCTCGAAGAGGATCCCAAAAGCCGATTATGTTCGGTAGGGTAATTACGTCACCCCGGCAAAGACAAAGCAGTGAAAGTGATGAGCAAACATCACCCCAATTTCACCTGTATGAACAAAAATCCCGCCAGATGATGGAGAAGATAGGTTATAATTTTACCCAGAAACCGGAATTAAACTTTGGAAAAGGGCGACGGAATCTTATACCCTCGTTCAGACCAAGAGGAAAGAGCCCTGATTATTATCAGAAGACTCGCAGGGGGTTGGGCTATGTATCTACTCCCCCCTCATCACCACTAAAAGATGAAGAGAGTTCTTCGGCCAAAGAAGATACATCTTCACCCGACCATGATTCAGATATAAGCACCGGTGCTTGGTTTCAGTCCTTGACGGCCAATATGGTTTCAGCCGCATTAGAAAGCGACGAGGAACCAATCGATGTCCAAGATGATTCCTGGGCTAAGCATATGGACACTCTCTGGGACGTCTGCTTTGAGCAGTGTGATCCGCCCACTGAAGATAAATTGATACAGGTCAACATGGGAACGGAAGAAAATCCGAAACCCATCTTCATAAGCGACACGCTAACTCCATTAGAAAAGGAGGAGTTTATATCTCTTATTAAAGAGTATATAGATGTGTTCGCATGGAATTATGAAGACATGCCTGGGCTTGACCCTCAGATTGCCACACACCGGTTAAATATACAAACCTGTTAAACAATAACAGAGGCGTTTTCGACCGGAGTTGATGGAGGCAATAGTTGCTGAGGTCAACAAACTTATAAAATCCGGATTCATCCGTGAATAACAGCATCCTGATTGGGTTGCCAATATAGTGCCGGTACGTAAAAAGAACGGCAAAATCCGGATATGCATCGATTTTCAAGATCTAAATGCTGCATGTCCTAAGGATGAATTTCCACTTCCCATCACTGACGTGATGATAGATAACACTTGTGGTTGTGAGAGGATGTCCTTTATGGATGGCTTCTCAGGATATAACCAGATCAAGATGCACCCAGATGATGAAAAGCATACAGCTTTCAGAACACCGCTGGGGGTATACTGCTACACGGTGATGCCATTTGGACTGAAGAATGCCGGTGCTACTTATCAATGTGCGATGAACACTATATTTAAAGAACACCTACACTAGATAGTGGAGTGTTATGTGGACGACTTGGCGGTCAAAAGTAAAAATAAGGAGGACCACCTTCAGGACTTAAAAACGGTCTTCGATCTCATGATGAAACATCATTTAAAGATGAATCTCACTAAGTCATTTATGGGGGTGTCGAGTGGAAAATTCCTTGGGTTCATAATAACTTCAAAAGGAATTTTCCTTGACCCTGAAAAGATAAAAGCAATTGAGAGATGCCGCCTCCCCGCAATCTTAAAGAATTGAGGGGGTTACAAGGGAAGCTTGCCTACATTCGGCGCTTCATTTCCAACCTATCAGGGCGATGCCAACCGTTCTCTCGGCTTATGAAGAAGGGGCTTTCTTTCGTATAGGATGAGGCATGTCAACGGGCATTTGATGACCTTAAAGAATACCTCACCAAACCTCCCGTTCTTATGGCGCCGGTTCCTGGGCAGCCCTTCCTTATATATGTAAGGGCCATGGATAATGCCTTAGGAGCATTACTTGCTCAATATAATGAGCACGGCCATGAACATGCCCTCTATTATCTAAGAAGGACAATGATCGGAGCCGAACAGCGGTATACCCCGATTGAAAAGGAGTGTTTAGCCCTAGTGTTCGCTATTCAAAAAATGCGACACTATCTTTCTGGGCAAACGATTCATGTCATATCACGGGTTAACCCCCTGAAAATTCTGATGACAAAGCCAGGATCCTTAAATGGCCGGTTGGCAAAATGGGCATTATTGCTATCACCATATGATATGCATTTTTGTCCCTCAAAAAGCTACGAAGGGACAGGCAATCGCCGACTTTCTTGCAGACCATCCAATCGGGTCTAATTCCAAACAGACGTCAGAGGTCAACACAGTTAGCAAGGAACAAACATGACAAATGTTCTTTGATGGTGCTGCTAGACGATCTGCTGCTGGAGTGGGGGTTGTGCTATTCTCCCCACATAAACATATATTGCCTAACGGTTACTCACTGACAGAACCGTGCACGAATAATATGGCGGAATATAACGCACTCATTATCGGCCTGAAGTTACAACTGGGGTGAACTATCTAGAGGCATATGGAGACTCTAAACTCTTCGTCAATCAGATGACGGGTGAGTATGAAGTCAGACATGAAGCCCTCATCCCCTATTATCAGCTAGCCATTGAACTAGCAGGGTACTTTGAGCAATTTTACATCTCTCATATATCTCGAAATGAGAATGTATATGCAGATGCCCTTGCCGCATTAGCTGCAACATTGGCAATCCCGCCAGGTGAGGCTAAAAGTATCACCATTGGAAGCAGAGAGCTCCTTCATCCAGATACTCTTCTTCAAAATAAAGAAGTATGCCAAGCAGGTTTAACTTTGCAACCCCGTGATTGGCGATTTCCATTTGTGGATTATGCTTTACATGGGATATTACTAGAAGATCTAAAGGAAGCCGCCTCGATAAAGAGGAAGGCCCAGAGATTTTATTATGACCATAAGCTTCAGACTTTATATAGAAAGTCAACAGATGGTCTGTTACTGCGCTGCGTATCAAAAGCAGAAGCGGATGAAGTGTTGAGAGAAACACACGATGGAGTATGTGGAGCTCATCAGCCCGGTCCAAAACTTGGAGACAGTATAAGAAGGCTGGGATACTACTGGCCGAACATGATTTCGGAAATAATGGCATACGCTAAACGGTGCCATGCATGCCAAATACATGCCAATTTTATTCATCAACCCCAAGAACACTTGCACAATACCGTTGCAAGTTGGCCATTTGAAGTATGGGGGATGGATATCGTGGGGCCTATAACTCCCCCGTCATCCAGAGGACATCGGTTTATTCTTGCAATAACCGATTATTTTTCAAAGTGGGCCGAAGCCGTGCCAATGAAAGAGGTGAAAACGACAGATGTGATCAAGTTTGTCAAGCATCATGTCATTTACCGTTTTGGCGTTCCCCGACCAGTCATTCATGATAATGGTCCGCAATTCATCAGTCAGGGTTTCTCCAGATTCTGCACTAAGTTCAGAATCAAAGATATCGCTTCAACGCCATATAACCCCGCAGCAAATGGGTTGGCTGAAGCCTTCAACAAGACGATTATTAAACTCCTTCGGAAGTTCGTCTCTTCTAATAAACGAGATTGGGATGAAAAGTTAGGAGAATGCCTGTGGGCTTATCGCACCACTGTTCGCACCCCTACAAAAGCTACCCCATTCTCTTTGGTCTATGGAAGCGAGGCCGTTTTACCTCTTAAAATCCAGATTCCTTCATTGAGAGTGGCTTTAGCCACAAAGATGACGACAGAAGAGCGCCATCGTCAAAGATTGAAAGAATTAGAGGCGTTGAATGAAAAGCGTCTCAGGACTCAACAACAAATTGATTTGTATCAAGCCCGAATTTCTCAAACGTTCAATAAGAACGTTAAGCCAAGGACCTTTAAACAAGGAGACTTGGTTCTGGCTGTTAAAAGGCCAATGGTTTTAACCCACAAGACTAAGGGTAAATTTGAACCCAAGTGGGAGGACCGTTTGTTGTGGAGACAGTATACTCCAGTGGAGCCTATCGCTTAATGAATCAAGATGGCGACAGGATGATGATGCCGATCAATGGCAAATTTTTAAAGAAATACTATTCTTAGTATCTCTGGAGGTACGCGTCTTCTTTTCTTAGGCATGCGCAGTTTGGCGCCTCTGACCTAAACCTGGTGTGTTTGGAGTGCCCAGTTCAAGTTACGCGAGAGAGCCTTGAACCGCCTCCTGTTTGGTTCTCAAGTTTGAACCGCCTCCAGTCTTTTCTTAGGCATGCGCAGTTTGACGCCTCTGACCTAAACCTGGTGTGCTTGGTTCTCAAGTTTGAACTGCCTCCAGTCTTTTCTTAGGCATGCGCAGTTTGGCGCCTCTGACCTAAACTTGGTGTGCTTGGTTATCAAGTTTGAACTACCTCCAGTCTTTTCTTAGGCATGCGCAATTGAGCGCCTCTAACCTAAACCTGGTGTGCCCGGTTCTCATGTTTGAACCGCCTCCAGTCTTTTCTTAGGCATGCGCAGTTGAGCGCCTCTGACCTAAACCTGGTGTGCTTGGTTCTCAAGTTTGAACCGCCTCCAGTCTTTTCTTAGGCATGCGCAGTTTGGCGCCTCTGACCTAAACCTGGTGTGTTTGGAGTGCCCAGTTCAAGTTACGCGAGAGAGCCTTGAACCGCCTCCTATTTGGTTCTCAAGTTTGAACCACCTACAGTCTTTCTTATAGGCATGCGCAATTAAGCGCCTCTGACCTAAAAGATATGAATTACCCAGCACCGACTAGGAAATGGGGAGAGAACCAGTTTCTCGCTAACCCCTTCATACTGGGGGTAAAAAGTATGAATTACCCAACGCCGATTAGGCAAAGGGAAGAGGAAAAGTTTGGCATTTAAGCCCAAACGAAATTCTCGACAACTCACCATGTTGAGGAGAATAACATGGCTAGCCCAACTCAAACAATAGTTGGTAAAGGCTAATCAAATCCGTTGACAGCTGGGGGTTTGCTAAAAATCCCATAAACTCTGTTATGTTAAGCTCTTATCTCTGACAGTATAATTCAGAAAACTATACTTAAACAACTAAATCATTTTGATGACAAGTTATTCGTGGTGCAAACAAATTCTGTAGCCAGCAGATAAAAGAATCAAATGATCATCTTTATTTCATCAAAAGAATGAAGTTACAAAAGTTCTTTCTTTTATTACAAGTTCTTATTACAAAAAGAATGAAGAATAAAAGAACAAAAGAGAACTATGGATCTCCTAGATACTTCAGCTTGTTCATCACCTCGTCAATCACCTGACAACGATTTGCCTCTATGGAGTGTTGAGCCTGCTGAAGTAAGACATCGTCATTCATGGCAAGTTGATGAGTCAGACGCTGACGAGAGTCTTCTATAGCGCGGCTCCTTAGTCCCTCCTCCTGCTCGACTTGCCCCGGTTGAAGAATTAGCGCTTCTCGCTTCTTAACGGATTCTCCTAGTTTGCGCTCATTGGCCACTATGACCGCCCGAGCTTTGGTAATGGTCTCTTGGGCTCTATGGATTTCAGCTTGACTTCCCCAATTTCTAAGTCCACTCTCTCCAAGCTCTTAAGAATGGACTCCCGACTGGCCTGAAGCTCTGTCAACTTCCGAGACCATACTTGTTCTTGTCGTACCAGTTCTTCTCGGCGTGCCGTCAATTCTACCCGAAGCCGCGCCATCTCTATTGCGGTGATAACTTCCACGTCCGCTTGGCGAACAGTGTTTAACGTGTTCACGTGCTCTTCTAAGGCAGTGAAGCGGGCCCGGTAGGGAGCTGCTTGGTCTGGTCCCCCAATTCTTTCAATATTGTCCAAATAGCTGGATAACATCGGGCAACCGAGACTGAAGAAATCTGTGCCGTCAGAAATCATCTCGACACATCCTCTGAGCAACCGCATGAAGTCATCAACACTATAGTTGAAGAGCTTCTCAAAATGATTCACGGCGCCTGTATACAAAACGGGCAGCACTGTAGAGGTCGCTGGAAGAGGAGCGGTACCCATTGGAGTTGAAGAGGAGGAAGCCTGTCCCTGTACCAGATTCATAACATGCGGAGCCAATAAGGCCAACACAGATCTGGCGGAGCTAAGAACCTGAGGGGAAGCGACGCTAGTGTGGATTATTTGAGTAGTACCACCGACAGGGGAAGAGGAAGGAGTGTTTCCAACAGAAGCTCCCCCAGTTGTGGAAGTAGCTTCGAACGAAAACTTCAAATTATCCTCATCGCCTGCTGGAATACTTGAAGCTGGAGAAGTTGCAGGAGTTTCAACAGCCACAATGATAGATGATGTTAGCATCGCTGACTGAGGAGCAGAAGGTGCTCCGAAGACCACTGGAAAGGTCTCAGTAGAGCAGATCGGTGGTGTTGGAGACGGCATACTTGGAGACGGTGTAGCCTCGTTTGCGGCGGTCGCAATGACAACTTCCGTTCTCTCGTCACTCCCTAATTCATCAATGGGAGGAATTGATGAGGAAATTGGACATGTGGTCGGCGTGAAATAGTCAGCGTCAAATTCATTTGCCGAACCACCCACTGAGCCAGTAGCGCCCGAATAGTCCACCCTGTCATCAGACTCCCCCTGAGTAGTAGAATGCCTCGGCGAGAGGAGTTGACCGCCTGCATCAGGAAACATGTAAATAGTGTTACAAAGTAAAAATAACAGACAAAAAAAGAAATATTAAGAACCATACATGGAGATATAAGTCCAGTTGTTGGGCTTGAAGGAGGAGCTGCCGTCGTTTCCAACAACGTAACCGTCTCGCTACCCAGCGGTCGCGCCGCAAGATGTACAATGGGTTCTGCGGTCGGAGGAGCCAGAACCTCGGAAACACTTGGACCTTTAACAGGTTCGCTCTCTCCTGCCGTCGCTAGAGGTAGGGCTGAAGATAGCAGGTCTGAAGCAAGTTTAATAGCCACTTTTTGGGGGGCTATTAAAGTTTCCGGAGCCAACTTCTGCTTCTTGGCAGGCCTTTTCTTTGGGGCACCGCGGCGTTTGAGAGTCGGGCTCCAGGGTTGAGTAACGACAGGTTGGGGAGCACCTCCAACGTCAGGGTTGTGATCATCATTATTATCGTCATCATCGCCAGACTCGCTGACGTCTGAAGGTTCAGCCGCGGCGCCAAGGAATTCTTCCATTCCTTTTATTCTTACTCTCGAAGCACCCTGGTGGCTAATGTAGAAAGCCTCTATCTCCTTGCAACAACTCCGGTTGAGGGAGAAATGAGGCACATCAGCATTCGTAATGCTGAACCATGTACAGAAGCTGAGATTTATGGCCAGTTCTGGCGACTTCTGAGGTAAGGTGAATTCAGCTCCGGTCCCGCCTACTACAAAATGGAACCAGCCATGGGCACCTTCATACAAGTTTCCCTCATAAGCAAGATTCTTGTTCGGATTACCCACAAGTTGAGAGTATCCGAACTGGCGAGCAAAGCGACTTGGGAGGTACGGTTCAATCAGACACTTGACATCTTGATGATATACCAAGTGTCCGGAACGGATGTTGAGGAGCCACCAGAATGCTCCCACAGATAAGGCAGTAAAGTTATTTGCCCCCGCAATATCCTTCAGTTTTAACCCATAGCCTCCGCCAGGAAAGTCGGGGAAGCACCTGAAGATTTTATAATTCTGGTGACTTCGGAGAGTCTTCCGGATTTGGGACATATAATGGTGCTTCCATGAAGAGCGTTCATACAGCTCCACAAAGAAGCACTTCTCACCCGAACGGCGTTCAGCCGCACTCATCAGAGAGGGGCAGTGCAAAACAAGCCATGCCATCAGATAAGTATAAGGAAGCTCCACCCTAGGGTTTGGAGTCTTCGGCTGGGCAGTCTCTTTCAACTTGCCCTTTCCTTTCCCCTTGACCTTATCAGCGGGGAGGAAATCATGACAAAGTGTCCGCAATCCATGCTGCAGATTGCACACCATAGCAGGGAGGAGTCCAAGGGGTTGGCCGTATGCAAGAAGGACCGCTGGATATGCCACAGTCATTGCAATCGCTTCTTTTGGCAGCGACGACACGACACATCGCTTCAACCATAGCATCAGAAACCCGGCGGTGAGACCTCTGTTGGATACCGGAAACTGGGCTTGATAATGGTAGCTTTTGAATGAAGTGCCAGGATCGTATCCGTTTTCATTGGATTCAGTAGTATAATATAATAGGTGGCAGCCCTTAGCAATACGGTGATCAATCTCCGAGCCATAGACGGGAGGATGGCCATGGATAGTTATTGAATTATCCTTAGAATTCAAGTTGGCAAAAAGATATTCGGCCCATTTCTTGTGATCGATACCATGATTTCGCACACCTACCAGGTCAGCACAGATGCGGTAGTGGCACATCATCTCCCAATATATCGCATAGATGCGCTCATCCCTCACCATCAGCATGTTCAATTCTTCGGTGGTGGGGCATGCTCTTCATAGGGGATTTCGCCCATTGAGAGTCCAGAGACTTCAAACATCTCGTGGAGAGCGAACCCTAGCTCACCTACTGGCATAAAAAGTGTGCAGGTCTGAGGGTTGTACATCTCCAAGAGACAGAAGAAATGGTAAGCACTCTGCGGGAACCCGAACTGGACATTCCTAATGGCTTTATATAAGCCAATCTCCTTCAGGATAGGTTCGTGTGAATCTAACATGTATTGAACAAGGCGGGCCCACCACATGTTGCTAGAAGAATAAATCCAACCAGGTATCCTGAAGTCACTAGCCGGGTATTGGCCGTCTTTAGCCATGAAGTCGCTTAGGAAAGTCCACGCACGAATCGGGACTTCCCCTATTGGATACTCCTTGCTAAATCTACCCGGCAGCAAACCGGTAATGCATCTAGGGGCGCCATCTTGATAAGGCCCTTGTGCGCCGAATTTGCCCGTTGGGACACCATCCTGTTCTTGAACCAAACCCCATTTCAACTCACGGGGTATCGCTAGCCTTTGAAGATAAACCAGGGGATAGCCACGGTCCATTCTAGGCAGAAACATCAACATTTCGCCTGAGTTATATAGCCAAACGCACTCCTCCTCAAAGAGGATCTGATCTGATTGTTCCATCTGATCCCCAAAGAGGAATGCGGGCTTCTCCATCGCTTCTCTATCCACGGTTTCAAAGGCCGCATCAGTTATGATCTCCCTCGCAGTAGTGGGGTGATACTTGATCAACTTCTTCCTGCGCCCATTCAAATCTGGTTTGTATGAGGCCAGAATAGTGGTGAAGCGAAATTGGCCTGAGGGATCAGAACCCCCAGCAAAACCAAAGTAGTTCTTGTGGTGGAGAGCTTCCATCGAATACCCTACTACATAAAGAAGAAAGCAGAATTAGAGAAGTATCTATAAAACAGAAAATTTCTCTAAGTATAGACGCGCGAAGCTAAAAGTAACTCCGAGCGAAGCTAAAAATTAGAACTCGCAGAAGTTAAAAGAGCCTCGCGGATCAAGCGCGACTGCTAATCAATAGCCTCGCGGATCAAACGCGACTGCTAATCAATAGCCTCGCGGATCAAACGCGACTGCTAATCAAATAGCCCGTGCTTCAAAACGCGAGGATGACGCGATAACTTCGCGTGAGAAGAAAGCCAGAGGCTTTTCTTCTTCTCCAAGTCTTACAGTCGGAGTACGGAGATCTCGCCGATAAAAGAAGTGATTGATCGTTTAGAATCAAACCAAATCACTCTAAAATGTTCTAAAGAGTCTCGATAGAGGAATTCTTACCCCCAATAGGCGAAATGTGGGTTGGCGCGTCACCGCCATGGCCGCTGCCACCACTGCTTGCGCCAGTGGCCGATAATGGAGCTGCGCGAGAAGAAGCACGAGTCTTGGGAACCATTTCTCAAAAAGTTGAAGAAAAATCGACGGAAAGTTGAGGAAAAAATCGGTCGGAAAATACTCGGATCGCCTGAGCTCTAATCGTCTGAGTCTCTAGGGTTTCTGGAAAATTTTCAAGTGAAGTGAGAAGAAAAGAAATAGAGATTTCATTTAAATAAGGGAAACCGCCTCTTGGAGTTCGGCGCGGATTTCGGAGAAAATGACTGGTCAGTTACTCTCTAGAAACGTGGAGCTGTTAGCATCGCGTGATGATGAAAAACGCGAAGTTGATAACTCTGCGCAACTCCGCGAAACGCGAGGATGACTTGGTATTCTAACTTCGCTTTCCTATGAAGAACTTGGGTCTCTGGCAAGTGCAATTAGACACTTCCGCCTAAGTTAAGATGATCTTTATCCGATCATCTTGGTGTTAATGATCTAAGTACGCAGAAGAGCCTTAGATTATTTTACCAGAATTATTGACCATCTATTTGTTGAGCAAGCAAGATTCTTGAAGCTGACAGATAGAGAGGAAAATAATTTGCCTTTATTCAAAAAGAAGAAGATTACAAAGGAGGAGTTATAGCTCTCCCGAAAGTTTCTACATATTCATCGACTCATCAATAACCTAACGACGAGATTCCTCCGAGGGGTGTTGAAGTTCAATTCCAGGGTTCACATACAAGAGATCTCCTCTGCAAATGTCAACTTGGATCTGTCATCTGAAATGAAGCACAAGTTAAATTTGGAGTGCTGCAAACCCTTAGATGATCATCTCTATTGCTTTGGAAAGCAACAAAGATTGTCATCTAACAGAAATGGTCCTCAAGAAAACTTAATGAGCTGCCGCAGAGTTCTTGTAACTCCTTCAAAAGGAGCCAGAGCTTGAAACCTGCAACTATGTTGTAAAGCATATGCTTCTGGCTTCCTTAGAGTTACTTTCGTTGATGAAGATCGGTGCATAACCTGCTTTTGAAGATATATCAGGGAGAAGCTACATCCCAAGTCATCAGATTGGACCCGGTTCACTGCAAAAGAAGAATCAGGAGTTCCACCAAAAATTTGGAAAATCTTCCAAGTATAAAAACGCGGAAGCTAAGCTAACTTCGCGTGCAGATGAAATAGCCTCACGTTTCAAAGCGACTGCTAATCAAAATAGCCCCGCATTTCAAACACGAGGATGACGCGATAACTTCGCATAGAGAAAGATCAGAGTTCCGCTCTGACTTCTCCTTCTCCTTCAAGCCTTACGGTCGGAGAACGGCGATCTCGCCGGTAAAATAAACAATTGAACGGATTAAATCGAGCCAAAACATCTCAAGATGGTTCTTAGAAGCCCAAGAGTTAAAGTTTTTACCTTCGGAAGACGCTGCATAGACTGGTTCGCCACTGCGTCTACTTCCACGGCCGCTGCCATTAACGCTGGCCAATGTGCATAAAGCCAAACTCTTCTGGAGAGACATCCTAATGATAAAAATCGATGGAGAGTTAAACGGAGATCAATTGAAGATCATTCATCGACATGAGTCACTCGATCGCCGGAGCTCCAGACTCTTCAAATCTCCGAATGAAGAAGAAGATGAGCCGAGAGCTCTATTTAAACAAGATTTTCGCCGCTTGGTATTTGACGCAGAAATTCGGGAGTAATTAATGAAACAATTACTCATTTCACTGAAAATGAAGTGAAGCTGATTAGCTCCGCGTAAGCAAGCATAACGCGAAAGAGACTTAGTATTCTAACTCCGCGTTTTCAGTTTGAAATCCAAAGTATTTCAAAATTTGCTAAGTTTAAAACCATTTTGAAAACTTTGGAGGGGGTTCTGTTGGCAGTGAAAATTTCTGAATAAAAAGAGTTTTCCACAACAGAATGCAGAGCTAATCCATAGCTCCGCGTCTGGCTATTTTTAGCCTCACGTTTGAGTAAACGCGGAGATGTTCAATAGCTCTGCGTTAGCTCCGCGCACTGGTTATTTAGCGCTGCGTTTTGATGCGATTAAAGCTCCGCATGAGCAGATAACCAGAATCTCAAATCGATTGAGATTATGATTTGGGCTTATCCAAATACCAAATCAAGTCCAATCAGAATTCTAAATCAAGAGATTTAAATCAATATTAAATATTTGATTGGAATCCTTGATGAGAGCAAATTCTATTTAGATAGAAATTCTCAAATCATCCTAGGGATATAAATACCTTCTTGGTGAAACCCTAAGGGATCTTTTGGAAGTTTTGGTGAAGTTCAAGTTACGCGTGAGAGCCTTGAACAAATCAAAACCAGAGATCAGAAGTCTTCTTGGTGATCCTTTGGCAATTCAAGTACGCGAGAGAGCCTTGAAGCCTTTTTGTGATCATCTTCCTCTTAGAGAATTCAAGTTACGCATAGAGCCTTGGATTCTTGAAGAGCAAAGACCAAGAAGATAGTCTACCGTCGGCCGATATCTTCAAAAGAGAAGAGATCGACGTATCGATCGTCCAAAGGAACTACTATAGATCCCATTGCCACTGATCCCACGTTTACATTGTAAAAGAGAGAGATTGAAGTATAAAATCCTCTCGTTTGTTCTCTTTATATATCTTGTTCACTTCTATTGTAATCTAAGCTGTATTCGATGGAGGGAAGCAAAGAAACTTTTGCAGCGAACACCGCAAAAGAGGAATCGAATAAGAAGAGGAATCGAGAAGGAAGAATGAAGAAAGGGAAATAACTGCTATTTTCCTCGCTTCTAGGTGTATAAAGAGAAATTCAGACAAAAAATTATCAGGGGGACTAAAGTGAAATAACTTAAAAGATTTGGGGGACTAAAATCAAAATATGAAGATTTCAGAAATTAAAGTCTAATTTTTAAAAATGAAAGGAACCGATATGTAAAAATCCCTATATAATATTACTATGCTTAGCTATGTTGTTCATTAACTACTAAATAATGAAAAATAGGGGAGATATCCACCATTTAAGTTTTTTTTTTTAAAAAACATTCAGGGGTTGAAAAGTAAGCTTAAATAGTCCATTTAACATGAACCTTCCTTAAATTTAGAACTATCTTGGGCCTAGGTCTTGGAATGGATACAATGAGGTGATGTGCAAATGAAGGCCTCATTAGCTTTCTGTATATATAGCTAGTAATTGAAGTCCTTTGGTCTCCCATATTAGGGGGCTCAGTAATCTTGGTCTTGCCTAGATCACTGAGCACTGGTCTAGCATACTAAAAGTGATCTCTCAAATCAGAAAAATGCAAGTAGAGCTGTTAATCGGGCCGGGCGGCCCGTTGGGCACGCCCGGCCTGGCACGTGCCCGGCACCTCGGCTCGGGCAGTGCCCGGGCCGAGGCCGGCCGTGCCGGTGGCACGTTCCGGCCCGGCCGTGCCTAGCACGTGCCAGGCACGGCCCGGCATACCGGTTTATTTTTTATTTTTTAAAAATAGCCGTTAGGGGTGTTTAGGGGGGGTTTTTTCAATTTTGTTTTGCAAATAGCCCTCGGGGGTTTCTTGCAAAAAGAAATTGCAGATTTCTCCCCTAAAGGTCAAAATAGCCGTTGGGGGGGGTTTTGTAATTTTTTTTGCAAATTAAAACCTTTCTTTCTCTATAAATAGCTCAATATCTCTTCTATTACCATTCATCATTCTTATACTCTAAATTCATTCTAAAAAATCTCCTAAAATCTTTAATTCTCAAGAAGTCTCAAGTAAAGCAAGTTTCAATCAAGTGATCAAGAAGTCTCAAGCAAGCAAGTCTCCCAAACAAGATCCAAGAAAGTTTTCTCATTGAAGCAAGGTTTGTTTTCACTATTTCGGTTTCCAGCTTCATCTCTCTAACTAGATATTTCACTCTCTATCTCTCAAATAGTTCAGCGATTAACAGGTATTTATAATTTAAAGTTTTTTTGAGAATTTTAATTTGTTTTTGTTTGGATTTTATTAAAATGGATCCACACTCGTCTGACGCTTCTTGCTCTCAAGCCACGGGTTCTTTTATTCAATTTTTAACTGATGAAGAATATCAAAATCTATGTCAACCCTTAGAACAACCTCCTCAAGTACCATTTTCTGTATCTCAGGAAGAAACAACTGATACAACCATACCCGAAACACAAACTACCACATCTACTAGGGCTGTTAGATCGGACATATGGAAACATTTTGAAAAAATAATAGAAAACAATGTTAGGAAAGCTAAGTGTAAACACTATCATAAAATTTATTCGTTTTCTTTAGGCAGCGGAACGGGTCATCTTAAAAGACACGTAGAAAAAAAGCACCCACAAAATGTACCACATCAAACACAAATAAGCACATTTGGTGGATCATTAGCTATACGTAAATATGATCCAATTAAAACAAGAGAACATTTAGCAAGATTTATAATACATGACGAACGATCATTTACTTTTTCAGAAAATCACAAATTTAAAAGATTTTGTAAATCAGCATTTACTGACGAATTTAAAAAAGTCCCACGTTCAACATCTACATCCGACATGTTCAAACTATATAAAGAGTATAGAAACACTTTAATAGCTATTTTTACTTCTTTAATTTTTAGAATTGCTATAACTGCAGATTGTTGGGAAGTTAAAAATATGACTCA
Source organism: Dracaena cambodiana (assembly GCA_036321105.1). Lineage (NCBI taxonomy): Eukaryota > Viridiplantae > Streptophyta > Magnoliopsida > Asparagales > Asparagaceae > Dracaena > Dracaena cambodiana. The sequence goes on from JAYEPQ010000018.1 coordinate 9,448,209, forward strand.
TTATTTATGTGTGACGGCACACTATATAGATCAAGAATGGTGCATACAGAAAAGAATAATAGGATTTAGGGTATTTGAATTTCCTCACAATGCACATAATTTATCACAAACCATCCTAAGTGTTTTTTCAGCTTTTGGGATAGACAATAAAATATTTACCATTTCTTTGGATAATGCTTCTGAAAATACGGCCGCAATTAGAATTCTTAAAAATTATACAAAACCAATTCTAGATGGAAAATTATTCCACGTTCGGTGTATTTGCCACATACTAAACTTATGCGTTCAAGATTGATTAAAATAACTAAATGATTCACTAATGAAACTTAGGTATACATTACTTTTTATTAAAGATAGTGGGCCAAGAAGACAAGCATTTAAACAAATATGTAAAAATATGAAAATATCACCTAGAATTGTACCTGTAGTGTTAGAACAAGATGGAATTCTACATATAAAATGTTAAACATAGCTATTCAGTATAAAAATATAATAAATACTTTTAATAAAATTGAGTCACCAATGTATAGTTTAGATAATAATGAATGGCACCAGTTGCATTGCATTTCTAAGTTTTTAGGCAAATTTGAAAATGCATCTAGAGCACTGTCAGGAACTTATTACCCAACTACACACATTGCATTATATTATCTAACCGAAATTACTTCGGTTTTTAATGAATGTAGAAATCACTCTCTACTTGAAAGTATTGTTCAACCTATGGAAATTAAATTTAATAAATATTTTAAAGATTTTCCATACTTATTATATTTTGCAACTGTTGTGGATCCCCGTTGCAAATTAGATGGACTTGAAATATTAATAGATTTATTTTATACAAATATGTCTTATGAAAATAATATTAGAGATTTACTTAATGATATTAAAACATGTTTAGATATTATGTATAAAACTTATGAAGATATGTATGGTGTGCCAACACAAACTACAAAATAACCATCTACTAGGGAAATTCGTAATCCAATAATATCATCTCTATTTCACAGAAAAAAGCCAAGACAAACTAGTACATATTTTAATGAATTACATTATTATTTAGAGAGAGCTAACTATGAAGATAATAACGCATCTCCTAAAAAGTATGAATCCTTTGATATTTTGGCATGGTGGAAATTACAGGAAAAAACATATCCCGTGCTTTCCAAAATGGCTCGTGATCTACTAACTCCTCCAGTGTCTACTGTAGCATCGGAGTCTGCTTTTAGCGCAGGTGGTAGAGTGCTCACAGACTTGAGAACCTCAATGGCGTCGGACACATTGGAGATGTGTGTCTGCTTGAAGGATTGGTACGACGCAGAAGACAGGGAACAAGACTTGACTAATGAAGATGTACTGGAGACCTTAGGCTTACCAGAAGAAAATGAAGTTTGATTAAAAGTATTTAAATTTGTAAGGATATTCATGTATTTTTAATTTTTTTTAATTTTTAACTTATAAATCTCTTAGAAAATATATTAAGAACAAGTTGAGGGTGACGGTTAGAGTTCTCTCCCCTCTCTTCGGACTTTGTATAATTTCTAAAGAGATTTATAGTGTAATTACATAAATGTAATGAGATTATATAAAATATAACATTTGTTTTTATTGTTATTATAATGTGTTAACTCCCCTTTTTTTTTTCATTTTTTTTTTTAAAAAACCCGGGCCGGCGCGGCCCGGTTCGGGCACGGCACGGGCCTGCCATGCCGTGCCGGCGGGCCGAGACCGGGCCGGCGCCCGGGCAACCGTGCCGGGCCGGGCACGGCCCGGTTGTCAGCCCTGAATGCAAGTGTAAATTCAATTTGTGTAGAGCCCAACACTGTACACAATAAGGAGACAGGAAGGTTAAGAGTGAACTCAATCTCCTTAGTAATAATAGAATTTAAAATAATAACTCTTAGCTTTCCCGATAACTTTGAAAATGGTCTAGTAGAAGAGACTTTAGTATGATATTAGAGCAAATCAGGTTTAAATTCCACTAGATGTGTGTTTAGTTGAGGATTTTAAAAGAAATTATATTGTTACTTAAAACCCGTGTTTTGTCTCGAAAATGATACTTGATCATCAAGTATACAACATAATTTGAAAATGTTTCGATTAAGCCATATTGTACAAAAGAAGTTAAAAAGATACAATTTCAAGCCTTAGTCAAATCCGCTTCATTATTCTTGTTATTTTCCTTACTATTCCCAAAAAAAAATAAAATTGGTTTTTAGATTTTTCTTTTTTTTTTCAGGTAAAAAATTTGTGATACCATTAGAGTTAATCTATGTATAATATACCTTTATCTATTTACTAAATAGCTAATGGAGGTAGATGGTCATTATTTTGTTGAGAAAGAGAGGCTTTACAAAGCACTTTAAGAATAATTTCATATAATTCTTTTTTTTTTTTTGAGAAATAACATATTTGTGCCATAAATTATGAATATTTTTCAAGTTAAACCTTGTATAGAAACTAACTATATAGTAAAGAACATTTTCATCATTAGGAGATCATCTTCTTAGTATATTTCACAAGTTGTTTAAGAAAGGAGTCACAGATTCAATTTAAAAGACCACTGAAGATTTGTTATAGACAAAAATATGTTACATTCGCATTTCTTAAGGACGTGCTAGTTTTCTTAAAACTGATTAAATCCTTGTTATACTATAATGCTCCAAACTATACTTCAAAAGTTTAGCAGTATTTTTCATATCAGCGTGACACATTACAGGCAGGTAACCTAAAAGTGGGTATATTTTTTTATAGTAAAGAACCACGCAATTAGAGTGTATAAACAACAGGAAATTAAATTGTTACAGTCCAAAATATACTTTGTACAAAACAATTTTGAAGAAGATTACAATACTGATGATTACAAGGGACATTGCATGCAATAGATTATATTACAACATGAATGGACAACTTGTTAAACAACAGGGATATAAGCGAAGGCTGAACACTATGGTTGCAAGACAAATGATTATTATAACAGAAGATGTCTCCAGCAATCTAGTGGGCCTACATACTGCTGGAAGGAAGGATTTTTAGCCGGTAGTTCTTCTTGAAGTTTCTAACAGCTAAGCTTGTGGAGACAATCCAAGAATCAGTATGCTATAATAAATAAGTATGCATTATCCATGCAAGGCAAGATAAAAATGTCATCTATAACGTGGTATAGAATAAAATATAAATTAAATCAAGACATGAAAGGTAAAGTTCCTTGGTGGTCCACATATCTCCTGTATATTTAGGCAAACTAGAGGAAGTTCTTGTTAAGTATAACAAGAAAATATCAACTTCGCTAAGTATTCAATCCCCATATATGGTACTAAGTTAACGCTTGATGGAACTAATTTATAGAGAAGTTTGCTGGTTATGGGAGTATCCTATAAACCCAAAACTACAAATATGGTCATGACAAAGTTGGAGATTTTGATTACAGCTAAAGTCAGAATATCATGTCATAGCTTTTTCTGGAATAACATAGGCATAACATAAGCTGAAATGTCATGTTACACGTAAACTGGATATCAGGTAACAACATAAAATAGAATATCATGGCCATGACTACATAACAGATTAACAGTAACACAAGGTTGTGTTGATTAATCAACCTTTGGTATCTCCCATAAGGTATTGACAAATTCACATTTCATTTTTCCCATAAAACCCACTTATCTTATTAATATGAATATATTCAAGAATCAAGTTAAATTAGCTTGTAGGCGGTATCATGCAGAGTCAGTATAAAAATAGTACAACATGCAAGTCAAGTCATATTTAGAGATAGAATATTCAAGCAAGTCATGATTCGAATATATATTCAAGTAGAGCAAGAGGCATATCTGTGATACGATGCGTATACATGATACAAGTAGGGTAGTTATCTACTAGTAAAATGCTATGATTTTATATGATTGAATCATGTTGTGCACAGATTAGTGAATGTGTAAAAATTTCATGTTGATTTTGAATGGGTTAGAAATTATCAAGTAAAATCTTATTCAAGGCATTTTAAAATAATAAACGAATGAATCTTGTAGTTCAGTAATAAAATTATGTTCAAGCTAAATCCTGATAAAGTTACTCAATAAGCTTCATTAAATTTCAAGGGAGAGGAGTTGCGAGGAAGGAGATTGCCAATTTAGGGCTATCAGTAGATGTGAGTCAAGAAGATGAATATATAGCGAGTTGGTGGAGTTGACGAAGATGAGTAGTGTTGAAGGAGAAAAATTTCAAAGATGAGGAGAAATTAATAGCTTCATAGCTAGTCAGATGCGAGGCTATTTCTTAGCTTCACATCGGCCAGAAGCATAGTTTCGCATAAGAGTAAAACGCAAAGCCAAGTCATTTAACTTCGCGTCCAGAGCCAATAATTTTGCATTGGCAAATTCTTAGAATCTGTAATTTGTTCTGATTGAGATTTGGGATCATCTAATACCTGAATTGAGTCCAAATAGGATATAAACAAAAGAGATTTAAATCAAAATTAAATATTTAATTAGAATCCTTAATGAATACAAAACCTTCCATCCCTATCTCTAAGGGAACTCTGATAACTAACTAAAGTCTATAAATAGTCTTCATGAGGAGACTTTAGGAAATCTTTGGCAATTCAAGTTATACGCGAGAGCCTTGAAGCATTTGGATCAGCAGAAAGAGAGTTAGGGCCGACCTTCTTCTTCAATGAATACAAGTTTTTCACGTCAGATCTTCAACATGTTCTACTTGTTAGATCCTTTTGTTACATTAGAACCCACTTTTATTGTAAAAAAAAGTGACGTAATATAAGTCCTCTTGTTTGTTTATCTTTTGTTTTTCTTTCATTGCAATTTTGCAAATTATTGTAATTAATGGAAGAAAGCAAGAATTTTGCGGAGAACAAACTGGAGACTACAGTAGAAGACGTTTCTTTCACTAAATAAGAGATCGTCGTACAATCAGACGTGAAGAGGATCAGATTGGTCGTGGATATACTTGTCATTGAGATAAACTAGCAAAAGTATGAGGATTATCTCTCCTTTGGGTCGGTTAATCCGGCAGCAATGAGGTGCTATCGCTGCGTGATCTCTAGAATCTGTGAATCGGGTAAAGAGGAATTATCCATTAATCGGGGATCCTTTGAGTTAGTGGTTATAGAGCCATCGTGCGAATGGAAACCCCTAGCAGAGGATTCTGTTCTACCTACTGAAGAGGGACAGAAGACTGGTTTCACAAGAAAGCAGCTTCGCAATCGAAATCGTCGAGAAAGACAAAGAGCCCTCAAAACCCACATAAAACGCAAGGCTAAAGCAGAAGCATAATGCGAGGCTATCTATTTACCTTGTGAACTGTCTTGCATAAATCGCAAAACCAGTGAAAATCGCGTAAAACGTGAAGCTGACTTCAACCCAGTGTGTGATGAAAATTCTCCACTGGAGTCTAAGTTCAACTTGGACTTGAACATGAAACTGACAGAGTTGCCAAAACTCGCTTAAAACGCAAAGTTAAAGATAAGTCAGCATGTGAAAAAGATTCTTCACGCAAGACTATCAAACTTGGACAAAAACTTGACGCTAACGTAAAACGCGAAGCTAATAAAACTTGCGTAAAACGCGAGATTAAGCCAGTGTGTGCGGATACTCCCCCACGTGAGGCTAAACAATCACCAGAAGTTAAATTTCTTCAGAAACTCCAATCTAGCGTAACATGTGAGGCTGGCGTAAAATGCGAAGCTACATCTCAGCCTGCGTGAGAGCTTTAAAATGCGAAGCTAACTACCAGCTCCATATAAAATAACCAAAATACATAATGCAGGCTAATGAACAGAGTGCTGAACATCTGATAGACCAACAACTCGTTATTATTATCCCTCAAGAATCTCAGAAGCCATCCAAACTTTTCCAATGACCAAATGGGTCCCATGCCCAGAACGCAACTGAAAGCTTCACTAAAGTCCTTGATCTAGGAGAATACTTCACAAATAAAAGAAAGACAACTCCATCGCACTCTATATGCCATTGCGAGCAGTTAATTTCAGCTGTATTAAATACCTGCTATTGTAATAAAAAAAGAGTGTATGTATTTGATAGAATAACTGAGTCAGATCGAGGCACTCCAAAGAGGAGAAGGGGTAATCTGAAGCATAAAATTAACAAGGAAAAAGACCTAAGAGCGGTGACCTCGAATATGGTAGGCAAAGATAAGAAGGTTTTGGAGAAAGAACAAGAGTCAGATACGGAGAACGAAGAACCTCACTATTTTACCCGACTCTAGATAGGCGTCACTGCTCCCCAAAATTATAAAGATATGTAAGAGGATCTGACGATGATGATAGCGACCATTCGGCTATAGCATCGCCACGGTCGTATGCTTCCTCTCGATTGAGAAAATCAACATCGCACTTAGTGGACAGGCCCGATGACATAGATCAAAGGATAGAATTCCACAAGCGACTAATCTAGGAGCAGCAAAAGACTATCAACGAACTCAAGGTGATGCTCATAAAGGTGGTTGAAATTACTTTGAAAATAGTGGAAGTCAAGCTAAAACCTCTTCCGCAGAACAACCCAAAACAAATGATGACAAGGAAAAACAAAATAAAGAAGAAAAAGCTTACTCTGAGTATGAAGAGGATTCCAAATTCTTCTTTGTTAACCCTCATGCTGAGAAGATGGAGAAGCTCCAGAACTAGCTAGATGCATTAATGCAGAAGAAGGATTTGGAGGAAGTGGGGGTTTCGAGACCCTACCCATTGGAGTGGGATATCGCTGCTTTTCCTGAAAAATATAAACCCCTCAAATTGGAATCATATGACGAGAAGAGATCCCCAAACTAGTACATGTATTATTTCTTGTTGCAAGCCAGTCATTTGATGTTGAATGACCCCATAATGACCAAGATATTTGTGAGTACTCTGCGAGGACCTACCTTTATATGGTTTTTACGGTGCCCTCGGGGACTATTAAAATCTAGCATGATATGAAAAAGCACTTTCTGGCACGTTTCTTTGAGAATGATACTGAGATATCAGTTCATTCCCTTCTTATAACAAAACAAGAGACGAAGAGATGGCCAAGAGTTTCATAGAATGTTTCCGGAAAAAATCTGACAATGTAGACATGGTATGATCCAGGAAACCCTAGTAGAAACTTGTAAACATAACTTCAAAATTGGCGTACTGATAAGAATGGGAGTTGTAGAGTTCAAGATCTAGAAGGACCTGCTGAAGCAGGGAGAGCAGGCGGAAGATATAACTCACTGGATAGAAGAACATCACACTACAAGGAGCTCTACGAATAACAAGCCATATCCATAGAATTCTAAAAATAAAAGAAAGACTGTGATGGCGTCAGATGCAAATCTGAATTTGAATCCCCAAAATCCGGGAGGCATAGGCTCGAACAGGCCCCGACCTGACAGGATGTACTCGTTCAAGACAGAGTAGATTGATACTCTGTTTCACCTCCTCAATAAAAGGGCCTACTAAAATTTTCAGAGAATTCAAAGCCAAAAGATGTAAGAAAGACCAATGATTCTAATTATTACTTATTTTACTAGAATATTGGGCATCCAACCAAATATTGTTACTCTCTCAAAAGTTGAATCCAACTATTGATAGAAATTGGTGTCCTCCAGCTCAAAGAGAAACAAAAGAAGCTTTCTACGAATATGGCAATCCTGATCGTAGGAGCCAATGAATTTCCTGTCAAACTAATCCTTGCATCAGCAGGGAAGCTGATGTTAATCAACAATAATCCCCATTATATGAAGCAAAAAGGACTTTCCTCGGTTTCTACCAAAAAAGGAGAAATCCTGGGGGTATACCCAGACTTGCTGAAAGACGAACAATGGACTTCCTCAGCCAATTCAAGAAAGACCAAGGAAAACACTTGTTCGATGCTAGCGCAATAGAGATTGAACCTGCCGAGGTTCTTGCCGAGCACAGACAGCCAACACTAGCAAGTGAAATCTCTTAGTACGCTCCAAACCACAGTTGCGACCAAGTCGTCGTTGTTCATTAGCAGCTGAATTGGGCTGAAGGTGCCGAAGACTTTGACGGTGATAAGCATCATGTTGTTTCTGCTGCTCTTGCTAGCAATTGGAATGGCAAATTGAGTGGTATAAATAAAAAATTTTCAAAAAAAAAAAAAACATAACAACAAAAAAATAAAATAAAAGAAGAAGAAGAAAAAAAGTACGAATTTTTGTTGCCCAATGTTGCCTAGGCAATGGGAAGAGAAATTAGAAACTTCTCGCCAGCTCTATCATACTGGGGATAAGAGTATGACCATCAATAGCCTGAAGTCTTAAAGGCAAAGAGAAGAGAAAACATTTGGTATTTAAGCCAAAACAAAAGTCTCGACAACCCATCATGCTAAGGTAAAAAGTATGAACTGTCCAATGTTGTTAAAGCGAAGGGAAGATAATAAGTTTCTTGATAACTCATCATGCCAAGATAAAAATCATAAACAACCCAAAGCTCAAGAAGTTAAGGAATGAGGAAATGTTTGGCCTTTAAGCCCAAGCATAATGCTCAACTCACCATGTTGAGGGAAATAGCATGGCTAGCTTAATGCAAGCGACGATTGGTAAAGATACGCCAAATCCGTTTATAACTGGAGGTTTGTTAAAAATCTCATGACAAACTTATCACAATAAACCTGTAACCATTAAGGCAAAGGAGAGAGAAAATCAAATTCTTGATAGCCTATCATGCTAGGGGATAAATCATGAATAATCCATAGCCACTAAGGCGAAGGAGAGAGAAAATCAAATCCTTGACAACTCACAATGCTAAGGGGAATAGCTTGGCTAGCCTAATGCAAACGGCGATTGGTAAATACATATCAAATCCGTTAATAGCTGGGGGTTTGCTAAAAATCCCGTAAATCTGTCATGTTAAATTCTTATCTCTGATAGTAAGGTTTGAATTATCATCTACACTATAATAAATAGTTTCTTTTGTGATCATAATCTGTTCACTGATTTGGTTTGTCACCCAGACGAGTCACTCATACACGTGTAATTAAGCGCCACTACCGAAACCGATGATCCTGACCCAATCATCCTGGCATGTGCAATTAAGCGCCTCCACCAAACTCCAAGCATGTACAATTAGGCGTCTTTACCGAAACCGATGATCTTAACCTGATCATCGTAGCGTGTGCAATTAAGCGCCTTCACCAAACTCCAAGCATGTGCAATTAGGTGTCTTTACCGAAACTGATGATCCTGACCCAATCATCTTGGTGTGTACAATTAAGCGTCTCTGCCAAACCCTAGGTATGTGCAATTAAGCATCTGTACCAAATCTCTTGAATCACTCATTCGGAGTCAATTGTTTACCATTATCATTATCATAAACTACTCACATCACCATAACATTATCATAAACTACTCACATCACCATACATTGCTCAAAATGGCATAAAATTAAGTGATATGAAAACTAAAAAGTTTCTTTATTCATGATTGCAGGAACGAAGATAAGAGTACAAAGAAAGAATTTAAGTTTGCAGGGAAATTTTTATTTAAAGTTTGAACAATAATGTAAAACTGAAAAGTGTTATATAAAAAATTTGCCAGAATTATATTTCTTTATCTATATACAAACTATGACTTTAATATTTAATAACAGATAAAATAATAAATGCTAAGAAATTTAAATGCAGAAAATATAATAAAAGTATTATTTCAAAGAAAATAAAACAGGTAACTTTGCAAGGGAATATGCCTTGAATTCAGACTCGACATGGATATAAGATTGATAAGTTTGTAGAGCACACGATTTGGACTCAGACTCAACAAGGGCATAAAAGATGTAAGTTTTGCAAGGAATTTTTTGTTTAGAGTTTGAACAATAATGTAAGAATTTCAAAAAAATAAATATAAAAAATTTGCCAAAATTATATTTCTTTATATATGTACAAACTGTGGCTCTAATATTTAGTAATAGAAAAAAGTAATTATACACACGCACGCGCTCGGGCGCGCTTACACACACACATACATACACACAGATATATATATATATATATATATATATATATATATATATATATATATATATATATATATATATATATATATATATATATATATATATATATATATATATATATATATATATATATATATATATATATATATATATATATACATACATACATACATACATACATACATACATACATACATACATACATACATACATACATACATACATACATACATACATACATACATACATACATACATACATATATATATATATATATATATATATATATATATATATATATATATATATATATATATATATATATATATATATGGATTACTGTATATGAGCCGCCAGCTCAGGAAAAATTACGTGAGCTAGCGGCAAAACTATAATCATCCAATGACTTTTCTTCAATTTTTTTTAATAATTACTATATCTACCTTCTTAACTTCTTTAGGATTAAATTTCCTAAATTTTGGAGTTCTTTTACCCTTTCATCAAGTGCATACAAAATGTTTTATTTATTGAAAACCATTAATTTTTGTGTTAACTTGATGGAGGACCAAATCAAAACTAAAACCCAAGAAATTGGGTATGAGTGAACCCTAAGGGGTCGAGATCATAATCCAAAAGAAAATTTTTAGAAAAGATTATTGGAGATATTGGAAATGAACTGTAACTTAGGTAACTTGCGTGAGCTGTCAGCTCATTTTCATTTTTCTCATATATATATATATATATATATATATATATATATATATATATATATATATATATATATATATATAAGTATGATTTTAAGAAAACAAACTAGCTAAGACTGCTAAAACAAGTAAGTTTGCAAGGAATACGCACCAAAAAATTTGTGTCTGGTTTCATGCATGTTCATCTCAAATCTCTTCTATAATGGAAATTAACCGTATTTTGGTCTGTTTAGATCATTTTCTACTATTAATTTACAGTGTTCTCTTGAGAAAAAGGAGGAAATGCTGGATATTATTTCTGTTCTTCGATCCCATTAGCAAAAAGAAATATGATTGAAATACCTGATCAAAGATGTAAGATACCTGCTATGTTTAAGAAGCTAACCAGTAAATCTTTTTAAGGCTTGAGATATCACACACAATCTACTCTCAGGAATCATACAGATGATTTAAAACACGACTTACAGTCAATGAAGAAATTTTTTTCCCAAAGAGCAATAACAAATTTTACTATGGGCCTCATGAGGGTACTCAAAAATTTTCCAGCACATATATAAATTGGAGTGTTTATACAAAATACAATCTAGCAATAAGAATTCGAAAAATTCAAAGCAGCACTTCTAATCTGGGAAGATTTTTTTGCAAATAATTGTGGGCTATACCTTGCAATTTAGAAATTATTATGGGATTTTTTCCGGAGATTAGCATTTACAGGTAAGTTATTTTTTGCTATACTTTTTGATATATTTACAGTTAAGTCTAATTTTTGTTAAATTTATAGTTTAGTCTATTTTTTGTCAAATCTATAGTTAAGTCTATTTTCTTTTTAATCTACAGTTAAGTCTATTTTTTTTGTTTAATTTATAGTTATGTTTGGACGTGAACGCATACTTGCATTATGAAGTTTGTACTAATGAAACGTTTTTATAATATAGTTCATGTGTCAGATCAGTGATGATGTATTTCAAAGCTAAATAATAAATTCAAAAGATTCTGAAATACAAGGAGATCAAAATTCTCCCAAAAACTTCAACTTGTTCTCCGCCTGATCAACAGCTTGTCGTCAAGTCTCCTCCACGAAGCCTGACGGCGCAAGTCATCTTCGCTAATAGCAAGATGCGAAGTTGAGAGAAATTAAATCAAGAAGATTAACTTCGCGTGAAAGTAATGGATTCACTGTAAATCAATAAATTGAGGATAAAAAATATTTCAAAATTTGCCGATCATAACAATTTTGAAACTTTAGAGAGGGTTCTGTTGAAGGAGAAAAATTTCAAAGATGAGGAGAAATTAATAGCTTCGCGGCTAGTCAAATGCGAGGTTATTTCTTAGCCTCGCATCGGCCAGGAGCAAAGCTTCGCATTAGAGTAAGAAGCTAAGTTATTTAATTTCACGTCCAGAGTCATAAATGCCACGTTGGCAGATTCTCAGAATCTGTAATTAGTTCTGATTGAGATTTAGGATCATCCAATACCCGAATTGAGTCCAACCAGAATATAAACTCAAGCGATTTAAATCAAAACCAAATATTTGATTAGAATCCTTGATGAATAAAATTACCTTCCATCCCTATCTCTAAAGAAACTCTGATAACCAACTAAAGTCGTCTATAAATAGCCTTCATAAGAAAACTTTAGGAGATCTTTGGCAATTCAAGTTACGCGCGAGAGTCTTGAAACCTTTAAATCAGCAGAGAGAGAGAGGTAGGACCGATCTTCTTCTTCAATAAATAGAAGTTCTTCACATATGATCATTAACAGGTTCAATAAATAGAAGTCTCTTCTATGATTTTTATCTTTTAATATATTAGAACTTTAACAAAAAATATAAACAAGAGCTGTAGAGTTCTGAATTCTCTTTCAAACAAATTTAGGATGGACTTAATTGGTATTCAGAATCAAAAGATATCATAGGTTTATTAAATATGATACAAAAACTTTACTGCTGTATAATAACTCCAAATTCAAACTACTTTTTGTGGAGGATAGAATGTGAAAGAGCAAAAGACTATGTGAATTTGTAGATGTTTGAATTATCTTTTTAATAAGTCTAAGCTTAGCTAAATCGGTGGTGATAACTTTAGTAAACTTGTTTGCAAGTTGTAAGAGACTGTTTTGAAATAATGCGGATTAGGTTCAATGTGGTTTGGGACCAAATGCGGATGACATTATCCACATTTTGTTAGTAGCACTAGCAAAACGCAGATCATGGACCCGCGTCCAGGTTGTGGATCCACATTTGGCCCCAAAGCGGGTCAGATGCAAACGTGAATCATGTGGATCCACGTTTGGCAGCCAGCGGGTTGGATCCAAATGTGGATCGAGCTTTGATTTGCCTTTTGCATCAAAACTCAACTTTGAACTCCATTTTGAAGGGATTAGAAGGAATTAAGAGAAATATAATATAAAAATTATAGAAAATTGAATTAACTTTCCATTGAGACCAAAATCAACTTATTTGGAGTTATAAACAAAGTTATGATTAAGGAACCGAAGATATGTCTAAATGACACTTGACCCGTATTTGCATAAGTATTGACTTTGAACCCCATTTTGAAGGAGTTAGACGTAGAAATAAGAGAGAAGCAATATGAAAATTGTAGAGAATTGAATTACTTTTTGAAACAAAAAAGTTCAACTTTATTGGATTTGTATTCAAAAGTTATGACCAATTTAGTAAGCGCAAGTGCACTATACAGTAAGGTTACTTGTTAAAACAATGCAAGAGTGCGAAATTTTAAGAGAGAGAGTTAGATGTCAGAATTCCTATGAAAAAAAAGAGTTAGACACATGATTTCTTATCTTGATCCAGCCTAAATGTGAGTTCTCAAGAGCATGGTGAGGTATGGAGTCTGAAATCTTTGTATGTAAAGAGCAAAACTCTAATGAGATGGATAATCATCTAAAGATACATAGTCTTGGAAAAGAGGTTTTGATGTAAGTCTTGAATAAAATCTTTATCTTGGAGCAGGTTCTGTTGGAGCTGAACCTTGAAGTTTTTGAGAAGACAAGGAGAAAGATAGAGGAGGATGAACAGGGATCATATGAAAAATGAGAAGGAGAGAATTGAGTTTTATGTAGTCAAGTAAGGAGGAGTGGCAGGGAAGATGGCGTGCATGAAGGAGGTATGAGAGTATGGCCTCTCCCAACCACCCTCTCTTGCAATTTGCTAGAGTGCCATTGCCTATAACCCAAGTCAAATTTTACCATTTGGCAAAGTTTAAATTAGAGAGAAAATGAAAACTAGTGGGAGAATGCATGTACTTTGAACTAGTAGGAGAATGCATCTAGTTGGTTTTAAAGCGATAAGTCATTACATATACTTTGAACTAAATTTCTGTTTAAATTTCAAACATTTAAAGGCTAAAGAATATGCTAAATGCAAATTATACGTTGGAAAGATGTCAAATTTTGCCCATTCGTCCGTTTTTGACCCCTTTTTTTTTTTTTTTTTTTTTTTTTTAAATCTAGCTAATTGAATCCATGTCATGTTTCTAATTTACTTTTGGCTATTGGAACTCACATAGACATATTTTTTTACAATATGATCCAAATTAATTCTCTATCAGAATCTAATTCGAAATCTATTACGAATTGAAGGGGATGACATTAATGGAGACAAGGCTAATTGGCATGTTTATAACGGACAGCCACAAAATTGAACTTCTTCTTCTTCTTTTTTTTGAAATAAATGGTGATCAACTATTCCCTGCGTTCCATTAAAACGTTTTAATAGAATATACTAAATAAATACATCTATCCATCCAAAGCAAAGATGGGTTACATGATGTTTAGTTACAAACCTCATCATAAGATATTTTTATCTTTTTTACGAAAAAAGGGAATGTTTCTTTTCGAAGCTCTTAATATACATCTCATCATTCATTAGGGAGCATTCCACATGGTCAATATGAATATGTCATAACATATTTATTTAGCTTGAATCTTTCACGCCAAAATAATATTGTTTATAATGTTAACTAGAACTCTATTTTTTTGTTTTCTAGTTGAAGATTGGATGCGATGAAAAATGATTACCTGGATAATGTTCTTTATAATGTTAACATTAGCAATTGATTAGTTGGAGAATTGAAGGTCGTTTTTGAGTGTAAACGATGGGTAATTCTCTCCATGTTTCATTAATCAGGTGTTAACAAACAAGCTACAATATATTATATATATAGTCTTTCACATGTGAGCAGATACTAAAATAAAAAAAAATTACAATAATACCTAAGGAGAGTTATTAGAGTGATTACATGGAATAAGGGAATATCGTATCTATTAACACTATAATATCTTGTCATACTTAGCCAGACTAGTTGGAGAAGATGAAAGACCAGCAGCGGGAATTGAAACATTAAGGTGTACAGTGTACCATTTGAACTGGATAGAGATGGATTTAATTGATTTTGTTACATTTAAAAGACTTAATATAAATTTTTAGTATGGGAAATTTTACAGCAATTTTGGGCTATAGAGGCATTTTGGAAGTTGCTATTTGCACCCAATTCTTTATTAAGCTCACCCACCTTCTAGACTTTGTAATATTTAAAATTTTAATTTAAAATATATATATATATATATATATATATATATATATATATATATATATATATATATATATATATATATATATATATAAGGGAAATACACCGGCAGTGAAGGGAGTTCCTTCACCGCCGCTTAGGTGGCCAAATAAAATTATTACATGTGGCACCACTCAAAGTGCGATTAAGGAAATTCATTTATTTGTTACCTTAAATGGTACCACGTGTAATAATTTTATTGGGCCACCTAAGCGGCGGTGAAGGAACTTCCTTCACCGCCGGTGTATTTCCGGTTTCCTCATATATATATATATATATATAATTTTATTTTATTTTGAAAACACGGATTCGCTAGACTTCAGCTGAAAGTATGGGTGGGGGAAATACACGAAGGACTCCCTTTCAAAAGCCAAAATAACGAAGGAAAGAATACAATCACTCTGAGGAGGAAGCATCAAGTTGAGGACATCGTAAGTTAAGGTAGCAGTGTCCAGCCTTATCACTAGAGAGGAACCCGATAGGCGTGTTGATTGTTAAAATATAAAATAATTTTCCCCAACTCTCATTACAAGTTCGAAGTTTTGGTGCAGTGGAAGGGTCTTTCAACATGGTATTAGAGCAATCCAAGTTCGATTTCTGCTGGGCACACATTTATTTAAAATTATACCGCTGCATAAAGCCTAGGTTTCTGCCCAAAGTGGGCCCCGGCCGCTGCGTTAAAAGCCCAGGTTTCTACCCAAAAATGAGTTTTCAACCTGCGGGGGCGTGTTAAAATATAAAATAATTTCTCTCAACCCTCACTACAACTTCGAAGTTTTGGTGTAGTGGAAGGGTTTTTTAACATTGATAATGATAGTGAGGAAGATGGATGAGGCGAGCTCTAGTTAGGGATGAGAATTGGCAGATCCAAAGATATACTTTTGGCCCACTCCATTCAAAATTTTAAATTAAAAATGATGTTTTCATTTTTTTTTAAATTTAAAATTTTGAATAGGAGGTTTGAGTTATCTCAACTACTTTTTCCTTTTAACATGTAAATATTCTAATGGCTGTTTTAAATTTATTTATTTTTGACGATAAATGACGGGATATAGCTCTCCGCGGTCCGTTAAAAAGATAATAACAGAACAGTCATAGTTTTGGACCACATGCCCTAATAAGGTTACATGCCAAAGGTTTTAATAAAGCTACCTAAAAAGCAACAAAATAATAAACCGAATAGAACTACAACGATCCTGCATGCAAAAGATGGGTCCATCACCAATCCATCACCCTTTGAACCGCGATATACTCCCCTACTCCTCATTTGGTGGGGTACCATCAATGTCTTTTCCTGAAGAGTCGTCCGATAAGTAGAGACTCTCCTCATCCGAGAGAACACCTGTCCAAATAATGAAATCATGCACAGTAAGCCTTACACAGTCGTCAATGGAATGATATTTATTGTTAAATAATTTATTGTTTCTCTCGCTACAAATGGTCCAGGAAAATGCAACAATTACTATTTTAATTTTATGGTTATCGTTGCTCCCCTATTAAGTCTTTTCCAAAGATATGCATCTAAAGCAATATTGATGTTCAGCCCTCATGTCCTAGTACACGAGTCTCATGTACTTTTAGAAAAAGAGCAATTACGTATAATGTATTTGGTTTATTCCTTATCAGTCTTGCACAAGATGCAGATGTTGGAGCCGTTCCATCCTCTTTTTTATTGTTTTAGGCAGGTAAAGAGAGCTTCCTTTCAAACTAGACATAAGAATAATCTTATTTTTTGGGGATATTTAGCTTTCCAAATCTATTTAGTGTTCACCGAGGTGACTCTACCGTTTATGAAATGACGGTATGTAGATTTCACTATGAAATTACCATCCTTCTCTCATCTACAAATTAGTTTGTTCTCTTCTAGTGGAGAAGGGGTTGAGTCGCTCAGGAGCTATTTTAGTATTTTTACTATGATAAAATCCTATCCAGATAATGTCGTTGAATTCAATCTCCATTTCGATCATCCCCAGTAATTACTAACCCTGGCATTTCGATCATATATATAGTGATGTGAGGATTCTACATCTGCCAAAGGTAATTAAATATTTTGGGCAGTTTTTCTTCAAGGGAAACACAAATTTGCTATAATATTGATATTTTAGATTCACTGCCAATGAATCTTGATAGAATAGACTAGTTCAACTAACATTGTCAGTTCTGGTATTATCCCCACAAGCTCTGCTTTAGGAAACATGTCCAAATTTGTGTAATTACCTACACAATTCTTGGAAACATATTATTGTGTTATTATCTTCATGGCATTAAGTATATATGTCGTTTTCACCAGATACTTCTCCTTTTACAAATGAATAATCCTTACATTTATATCATACATGCTACTCGAAGACTCATATTTTTAAAATATTTTGTGTTTAGAAATTATTTGGATGTCTTTTTAATTCTTTTCGTCCTTCTAAATCAATGTATTTGGCAGTGGATCGAGTCATAGTGCTGCCTCCATGAGGTCGCTGGATCCACTTTGCCTCCAAGCATCGACTCACTGACTCCCTTCTCATTGGTACCAACCAATTGGAGCAGATGAGCAAGGTTGTGAGGTGGCTCGTCATCAATCTCCAGCCTGCTTGGGTTTGGGTTAGCACTGGGGTTTGGGGTTTCGGTGCTCTGAATGTTACACTATTCGCTGTCGGTGTTGACACTAGGGAGGGGCCCAATAGTTTTGTTCTGTTCGAAATATTTGTTTTACAATAAATTCTCAATGCTAAATAGCAAGATATCATTAAGTAAATTTTCATAGAATTTTATTGATCGTCAAAGACACCTTCTCGGTATTGACAAACGAATACTAAGCATGCATGACAGGGCACACTTGCGCACGCGTATCGACAATTTTAAATGTTTGGATTGCAATAGTCGAGAAAATAAGATTAATGCACAATAAAAAATAGAAAGTAATAGGAAAACAAGATATACTATGGAAAAGAGAAGGATAGAGAAGAAAGAACGCCAGAAGAACCCTTTTTCTACTTTGCAAGCATCAACAAGCAAAATGTGCAAATATTTTAACCATTTTTTACGAAGTGGTGGAATTAAATGCAAGAGGTAAACTACGATATCTTGTCCTTTTTGCATGGGTATATTTAATATTTTGGGACACCTTAAATGTTGACAGTTATTTACAAGTAATGATGAAAAATGGAAGGTTATAACTTGAGTCCCATTTACTAGTGCAGCTGATAGTTTGATTTATGGAATGGTATGTACAAGTTTCGACATCTCTCAATCCATTAGCTAGCGGGATGAGCATGTATATGTCCAATCCTAGTAAAGGATATTGACAGATAGTAAAGTGGATTTTATAGTATATTTTTTAGGTATCATAGATGGTTTGAAATTTGAAAATATGAATAAGATAAGAATCTTGGTCAATTGGTTAGATATGTAGACTCTAATTTTGCAGGTGGTTTGGAAAGCGTTATTTTAGTACATGTTATTTCTTTACTTTTGCTAGAAGTCTAGTAAATTTGAGATAGATTTTGCAATCTATGATGGCTTAGTGTACGACGAAGGCAAAGTATATTGCAGTAATAGAGGCCGTTAAGGAGGCAACTTTGACTTCTTAGGGCGCTTGATGGCTTGGGTAATAGAGGCTGTTAAGGAGGCAACTTTGACTTCTTGGGGCGCTTGATGGCTTGGGTTGCCTCTTGGGTAATCATCGTGTATTGTGAGGTAGTTTGATTTGAGAGCTTCTTACGGTTTGATTTAAAATGGGCTAAAGCTCGAGGATGTATGCATATGGTTTAATTTTAAAATGATGCATTATTTAAAGCAATGGCTAGTGACCTCCATATGGATTAACATTGCCACTTAATTATTTAGTAGATTACATTACAGGCTACAGGAGTAGGAAGACAAACTAAGACTTAATCTTCGACTGGGATTTCAAACAGACCTATGATCATGACTCGACAACCATAGTGATGTCAAACTAAGACAAACTAATGTCTGTTGCCCAGACACGGTCAAACACACAAGTGACAAAGTGCCAAATAGTAGAGAACACAATACACAACATAACCATAGTGCTGTCGACTAGGATGACACGACCTCCCGATCTAGATAGTGGTCAGCGATCGAGATTATTATGCGGATGCAGCAGATGATGCTTTATTATTGGCTTCTTCTTCCGCCATCTTCACCTTACGGTCGAGCTCGAAAGTAGAAAGTGTAAGGAGGCTATTGTTACACTTCTTCGCACAGTACGCTTCGCTACCACCCAGGGCATGGCATGCTCGGTAGCAAACATTGTACTTACGTTGTGCCATCAACTTCTCGTCCAAGCTGATCAGCTCTTCCGTCATCTCCTGATCATGATAGTTAGCGACAGATGCAAGGAGGCTACAGTTGCATAACCTTGCACAACACTCTGGGGTACAGCGGCAAAATTGAAAGCAAGGATTATCCTTACACTTTGGCAAATTCTGGTCCAAGCTGATCACCTCTTCTGTGGCCTTCAGCTCGCCCTGCTCACCAAGAGCGCATTTGGTCGTGCAGCCCACGACCTGGGCAATGGCCTCGGCCGAGGGAGAGGATCCCTCGGTGACACTCTTAATGCAGTCGTCAAAGCATGCGGCATGAGATGATGATACAACGAGAAGAAAGCATAGAACAAC
This sequence comes from Dracaena cambodiana, assembly GCA_036321105.1. Lineage (NCBI taxonomy): Eukaryota > Viridiplantae > Streptophyta > Magnoliopsida > Asparagales > Asparagaceae > Dracaena > Dracaena cambodiana. The sequence goes on from JAYEPQ010000018.1 coordinate 9,468,105, forward strand.
AACAACTGGTGGAAGGGAAAGGGAATTGGCTCCCATCTTAACTAATTAGTTACTTCGCTCTCTAATTTACTTAAATAATTGGAAGAAGATCGAGGAGATGTTGATGATCCTGGAGAAGCCTTGCAACTCCTTTTATAGTAGCGGCCAGTGCATGTAGCTGCGCTTAAAAATTACTTGTTTCAGGCTTTTACCTCATTCTCTCTCTCTCTCTCTCTCTCTATTACATGTTTCATGCTTTTACTGCTCTCTCTTTCTCTCTCGCTCTCTCTCTCTCTCTTACATGTTTCACGCTTTTACTTCTCTCTCTCTCTTTCTATTACATGTTTCACGCTTTTACCTCTCTCTCTCTCTCTCTCTCTCTCTCTCTCTCTCATACATGTTTCACGTTTTTATGCCCCCATTACATGTTTCACGTTTTTATGCCCCCCATTACATGTTTCAGTCCTTTATCTCTCTCTCACCAATAATTGAGACAAATTTATGCCCCCAATTACATGTTTCACTCTTTTATCTCTCTCTCTCTCTCACCAATAATTGAGACAAATTTACATTACATGTTTTTCTCATGCAAATGTGATTTCAGCCATACGATCCAACTACCACAATCAAAATCAAAGGCCCTGATCATTCAATCTGATTAGCAAAAAAAAAAATAATAATAATAGATCACACAATAATGAGCCATGCAAATGTGTTAAATTCGGGACTCATGCAAATGTGATTTCAGCCATACGATCCAACTACCAAAATCAAAATCGAAGGTCCTGATCATTAAATCTGATTAGCAAAAGTCACACAAATGTGAGTTGTCAACGAGAGGAGTATCATTACAGCATTGAATACAAAATATTTAGGAATTATCAAAATAAATAAACAAATAAAAATGAATAAAAGAATATTTTCTTCTCTCTTCGAATGCCGACAGTCTGAAACTAATCTACCAGTCTTTTTTAACTTTTCACATTTCTAATCCGCCAGCTCTCCAAACCACTGTACATGTCAAGTACGAGTGCGACCTTCAAGTGTTAATGATAATAGAATACAGTATATATTGATTCTTCTTGTATCTCTATGTCTGTTTATGTGCGTGGATCGGATCAGAAACACTAATTCGACATTGTCAATAATTGATTCGAATTCTGGCCCATCTATCTTGTCATTCGTACACCTAAATGAAACTCTTACTTTTAGGTCCTTAATTTTCCTTTTTCCACATCTTTGATAATCATCTAAGAATTTTCTGAGAGAGTTCAAAGCCCAGTAGTTACCGGGACATGATTAATAACCGGTTAGGCATCTGGTATATGCAACTTGAATTTCATAACTCTAAACAATATTTTATCTCTAGAGTTGTTATTTTCTCAATATTTAGAATTTTTCAGAATATTATGAGAAAATCCAAAAACTAACGAAAATATCTAGTTTCTAGTTTACTGAGAATTTGACTGTTTTTATCTTACAAAGCGTATTCAAATACTACAATACAATTTACATCATGATCATCACACTCCCATCTATCTTCAGTGTTTTGGTAAATTTTTTTTGATTATATCAAATCTATCCAACTCGAAACCAAAATTAATTAATTTCCTTCCTTTCATTATTTTCTTTTTTACTCCACTTGCAAGAGCTATGTCCACTCCATTTGACTAGGTAAACATAGTGGAGATATCCTTATAACTTGCATTATAGAGGTGGCAAGAGAGGGCTGTAATGGGTAAAGGGTAATGCAGCATGGGAACCGCATGCATTAAGAAGCCTATATAATATCCCCAAACTATACCCCCAAAAATTTGACGGTATTTTTTCATTTCTGAGCGAGACACCCTTGGGTAACGAAAAGTGGGTAGGCATTTTATAATAAAAAAACCACACAATCAGAGTATATAAACATGAAAAAAAAATTAAATTGCTACACTCCAAAACATTACAGTACACTATGCAAAACAATTCAGAAGAAGATAATTGTACAAATGATTACAAGGAACATTGCGACAATCGATTACATTACAACAGGGAAAAATTTGTTGAACAATAGGGATAGAAGTAAAAAATGAACATTATGGCTGCAAGACAAAGAATTATTACCGAAGTAGATGTCTCTAACAATCTACTGGGACTTCTTACTCTTGAAAGAAATGAGCTTTAGCTGGTAGTCATTCTCAAAGTTTCTAATACGTGGGCATGTAGAGATAGCTCAGGAATCAGACCTGGCAAAATATAGAATAGCGCACGCAATAGAAAAATAACGTTAGCAGAAAAATATTAAAGAGCATAGCATATGTTAAATTAGAAAATATCTTAATACAATGTATGATAGGATGGTCTCATAGGTATGACATAATAGAAAATTACGTATTATCCTTGAAAGTAAGATATAGATGTAAGGTATAACGAGATATCAGATAGCTGGTAGCAAAACTTTTGGAGAAAAAGAAGGAAAGGAAAGATTCAGAATGTTAGCCAAATATAGGTAACAAGTAGATTATCTGTCATAGAGAGATCCACGTCTCAAATCTAAGAAAGGCTAAAATATGACTCTTATAAAGTCGCGTTTTAACTCTTAAGTCAATTAAAATATAGATTTTCATCCAGAAAGACTTGCGAATTGTGCTGATAAAGATGGACCCACAGGGTCACAATTTGCCTAGAATTTGGAAGGATAATCCATATGGACTCTAAGTTGCATTAAGACACATATCTAATCTGTGACTCAAACGCTAGATTACGTCATGGCTCAAAAAGGCTTATCAAAGCCAAAATATAACTTTGTTTTAGCAAAATTATGGGTCCAGCCAAGAAACTAAAATGCAGATCATCTGTCAAAAAAAGATATCCGCGATTTTAGCTGTCTTTTGAGCTTATGATTAGTGCTAAATGTAATTAACGCATATCCTAGAGAGTCGCGTTTCCAATCAAAACTATTAAAAGATAAAAATTATCCTCATTTTAACCCAAACGAGGGTCTAATTAAATAAGACATATTGCTGAGAGTTAAAATGCGGATCATCTACTATAGAGAGATGCACGTCTAACAACCGATACGCAAACCCCAAAGGGTCACATTTTTACTTGAAACCCTCGAGAGCTGAAAATCATCTTCAATGATACTCAAACGTGGGTCTGAGCATACCACGCGAGCTACCAGAAGCCAAAACACAGATCTGAAGGCTGAGATTTGTGTTTCAGTTACAAACGCAGAGAATTAAAGACGTCGATTACAAATCTAGGAGATTTAACATAAATCCAACAGATTAAAAAATAAAGAATTAATCTTCAATCAAGGAGGCTATTAATTGAACTGTTACATCAATTTAAGGGTCTCCCAGACCTCTATAAATAACCAAAGACTGGGTTGAGAAAGGAGTTAATCGGTTGGTTACAAAAAATCAGAGACTTAATTACTTAGTAAATCATCTCCATCTGAGCACTTGTGCAGATATTCAGAGTTCTCCAAGAGTTTTATATTTTGCCAACTGAAGAACTTGTTCGAAGTGTCAATAGAGAGCAGGATCATCCTCCACAGCTACTACAGAACCTGGCATTACATAAAAAGAGAACTAGATTTTCCTTATTTTTTATAAATGGGCAACCATTATAATTGTAATCTTTCTATTGAAAAGTTGTTAATAAAAGATTTTTCAATTTTCATGATGAATAGAAGATTGACGACTCCACTAGAGAAACCCATCATCTCTAATGATACGGTTGGAGCCCAATCCAATAAAGTCCTAGTTGGCACCATGGTCGAGTTACTTGTCATCGAGTTTGACTGGGAGAAATATAAGAAATTTCTCTTCTCTGGCTCCATGAGCCCAAGATCCTTGTGGAAGTGCGACAAGGTCTCAAACAACAATGAAGCCTCTGATGAGGCTTCCAAGATAATGGTCCTACCAAAGAGCTCCCTAGACCAGTCCAGTCTCAAAGGAGATGTGTCTCCTTCGACAGCACAAGGCTCCGGGTCTGCCTCACTCAAGACCTCATTGATCCCAACCACTATTCGATCTTCAAGGAGATGATTCTGAGGACAAAATTCTTCTCACCCACACCAGGGAAAGGAGTCTGAGAAGAAGGCTTGCGCTTCTCGTAGAGTCATGAAAAGAAAAAACTATTGGTGAACCACAACAATGCAAAGTTTTGATTCACATGTGGAGACCAAAAAGCAAAGTTGTGGTCCCCAACAAGAAGCTGGACCAAGATGCAGATGGGTTCATCCATGTTTTCTACAAGAAATGCCACTTGCCCACCAAGTATATCTTTGACTACAAATGCGAAGCTTACATCTGCATTTCACAGACTAAACGTAGGTCCCACACTCGCATTCTTGAAACAAAACGTGGAGCTCAAGGTTGCGTTCCAGAAGGTAATTAAACGTGGACCTCAAGGTCACATTCTAGAAGTCAGATGCGGATCTCAAATTCACATTCCAATGGAAAAGTGCGGCCTTCAGGCCCATACTTCTAAAAAAGAATTAGCCTCTAAAGCTCAAGAACTTTTAGTCTTGGCTTCGTCAGAGACTCATCCTCCAGCAGTTATAGTTAAAGTAAAGTTTGCTCCTAGAATTTTTTAGAGAGTAGAAATTCCTATACCTATGATATTATTTGGAGGAGAAGTGCCTCCACCAACAAGCTAATAAGTTTCAATCTAGGGAACCTTAGAAATTTCTCAACAAAAAGGAGAAAAATTCCAATAGTCTCACTGTAGTTGTGAACAGTTGATCAACGCAGTACTCTCATTACCGCTGCATTCCTGCAAAGTTGTCTGACTTCAAGAGAATTGTACCATCCCCAGTCCAACCTTCAAAGAGAAGACATCATGCTATCAAATAAGAGTTCTGAACTAGAGTACCCTGGAGTATTATTCAATATGATAAGTTTCAGAGGAAAAAAAAGAAGGAAATGAAGAACATTCCTCGAATAGACTCATCAAACTCTGAGCATTTTTTGGTTTAAAGAGTATGTTCAATGAGATGTAGGGTGTCTTTCGAAACACCTGACTTCATAAAGGAGTAACATTGCCATTGGACTATAAGAAGATGGCTGGAACCACCTTTGATGAAGAGAAAATAGAAAACTCTGCTATACCTAAATCCTAGACTTCAGACTCATTCTTGGAGGAGTCTGCCTCTGCGCATATGTCGCAGGGAACTCCGAAAGAATTTATGAAGGGAATTGATGAACAAGACAAGATCATCTAATAACAGCAGAGTACCATAAACGAGATCAGGAACATGCTCCAATACTTAATCAATGAGAAAAAGAAGGATAAGGGGAATCTTCAACCCGAAAAAAGACGAAGGAAAGGAAAAAAAAAGATGAACCTCATACTCCTCCCAAAAATACTAATGGTGAGGATTTGCATGGAGAAGATAACCATTCTGAATATTATCTTCATCAATCTGGGATTCAGAAAATAAAGCCAATCCAAATGCTGCCTTGATGGAAGCCTTCTAGAATCAACTCAATGCTCATATGCATAAGAATAACTTGTAAGAGCTAGAAATCATAAGGCTGTATCTGATAAAATGGGAAAGTATACCATTCTCAAAAAATTACAAGCCTTTGAAATTCAAATCTTTAGATGTAAAGGTTTATCAAATGAGCACATTTACTTCTTTAAATTACAGACGGGCCATTTGACTGGAAATAACCCAATCACCACACGAGTTTTTGTTAGTACCCTCAAGAGTCTAGCATTTGAATGGTTTTGGAGACTGGAACCGGGAGCCATCATTTTGTGGAATGACATAGAAAAGGCTTTCATGATGAGGCTATACGAAGATGATATGTAAATCTCAATACCAGTACTCCTTGCCACAAAGCAGAAGACGGGGAGTCAGCTCGAGATGTCATTAAGAGATTCAGAAACGATTCCTTGAGATGTCCGTATGGGATGCCCGAAAAGGCTTTATTGGAGACCTATAGACATGATCTCTCAACTAAAATTCTTACTAGAATGGGAGGTGTAAATTCCTCCACCTAGAAAGATTTCTGCTTTAAGCTGAAGAAGCCAAAGAAATTACATAGAGACTCGAGACTGAAGAAGGAGGAAGACAAAGAAGAAACAATCTTGAAACACCTCCATCATCTCAACCCAAAATGAAAGAGACAATGGCAGTAGATGATCCAAGCCCGACTAAACCTTCTTAAAGGACCCCTCCTCAATCATGGGTTTCTCAGAAACGATATTCTTTCAAAGATGAGCACATTACCACCATTTTCAACTTGCTTATGACAAAGACTATGTTAAACTTGCCAGAGTCGAACCAACCTAAAGATGCAGGAAAGGTTAATGATCCCAATTATTGTGTGTATTATAGGATCATTAATTATCCTACCAAAACGGTTACATCCTAAAAGATAAGATCCAGGCTCTGGTGGACGCCAATGTCATCAAGCTATGAGAAGATCAGAAGAAGGTTACAGCAAATATGGTAACTTTCAAATTTGGAAAGGCTTCAGACTGGATAGAATCAACTATTCAAAATGGAGTTCAACCAATTCCTAAAGGCATAGTGAGGGTTGTAAACTATGATCCTCATCAGCAACAAGAGAAAGGATTATCTTTTTTTGAAACATCTAAAGGAGAGATAATGTGGACGCATTGATACCTCCTTAAAGATGAGCAATGGATTTTGAGTTCATCTAAAAAGAAGTCAAAAGGAAAGGCGTTCACTTCTAATGTTGTCAATGCAGTTCCTGAAGAATAGACAGTAGTTCATCCTCTCTCAGACTCAAGAGAAGAACCCAAAGAATCATTGGAGACCAACAACGACCTTCTGGAACTCGTTCAGGAAAGGACTACATAAAAAATTATGATCAAGTGGTTGAGCCTCAGCCTCCAGAGAAGAATAAGCAGAAAGAACTTAGGTTCGACAAACATCTTAAAAGTAGGGGAAAAGAGCCGGTAGAAAATTCCGAGAAGCAGTTCCAATTTGATATGTTGGCGTAATTGGCCAACATTTCTGCAAGAATCACTTTGTACGAGTTCCTAAGACTGTCCAAGCAAACCAGAGAAGCCTTAAGAGAAGCTCTACAAGATTTTGAAATATTTCTGACCCAAATTCTAGGAACAATAGAAGAAGTTTGTGTAGCTTGCCATCAGACTTCTAAAAAGATACCTTGCATAACTTTTTCTCCAAAAGTTATGCAAGTAAAGAATAATAAGTATCACTGACATTTATATTACAAAGGCTACATAGGGTCAACAGAGATTGACCAAATCCAAGTCGATCCTGGATCCGCTCTAAGCGTAATGTCAAGGAAGGTGTTTTAGTATTTAGGAGTCCCAATCAAGAGACTGGCATCAACAAATACAACCATCTTCAAATGCAATGCTAATGGTAGCAAACTCTTGGACAAGATAAAATTGAAATATCAGATCGGTGATCTAAAGACGAAAGTCATATGCTATGTGATAGATACTGACACGTCTTACAATCTTTTCTCGGGAGACCATGGATTCACTCCAATCTTATTGTCCCTTCTATACTTTACCAGTGTATAAAGTATGTGGATAAAGAAGGGAATATAAAAATCCTGGTGGTAGAAAAGCAACCCTTTAAAGGGGTTGAAAACTACTATACAAATGCGCTGCTATATTATGACACATCTAAAGCAGTTGTCCTAGAAAAATCAGATAGCAGTAATGAGGCCGATACTGAATTAGAATCCGAAGATTCAAGATCTGATGATGAAAATTGGAAGTTGAACTCATTGTAATAAGCCTTGCAGGCCTAGATGTAAATGACACCACCAATTCTGATGGCAAGTGAGAAATTAATAAAATATAAAGTTTGCTTATTCGTCAGGTGTTGATTCTGAACCCTCAAGTATTAGTACTGACACAGTCAGTGATCAACTAAATAAAAATATACTCCTTAGTATCATTCCAAGCACCCATCTGTTCATCCTTTTATATACAAACTAATGACGATGAAGATGCGAGTGAAGCAACTTTTGAAGTCCCTCTTATAAAGGTCAAAGGCCTATATTATTTAGAAAAGCAAACAATAACAATAAAGAAAAATATTTAGATTCTGAGAAAAAAAAAAGAAAATCCCAAGTTCTTCCATTACGATAAGAATTCCCATAAAATGAAGAAAAAGATGAGATATAAGCTAGTCGAAGGCAGGGATTGAACTTTGAAAAGAAAGAAGAGCTATGTTTCGACCTTTTGTTCCAAAAAATGCCAGATTACTATGATAAGACTAGAAGGGGACTGGGATATGTTACCACTCCTATAATCTTTCATAAACAAATTTTAAAGAGCTTCAACAGATTCATTCTTCTGAATCATTATGCTTGGATTCAGAAGTAAGTGTTGGAGCCATTTTATGATCCATTAACATGGTCTATGTAGACTAGAAAGAAGAAGATGATGAAGAGCTACTGCCAATCAAGGGTGATTTCTAGGCAAAGCATCTTAAAATGAAGTGGAAAGTTCAGTTCGAACAACAAGAACCTCCAACTGAAAATTAGCTAATTCAAATAAATATGGGTGATGAAATTAATCCCAATACCCATATTTATAAGCAAAAATCTATCCTTCGAAGAAAAGAAAGAAATGATTTCTCTCATTTAAGAATACATTGATGTTTTTACCTAGAATTATGAAGATATGCCAGGGTTAGACCCAGAAGTAGAGATGTACAAGTTGAACATCTGACCAGAGGCGAAACCTGTCAAACAATAACAACAAAGATTCTATCCTGAAATAAAGAAGCCATTGAAGCCGAAATCAAGAAGTTAATTGAATCAAACTTTATCTATGAAGAACAACATCCAGATCAGGTCGCAAACATAGTCCTTGTGACTAAGAAGAATGAAAAAAATCAGAGTCTGTATTGATTTCAAAGATTTGAACGAAACATGCCCAAAAGATAAATTTCCACTGCCAATGATGGATGTCATGATCGATAACACTTGTGGCTATGAATGAATATCGTTCATAGATGGATTTTCAGGGTACAATCAAATTGAGATGAATCCTGACAATGAGAAGCATACTTCTTTCTGAACATCACTAGGGTGTACTGTTATATGGTCATGCCTTTCGGTTTAAAGAATACTGACGCTACATATCAATGCGCCATGAACACTATATTTCAAGAGCATCTTTGAAAAACGGTCGAATTCTATGTAGATGACTTGGTGATCAAGAGCAAAAGTAAAGACAATCATCTTCATGAACTGAGAATGGTGTTTGATCTCATGTGAAAGCACTAGCTTAAGATGAATCGAATTAAATCTTTTCTAAGATTTTCCAGTGGAAAGTTCCTTGGCTTCATAGTCACTTCTTGAGAAATTCATCTCAACCCAGACAAGATCAAAGCAATTCAAGATATATCACTACCTAGAAATCTCAAAAAATTGAGAGGACTATAGGGAAGGCTGATATATATTCGCAGGTTCATATCAAATCTGTCTGGGAGATGTCAACCGTTCACACGATTGATGAAGAAAAGAGTGTCATTCATCTGGGACGATGAATGTTAGAAAACTTTTGAAGAGATTAAGAGATATCTTACGAAGCCGCCTGTTCTTATAGCTCCAATTTTAGGAATATCTTTCCTACTATATGTGGGAGCCATGGACCATTCTTTGAGAGTATTATTAGCTCAAAAGAATGAATTTGGGTAAGAGAAAGCTGTCTACTATCTAAATAGAATGATGATTGGAGCTGAACACTGACATAAGCCAGTGGAAAAGGAATGCCTTGCTTTGGTATTTGCAGTGCAAAAAATTCAATACTACCTTGTAGGACAAACAATTCAAGTTATATCGAGAGTAATCTAATAAGAATGTTAATAATCAAACCGGGGTCATTAAATTCAAGATTATCCAGTTGGGCTATTCTATTATCGCAATATGATATGCACTTCATCTCGCAAAAGTCAATTAAAGGTCAAGGTATAGCTCATTTCCTAGCTATTAGGAAGTAGGATACAGATGTCAGGTATAACGAGATGACATAATAAAAAATTATGTATTATCCTTCAAAGTAAGATATGGTTGTCAGGTATAACGAGATATCATATACCTGTTGGCAAAATTTTTGGAGAAAAACAAGGAAAAGAAAAATTTAAAATGTTTGCCGAAAAATGGCTAACACATGAATCATCTGTCATGGAGAGATCCGCGTCTCAGATCCAAGAAAGACTAAAACACAACCCTCATAGAGTCACGTTTTATCTCTTAAGTCAGTTAAAATGTGGAACTTCATCCAGAGAGACCTATGAATTGGGCTAACAGAGATCCCCACAGAATTGCATTTTGCCTAGAATTTGGAAGGATAATCCATATGGATTCTGAGTTGCATAAGATGCAGATATAATCCACAACTCAAACGCAAGATTATGTCATGGCTCACAAAGACTTATAAAAGCCAAAAGATAACCTTGTTTCAATAAAAACATGAGTCCAGCCAAGAAACTAAAATGCGGATCATTTGTCAAAAAGAGAGATCCATGATTTTAGCTATCTTTTGAGTTTATGACTAGAGCTAAATATAATTAATACAAATCCCAGAGGGTCATGTTTCCCACTCCAAACTATTAAAGAATAAAAATTGTCCTTATTTAAATCTAAATATGGGTCTAATCAAGTAAGACATATTGCTGAGAGTTAAAATGCAGATCGTCTATTATAAAGAGATCAACGCCAGACAACCGACATGCAAACCCCAGAGGGTCGCATTTTTACTTGAAAGCATCAAGAGGTGAAAATCATGTTCAATGACACTTAAACGCAGTCTGAGCATGCCACACGAACTACCAGAAGCCAAAACACATATCTGAAGGCTGAGATCCACATTTCAGTTACAAAACCAGAGGATTAAAGATGTCGGTTACATATCTAGGAGATTTAATACAAATCCAACGGATTAAAAGATAAAGAATTAATCCTCAATTAAGAACGCCATTAATTGGACCGTTATATCAATTCAAGTGTCTCCAGACCTCTATAAAGAGCCAAAGACTGGGCTAAGAAAGGATTAATTGGTTGGTTACAAAAAACCAAAGACTTGATTACTCAATGAATCATCTCTATATGAGCACTTATGTTAACATTCAGAGTTCTCCAAGATCTTTATTTTGCTAACTGAAGAACTTGTTTGGAGTGTCAACGAAGGGCAGGATCGTCCTCCACAATTACTATAGAACCCGACATTAAATAAAGAGATAACTAAATTTTTCTCATCTTCTGTATACAGGCAACCATTATAATTGTAATATTTCTATTGAAAAAATTGTCAATAAAAGATTTTTCAATTTTAATGGCGAACAATAGCTTGTAATAAATCAATGCATGAAAAGTTAAGTCCTAGGGTAGTTTCATATCACTTGAATACTCGGACAAACCAGAGGAAGTTCCTGTTAACTATAACATGGCAATAACAATCTTACAAAGTAAAGTATTTAATCCCCAAGCAATATTAAGTTTACACTTGATGAAATTTATTAGTAGAGAAGTTCTCTTATTATTGGAGTATCCCATAAACTCGGTACTCGGATCTGGTCATGATTGAAACTGGAAATTTTGGTTACTGCTTAAGTCGAAATATCAAGTTATATCATGAGCTGGAATATCATAGTTACAGTATAAGCTGGAATATTAATTCATATCGCAAATTAGAATATCAAGTTATAACATAAGCAGGAAAATCATGGTCACAGTTGTAAACTGGATTAATAGCAATATGAGACTGTGTCAATTTATCAACCTTTAATATCTCCCATAAAGTGTTGACAAATCTACCTTCATTTCCCTTATGAATCTCGGTTAACTTGTTGATATGAATATTTCCAAGAATCAACTTACATTAGCATACTGTAGACAGAGAAAAATTCAAGACAAGAAAAAATCCACACGGGGCAAAGTAGATTCACGCACAGGATGCTGATAGCCTTGCATCCGCGACACTAGCTGCCCCACATGGGGCTAATAGCCCCACACGAGGCTAGTAGCCTTGCGTGGGGATGACAGTCTCGCGTGCGAGGCTGATTCTAGTTTTCAACAGGATTTCCTTCTGATGCAGTTTCCAAAGAGGATTTCCTTCTAATTCAATTTCTAAAGAGGGTTTTCTTCTGACGCAGTTTCTAAAGAAGGTTTCTTTATAATCCAGTTTCCAAAGAGGGCTTCCTTTCAGATTCCAACTCCAATCATATCCAATTACTCCGAATTGAAGATGTTAAATCCAACTGAAATACAAGTTTAGAGATTGAATTGAGATTATATCTTTATCTCTAAGAAAACTCCTAAAACTATAAATAGGGGCCAAAAGGGGAGTTTTCATAATCTTTGGAAAAGAAGATCTTTTTAGAGAGCGATCTTTGGAAGAGAGTTTATTGGAAACCAAGATTAATTCTACAGAAAGCATGCGGACCAACAACAAGAGCCATATAATTGAATACCATGCCCAGAAGAGGATGGCCATGAATCAGCCACAACCATAATCATTCAATCTTAAGGGCAAAGAGACAATGACTATAAGACCTCCTGCAAACAAAAAACTACAAAATAATCAAGATTTCTCTAGATTACAATGGACATACGATTTTAAAGATGAATAAACAGTCACGTTGTTACAACTTACTAAATAAAAAAGGGATGCTCAAATTACCCAAAAATCGGAAGCCAAAGGAAGCTGGGAAAATCAATGATCCCAAGTATTGTCTCTACTATCAAAATATTGAGCACCTAATAAAGGATTGCTATATTCTGAAAGATAAAATTCAAGCACTCATCGATGCAAATGTGATTAAGTTGAGACCAGAACAGAAAAAGGTGTCCACAAATGCAGCGATAATTACTATTGGATCCTTGGAAATACCGACCGATATAGCTCCGATCCCTGTGAGAAAGATAGTGGTAAAGAACTATAACCCACATAATTTAAAGCAAAAGTGACTATCCGATTGCTACCAAAAAAGGAGAAATCATGGGGGCACACTCAGATTTGTTGAAAGATGAACAATCAATTTTCTCAGCTAATTCAACAAAAACTGATTAATATCATATTTTACATTTTTCCTTCCTTATTTTTATCCATTTTTTATATAAATAATTGCTACTTCGGTATATTTAGTGTGTTTTATAGGTAAAAAAGGATTCACAAGGAAAATAAGAAGAAGATGTAAATTTGTCAAGAATATGAATAAAGAAAATTAATTAAGATGAAGACAGAACTCAAGTGCAATAGCAGCAAATTCATGAGTATTTTTAGCCAAGATAAAACTTGAACTGGAAATATTTATGTTGGAAAAATTTATAGAGTTCAGAATTATCTTCGAAACGAGTCTAAGAACAGATCAATCCAAGTTTGTATGCAAAAATTATGGCCATTTTACTGAAGTGCTGCATAATAGAAAATCCGATCCAATAGGCTACGAGTGTGCTGAACTTAATTTTGGATTTTGAACTTGAAAATTAGTATTTTATGTCATCTAATCTCAACCATTGGTTTCTAATATCTATGGATTGAATTAGAATTATATATCTTGAGATTAATTTGTATTTGATTATGATTATATCTTTTGTATTGAGTTTAAGTAGGTGCATGATTCTGTTTGGATTATAAATACCCCCATGAATCCGTGTAAAGTGGGAAGAGTTTTTTAGATTAATTTTATACTATTTTTAATTAATAAAATATTAGGATTTTACCGAAGGGGTTATGGCTACCATACTAAGCTCCGGACGTGATTTCATTGTTTTCAAGTTCTTTCTACTAAGTAGAAATAATTAATTGTTTTATTAGATAGATTTAATTACTTTCTAGTTTAGATATTTAATAGCTTTCATAAAAAAATAGGATTTTTAATTAGAACCATGAGTAGCTAAATTAGTTTAGCTCTAAGATGTAAAAGAAACTAGGAATCAACCGTGTAATTGTTTTTTATTGTTTTCTTTCTAAAATAAAATAATAAAAGCATGATTTTTTCATGAAAAGATTAAAGTACAACCACTCATAAATTAATAATTTGATAGGTTATACTTGATTTAAGTTTCTTAATAGCCTATATTTAGTTAGGGTTTGAGGTTGTTGATTTTCATCTTTTCATAGAATTATCTAATAATTTAGTTTTTTTATACAAAGTAGTATTTTTGATGAGTTATAATTGCACGCCACTTGATAGTTCATACGTTGAACACTTTTAATAAAGATTAAAACTAAAATATCAGTTTTTTATAATAAAAAGAAAATAATAAAAGTAATGCTTGGTTGTGAGATAGTGGATTTTATATCATAGGCTAATAAGAAGAACTTAAATTCCATTTAGAAGCCTTATTAGCTCGTTAGAACTAAAGAATTAGTAAGAATGCAAAAACACTCTAAATCCCTATGAAAACGACCTGTAAGCACTACAACCGCCTCGTATGCTTGCAGTAAATATATCACATCAAATTTTTGGCACCGTTGCCGGGGATCAAGGATATTTTCTTTCTTTTTCTAACATTTTATGGGTTTACAGTGTGTGTTGAGTATACAGAGACCTAAGATTACAAATACAGGAAGCTAGAATGGACCAAAATAATATCTTCTATTTACTGTGAAAAGAAGAGAGTCAAAATCCCTGATTTTGCCGCTAAAAAGCAACTTTCGCCGCCATTTAGTGGCAAAAAGTTCAAAGATCTACCCCATATTTTTTCTTTTTGGTGTTTTTGGTCTCTAGTTGTAAACAAAAAAAAAATCAAAAGAAAACTTCTTGACATTTTCTTTTTCTTTTCCATCTCTTTCCCTCTCCATCTTTTCAAAAAAAAAAAATCTAAATGAAAAATATTTCAAAATCAATTTTCTTTATTTGGATGCCCTTATTGTCGAGATCTATATCATAATTATTATTAACGCTCATAGATAGAAAGTTCGTTAGGACTAGGTCATAATTAAATTCACACCACATATCATGAACCTTTGAGCGCTTCGTATACATAAAATTATAATTGTGAATGGATGAATTATTCTAATCAAGAGTCGTATTAACAGAGTTCTCCATCTGATTCTTTCTTCATAGACTATTTATCTACATGTTCTAAATTCAATCATGAACAAGATATTCAATTGAACATGTTAGATGAAATATTAAAAAGACTAGAAGTAAGGTATGCATGTCATGAGAATTTATCAATAACTACTTCATGTATGTCATCAAATATGTATACGAATCCATCATATCTTTCATCAAATTTCACTTATGATCTCAAGATGCAATCATTCGAGGAAAACAAGAGAAATTACAGTCATGAGACTAAAGAGCGAGCGCATAGAATAGAGGAAGGTATGTAAGTTTTACTAAAATCATCCTCTCAAACTGTATCTTATATGGAAGATTTTTTTCAAAATGATTTCTGATACTAAATTTTTTTAAAATCAACTATCTAATTATTTGGACATATCTAATTCAAACGATTAACCACTTCAGTCAATTTTTGAAGTTGATATAATTCAAAATAAGTTAAATAATTTTATACATGATGAGTCTATACTTCGATATTACGATCAACCTAGTTTAGACCATTATGAAAATAATTATGAAGAAACTGGTGATAAAGAGAAAATTTTGCTTAGTGATTCGCCTCATGATGAGCTTGCTAGTGACATATTATTTTCTTATTCTTTTATTGAAAATTATGAAGAAATTTATCAAGAAGATTTTTGTTCCTTCATAATGACTTGACTAATGATAAATTTACTAGTATGACATTTGTTTTGAGAATTTTAATGATAGGATTGAAAAAAATTTGCATGACGAGCCCAAAATGCTAGAAGAATGGAATGAATATAAAAAAGAAGAGCTCATGGTACCTAATGATTTGAAAGTGTGATCTAAAATTGAGCTCATGATTCTGCCACATCAAAATGAGTATGTTATTTCATATATTGATAAGAACAAAATACTTACTGTCATGAAAGATACTCGTGAGTCGAATATGAACGAAAAAGATATGATTTTTATTTTCAAAATTTTACTATTGAATAAAAGAAAGAAGGGCAGGTATAAATTGAGAAAAACCAAAAATAAGATAGAGAGATTAAATATAAAATTGACAAAAAGACTAAATTCATTCATATCAAAATATAGGACACATTATCAAAGTGGAAAGCGATCAAGAGATCGTAATCGCTCTGAATTTTTTAGTACGTATATATTATTTGTACAGTAATTTTCATATTTACTTACCACCCTTAGTTTGTATATGAGAGCATACATGAGTTTAGGTGTAGGGATTGGATTAGGAGATTTTTCTTTGTGTTTTTCTAGGATTTTTTGTTTTCTTATGTTTTTTATTTTAATTTTAGTTTTTTTTTTCTTTATTTTATACTTTGGGAAGTTTTTAGGGTAAATTGTTTTTTAAAAAAATCTTAAAAATGTAAAAAAAATCTAAAAAAAATACAAAAATATTTTCTTTAATAAATCAACATGATTACAAGATAATAGAATAAATTTAGATTTTAATTTGATAGGAGAGTATATTGGATAATACACTTTAAATTTTATGAAAAAATAAAAATAAATACAGTTAATAATAATTTTGAGCTAAGTATACATCTATTTTTCACTTCACAATAGTTAATTAGGTTAAGGACAAGGATAATAACGATTGAGTAGTCTTCTCTCTCTAAATAAGAAAAAAATAATTAAAATGATGAGCCTGATATTTAAGACAATAAACCTTAAAAAAAATACAAAAAAAGAATAAGCCTAGTATTTAAGACAATAATCCATAAAAAAAGAAGGTGAGTATGATATTTAAGACAATAATCCTTTAGGAATAAAAAGAAAATAAGAGTATGATCTGAGTAATCGAGTATTTGCATCTAAGAAACGTGAATTTTCGTATGAAAGGTGAAATATTTACAAAAAAAAAATAAAAGGAAAAAATTGTTTAGAGAGAAGAGATGAATCATGAGTTAGAGTTTGAGTCCAAAATCGAAATGGATTATCACACGTGCATGTAAAAGTACAAGAGCAAATGAATTGTCTATTAGTGGGTATTGAAGGATAGGATTTGAATTTTTAATTAAAATATTAGGTCTGGACTTGAAAACTAATAAATCTAAATGCGTTTTGAGTTTTTATATTAGTGAGATTTATTGAAGAAAATATCAAAAAAATGATTTTTCTTTCTTTTGTTTAAAATTTTTGTTTTTCTTGATTTTTGGTTATCCTTATTTTTTATTCCTTAATCTATCTTTTTCACGAATTTTGTGGGTATATTCACTGTAAACCCTCATAAGACACAAGTCGTCTACTAGAGTAATCTAGGGATTTAACGGTTTATTGCACATGCTAAGTACAATCGCAATTCCTGCGAACGTGAGTTAGGATTTTTTCTTTTTCTTTTTAGATTTAGATTTTTCTCAAGGATTAGCAAAATATGGATGTGGGGTGTGGTTAATATCATATTTTGTATTTTTTCCTCTTATATTTTATCTATTTTTGTATATAAATAATTGCTACTCGGGTGTATCTAGTGTGTTTTATAGGTGACAAAGGATTCGCAAGGAAAAGAAGAAGAAGATACAAATTTGTCCGAATATGAGTAAAAAAAGTTAATTAAGGTGAAAACAGAAATTCAAATGCAATAGTAGCAACTTCAAGAGTATTTTCCCAAATAAAGCTTGAACTGAAAAAGTTTATGTTTGAAAAATTTGTAGAGCTCATAATTATCTTCGAAACGAGTCCAAGAAAAGAACAATCTGAGTTCCTTTACAAAAATTATGGTTATTTTACTGAAGCGCTGCAGAATAGAAAAGATGATCCAGCGGACTATAGGTGTACTGAACTTAATTTCAGGTTTTGGACCCAAAAATTAGTATTTTATGCCATCTAATCTCAACCATTGGTTTCGAATACCTATGGATTGAATTAGATTATTTATCTTGAGATTAGTTTGTGTTGGATTAGAATTATATCTTTTGTATTGAGTTTAAATAGGAGAAGGATTATGTTTGGGTTATAAATACCTCATGAATTCTTGTAAATTGAAGAGAGTTTTTTAGATATAATTTTGTATTCTTTTTAATTAATAAAATATTACGATTTTGCCAAAGGGGTGACGGCCGCCATACCAAACTCTAGAGGTGACTCTATTGTTTTCAAGTTCTTTCTAGTAAGTAGAAATAATTAATTACTTTTTAGATAAATTTAGTTGATTTCTAGTTTAGATATTTAATCTCTTTCATAGAAAAAATAGGATTTTTAATTAGAACTATGAGTAGCTAAATTAGTTTAGTTCTAGGATGTAGAAAAAAATTAGGAATCGACAATGTAATTGCTTTTTATTGTTTTCTTTATAAAATAAAATAATAAAGACATAATTTTTCCATGAAAAGATTAAAATACAACATTTCGTAAATTAATACTTTGATATATTATACTTAAGTTAAACTTCTTGATAGCCTATGCTTAGTTAGAGTTTGACGTTGTTGATTTTCATTTTTTTATTGAATTATCTAATAATTTAGTTTATTTTTATGCAAATTATTATCATTGATGAGTTATGTTTGCACATCTCTTGATAGCTTATACTTAGAACATTTTAAATAAAAATTAAAACAAAAAGATCAGTTTTAATGATAGGAAGAAAATAATAAAAGTAATGTTTGGTTGTGAACTAATAGATTCTATATTATAGGCTAATAAGAATAACTTGAATTCCATTTAGAAATCTTATTAGCTCGTTAGAACTAAAGAATTAACAAGAAAACAAAAATACTCTAGATCCTTATGGAAACGACCTGTAAAGCGCTACAACCGATACTATATACTTCCAATAAATATATCACATCAAAAACCAAGGGAAATACTCGGTCGACGCTAACACAGTAGAGATTGAACCTGCTGGAGTCCTTACCGAGCACAAACAATCGACACTGGCAAGTGAACTCCCTTAGTACTCTCTGAACCATAGCTCCAACTATCATCCTCGTTCATTAGTAGCCAAATTGTCCAGGGATGCCAAAGATATTGATTGTGATAAGCATCATGTTACTTCTACAGGTCTTTCTAGCCATCGAATTAGCAAATTGAGTGCTATAATAAAAAAAATTTAAACAAAACAATGAAAGAAAAGAAAAGAAGAAAAAAAAGAAGAAAAAAAGAGAAAAAAATTTACAACTTCTTGTTACCCAATGCCATCAAGGCAATGGGAAGAGAAATCAAAAAAACTTCTCGCCAACCTTATCATAATGGGGTAAGAGTATAACCATTAATGGGCTGAAGCCTCAAAAGGTAAGGGAAGAGGGATGTTTGGTATCTAAGCCTAAATAAAATTCTCAACAACTCATCATGCTGAGATAAAAAACATGAATTACCCAATACTGTTAAAACAATGAGAAAAGAAAACGTTTGGCATCTTAAGCCCAAAGAAAAGTCTCGACAACCTATCATACTAAGGAAAAGTATGAATTACCCAATGCCAATAAAGCAACAGAAAGAGGAAATGTTTGGCATCTAAATCCAAACAAAAGCCTCAAAACCTATCATAGTAGGGGATAAATCATGAATAACCCATAGCCACAAAGCTGAAGGAGAGAGGAAATAAAATTCTCGACGACCCATTATGCTGAGGTAAAAAGTATGAATTGCCCAATATTGTTAAAGGAAAGGGAAGAGAACAAGTTTCTCGCAAACCAATCATGTAAAGGGTGAAAGCATGAATTACCCAATGCTGTTAAAGTAAAGGGGAGAGGAAGTTATATCCTCGACAACTCATCATACTGAGGTAAAAAAATATGAATCGCCTAATACTGTTAAATCAAAGGGAAGAGAACAAGTTTCTTGTTGACCTATTATGTTAGGGAATAAATGCCCAGTACTGTTAAAACAAAGGGAAGAGAAATCAAAAGTTTCTCGCTAACCCTTTCATACTTGGGGTAAGAGTATGAATCAAACAGCTCAAAACCAAAAATGTAAAGGGAAGAGGGAACATTTGATATTTAAGCTCAAACAAAACTCTCAATAATTTATCATACTAAAGGGAATAGTATGGTTAGCCCAATGCAAACAGCGACTAGTAAAGACACTCCAAATCCGTTTATACCTGGGGACTAAAAATCCCGTGAACTGATCATGTTAAGTTCTTTTCTCTGACAGTAAGACTTGAACCATCTCATCCATTTTATCACATAAAAGACACTTGTTGCAAACATGTCATGTTAAGCTCTTATCTCTGACAGCGAGATTTGATTATCTCACTCATTTCACAAATCATCCCACACATATTTCAGTAAACAATCGTTCCTCTAATCCTAACTTGATCATCCTAACTCTGTCTGATTTCCAATCGAGTTAACCTATGATCTTAACCAGATCATCAATTATGTCTGCTTTCCAGGCAAATCATCTTGACTCTGTCTACTTTCTGGGCAATTCAACGATAAATCTCAAATGGATTTTGCCTGTCATCCAGGCAAATCACCCTGGCTCTATCTACTTTTCAAGCGAGTCAACCTATGATCCTGACTCGATCATCGATTCTATTTGCTTTTCAGATGAATCACTCCATATGCATGTCAGTCATACCTCTATCTGTGGGTTTCGTGATCACGACTTGATCACTAGCTCTGTCTGTTTTACAAGCGAGTCAACCTATAATCCTGACCTGATCATCGATTCTGTCTGCTTTCTAGGCGAATCATCCCATAGGCATGTCAGTCATACCTCTGTCTGCGGCTCATTTGATCCTAAATCGGTCACCCCGACCTGTCTGCTTTCCAAGTGAGTCACTCCCATGTCTCAAACCGACTCTGTCCGCTTTCCAGGTGAGAACCTCGAATCTCAAATCAATTCTGTCTGTTATCCAGGCAAATGACGCTGACTCTGTTTATTTCCTGGCGGGTCACCCTCATAATAAACTCCAAAACTAAACTTGTCATGATCGCACCATTTCCATGATAAGTTCCATCTTCCACAACTCTACTATCCAAAAAACGACATATCCACTGATGAGTGCCATATATTGCATATTTATAACCTCAATATTATTTATTTTTGTATTTAAATAATGCTACTCGGGTATTTTTAGTTTGTTTTTAAGCTAATCATATTCCTACAAGGAGTTGGTATAAAATCAGAGCCAAATTAGGAAACTAAGCCTGAAAAAGAGATAAAGTAAGCAAACTACAAGACAGTGATACTGCAGAGAGTCAAAATCCAATACAGTAAGAAAAATCAAGAGAACAAGACAAGAGACTCGTAAAGAAGAAAAATCAGAAATATTTATCATATTATTGATGCTATTTGGCGGCACTTTGCCGCCAATTGCCGGCAAAAAGAGGGGCCCAACAGGTTGATTTTTCTTCGATGGCTTTAATGTAATTTTATAGTTTTCAGTTGTATAAAAATTGGGGTTTGATTCTCCGAAGCCTATGTATTGGCCATATACTTGTAACTAGAAAAAAAATCCTATAATTTTGTACTCGTATTTTATTTAATAAAATTAGGATTTGGGTTTGCTGAAGAGATGACGACCACAATACTGACTCCAGAGATAACCTTTACTATTCTTCAATTTTTCTTAGCTAATTCTCTTCTAATTGCTTTCTAGTTTAGATTTATATTGTTTTCTAAATTAGATTTAATTGCTTTTATGAATAAAAATAGGATTTTTCTTACTGGAATTATGAGTAGCTAATTTAGTTTAGCTCTACGATGTAAATAAAACTAGAATCCACCATGTAGTTGCTTGCTAGTATTTTCTTCCTAATTAATATAATAAAGACATGATTTTTCTATGAAAAGATTAAAATATAAGAATCCGTAGATTAATACTTTGATAGGTTATACTTGAGTTAAGTTTCTTGATAGCCTATACTTAGTTAGGGTTTGAGGTTGTTGATTTTTATCTTTTTCATCGAATTATCTAATGATTTAGTTTGCTTTTATGAAAAGTAGTTTCTTTGATGAGTTATACTTGCACACTACTTGATATCTCATTCTTAGAATACTTTAAGTAAAGATTAAACTAAAAGATCAAATTTTTATGATAGGAAAAAGATAATAGAGGTAATTCATGGTTGGAAACTAGTGGATTCTATATCATAGGCTAATTAGACAAACTCCACTTCAACTTAGAATCTTTGGTTAGTCCGTTAGAATAATAGGAATAGTAAGAATCGTAAAACATCTGAGATCTCTATGGGACGACCTGTAAAGTAATTCAACCGACACTTAGATAAACTCCACTTCAACTTAGAATTTTTGGTTAGTCCGTTAGAATAATAGGTATAGCAAGAATCATAGAACACCTGAGATCTTAGTGGGACTACAACCAACACTATATGCTTGCAGTTAAATTATCATATCAAGTTTTTGGTGCCGTTGCTGAAGATCGACGGTGTTTTTCTTGTCTTTTCTAACATTTTACAGGTTAACAGTGTATGTTGAGTATGCAGGGACCTGCAAGTTCAGATACTAGAAGAGAAAAAAAACGAGAGAAGAATCAGAGGTGCACCACAAAAACCAGAGAGCTTCTAATTTTCACCCTAGCTCTGTCTACTTTCCAAACAATTCATCAAAACAATTGGCTATGGAAGTGACATGACCTTGAAAAACTCCATACGATAGGTTCTTCCTTTTAGGAGATCTACTCTGAGACCCCCAGAAGCATTCACAGACAAAATGAGGAGAGAGAGAGGAAGCAATATAAATAGTCTTATTTCTTTACTAAAGACAGGGAAAGAGGAGACGAAGTGACAAAGGGTTCAAGGGTTGTCCAAATTCCTTAAACTTGACTCCGCTTCCTCGAGAGCCACCCACGACTTTCCTCTACTGATGACAACACTTGACGACGCAACTTATTTTCATTGATGACTAACTTCTAAGTAGCTTGAGTCTTGGCCTCCTCAATCGCCTTGTTCAGCATGTTAACCTCTTGAAGCTATCCATGGTGCATAACAAGTTCACCTTCTCAGTACCTCATCTTGCTTAACTTGGGTGGCCTCCAGTGTGACTTGAGCCTTAGCAATAGCCTCGCAAAGTTGACTGACCTCGCATATAAAAGAAGCTTTGTGTCGAAAAGTTAAAGTCTAAAATATTTCAAAACTCATTTGGAATCAGCAAATGAGATTTTGAAAATTTTGGAGAGGGTTTTGTAGGCAGAGAAAAATTCAAGACAAGAAAAAAAAGGCCACATAGGGTGAAGCAGACTCGCGCACGCAAAGCCTCGCATGCACGAGGCTAGCTTCCTCGCGTGGGGTTATTAGTCCTGTGCGAGGATAATAGCCTCGTGCGAGGATGACAGTCTCGCGTACGGGGTTGATTCCAATTCCAAACAGGGTTTTCTTCTGATGCCGTTTCCAAAGTGGGTTTCCTTCTAATACAATTTCTAAAGAGGGTTTCCTTCTGAAGCAGTTTCTAAAGAGGGTTTCTTTATAATCTGGTTTCGAAAGAGGACTTCCTTTTGGATTCCAACTCCAATCATATCTAATTACTCCGAATTGGAGATTTTAAATCCAACTGAAATACAAATTTAGAGATTGAATTAAAATTCTATCTTTATCTCTAAGAAAACCCCTAAATCTATAAATAGGGGCCAAGAGAGGAGTTTTAATAATCTTTGGAAAAGAAGATCTTTTTAGAGAGAGATCTTTTGAAAGGGAGATCAATGGAGACCAAAATTAATTCTATAGAAAGCACGCTGACCAACAGCAAGAGCCGCCATCTAGAAGTTTCTTCATTATATTCTCCACGTTCAAAATCAATTTTGGATATTAGATCATCAACAGAGTATAAGGGCGACGCTCCATAGCTACGTTAGAACCCACTTCTTTTGTAAAAGAGAGAGATATATTTTATAAGTTCTCTCTTTTGTTTTCTTTGTTTTCTTTTCATTTTAATTTAGATAATTTTCATTGTAACTTTATAAATTGGTTAGTATCATATATTGTATTTCTCCTCCCATATTTTATATATTTTTATATATAAATAAATGCTACTCGGGTATTTTTAGTTATTTTTCAGATAATCCTATTCATATAAGGAGATGGTATATAATCAGAATCGGATTAGGAAACAAAGCCTATAAAAGAGTTTAAGTGCAAAGTGCAATACAGTCAGGAGAATTAAGAGTACAAGACAAGAGACTCATGAAGGAGAAAAAAAATAAAATTTTCACCATAATTATGCCGCTATTTGGTGTCATTTTACCACCAATTAGCGATAAAAAAGAGGGGCCCACATGG
This sequence comes from Dracaena cambodiana, assembly GCA_036321105.1. NCBI lineage: Eukaryota > Viridiplantae > Streptophyta > Magnoliopsida > Asparagales > Asparagaceae > Dracaena > Dracaena cambodiana. Next base: position 9,492,294 of record JAYEPQ010000018.1, read on the forward strand.
TAATTTTTCTGCGAGGGCTTTGACGTAATTTTGTAGTTTTTTAGTTGTATAAAAATTAGGGTTTGATTCTCCAAAACCTATTTATTGGCAGTATATTTGTAACTATTATTATATCCTATAATTTTGTACTCGAATATTATTTAATAAAATTAGGATTAGGGTTTGCTGAAGGGGTGATGGCTACAATACCGACTCCAGAGGTAACCTTTACTGTTGTTCAATTTTTCTTAGCTAATTCTCTTCTAATTCTTTCTAGTATGTATTTATTTTCTTTCTAATTTAGATTAATTTGCTTTCATGAATAAAAATAAGATTTTGCTTACTAGAATTATGAGTAGCTAATTTAGTTTAGCTCTAGGATGTAGATAAAATTAGAATCCACCATGTAATTGCTCTCTAATATTTTCTTCCTAATTAAAATAATAAAGACATGATTTTTTTATGAAAAAATTAAAATAAAAGAACTTGTAGATTAATAATTTGATAGGTTATACTTGAGTTAAGTTTTTTGATAGTGTATACTTATAGTTAGGATTTGAGGTTGCTGATTTTCATCTTTTTTATGAATTATCTAATGATTTAGTTTGCTTTAATAAAAAGTAGTTTTTTTGATGAGTTATACTTGCACACTACTTGATAGCTCATACTTAGAGCACTTTAAATAAAGATTAAAACTAAAACAATAATTTTTTTTATAGAAGAAGATAATAGAAGTAAATATATGGTTGGAAACTAGTGGATTCTAGATTCTAAGCTAATTAGATAATATCAACTTTAATTTACAATCTTTGATTAGTCCGTTAGAATAATATGAATAACAAGAATCACAAAACACCTGAGATCTCTGTGGGACGACCTGTAAATCGCTACAACTGACACTATACACTTGCAGTTAAATTATCACATTAAGTTTTTGGTACCTTTGCTAGGGATCGACGGTATTTTTCTTATTTTTTCTAATGTTTTACGGGTTAACAGTATGTGTTGAGTGTGTAGAGATCTGGAACTTCAGATAAAGGAAGAAAAAAAAAGTAAAAAAGAGTCTCTAAAGTGTACTGTGAAACTAGGGAGCCAAATTCCCTAGTTTTGCCACTAAATAGAGGTAATTGCCGCTATTTAGCGACAATTTTAGTGATTTTCTCCCCAAAAATTTCTCTGTTTCTATGTTTAGAGTCCCTGGTTCTATAAAAAAAATACAAAAAAAAAAACTTAGGCACAGTAGGAATCACATATTTTTAGTTGATCATATCTATTCCATCATTTTATCTCCACCACACCCCACTTCTTACATTAGTTTAGGAAATTCACGCATACACTCGCGGTTGCTGGTTCATACCACATTGGACCCGTGATCAATTTGGTCGACTAGTAAGATCATATTCGTTCATGAGAGACAAGATGGACCAATCGATCCCGATCTTTCAGGATTGATGTTACCCATTGCGCACATCACTTTCATCATGCATAAAACTTCCACAAGCAACACTATGAGTTAAAACCTCAGTACATCAGTATGTTACTTAAATTCACTGGTTCTGATTTAGATGATACATATCTCTTTATCAGGGAATTTCAGAAAGTGTGCATGATGATAAAACTGCAGCACTTATCGGATGACGTAACTAAACTCCGCTTCATCCCCTTTTCACTCAATAATAATGCTAAGAAGTGGTTGTACAGTATGCCTACTAATTCAATCACTACTTGCGAGGCATTCGTTGCAGTATTTCTTAAGAAGTATTATCCCACACATAAGATGACAATGATTCGAAATCAAATCAATCAATTTCGTTAAGTGCTGGGAGATCCCTTTTGGAAATTTTGAAACAGTTCAAGGATCTTTTAGCTCAATGCCCCACCATGCGATAGAAAAGTGGCGGTTGTGTCAAATTGTGTAAAATGACTCGATTACACATTCAAAACTCTTCTTGAGTCCATATGTTAGGGAGAGCTTATGAGAAAGAACGAGGATGAAGTATGGGACTTTCTTGAGGACCTTTTGTGAAAAATTATGCAGTGGGAGAGTCTTGCTGAGAAGCCCAATGCATCAATTTCTGCACATAAGGGTGAGATCCATAGCCTCGACAGCTCCATAACTATCGAAATTAAGATTGCAACCCTTATGAGGAGAATTGAGGCATTGGAGACTCCTAGTGCTCCTCAAGTGGGTCAAGTGAATCAAGTCCAAAGTCTCACATGCTTTAATTGCGGAACTCCAAATCACGTTATGGAAGAGTATCCGATGTTAATGAATTCTATGGGTCCCACACTTGAGCAGGTTAACGCCTTGTATCAAGAACCCATGAATAATCTATACGCTTCGACATACAATCCTGACTGGAGGAACCATCCAAATCTCTATTGGGGTCAAGGGCAATATCAGAGAGTCCCGAACCCCAACATGCAACCTCCAGCCAATGGTCTGCTCCCAATACCAAATGTGGGTATTTATCAACATCCAAACGCTTCAAATTATGAAAACAACTAGAATAGACCACCTGTACAAAATCACTCACATTCACAATAAGAGTCTAATAATGAACAAGAAAAACAACTCCAGTCACTTAAGAACAATAATGAAAATCATCTCAAATCTCATTCCAAATTTGACACGCATATGTCTAGTCTTGACACGCACATACAAAATTTTATGAAAGTGTCAACTGATTTTTATTCAAAGAACGTATTAATACCTACTCATGAACTCTTAATCTATTAAGAATTTAGAGTAGCAGGTTGGACAATTAGCGAGTCAAATGCATGAACGTGGTAAGGGTGCTTTTTCAAGTCAACCCTTAACAAATCCAAATGCCAGTTCGTCACACTCCAATCAGTCACATGTTCACCAATACAATACCATTCACACGCTCAGATCTGGTACGCAAGTGGACAATAATATAGCCATGCCTCCTGATCTCACTCCTACTATTTGCAGGCTATACCATCTTTTCCACCCTTTCTCCACCACCATCTCCATCTCCTCCATCACCGTCATATACTCATTGAGAAGAACCTGTTCCTAAGCCGAAAGCACCATATCCCAATTAGCTTAGGAAGTATTCACCACAAGTAGAAAAGATTCTTGAAATATTTCAGCAGGTAAATGTTAATATTCCACTGCTTGACATTAAACAATAGGTTCCAATTTATGCTAAATTTCTCAATGATTTGTGTACTAAGAAATGAGCAAGAAACATTCATGAGATAGTTTTTCTTACTGCAAATATATCACAAATCCTCTTTAACTCCTTATCTATCAAGTACAAAGTTCCAGCTTTCCTACAATCGCATGCACCATTGGGAGTACTACATTTGATAGGGCGTTACTTGATTTAGGAGCAATTGTCAACTTGCTTCCTTACACTGTATATCAGCAACTGGAGTTAGGAAAATTTCAACCTACCAAAGTCACATTACAGCTAACTGATAATTCGACCAAGAGACCACTTGGTATGGTTGAAGATGTGCTCATTAAGGTTGGCGAGTTTATTTTTTCTATAGACTTCATTGTCTTAGAAACTGAGTCGCTCCAATTTACGGAATCAAATTCCTGTTATCTTGGGTAGACCATTCATTGCAACATCAAATATATTAATTGATTGCAGAAGTGGCCTCATGAAGCTATCATTTGGGAATATGACTGTGGCACTAAACATATTCAATATGGATGAGCAGACAATGACCCCCTCATTGAGGTAAACATGATTCACAGTTTGCACCCTCATTATACCTCTTGCACTGATGAAGAACCCTCATTTGAATAAATTTTTGAAGATGAGCTCATATTATTAGATGAATTGGTACATACTGATTCTATGTATGATGACACTTGTGCAAGTATATCATTGAATTATGAGCAAACTTTTGAGGATTTGTTTGCAGAGAAGCTCGCATTACTTCGTGAGTTAGAAGGGACACCCCCATATTCACTTGATCATATAGCACTCTTCTCACCTCACAATATTTCTACATGTTTACTTTTTACTAACGATGATTGGAAGGTTTATCATGAAGAATTCTTTAATCTAATTATTAATGTTTACATGTGGACAAAGAAAAAGTGAGGACGACATAAAGAGCACACAAGTAATTTTGTGACTCGTAGGAGGATGATAGGATATAATAATACACCCACTTCATTTTTAAAATACACACACTATGAAAGTGGAAAGCGATTGAGAGGTCGTAATCGCTTTCCATGCGTTAATAGGGTGACGATATTGAGATCGTAACTCTTTACGACTCTCATTATTTATATAGTATTTATACAATAGTTTTCATATTTATTTTACCACTCTGGATTTGTGTATGAGGATATACACGAGTTTAAGTGTGAGGGAGTGGGTTAGGATATTTTCTTCATATTTTTTCAAAGGTTATTATTATTTTTTTAGAATTTTTATTTTATTTTTAGATTTTAGGGTTTCTTTATTCTACACTTTGGGTAGTTTTTAAGGTAACTAACTAATTAAAAAAAATAAAAAAACAAATAAAAAAATATTTATATATTTTCATCAATAGATCAATCTAAATACAGATAAAGGAACAATTTTAGATTTGGAATTGGATATGAGAGTAGATTGGACGATACACTTAGAATTTTATAAAGAAAATTAAAATTCAAAAAATAAATACCGTTAAGAGTAATTTTGAGGTAAGTATATATCTATTTTTTTACTTCACAATAGTTTATTAGGTTAAGAATAAAAATGCTAACGATTGAGTAAGTCTTCTCTCACTAAATAAAAAAAAGTGAGAATAAAAAAATAGGGTGCGCCTGGTATTAAGGCAATAGTCTCGAGAGTAATAAAAAAAGGGTGCGCCTAGTATTAAGGTAATAGTCTCAAAAGTAAAAAAAAAGAGTATGATCTAAGTATTCGCGTACTTTGTGCCTAAGTAAGTGTGAATATTTGTATGAAAGGTAAAATATTCTTTAAAAAAAGAAAAAATTGTTATGAGAGAGGAGATGAATCATGAGTTAGAGTTGGAATTCAAGACCGAAGTAGACTATCACACGTGCACATAGATGTATGGAGCCAATGGATTATCTGTTCGTGGATATTGAAAGATAGGATTTAAATTTTTGATTAAAATAATAAGTGTATCTGATATGATACTCGATTTGAAAATTGATAATCTAAATGTATTCTTGAGTTTGTATATTAGTGAGATTAATTAAAGAAAATATATTAAAAAAATTTATTTTTGTTGTATAAAATTTTTATTTTTGGTTATCCTTATTTTTCTTTTCTTTATTCTTTAATCTATTTTCTATATGAATTTTGTGGGTATATTCACTGCAAACCCTCACGAGACACAACTCGTCTACTAGGGTAATTTAGGGGTTTAAAGGCTTGTTGCACGTGCTAAGTGCAATCGCGATTCCTGCAAAAGTGAGTTTGGATTTTTCTTTTTCTTTTCAGGGTTAGATTTTGCTCGAGGACTAGCAAAAGATAGGTGTGGGGTGTAATTAGTATCATATATTATATTTTTCCTCCCATATTTTATCTATTTTGTATATAAATAAAATCTACTCGGGTATTTTTAGTTATTTTTCAGATAATCCAATTCATGCAAGGAGATGATATAAAATCAGAGTTGGATTAAGAAACAAAGCTTATAAAAGAGTTTAAAAGAGAGCAAAGCTAAAGATTAAAATACTGCAGGAGAAGTAAGAGTATAGGACAAGAGACTCATGCAAGAGAAAAACCAGAAAATTTTACCATATTTATGTCGCTATTTGGCGGCATTTTCCCATCAATTAGCGGCAAAAAGAGGGGCACACATGGTGATTTTTTTGCGAGAGCTTTGATGTAATTTTTTAGTTTTTCAGTTGTATCAAAATTAGGGTTTGATTCTCCGAAACCTATCTATTAACCGTATACTTATAATTAAGATTATATTTTGTAATTTTGTACTCGTATTTTATTTAAAAAAATTAGGATTAGGGCTTGCTGAAGGGGTAACAGCCACAATACCGACTCTAGAGATAATCTTTACTGTTCTTCAATTTTTCTTAGCTAATTCTCTTCTAATTACTTTCTAGTATAGATTTATTTGCTTTCTAGATTTATTTGCTTTTATGAATAAAAATAGGATTTTGCTTACTAGAATTATGAGTAGCTAATTTAGCTTAGCTCTAGGATATAGATGAAACTAGAATGCATCATGCAGTTACTCTCTAATATTTTCTTCCTAATTAAAATAATAAAGACATGATTTTTTATGAAAAGATTAAAATACAAAAACTCGTAGATTAATACTTTGATAGGTTATACTTGAGTTACGTTTCTTGATAATGTATACTTAGTTAAGATTTGGGATTGTAGATTTTCATCTTCTTTATCGAATTATCTAATGATTTAATTTGTTTTTATGAAAAGTAGTTTTTTTATGAGTTATGATTGCACACTACTTGATAGCTCATAGTTAGAGCACTTTAAATAAAGATTAAAACTAAAAGATCAAATTGTTTTGATAGAAGAAGATAATAGAAGTAAGTACATGGTTGGAAACTAGTTGATTCTAGATCCTACGCTAATTAGATAATATCAATTTCAACTTAGAATGTTTGGTTAGTCCATTAGAATAATAGGAATAGAAAGAATTGCAAAATACCTGATGCCTCTGTGGAATGATCTGTAAAGCGCTACAACTGATACTGTATGATTGCTGTTAAATTATCACATCATAAATTCATGGCAATGAAAGAAGGCTTGTCTTTCGCGGGAAACAATTACATGCAATATCATGCAGGGTCCTTATTATAGTAATGCAACATACAAGTTAAGTCACATTTAGAGATGAAATATTAAAGAAAGCCAAGATCCGAGTACATGTCCAAGTAGAGAAAGAGGCATACCCATGATATGATGCAAATACATTATACTAGTAGGATAGTTATGAGGCAAGTAAGATTTATGACTCCATATGATCAAATTAAAAATATTGTACACTGATTATCAAAGTCAAGTATAATCATTGGTCAAGGCAATTAATATAATAAATAACTTCATGTCAATTCTGAATTCGATTAAAAATTATCAAGTAAATTATTAGTCAAGCTAATTAAGATAATAAATAACTGAATTATGCAGTTACACAATAAAATTATCTTCAAAGTACATATTGATAAAGTTACTGAATAAACTTGGCTAAATATAAGGGAAGAGTTGGTAGGAAGAGTAGAGATGCAAGGAGAATAATTGGTGAAGTAGAGAATTTTGTGGATATGAGTCAAATCGACAAACATAATGTGAGTTGACAGAGATGAGTAGTGATAGTGAAGATTGTTAGGCTAGGCAGAGTTTAAGTGATTATGTGAGAATCAAATAATAATAACATGAACATCATAAAATAAAATGGAGTTAGAGTTCATAGACGGTTTACATGGTTAGGCGAAGTTCCAAGGGGAATGGCAAGCCGCAATGAGTTCGAGCAACTTCATATTGTTTAGTCGATTTGTCATTGTTGATATTTTAGATAATTTTTATATAATTATAATTAGAAGGAAAAGTGTATATGTAAATTGTAGAGGACTGAATTCTCTGTGTAACAAGCTTAGAATAAGCTTAATCAGTATTCATGATCAAGAGATATCATGGGTTTACCGTGCATGACATTAGAACCTTGCTGCTATGAAGCAACTCCAATTTCAAGTAATAATTTGAGTAGAATAAAGTGGAAGTTAGGAAGGCATTAATGTAAGATTTTTAAGCGTTGAATTCTCTTTCCAATGAATCTAATATTGGCTCAATTAGAGGTCCGTATCAAAAGTTATGAATATTTTAGTGAGACTATACCACATTTCACATCATCAGTCTAGTTCTTAGTGTCAGCGAGAAACTCTTGCTCAGCAAGGCTGGGATATTGCAAACATATCAATGGGACATCATCCTTGCTAATGACATCGGCAAAGTTCTATCCTCGTCGACATTGTCGGTGGAGGAGCATTCTTACCAACAGTGCCAGCGGAGGAAGTCTCTATTGACCTGAAATGCTATGCACGATGTATAAATTTTAGCACAATTCTAGTGGGTTTAAAGGTAGAATCAGTGGACATGATAAATAAAAATTGAAGGAAATTGAGACTTCTTTCTAATAAGATCAAAACGAGCTGGATTGGTACTTTGTAAAGAAAGTTATGATTAAAATACCGAAAGGGTATATAATTGGTAACCCAGTGTCTGATGTGTCTACTGCAAATTTGGCCCGAGTTTTGACCAGGCTAAAGGAAATATTATCATAATAAAGAATAGAGAGTTGTAGGGAATTAAATTCTAATATAATCCTAAGAGAAAAATCTAGTAAGACTCCTATTTCAAAAGTTATGATCGACACACCACAATTGTATGTAAGCGACAATATAGAGCAGAAGTGTAATAAATTAATTTCTACTCAAATTTTGACTAAGCTAAAATTAAGATTGTGATGGCGATAGAAGGGAAAGTTGTAGAGAATCAAGTTCTAACATAAATAAAAAAAGAACTGACTCATTTGGCGTGGTGAGTCACTTGTTATGCCTATTATACTATGATCAGTTGAGCTAATAGCTAAATCTCTTCACGGAGACTGATAACTCGAAGATTGGAAGACCCAAGAGTTATTTTCTTTCTGGAATATGATAAGAGAATGGTTTTTTAAGAAAAATCATATTTTATATAGTTAGAAAGTGATTTTTATCTAAACATCCATTGTAGATGCATAATTCTTAGCTAAATACATATGATTTCTTGCCTTGTTATCGAAGAGAAGCCTTGGTGGGGCTTAGGTTCAGTTGGACTAAGCTTAGGGTATGTGAGCATTGCTAGAGGAAGATGATGAGTAAGGAAAATGAAGAGAGATTGCATTTAGAATGAAACGAAAGAAAATTGAGTCTTTTGTAGTCAAACAAGAGGAGTGGAGAGAGGAGTGGTGGTGCCGTGAAGGTTAAGACCCCATAGTGATCCACAAATCAAAGGAAACTACCACAGTGGGGATGTTATGATCATGACAAATGGAATAATACAATTAATAATCATGTAAGCCCATGAAAGATAAATTACCAATGTCATGTGGAATGGAAATGTAAGTTAAATCAATGTAAGGTTAAGACCCATGAAGATCCACATATATCCTAAATACTTGAGCAAATATATGGAAGTTCCAGCTAAGTATAACATAACAATATAACTTTCACTAAGTATTCAATTCACATGTAGTGTTAAGTTAATGTTTGATGAACTGATAGGTGGGTGAATCACATGTATTATAAAAGTGTACCATGTATACTGGTGCTATGGCCAAGACCCCAACCTCCCTTGGAATGATTGCACTGCTAAGTGCTAGTTTCGTTCAGTGCATATTCGGGATCATGGCCAAGATACTAGCCTCCCTTGTACCAGTCACACTGCTAAGTGTTAGTGTTATCCCGTATATATCCAGGATCACGACCAAACATTGGTCTCGCTTAAACCAATTGCACCACTAAGAGCTATTATTATCATGTTAATACCTAGGATCACAACTAAGTTGTTGTAGGAGGTAAAATTTTTTGTCTACTACTGATAAGGATCAACCAAAGAAAAATAAAGCATCATCATGTTGAATTGGCAAAAATACAAGTTATATCAATGACCACCCTTGCACACAAATGGACCTCAACCTCGCCAAATGAAGAATTTCAACTCGATTGTAGCAAAGACATTCAATTTTACCAACAGAGGAATCCCAGCTTCACTAAATAGAGCAAACATTCTCACCAACCAGGATCGACATAAAGACTTCAAATGACAAAATCCACCCCGCTAGTGAAGACTGTTGAATTTGGGTTCGGCTCTTCTAGTCCCACATCGGCTGGGAGCAAAAGAGACACCACCCATGGGTACTATAAATAGGGCTTTAGGTCTTTGGATTTTAGTATCCTAAAAACAATTAGTTATTTTATAAAACTGTTCTGAGAAAACATACTTTATTTTGAAAAATTTTCAAATTTAAAAAATTCCAAGTTGTAATTTTGGATTTTGGAAAAATTCTCCTATTCTTGGGGACTTTTAAATTTGTTAAAGATCTTTGTACTTTAAAATTTTGGTGGTAGTGGATTGATTATTGGCGTCTGAGGACGTACGTAATATTTACCAAATCTCGTTAAATTTTTGTATCTTCTCTTATTTACATTAGTTTCTTTATTTTCTGCCATTAGTTCTTATGTGAAACTATTTTGAGTGTCTATTTGAATGGGTAAAATATCTACTTTCCGTAACATGTGGTATCAAAACCGAAGATTCAATCTTGGCAAGTTATTGAAAAATGGCTGAAGTTTCTTCATTTATACCGGCTAAGATTACTGTGACTAATGCAAAGTTTGAAGTTGAGAAGTTTGATAGCCGTAACAACTTCAGCATGTGACAGTGAGAGGTTTTGGATATTTTTTATCAGTAAGAGTTAGATATTCTCTGGAAGACAAGATGGCAGAGAAAATGACCGATAAAGAATATGAAAGAATCAATTGCTAAGCATGTAGTACCATTCGATCTTGTCTCACAAGGGAATAAAAGTATCTATTCATGAGAGAAACATCTGCAAGTAAGATGTGGAATGAGCTGGAGAATAAGTTTAAAAAGTAGAACCATGAGAATCAGTTTTATATGAAGAAGAAATTATTCTGCTTCCAGTATCAACCAGGTACGTCCATCAATGATCACATTGTTGCTTTTAATAAATTAATAGCAGATTTATTAAATTTGGATGAGACTGTTGAAAATTTAGATAAGGCTTTATTATTATTGGCATATCTTCCTGATGAGTATGATCACCTTATCACTACTCTCCTTCGTGGTAAGGATAAAGTGACTTTTGATGAAATATACAGTGCATTGTATAATTCTAAAATTAGGAAGAAAGATCAGAAAGAGCATAGGTACAATACAGTTGAGGCGTATGTTACCAGAGGCCGATCTCAAAGTCGTAAATCCAATCAGAGAGGAAGATCCCAATCAAGAGGCAGACCTGATAAAGATAAATGTGTTTTTTGTCATAAGAAAGGGTATTGAAAGAAAAATTGTCTAAAATTGAAGAAGAAAGATAAGGGTAAGGTTGATTTTGACGCATGTGTAACTAAGTGTGAAGATGATGGCTCAGATTTTGAATGGGTTTGTCTATCTTCATTTTCTTATTATGCTAAGTGGATTTTGGATTCTGTATGTACCTATCATATGTGTGCTCACAAGGAGTGGTTTTTCAATTTTGAAGAGTTTGATAGAGGAATTGTTTTTATAGGCAACGACAGCTCTTATAAGATAATTGGGATATGTTTAATCCGTTTAAACAATCATAATGGATCAAATAGAGTTTTGACAGATGTTCGATATGTACCGAATTTGAAGAAGAATCTCATCTCTTTGGAGAGTTAGAAGCAAAATGTTTTGCTATATTTATTCGAGATAGAGTTCTTAGAGTCATTTTCAGGTGCACTTGTGGTGATAAAAGATACGAGTAAGAATAACTTATACTACTTTCTTGGTAGTACAGTTATTGGATCAGTAGCTACAGTCTCTGAAGAGGATACATATGCAGAAACAATTATATTATGGCACATGCAACTTGGTCATGCAGGTATGGGAGCTTTGCAGAATTTAGTGAAGAAAGACTTACTAAAAAGTGCAAAAACCTATAAATTAGATTTCTGTGAGCATTGTGTCATGGGAAAAAAAAAGAGAGTAAAGTTTGGCACTGTATCCATAATACTAAAGGAATTTTGGTCTATATTCACTCTGATATTTGGGCTCCTACTAGAACACCTTCTTTGGGAGGTATGCATTACTTTGTTACTTCTATTAATGAATACTCTAAAAGAGTTTGGATGTATCTGATGAAGACTAAAGATGAAGTGTTGGAAACTTTTCTGAAATGGAAAAAGATGATGGAGACTCAGACAGGCAAGAAGATAAAGAAGTTTAGATCAGACAACGGTGGTGAGTATCAAAGTGATCCATTTCTGAAAGTTTACCAAGATGAAGGTATTGCTCGACACTTCATAAACACATATTCAACATAGTAAAATGGGGTGGCAGAATGCATGAACCGGACTTTGCTAGAGAAGATTCGGTGTATGATGCTTAATGCTGGGTTAAGTAAGGGATTTTTGGATTGAGACAGTGACTTATGCGTGTCATCTCATTAATCAATTACCATCATCTGCGATTAAAGGCAAGACACCGATTAAGGTATGGTCTGAAAACCTACTTATGATTATGATTCCTTACATGTATTTAGTTTCACTGCTTATTATCATATAAAGAAGTTTATGTTGGATCCAAGAGCCAAGAAAACATTAATCATGGGAATAAGCTCGAGTGTGAAAGGATATCGCCTTTGGCGTCCAAATTCGAAGAAAATCATTTTTAGCAGGGATGTTACCTTTAATGAATTTGTCATGTTAAAAATTTGACACTTAGTAATTCTGAAAAGAGAAGAAGATCAGTAATGTTCAGCAGCAGGTGGAGAGTGCTCTGCAATAGGTGGAGTTTTAAAAGGCCAGAGTTGATCTAGTTTATATCGACAGTCCAGTGGCAGAGGAGGATGTCGAAGAAAAAGAGGAAGATGTTTCAATCCAAGACCTCCACAGCAACCAAGCTCAATTGCACATGACAGGCCATGTCGATAAATTTTGAAACTGCTCGTTTCCCTTATACGGTGGTGGCCTATGCATTTCAAGTTGTATATGATATTCCTTCCACCTATAGAGAAACAATTACAAATTCAGAAGATAAGAAGTGGAAGAGATAATGGATGAAGAGATGCAGTCTCTTTAGAAGAATCAAACTTGGGAGTTAGTTCATCTATCTAAAGGTAAGAAGGAAATTGGGTGCAAATGGATATTTGCAAAGAAATAAGGATTTCCTGAAAAGAATGATATCTACTACAAGGCAAGATTAGTGGCAAAAGGCTACGCTAAGAAAGAAGGAGTTGATTATAATGAGGTATTTTCTCCAGTCCTTAAACATTCTTTCATTCGGATTATATAGGTATCAACTACTGGTTTTGTGTTTACTCTTACTAAAGCACCGTGAGTTGAAGGTCTACTTTGCAGTCCACGGTTACTCTGTCTACAATAGAAGCAGAATATATTGCAGTTACAAAGGCTGTAAAAGAGGCAATTTGGCTACAGGGGTTACTTGAAGACTTGCGGGTTATTCAGAAACAGATTACTGTTATTGTGACAGCCAGAGTACAATTTACTTAGCAAAGAACCAAGTCTATCATGCATAGACAAAGCATATCGATGTTAGGTATCACTTTGTGCAGGAAATTATTGAAGATGAGAAGATACTACTTCATAAGATTGGAACTGTAGAGAATCCCACTGATATGATAACCAAGGTGGTGATTTCGACCAAATTCAAGCATTATTTGGATTTAGTCAATGTTTTGCCACTTTGAAGATCTTAGTTTGGAGGTGCTGACGACGTAGCTTTATTTGCTAAGATGGATATTATTGAATTTGAGTGTGGTTCTTTTAGTTCCATATTCGCTGGGAGCTAAGAAGACACCACCCATTGGTCCTATAAATAGGGCATTGGGTTTTTGGTTTTTAGTATCCTAAAAATAATTAGTTATTTTATAAAACTGTTTTGAGAAAACATGTTTTATTTTGGAAAGTTTTTAAATTTGAAAATTTTCAAATTGTAATTTTAGATTTTTAGATTTTGAAAAAATTCTCCTTTTCTTGTGTGATTTTTCAATTTGTCAGATATTTTTGTAATTTGAAATTTTGATGATATTGGAGTGATTGTTGGCACCCGAGGATGTATGTAATATTTACCGAAACTCGTTAAATTTTTGTGTCTTCTCTTATTTACATTAGTTTCTTTATTCTCTGTCATTAGTTCTTGTGTGGCACTATTTTGGATACCTATTTGTGTGGATAAGATATCTGCTTTGCGCAACAACGACATCCCATCCTCATTGGACCAAAGAAAAGAAGCATGCCTTAGATAGTCATAACAAGACTAAATTCAACTCTGTCAAAGAAGATATTCCAACCTCACCAACCAAAGGAGTCTGCTCCATTAACGAAGACATTCCATCCTTATTGGTAGGTTGTTATTCAAGCTGACCAAATCATTATGTAGTTCTACCACAATTCTCCGAATTAGATTATGGTGTAGTTCCACCATGATCTTATGCAAATCAATGGGCAATTACAATAATTCAAGCTATAAAATTACTTCGAGTACGTGGATAAAAGGAGAATGGAAAATCAATTCCTGATATCATATAGAGAGAGTTCCTTTTCAATCTAAACTCTTTGTCAGATAGTCAATGCAAGTAGAAAGGGTTGCTCGGATCATACTTTCGTCATTACACTCTCCTAAAATCTCAACTGTAATCCTTTCTTGATTAGTGAAAAAACATCTTGAGTGTAACAATCTTCAAATTCAATAAAAACCTTTTTTTTCAATTGCCGCATTCTTTCCTAATATTGCAAATGACGAAAATAAGCTAGCAACTCTACTGGAGAGTTAAACATCTATCATGGAGAAATTCGTGCTACAGTCCAACAAGGTAGTTCCACCGTTGACACACTAGTGATTGAATTTGACCAAAAAAGTGCGAAGAATGGTATCAAAGAAATAATGGCTGTTATGCTTCATGAACATCAAGTTTACTGGAGGAATTAATTTCATTTAATATTTTGTTGAGTGAAATTTATTTTTTTAACTAGTCCCAATCTCACCATTAGTATAAATAGAGACTGAGGATATCAATTTCACCAAATTTAACTCTAATACTCTCTCCTTCTCTCTCTCTCTCTCTCTCTGATATTTGGATGCCACCGAGATCATCATGGAAAGCTTATTCTCACTAGGTACTTAGATTTCTTTTAATTCTGATCCATTCTTGTACCCATAGCTTGTAGAATTTAGTTTTTTTTTTTTTTCTTTTCCACATATAATGTGAGTTTTATCATGTAGGGCCCTCTATGTTCATTAATTGTCTAACTAAAGCAATTTCCATTTATTAATTTGCTCCAGCTTCCTTTGATTCCTGAACAATCTTAAACTTTGAATCTTCTATTTTCTCTTTCAAAGATTTAGATATCTTGTTCTTTTACTTCTTGTTAATCCAATCTTATCTAATTCTTGAACAATTTATCCAAGTTGGTTTTATTAATTTTCATATATTTGTTTACTTGTCCAAAGTTGGAATTTTGAAAGATCTAAAATATATAATCTTTATTTTTGCAAGGGCCTGAATAGTTGGCTTATGCTTAATGCTTATATTTTTCTAACCATACAAAGAATAGTTTAATTATTTTTACCAAGTCTCTCCATATAGAAGTATATTTTTATCTTAATTGGATATTCATTTCTTGAGGCTATGGTGCAGAAGTCTATCACATACAAAATCAAGGTTTGTGCCAATTCGGCATGTTCCTTTAACATGGCTAGCTATTCACTCTATTTCTTCTCCCATCCCTTCTGAACTTATTGAATAAAGTTTATATCTTGATCTTGTCCCAATTCTTTTAACTCTATTTCCTATAGTTCTTTATTGTCATACCATTATTCATCTAATAGCTATTCTTATATTGGAGTAACTTCATATTACTTAGATCCAGAATGCTTTGTGATATTTAGCTATTTTGTCATTATGTTTAGATTGACAACCAGTTTGTTACTCTTTGTATAATTTTGAGTGCTAGTTCTCTGTTTAATTTTATCATTGTTTTCACCATTAACGCCAATATTTTGATTGATAATTTTTTTATTTCTTTGTCTAGCTCATATAGTAATTTTGAGAAATTTATAGCAAGTTTTTATTTTAAGAATATTTACTTAGTCTAGTTTGGCTTTTTTTTTAATTGCTCTTTAATTGTTTTTCTTTCCTATAGGTACTAAAAATTCTAAAAGGATGCAAACTAGTTTTTGAGCATTTGTTAACTGGCTAGCAGAAGTTCTTTTATTGGTAAATCTCAATATAAGAGTTATGGAAGCCGGTTTATATGCAAGTTACGTGACCATAATGCGGATAGATGGTAGGAGGCTCAATAGCATCAAATTCCATGAATTACAGTACATTTCATTTATTTTAATATGTAGCATTATAAATGAGCATTTGCATGCCTAAAGTTTTTTTTTTTAATTTCCTTCTCAGCAAATGCTCTAGTCTTATATTTGTTAATGTACATGGACATTAATGTTGGAAATATTGTAAAAGATAAATCCTATTTTTTTCTTGGCATGTTTTTCATGCTTATTTTAAAAAATTTCCACTAATTGTCAACCCTTACTTTGTTCACTTCAAAATTTGTATCTTTCATAATGTATCCCTTATCACAGATATCAAATCATTTATTATGAGATTCAATAAATGTCTAGACTAAATACAAATATTGGATAAGATATTACCATGTGCGAATTGTTCAAGGTTTTTATACTGTATGAAAATAATATGTTATTTTTATGGCATTTTCTTTTTTGTGGTAGTTTATACAAGGAATGATATTTTAGGATGTTAATAAACAACTTGTAATAAATGCAAGTGATCATATTATTCTTAATGTGGCATTATTTTAGAACTTTTTATCAGTATAGATGTAAGTTTTATAGGGGTGTAAATTGCCCGAACTCAAGCGAGCTTACCCCTTCTCGATTTTGGCTCCCATACTAAGGGAACCATGAATGAGTTCACTAAATACAAAAACTATTGGGGCATAGACATTCTAGTTCCTTCAGTTTTTTATTGGTATGATCTTAACTCATGCGGGCAACATGCTTTTATGTTTTTTGCTATAGTTTTCTAATTATATACATGTAAGAATAATATCTCGTTGTGTTATTTTTTTTTTAATTATTTTAAAATTAACAGAAGAACCCGCCTCACATTTTTTACAGATATAGAGGAAAGAAGAGGACCATTAGTCTTGAGCCTCTTTATATCATCCTCCAACGGGGACATTATATTTTTTTTATTTTTATTTCTAATTATGTACATGTAAGAGTAATATCTCATTCTGTTATATGTCTCTTATAACTATTTTAATATAAGAAGGACCTGCCTCACTATTTTTTCAAAGATAGAGGAAAGAAGAGGACCATCAGTCTTGAATCTCTTTATATCATCCTAAGGCGACTCGTGTTATACAAAATGTATAATTTCTCTTCCTTAATAGAAATTGTAGACTAACTTCAATCTCATTTTCCTTACACTACATATTTTGAGAAGTTAGACATAGAGATGATCTTGAAAAAATTTCTTCGAATTTGATATGGAGGAAGATGGATGTCTTACTAGGTGATTGTTTGAATAAGCTCACATAATCTTCGATAAACTCATTTTTTACTCTAATGGAAAATTCACCATTGCCATGCTAAATAATTAATCAGTCTAACCACAGCGGAAGAGACCTACAAGAGGTTAATTTTTCAATGCAACCTAGAATGGTCTAATATCAGTTCTAATACATGAAGTTCTTAGATGATTGGAGCTCTAGCTCTTTACAGTTTGCCTTTAATCTTTATCACTGGATGAAGATGACAACAATGGGATCCAAAAAAGTCTAATGTGGGAGTATGTGGCCAAATAGTTAGGCAATGGCATGCAAGGATGAGGAGAAGCTATTTAGATTTGTATAATCAATGATGCAGTTTACTGTTTCTAGTTGCAACATTATAAAATCAATGAATCTATTTAGTTTGTCGTCCAAAATATTTAGCCGTATAAATGTTAATAGACAACGGTGGTTGAAGCTTTATTTCTTCCTTATGTCTGATAATTTTTACTAACTTAGTGTGCCCCTTTTCTTGTTAAAATTACAGCCTATTTGCTTCTTACTTTTGTTAATATTATTATCAATGATCCAATGAAACTGATATGAGGTGGCAACACATGAATTTAGTTTCATAGGCGGATGGATGGAAATGGGCATTTTAACCTACTGCAGAAGTATTTAGGGCAGCACACACTAGTTTTAAGAGTTTCATCACTACTTACTGTCGTTGATTAGATGTTGCTTTCACTACATAAACATCATGCTTACCTAAATCATTATGTCTTCAGTATATGCAATTCTTCTCAATGCATATATTGCAAATGCTGAGAAAACTATTGCTGGAGAAATATTTGTATAAGATCTTATCATCCAAGGGTTTGAGGAAACAGTTATGAATGGCCTAAACAAAATAGATGACTAATAAATTAAGTTAAAAATTGGTATTTTTTGACATTTCTTTCTATAATGGTAATCCTAACAAATTATGGTTATATTATCCATTTAGCCCGATTACGAGTACTAAATCAATAATGACGGACAAAGTTTCATCAAGTAGTGATGATGTCCTTGTTTATCGTGGTCATCCAAATAATATCTTTCCTTAGATATCCAATATCCTTATTCATGACAAAATGCATCCAAATAAAAATGCATTCCCTTATTCATGATGTTGCTTGTTTTCACCTCTTTCCGAGCGAAAGCTGTTAAGTCTTTCTAGATTTGGCTTATAGTGTAGAGGTATGGCTTCAGTTCCGACGACCTTTTCTTTCTTTCTTTTTTTCCTCCTTCTTGCCTCTTAACTTGTATATGACTAATTAATGTCTTAATTTGTGTTTCATATGCTCTTCATAACTACTATAGTGATAAGCATTCAGAAGGATTTGGAATCAAGATTACAATTTTGTTCATTTCTATGGAAAAAATGCTGTTTATTTGCTAAAGGTAATTACATTTACTTTGGATCGTTTAGTTTAAGAAGCTACAATTTTTTTGTGATATTATTTTTTTGTGGTGGGCATATGAAGTGTGAACACCCTAAGAATGAATAGACATGTGAACCTTGAGTATCAACCTGAGAACGACCAACAAGTTAAAACTATATATGTTCTTTTTTATATAAACTAAAATAAGAATCTATAAGAATATCTGCTACTGTTGACCATCTCTATCTGACCTTCACTAGGTTACTACTTCATCTCTGGGTGAGGAAGTCTAAATCTTTTATAATTTTGCATGTAAGATGTTTGACAATGTACAGTATGTGCACACTAAGAGAAGCACAGAGACCAATAAATTGTATTGGTCATCATTGAACAAATATAATTTTGTATTCAGACCCAAGTTTTTAATGTCAGTTTATGTTTACTTCTATATATTGTTCAAGACATTATTGCACTTATAAGGATAATATATGGTTTACTTTTTAGCTTAATTATAAACCATACTATATGAATACTCAGCTATGGGATAGCCAAGCTAATATGTTAATACGACCATCCAAGCACAAGAAATTTTTTTTTTTTCCTCTAAGATTTTTTAGGTTTGCACGAGAAGATGAGCAAAACGCAAGATTTTTTAGATTTCCTAGTTAGGCGAAGTTCACAAAGGGGAACAACCAACCATGAGGAGTTTCAACAACTCCTTCGTTATTTAATCGTCTTGCTGTTGTTGAGAATCTAAATATTTTTTTATCTAATTATCTAATTAGAATTAGAAAAAAAAAGCATATAAGATTTGTATAGAACAAAGTTCTCATTGAAACAAGCCTAGGATGTGTTTGACAGATGTTCGGGATCATGAGATATCACGGATTTACTAATATGACACGAGAACTTTACTGTTGTGAAGTAACTCCGAAGTTAAACTAAGATTTGAGTAGGATATAGTGGGAACTAGAAGGCATGCTAATTATAGAATAGTAGATCATTGAATTCTCTTTTCAACAATTCAAAGTTCATCTCAATCAAATATCGAGATAAAAAAGATATGATGATCTTAGTAAACTGATACACAATTGAGACACAGATCGGGTTCGTACGCAGATTATCCAAACATGGATCAAGTTGATCCACAATTGGACAGATCCAAACATGGAATGACTTGATCAACATTTGGCAGCCAAATGGGTCGGATACCAAATGCGGATTCCACATTTGGCGCCCAAACGGGTTGGATCCAAATGCAGATCGAAGGTTTAATTCGTATTTTGCTGCAAGGTCCAACTTTGAACCCAATTTTGAAAGGGTTACAGATGGAATTAAGAGACAAGTTACATATGAAAATTATACGAAATTGAATTATCTTTCTATTTAAAATTATTTTATTTATTGTTCTAAATCAAAAGTTATGATAAAAAAACCTAAGATGTGTCTAGATGATAGTCAAATTGTGTTTATATAAACATCAACTTTGTACTCAATTTTGGAGGGGTTATAAGCTAAGTTAGAAGACAAGTAATATATGAAGTTATAAATAATTGAATTATCTTTCTAATGAGGCCAAAATCAACTCACTTGGAATTCCATATCAAAAGTTATGATCGAAAAACCGAAGATATGTTTAGATAACTATAGATCCACTTTTGGACATGCATCAATTTTGAACCCAATTTTGAAGGAGGTAGAAGTAGAGTTAGGAGATAAGTAATATATGAATTTGTAGAAAATTAAATTATCTTTTGTACTAAAAAGATTCATCTTAATTGGACTTATGGTTTGAAAAATATAATCATTTTAGTGAGTGCTAGCATGCTGGACAACATGGTTACTTCTTGAAAGAATGCATGAGTATATAAAATCTTTCTAGAGAGAATGAAAAGTGCAATTTTTTGCTAAAGAGAGTAGGGTACATGATTTCTTGCAAGAGAGAGTTAAACTCGTAATTTCTTGCTAGAAGGAATGGGATGCATTATTTCTTGCTAGAGAATGAGATTAGATATATGATTCCTTACCTTTATCCACCTGATGGATGAGTTATTGGAGCTTGGTGAGTTATGGAGTTTGGAATCCTTTTGGATAACCAGCAAAACCCCTATGAGATGGATAACCATTTAAAAACGTAAGGTCTTAAAGAGTGAGACTTTGATGAAAGTCTTGAAGGAGGTCTTTTCTTTGGGGAAGCACTTTCTCTTGTAGCTAAAACTTGAAGTGTTGAGGAAGATAAGGAAGGAGGTAGAGCAAAGGATGAAGAGAAGGAGATGGGAAATGGGGAGAATGAGGATATTGAGTCTAATGTACTCAAGTGTTGGAGTGGAGGGGGATGGAGGTGTGCATGCAAGGGGTATGGAAGGAAGTACTCCTCCATCCACTACTCTTGCAAATTGCAAGTATGCAATTGTCATATCTTTGACTCAAGTGAAAGGATTTTGCCCCTAGGTAAACTTTTAAACATAGAGAAAAATTGAAGAGTTGAGGGTATTATAGGTGGTGAATTTTAAAACATAGGGTCATTACAATGTGACTCTATTCCTGAACAAATATATTAATAAAATAACGAGGTACGGAAAACTGGATGATAGAATGAAACACGTATTCTGGAAGTTAGGTTACATAACCGCATCAGCCTCATGTTGTCTATGTCTATTTCAGGATGAAACTAGAACTTAGCATCGGTTGGTTCAATGAAGACCAACATTTGGCTGTGATCCCGGAAATGCATAAAATAAAACTAGTACTTAGCGGTACGGTCGGTTCAAAGGAAACCAACGTCTTAGGCATGATTGGTCTCATATTGTCAATGATTATTTCCAGATGAAACTAGCACTTAGCTGTGTAGTTGGTTCAACGTGTGTAGTTGGTTCAACGAGGACCAATATTTTGGTCGTGATTCCGGATATACACGGAATAATACTAGCACTTAGTGGTGCAGCCGGTTCAAGAGAGACTAGCATCTTAACCATAATTCCGGTATGCATAGGATAAACTGACAGTTAGCAGTATGGCTAGTCCAAGGGAGATTAGCATTTTGGCCGTAGTACTGGTTATGCTTGGCACACTTCTAGAACACGTGTGATATATCCACCAATCCGCTCTTTCAAGCATTAATTTGTATTATATGGGGATTGAATATTTAGTGAGGCTGATATTTCCATATTATACCTAGTGGGAACTTCCTCCAGTTTGTCCGAGTATTCATGAGACATGTGGACCATCCTATGATTTAACTTTACAAGTATTATTTCAACCACATGCTATTCTATATTTTGTTATGCATTACATTAGTATCTTGTCTTGCATAGATATTATGAATTTATTTATTATGACATACCTTTGAGACCATCTTGTCACACTTTGCATCAAAGTAAGTTTAGTTTACACTTACATTATATTTTTTTCCTATATAATTCTTAGTAATGATAATTTCTATCACAAGTGCGTTTCTATTTCTTATCGGGTCTGATCCCTGCGTTACCTTTATACGCCCAAGTATTAGAAATTTCAAGGAAAACCTGCCACCTGAATGTTCATATTTTCAAGATTAAGCAGATCCCAACAGATCGTTGAATACTATCATTTTCGATGTAGTTGTTTCCTCTTTAGAAACCATTAAATTTAGCCTAACTTGTGTTCTTGTTTAGCAAATTACCCTCCTTTTCTGTAATACAAATGTATTATGGGTAATGTTCCTTGTAATCATATATACTGTAATTTTCTTTAGAACTGTTTTGAATGATGCAATGCAATATTTTGTTTATTGTAGCAATATAAATCTCTTCCTATTGTGCACTTAGCATGGTTTTTTTATTAATAAAGGTTTCGTGTATCATTTTTGGGCACCCATTAGTAATGCCTTAACACAAATGGGGTACATCACTAAAATATTTGGGGTATAGTTTGGGACGTTACACAAAGTTAATTAGTTGTATTGCCTTTTCCTTCTTCTTTTTTTATCTTCTCAATCTTTGCTCAATTTGATCATATGATCAAATTGAGGTGATACTCGAGGGCCAAAGTGGAAAAACATTTATATGTCATGTTGATGTCATTTCTCTATCCTCTTGCTTTGTTATGATGGCTTCCCCTTTCCCGCTGGTACTATAAAAGTTGAATAGAGTTTTATTATTTTAATGGTTTTACAAACATGCTATTCATATAAATAAATATCTTACTATTAGATTAAAAGTTAGGTTGTTTTGCTTCTTTTATTGGTTGTTTAATAGTTTTCTTACCTACCGGTGTTTGAAAATTTTATAAGGATGAGAACAAGTTTGCTAGCATTTAATAACTCATTTGCATGGATCCCATTTATGACACTTTTAACAAATTTAGGAGGGAATCAATTTGGTGTATATCCATCATGTATGTGTTAGCAAAAGATAGCAGAATAATACTAATGCAACAACCAGCGGAATCAAATAGTTAACTGAAGAGAAAAATAGTAGAGACAGAGAACACGCAGATTTAACATGGTTCGGCAATATGCCTACGTCCACGGGGACACAATCGAAAAACTTCCACTATATCAAAAGAGAATTACAACTTTCTAGTTCTCAACTACAAGAGAAATCACAAAGAAATCACACAAGATTTTGAGATCAAACTCTAATCTCTTATTGCAGTAATTTTCCTCTTTGCTTCGACCGCCGAAAATCCAAGTGAATTCGCTAAAACACCTCTGGCCAAATATTTACCTTCGGCCAAAAAAACAACAGAAGCAACTGCCCAATTGTTTTTCCCTTTTGGCCAAAGCCGAATCCAAGAAGAGCAGCAACAACAACAATGTCCTTTTGATTGCACCCACAAAATAATTTAACCAAGAAATTGTCACCTGCCGAAGCAAAGAGCAACAACACCCTTTTCTCTCTATTTTGTTTCAGCCGCCCCTCTTCTTTTTTTTCAGCTTTTTTAATTTCGGCTCCTTTTTCGGCTTATAAAATCCTAGCACCACAACTTTATATTTATATTATATCATAATGGATTTGGGCCGATTTTGGACCCGTTTCGGTGTACCGAAAACTCGCTGCGGCAATGTGCTCCATTAGCAATAATCTCCCACTTGGAGACCTATTGCAAAGATTGTAATCTTTGTGCATGATAATCCTAGTGTCCAAAACTTTTACCTCGATCGTTTAAAGTCTCAATTTCAGCATTCAACACAAATGCACCAAAGTTGAGCAATAGCTCAACTTTTTTCCCTCAACCGGTTTTGTCAACATATCTGCAAGATTTTTACTGCCCTCAATCTTCTCCAACTTCAATTGGCCATCCTCTAACAAGGATCTAATGAAGTGATAGTTCAAGTGAATATGTTTAGTCTGCGAATGATACGCTGAGCTCTTAGCAAGATGAATTGCACTCTAACTATCACTGAACAACCTGCAATCCACTCCATCAAAACCCAACTCACTCATCAATCGCTGCAACCAAATAAACTCCTTACTTGCTTCTGTAGCTGCAACATACTCAGTTTCTGTCGAAAATAAAACAACAATTGATTGTAATCTTGAAACTCAGCCTCCTACAGTAAAGACATAACCTGTGGTGCTCCTGCCATTGTCTCTATCACCCGCATGGTCCGAATCCAAAAAACCTTGCACATCAATGTTATCACCCCCAAAACATAAACAATACTTTGAAATACCTTTCAAATACCTGAAAATTCACTTCACCACTTGCCAATGTTCCTTCCCAGGGTTTTTCATAAATCTACTCACTACTCCCACTGCATGTGCAATATCTGGTCTTGTACTCACCATTGCATACATAAGACTCCCAACGGCTGATGAATAAGGTACATTCTCCATATGTCTCGTCTCCTCATCTGTCTTAACACCTTACTCTTTTGACAGTTTGAACTGACTACCAAGAGTTGTAGTTACTGGTTTTGCATTATCTATGTTGAATCTCTCCAACACCTTCTTGATGTACCCCTACTGAGATAACCACAATTTCTTGTTTTTCTTATCTCGGGTAATTTGCATCCCAAGAAGTTGTTTAGCCTCACTCATGTCCTTCATAGATAATCTCCCTGCCAACTTCCTTTTCAGATCATTGATTTTCTTCATGCATGTACATGCCACAAGCATATCATCTACATACAAAGTAAGTATAATAAAGTTACCATGCTTAAACTTTTGTAGATATACACAATGATCTGAATTGCTTCTGGCAAAACCCGAATCCAATATAAACTTGTCAAATTTCAAGTACCATTGCCTTGGCGCTTGTTTCAACCCATATGTTCGCCGCAAAAGTTTCTTTGCTTCCTTCCATTAAATACAACTTAGATTACAATAGAAGTGAACAAGAGAATAATTGAAAAGAAAGGAACAAACGAGAGGATTTTATAGTTCAATCTCTCTCTTTTACAATAATTCGTGGGATCAGTGGCGATGGGATCTATAATAGTTCCTGTTGACGATCGGTACGTCGAACTTCTTCTCTTTCGAAGAAATCGGCTGACTGTAGACGATCTTCTTCTCTGTCTTTTCCGAACTCAAGGCTCTCTGCGTACTTGAATTCTCCAAGACAATGATGATCACAAAAAGGCTTCAAGGCTCTCTCGCATACTTGATTTGCCGAATGATCAACTCAGCTGAGAAGAAGGGAGAAGATGGTCTCTGATCTCTGGATTGCCGAGAAGAAGAAGACCCCAAAAAAAAGAAGACCCCCTAGGGTTTCACCAAGAAGGTATTTATAGCCCCGGGAAGAATTGAGAGAGTTTCTATCTGAATAGAATTTTCTCTCATCAAGGATTTCAATCAAATATCTAATATTGATTTAAATCTCTTGATTTAGAATTCTGATTGGACTTAATTTAGGTATCTTAGATAAGCCTAAATCATAATCTCAATCAGTTTGAGATTCTGGTTATCTGCTCACGTGGAGCTTTAATCGCATCAAATCGCGGTGCTAAATAACCAGTGCGCGGAGCTAACGCGGAGCTATCAAAACATCTCTGTGTTTACTCAAACGCGAGGCTAAAAGTAGCCAGACGCGGAGCTATAGAATTAGCTCCGCGTTCTGTTGTGAAAAATCCTTTTCACTTAGAAATTTTTACTGCCAACACCATACAAGCTCCTTTTCAGTTGGCATACCCAATTCTCCTTTCATTTAACTTCATATCCCTCCGGCTGTTTCATGTATATTTCCTCCTCCAAATCACCATGAAGGAAAGCATTCTTCAAATCGAGCTGCTCTAAATATAATCCTTTTACAGCCACAATACTTAGTATTGTTTTGATAGAAGTCATCTTGACAACAGGTGCAAATATTTCATTGAATTTAATACCTTTTCTCTGACCGTATCCCTTCACCACAAGTCTAGCCTTGAACCTTTGTGTCCCTCCTGCCTCATGTTTTACCCTGTATACCCATTTGTTATGCAATATTTTCATCTTTTCCGGTCGCTTCACCAATTCCCATGTGTGATTCTCCTCCAGAGAAGACATCTCATCACGCATGGCTTGCTCCCACTTAAAATAAAATTTATTTTGCATAGCCTCTTGGTAACTTTCTGGTTCACCTGTATCAGTATATAAAATATGATATAATGGAAGACAAAGTTTATGGGTTGGTTTCCTTATTCTCGTGCTCCTCCTCAAAGTTGGAACACTCTCTGATGAAGTACTGGAACCATTTACTTCAGTCAATAACTCTCTTTTCTGTTCGGTCTTATCTGAATCTTGTGTATTCTCAGGTGTAGCCATTTCTTCTCCTTTAGATGTATGTATTTCTTCCTTTCTTTTATCCATGGGATCCTTCCCATCCTGTGGCTCATCCAGCTCCAAGTGCTCTTTTTCCATTGTATTGTCACTCTTACTTCCATTCGGTCTTTATACATACAGCCCTCATTAAATACTACATCTCTGCTACGAATTATCTTGTTATGCTCATAATCCCATAAGCGATAACCATATTTGTCGCCACCGTATCCAATGAATGCATACTTCTGAGATTTAGAATCAAGTTTCTTTCTCATCTCATGATCCACATGTGCATATACTATACAACCGAATACTTTTAAGAATGAATAATTCACAGTCTTACCAGACCACACCTCCTCTGCAATTCCTTCATCTAAAACACTAGCTTGACTCCTATTGATCAGATAAACTGCCGTATCTACAATGGCTCCCCAAAGTTGCAAAGGCAAACCTGTTTGTAGTCTCATACTCCGAGGTCACTCCAAAATGGTTCTATTCATCTTCTCAGCCACGCCATTTTGCTGCGGTGTCCTCGGTACAGTCTTTACTCTCCTGATCCCGTGGGTAGAACAATAATCATCGAACTCTCTATTGCAAAATTCCCTACCATTGTCTGACAATAGACATTTCACCTTCAAACTTGTTTCATTCTCAACAAGAGCTTTCAATATCTTGAAGATTTTGAAGACATCGGATTTCTGCTTAAGTGCGAATACCCATGTTTTAATGCTTGCATCATCTATGAAAGTGACAAAATAAGAATTATCTCCAAGAGACGCCGAAGAAGGCCCCCATATATCTGTATATACCAACTCCAATCTCTCGGTTTTCTTCTCTTTGCCATCTTTCATAAAACTAACTCTTTTCTGCTTTCCAAATGCACAGTTCTCACAGAAATCAAAATTAGTATCTTTTATATCTGTCAACATACCTCTGAATTGCAATACCCTCATGCCGCTTTCGCTCAAGTAACTGAGCCTCTGATGCCATAAGGTAGCCTTCTCATTCTTCAACGTGGCCAAAGAAACAATGTGATCCACCGAGCTTGAGAGTAAATATAGAGTTCGCACTCTCTCACCCTTGACCACTACCATTGCTCCTTTGCTGATCTTCCACTGTTTCCTCTCAAATGAGATTTGATAATCTTCGCCATCCAGCTTGCTAACATATATCAAATTCTTCTTTAAATCTGGTATGTGCCTGACCTCTTGTAAAAGCAACTTTCCACCATTGTGTAACTTCAACTGAATTGTCCCTTTACTGACAATCTTGCATTCCTGCCCATTACCAACAGTCACATGCCCAAAATCACCTTGGACATAATTCTCAAACCATTCTCTGCGAGCAGTGCAATGGAATGAATCCCCTGAATCCACAAACCACAGATCTGACATCGATTCTGTATGAGCAGACAAGCACAAGTCATCATACTCCTTACTTGGATTCACCACATTCGCTCCTTTCTTGTTTTTGTTTGGACAATCCTTCTTCATATGACCCTCTGTCTTACATTTCCAACACACTAATTTTTTTTGAACTTCCCCTTAGATTTGGATCTCCCTCTTTGCTTCGACTCCCTGTTTAAACT
Source organism: Dracaena cambodiana (assembly GCA_036321105.1). Lineage (NCBI taxonomy): Eukaryota > Viridiplantae > Streptophyta > Magnoliopsida > Asparagales > Asparagaceae > Dracaena > Dracaena cambodiana. Next base: position 9,520,281 of record JAYEPQ010000018.1, read on the forward strand.
TCTACATCTTTCCTTTCTTCTGTCATTATCAACAGACAGAGCAGTACTTGTAGAAACTGTGCTCTCACCCATTCTCTTTTTTATCAATTTATCATTCATGATTGTACTCACAACATCATCAAATTTAAGAGCAGTATTGGAAGAATTGCTGATGGCCATAACAATAGTACTCCAACTATCCGGTAACGAACACATAAATATCAAAGTTTTAATGTCATCAGCAAAGACAAAATCTAATGATTCAAGTTGTGCCCATAATGTGTTAAATTCGTTCAAATGATTAACGACTGAACTATCAGAGGGCATTCTCAAGTTGAATAACTTTTTCATTAGAAATAGTCTATTTGAAGCAGATGACTTCTCATAAAATTTAGCCAACACTGACATCAAAACTGAAGTAGTTTTCTCCTTAGAGACGTTGAACACAACCTGTTTTGTCAAGCACAATCGAATCTGTGCCAAAGCCCTCCTGTCCAACAATTCCCACTCCTCATCTGTCATCTTTTCTGGCTTTTCTCCAAACAGTGGTTGATGTAAATTCTTTTGATATAACTAATCTTCCATTTACAACTTCCACAATTGGAAATTTGTCCCATCAAATTTTTTAATATTTCCCTTCCTATCTTCTGCCATAACTCCCACTCAAAATCAACACCGATCTGAGTAAAATCTGACCCTAGCCAGGACTCTGATACCAATTGTATACTAATGCAACAACCAGCGGAATCAAATAGTTAACCGAAGAGAAAAATAGCAGAGACAGAGAATACACAGATTTAACGTGGTTCGGCAATATGCCTACGTCCTTGGGGACACGATCGAAAAACTTCTACTATATCAAAAGAGAATTACAACTTTCTAGTTTTCAACCACAAGAGAAATCACACAAGATTTTGAGATCAAACTCTAATCTCTTGTCACAGTAATTTTCCTCTTTGCTTCGACCGCCGAAAATCCAAGTGAAGCTGCTAAAACACCTCTGGCCAAATATTTACCTTCGGCCAAAAAAAACAACAGAAGCAACCGCCCAATTGTTTTTTCCTTTTGGCCAAACCTTCAGCCGAATCCAAGAAGAGCAGCAACAACAACAATGTCCTTTTGATTGCACCACAAAATAATTTAACCAAGAAATTGTCACCTGCCGAAGCAAAGAGCAACAACACCCTTTTCTCTCTATTTTGTTTGAGCATATCCACTGTGATTGAGCATCTGCATGTCGATAGTTAGCGTATATATCATTCTCCATAGATAGGTTTGTACTATATTTGTTAATATACGTGGACATTCTTTATGGAAGTATTTAGAAAAATCTATAGTATTTTTTCCTCATACCGTCTTATTTATGGCGAGTACCTATCCACTGACTGTTGACTGGTTATTTTATTCTTGCAATTGTTTCGATGTTATATATAATATGACACTTGTTGCAACATGAAGTAGTCCATATGAGTTTTGGTTGCAGTTTCAAACAATTTAAAGTATCGGATGAAGCATATCCTGCAATTTTTTTCAAATTAGAAGAGCATAAAATGTATACTATGCTGCCATACTCCATTGAATAACTCATGAGAAAGCGACTTTTTTTATCATTTTTGTTTTGAAGATATGACAAGTTAATTTTTGTGCTGCAAAAAGTAAAAACAAATTAGAAGATTGGAGTTGCCTTAATTGCCATATCAAAGGTCTGAGCGTCGTATAGATATGATTATGGTGAATTTATGATGATTTTAGCATTTATTTTTTAGTGGTAGAAATATCTACGAGGACAATGTTAAGTTGTTAACTTTCCTTTTCGTCCTTTTACAAGGGTTCAGTAACTATGTTATGGGGCAGCTGCCTGCATAACATAGTTTGGAGATAGAACGCGAAAGTAAATTTAACAGTTAGCTCTGTGTATCGTCACTTGGTGGATGAAGGACAATGGATGCCATTTGGAAGCATGTTATGCAAGACTAAATGTCCAGTAAAGGTGCACATTTTTTTATGGTTGGCTGCAAATAAGGAATAATCTGCAAAGGAGAGGTTGGGAGAGACCCAATCGTTGGGAGGAACCACCTCTACTACTCACCTGTATATATTCCATCTTAGCATAGGGCAAGTGCGCCATGTTATTTGGTCTCGATACAGATATTCAGAGGGACGTATTATTTGGGCTTGAATTCTGGGGAAACAACGTACTCGTGCCCTACGAAACATAGTCGTAGGGGCAATCGCTTGGAACTTTTGGAAAGAAAGGAACAACAAAATATTCAACGATACATTACACATTATTGACGGTTGTGTACTCATGGCTTATCTAGACATTTCATTTTGGACAAGTCAGCTCTCAGATAAGAAGCGAGTGTGCTTATCAGATAACGAGGAGAATTACCTCCACGAGGGCGGCCCTCTGATGGAGGACATGCCAGGCAGCGCTGCAGGTCAGGAGGAATGATGATGACAGTCCACTTCGCTACCGCCAGCTCTTGCTACTTCTTTTATAATATGGACTTTGTTGTATTGGCATAAGCCATGGTAGCTTTATTTTACATTATGATACTTTGTAGGAAAATATTTATATGAACCTAAAGGCTTTATAATTGTTCTATTAACTAGTGTGAATAGAATGGAGAACACCCCATAGTCCGCCGTTTTACTTTCACACACAAAAAAAAAAAAAAAAAAACCGCCACCACGTACAACTCTATTAGAAATGGTTCTGCAGTTTCTATTAGGCGGCAAATTATAAGCTTATTTGAGTTCTAAAGTTAGTGCTTGTTCAGTTTTTTCTTGATAATTGTTATTGCAGGTTCTCTACATAACTATCATAGTGATGTGAGGATTCTGCATCAGCCAAAGGTAATTAAATTTTTGGGCAGTTTTTCTTCAACTGAAACTCAAATTTGCTACAATATTGATATTTTAGATTCACTGCCATATGGAACTCATGAAGAGAAACCCAAATACTGGCCATTGAATCTTGATAGACTAGTTCAAAAAACATTGTCAGTTCTGGTATTATCCTCACAAGCTCTAGTTTAGGAAACATGTCCACATTTGTGTAACTACTTGCACAATTCTTGGAAACATATTGTGTTACAATCTTCATGGCATTAAATATGTTGTTTTTGTTAAATAGTAATTAGTAATTTCTAGACTACATATGAGAAATATGAAAGTCAATGGGCAAATTAATTGGAGGTGATATGAATGCAAAGTTAATAATCTAATTAATAGCAAAATGTGAGGTCAAAGTCAATGCATGTGATTCATAAGTGGGTGAATATTTGAATTGTAATCTTCATAAATAGAGGTTTTGAATCATAAAGCATGTAAGCCAAAAAGCTAAAGCCAAAGAGTTAAAACCAAAAAACTAAATAAAAATAATCATTTTCTCTCCCTCTTACAAAATAGAATTTGTTCTTATCTCTATTTGAACTCTTCAATATTTTGCTATCAATCCACTAATACTTTCGTCTGCTCTAACAAATTTAGTATCAGAGCAAGGCTAGTTCCCACTCTAAAAAGCCTTATATTCTTCTTGCATCATAAACCTTATTCATCATGGCAACATTCTTTTCATCTGCACCATTCTTGTTCAACTATTCTCAAAACCATATCCCCAAATTTGATAGTGAAAATTATGATTATTGGAGTCTCCAAATGAAGACTCTTTTCATCTCCCAAGAACTTTGGGACCTTGTGGAAGATGGATACGAACTGTTGGAGGTAAAAATTTACAAATAAAGAAAAGATGGCAAATAGCTCACAGAACGCGAAGCTATTAATTAGTTTCGTGCAATAGAACCTTAATTTTGCGTGGATAAGAAAAACGCGAAGCTAAAGTCTTAACTCTGCGTCCAAATTATTTAACTTTGCATGAGTAAATTCTCAGAATCCTAAATTGATTGTGATTGAGATTTAGACTTATTCAATACTCGAATTGAGTCCAATCAGAATCCAAATGCAAGAAACCTTGATTTGATTAGAATCCTTGATAAATACAAAAACCTTCTATTTCTATTCCGAAGAAAACTCTCATATCCAACTAAAGTTTAAAAATACCCTCTTTGAGGAGACTTTAGGATTATTTTGATCTTTTGGCAATTCAAGGTACGTGCGAGAACCTTGAAGCCATCGGATCAGTAGAAAGAGAGAAGTTAGGACCGGCCATCATCTTTTTAAAAGAGTAGATCTTCACATCGGATCATCAACAGGTTCTACTAGTTAGAGCTCATCGCCACATTAGAACCACTTTTATTATAAAAGAGAGCGATAAAATATAAATTCTCTTATTTGTTTTTCTATTGTTCCTCTTTCATTGTAATCAAAATATTCAATAGAAGAAAGCAAGATTTTTGCGGAGAACAAATTGGCGACCACAGTGGGAGACGTCTCTTTCACTGAACAAGAGATCGTGACACAATCCGATGTGAGCAAAATTGGATCGGTCGTGGATGTGCTCGTCGTTGAGATCGACCAGCAAAGCTATGAAGAATATCTCTCATCTGAATAAGGTAATCTGACTGAAAACATGGCGCTATCATCGCGTGATTTTTAAAACCCGTAAATCAGATAATAAAGAATTCTTAGTTAATCAGAGATCCTTTGAGTCCGCGGCTATAGAGCCGTCATTCAAGTATAAAACCCTAAAGGGGGATAATGTTCATACTGTTAAAACGAGATCAAGAGACTGGTTTTACTAGATCTCAACTCCAAAATCAGAATTGTCGAGTAAGATGAAGAGCTCTCAAATCCTGCGTTAAATGCGAAGTTGAGACAGAAATAGAACGCGAGGCTGAACTGGTTTGCATTAATCGCAAGACCAGTGAAAATCACTTAAAATGCGAAGCTTTCTTCAAGCTAGCGTGTGAAGAAATCTCTCCACGCGTGGCTACAGATCTTGGACATGAAACCAGAAAAATTGATAAAACTCACATAAAACGTGAGACTAAATTCAAAGACAAGCGAGCGTGTGATGATATTTCTCTATGCGAGGCAACTGAACTTGACTATGAAACTGGTAAAAGTGCCAAAATTCACATAAAATGCGAAGTTAATTCTGAAGATAAGCCAGCGTGTGAAGAATTTCTCCACACAAGGCTACGAAACTTAAGTATGAAACTGGCAAGAGTGTCAAAGTTCGCATAAATCGCGAAGTAATTAAAAATAAGCCAACGTGTGATAAAAATTCTCCACGCAAGGCTGTCAAAAAACTTGAGCTAAGTGTTAAACGCGAAGCCAAGAATCCTTGCATAAATCGCGAGGTTATGCCAGCATGCAAGGATACTTCCCCACGTGAGGTTAAACAAACAACAGAATTAAACCTCTTCAAAAATGCCAAGTCAGCGTAAAATGCGAGACTAGTGTACGCGAAGCTATGGTTCAGCCTCGTGTAGAAGTTTTGAAATGCAAAGCTAATATCCAGCTTGCGTAAAAAGGCCAGTACATAGAATTAAGACAGATAAACAATCTGTCGAACAAGAGTATGACACCACTAGCCTTGGAGAGTCTCAACAGGCACTGGGATTTCTCCGACAACCGAGTAGACCCCATGCCCAAAACATAACTGAAGATTCTCCATTTTCTAAAATTCTTGGCCTTAGAGATTGTTTGAAAAATAAAAAGAAAGCGACTAAAACTCAGTCGCAATCGACATGCCACTGCGAGCAACTAATATTAGCTGTTTTAAAAAATTGCTGTTGTGGCAAGAAAAGAGTTTCTGTATTTGATAGAATAACCGAGTCTCATCAAAATGCTCCAAAAAGGAGAAAAAATAATCTAAGATATAGAGTTAAGGAAAAAGAATTGAAGGCAGTGACCTCAAATATCGTCGGTAAAGGTAAGAAGGCCATGGAAAAAAAAAATGAGTTAGATGCAGATGACGAACAACCTTACCATCTTACCCGGCTCAAATTAAGTGTTGTCGCTCCTCGAAAATACAAGAAACTTGCCAAAGGTTCCTGCAACGATGATAGCGACAACTTAACTATAGCTTCCCCGCAGTCATATGCTTCTTCCCGACTAAAAAAATTGGCGTCACACATAGTGGACAGGTCGATGACATCGATCAGAGGTTTGAAGCCCATGAACAAAGGATTTGAGATTAGCAAAAGGCCATTGATGATCTCAAACTAATGCTTCTAAAAGTGATTAAAAATACCCAGAAGATAGTCGACGACAAAACTAAAGCTTCCTCGGAATCACCACCCAAGACGAATGAGGAACCACACCCAAGATAAATAAAGAAGATAAAGAAGAAAAATTTTATTCAATGCACGAAGAAAATGATAGGTTTTCCGTCCATGATCCTCATGAAAAGAAGATGGAAAGACTACAGAAGCAACTTGATGCGTTGATGCAGAAAAATGAGCTAAAGGAATCAGGGATTTCGAGGTCATACCCGCTTGAGTAGGGTTTCGCCCCTTTTCCTAAAAAGTATAAACCCGTTAAGTTAGAATCATATTATGGGAAGGGGTCCCCAAGCCAATACATGTACTATTTCTTGTCGCAAACTGTTCATCTAATGGGAAATGACCCTATAATGACCAAGATATTAGCGAGCAACCTGTGAGGGTCTACTTTTACATGGTTTATGCAGTTGCCCCCAGAGACAATTAATACTTGGTATGATGTGGAGAAGCAGTTCTTGACACATTTCTTTGAGGATGATACCGAGATATCGGTTCATGCCCTCCTTGCAACGAAACAGGGAGAAGAAGAGATGGTCAAAAGCTTCATAGAATGCTTCCTGGAAAAATCTGTGCAATGCCGACATGGTATGATCCAGTAAACGCTAGTGGAAACTTGTAAATATAATTTCAAGACTGGTGTGCTAATAAAAATAGGAGTTATAGAGTCAAAAACCTGAAAAGACCTGTTGAAACAAGGAGAGGAGGCAGAAGATATAATTTGTCGGATTGAGAAATCTCGTGGTATGAAAAACTCTACAAATAACATGTCATATCCACATAATCCTGAAAACAAAGGGAAGACTGTGATGGCGACAGATGCAAATCCAAATTCGAGACCCCAAAATCCAAGAGGCACGGGCCCAAACAAGCCCCGACCTGATGGGACGTACTCGTTCAAGACGGAGTAGATTGGCACCCTATTTTACTTTCTCAAAAAAAGGGATGTTAAAGTTTCCAGAGAACAGAAAACCAGAAGATGCAGGAAAGACCAACGATCCTAATTATTATTTATTTCACCAAAAGATTGGGCATCCAACCAAGGATTGCTACCCTATCAACAATCTAATCCAAGCATTGATAGAAGCCGGTGTCCTCTAGAAGAGCAGAAGAATGTTTCTGTGAATATGGCAATTCGGGTCATAGGAACCAATGAGTTTTCTGCCGGAGCGACCCCTGTACCAGTAGGGAAGCCCATGTTAATCAACCATGATCCCCATAAAATGAAGCAGAAGGGACTCTTCCTGGTTTCTACCAAAAAAGGAGAAACAATAGGGGTGCACTCAGACTTGTTGAAAAACAAACAATCGACTTGCTAAGCTAATTCCATAAAAACCAAGAAAAATACTAGAGTGACGCCAAGCACAGGCAGCCCACACTTGCAAGCTTGCCCCTTGGGTACGCTCCGAACCACAGCTGCGACCGAGTCGTCCTCATTGGCTAGCAGCCGGATTGGGTCGGGAGCGTCAAAGACATTGACGGTAATAAGTATCATGTTGCTTATGCTGCTCTTATTAACCATTAGAAAATTTTGTGTGATGACTAGAAATTTGATAGCAAAATGATTGCCATAAAATTTTAAAAAATTCAAAAAAAAGAAAAAATGAAAAACAAGGAAAAAAAATATGTATATATATATATATATATATATATATATATATATATATATATACACGAATATAATTTTGTAAGCCAATGCTGTTGAAGCAAAGTAAAGAGAATAAGTTTCTCGACAACCTATCATGTTAGGGGATAAAGTATGAATTGCCCAATACTGTTAAAGTAAAAGAAAGAGAACAAGTTTCTCAACAACCTATCATGCTAGGGGAAAAAGTATGAACTACCCAATACTATTAAAGCAACGGGAAAACGAGATCAAACTACTCGCCAACCCTATCATACTGAGAGTAAAAGTATGAAATCAATAAACTCAAAGCCCAAAAAGGCCAAGGAGAGAGGAAATTAAATTCTCAACAACTCATCATATTGAGGGTAATAGCATAGGTAGACCAACGCAAACGACGATTGGTAAAGGCACACAAAATCCGTTTATAACTAGGGGTTTACTAAACATCCCATAGACATGTTATTTTAAGTTCTTAACAGTAAGTTCAAGTTATGTATGAGCGCCTTGAAATGTCTTCACCAAAGTCTCAGGCATGAGCAATTAGGCGCCTCTGTCGAAAATCGATGATCCTGACCCGATCATCCTGAATTCAGCAATTCAATTTATGCAACAGAGGCTTGAAGTGTCTTTGCCCAAACTCTAGGCATATACAATTGGGCGCTTCTGCCAAAGATCGATAATCCTGACCTGATCAACTTGCCATTTACAATTCAAGTTATGCAAGATAGCTTTGAACTGCTTTTGCCAAAATTCTAGACATGTGCAATTAGGTACCTCTGCCGAATTTCTTGATCTTAACTTGATCACCAAATTGAAGTTCCAAAGTATTTAAAAATTTGCCTATCATAGCAGTTTTGAAAACTTTGGAGAGAGTCCTATTGGATATAAAAAATTTTAAATAAAGAAAAGATAGCAAATAGTTCACAGAACGCGAAGTTATTAATTAGCTTCGCACGGTAGAAGCTTAACTTCGCATGGATAAGTAAAATGCGAAGCTAAAATCTTAGCTCCGCGTCTAGATTATTTAACTCTGCATGAGCAGATTTTCAGAATTATAAATTGATTGTGATTGAGATTTTGGCTTATCCAATTTCCTAATTGAGTCCAATCATAATACAAATACAAGAGATTTAAGTCAAAATCAAATATTTGATTATAATTCTTGATAAATACAAAAATCTTCTATTTCTATTCCGAAGAAAACTCATATATCCAACTAAACTCTATAAATACCCTCTTTGAGGAGACTTTAGGATCATTTTGATCTTTTGACAATTCAAGTTACGTTCGAGAGTCTTAAATCCATCAGATCAGTAGAGAGAGAAGGTATGGCCGACCATCATCTTCTTTAAAGAGGAGATCTTCATGCCGGATCGTCAACATGTTCTACTAGTTAGAGCTCATCACCACATTAAAACCTACTTTTATTGTAAAAGAGAGTGATAAAATCTAAATCCTCTCATTTATTTTTTATTGTTCCTCTTTCGTTGTAATCAAAATATTCAATAGAAGAAAGTAAGATTTTTGCGGAGAACACGAACAACCTGAAGATTCGACAATACTTGCATCATGGAGATCAACCAAGCAGAAGGAGTTCAAAGAAAGCAAGAAGAAGAACACGAAGGCGCTTCTCTTTATTTAACAAAGGGTGAGTAAAACTATCTTTCCCAGAATTATGGCAGCTTCTAAATTGAAAGAGGCTTGAAATATTTTCAAATAAGAGTTTAGAGGTTCTGACAAGGTAATATCCATCAAACTGCAAACTCTTTGAAGAGAATTTGACAATATTCAGATGAAAGATAATGAATCTATGAAAGAATTTTTCAATAGAATAACTATTATAATTAATCAAATTAGAAGTTATGGAGACACAATTGAAGAAAAGAAAAATTGTTGAGAAAGTTCTAAGAAATTTACCATTTTCATGGGATCACATTGTAGCTGCAATTGAAGATCTAAAAATTTATCAAAATTAAGTTTTTATGAACTAATGGCTTCTTTGGAGTCGTATGAGCTTAGAAGGAGCATATATTCAAGTAGAGAGGTGGAGTAGATTTTCCAATCAAATGTACAATTGTCAGACATGAGAGGAGTAGAGTCAGAAAAGGAAATAAAAGAAAGAAGATATTTTCAAAAGAAGCAGTAATAGAGAGGTGACTAGAGAAAAAAGAAGGCTGAAAAATATGATTATGCACCAAGAAGAAGGTATGACAAAAATAAATTTTTTTTAATAGATAACTTTACCTCTTACTGGCGAATTTGTGAGCAGTCTGGCCACAATACAAATGATTGTAGATATAAATGCACTAAATATTAAAATTTCTAATCACTCCCAAAAAGATTGTTTGTTTCAGAAAAATAATGAAGCAAATTTTAGTGAGACAGATCATTTATTTTACTTTTGTCTTAATGCTCAATCAGAAAAAACGGATATTTTATATTTGGATAGTGATTGCAATGATCATATGATAGGAAATAAGAGTAGCGTTGTGAAACTAAATAAAGAAGTCAAATCTCAAGTAAAACTAGGAAATGGAAATCTAAAAAGAAGCTAAAGGAAAGGGAGTGATAACTGTGCAAACAAAAGGAGGTATGACAACATTGCTCGCATCTTCTGTCAAACATATACTCAGGCTTAGTGTACGAGTCCAGCCAACCCGCAATCAATAGCCACATATGGTGGATCATCTGATTCAGAGAACTATTTTGACTAAAAAACTTAAACCATTAGGTCAAGGCCCCTTCACTCCCCCTTAAACCATAGCCTGGCCTATTAACCCGACGACAGTTTGGTCCGAACCTGGCTCCGATACCAATTGTTTAGGAGAACGTCGGGTCCAACAGGGAGTATAATGGGCCTCAACACAAAACTGAGAACTATTTTGACCTAAAAACTTAAGACATTAGGTCAAAATCCTAACTTTGTATTTAAACTCATAGACTTTCTTTGTCCTATCCGATGTGAGATTATACTCACATATGAACTAACTTAACAACATCTTCAGGGAATAAGTAAGGACTTCTACCTTCAAATATCTTTATGATATCTTCCGACGGTTCCATCAAATTGGACCCTATATCCTTCTTTGGCAGCGGGAGGCACATTATCTGTAGGTTCCACGATCCCATCCCTTCTGATTGCATGCATTTCAAGAGGCAATTCAAGAGATAAAATAGTAAGATCGTTGTATATTCTTGAAGTAGTCCACACTGTGTGCAACGCACAAGACTAGAGAACTTCCCATGAAGTAAGTTGATTGACGAACTCCGTTTCTTCTACTACCAGCCTTCCGAGCAAGTATAAGAGCCATTCAGGATTGTCCTCCTGGCGGCACAGAATCATCGCACATATTTAGCAAAGAGCCTCTTCAATTCTAAGGTGACATCATGTCATGGATGCCCCAGGATCTCAAGACGCTGCCGCAGCCTGTCCATGCTAAAGAGATTCTGCAAGACTGAGTTGAAGTAGCAATTCATCTGATAGTTATGTAACTGTTTGACTAGAAACCCTCCTTTGCTCTTGGATTCTGGAAAAATAACTTCTTGCTGCGTCATTTCTTGCTGTTGATCACCCTCGACATCCGTTGGTAACTCAACCTTCTTGTTACACCCATAACACCATACCATACTCAGCATCTAATCGGGTTCACAATAGATGACAAGAGCGCGTTGCATGATCAGCAATGTGTCCAGTTGGGCCGAGATCATTCTCACCTCCACACAAGGTATTCTCGTAGAACAAGCATACCCAGAGAAAGGTCGACTCTAAGCACCTCTTACTACATGCTTGACAGCTACGGGCACTATCATTGGATGAACTGAACTTGATCTTCTCAAGTATCGACACAAATAGTGTGCTTCTACAGGGACAGTGATCGATGAAGTAGGGATCCTTGTCATCGACAACAATCATTGCATATAGAACACCAAATATTTCTTCGTCCATTCCTTCTTTCTGGCCACTGGTTCTTGGTGAAGAAAGTGAAGCTCCAAGATGAACTCCGTGCAGAAAATACATATCAGAGAAGCAACTAAAAAAGTTCTTATTAGTCCTTTTACGAAGGATGAAATTAGGATTCAGCAGTACATTTCATTGTTGTCATCTTCTAAGCATTTTTTAATCCAAATGGGATTGCTATGCGATAATATTGTTAATTGCATTATTTATGTTCCATGTTATCTGTTTTGATATAAAAATAATTACTGTTTTGAGTATGTTTTAGTTTATTTTACTGTAACCATGATTGGATGAAACAAAATTTAATGTGATAATTTAACTGAAAAACTTGATGTGATAATTTAACTGCAAGCATACAATGTCGATGTAGCGTTGTACAGATCGTCCCATAAAGATCTAAGGTGTTTTACTATTCCTACTAATTCTATTATTCTAGCGGGTTAACTACGAGTTCTAAGTGGGAGTTGAGAGTTATTCTAATTAGCCTAGAATCTAGAATACACTAGTTTCCAACCATATATTTACTTCTATTATCTTCTTCTATCATAAAAAGTGATCTTTTAGTTTTAATATTTATTTAAAGTGCCCTAAGTATGAGTTATCAAGTGGTGTGCAAGCATAACTCATAAAAAATACTACTTTTTATAAAAATAAACTAAATCATTAGATAAATCTTTGAATAAGATGAAAACCAACAACTCCAAATCCTAACTAAGTATAGACTATCAAGAAACTTAACTCAAGTATAACCTATCAAATTATTAATCTTCAAGTTCTTATATTTTAATCTTTTTATAGAAAAATCATATATTTATTATTTTATTTAAGAAGAAAATACTAGAGAGATTTTACATAGTGGATTCTAGTTTCATCTACATCCTGGCTAAGCTAAATTAGCTACTCATAGTTTTAGTTAACAAAATTCTATTTTTATTCATGAAAGCAAATAAATCTAACCTAGAAAGCAATAAATCTATACTTGAAAGCAATTAACTCTATCTAAAAATCAAATAAAGACTTGAAAGCAATGGCATACATTTAGAACACGGTATTGTAGCCGTCACCCCTTCAGTAAAACCCAAATTTTATTAATGAAAAATTTGAGTATAAACTATATCCTAATTCTATTTTAACTACTGCATTCAAAAAATCCCAGAATACAAGGATACGACCAATATATATGCTTCGGAAATCAAACCCTAATTCTAATATAACTGAAAAATTATAAAATTATATCGAAGCCCTCGAAGAAAAATCACCCTGTGATCCCACCTTTTTGCCGCTGAATGGCGGCAAATGCCGTTATTTAGCTGCAATATTATGGGAAAAATTGGTTGAAATTTCTTTCGCATGAGTCTCTTATCTTCTACTTTTGATCTTACTAACTGTATTCGATTTTGACTCTCTGAAGTATTTTAATCTTATAGTTTTGCTCTCTTTGAGCTCTTTTTCGGGTTTTGTTTTTTAATCCGACTCTGATTTCATACCATCTCCTTGTATGAATCGGATTACCTGAAAAAGACACTAAAAATACCCAAATAATATTTATTTATATACAAAAATAGATTAAAAAAATATTGGAGGAAAAATACAATATATGATACTTATCCGGCCCTAATAAGGTTACATGCCAAAGGTTTTAATAAAGCTACATAAAAAGCATCAAAATGATAAACCGAATAGAACTACAACGATCCTGCATGCAAAAGATGGGTCCATCACCAATCCATCACCCTTCGAACCGTCGATATACTCCTTTACTCCTCATTTGGTGGGTTACCGTCAATGTCTTTTCCTGAAGAGCCGTCCGATAAGTGGAGGCTCTCCTCATCCGAGAAAACACATGTCCAAATAATGAAATCATGCACAAGACTTATGCAGTAGTCAATAGAATGATATTTATCATTAAATAATTTATTGTTTCTCTCTCTACAAATGGTCCAGGAAAATGCAGCAATAACTGTTCTAATTTTATGGTTATCGTTACTCTCCTATCAAGTCTTGTCCAAAAATATGCGTCTAAAGCAATATTGATGTTCAACCCTAATGTCCTAGTACACGAGTCTCATGTACTTTTGGAAAAAGAGCAATTAAGTATAATGTGTTTGGTTGATTCCTCATCCTTCTTGCACAAGATGCAGATGTTGAAGCTATTCTATCATTTTTTTTTTATAGTTTCGGCCAGGTAAGGAGAGTTTCTTTGCAAACTAGCCCTAGGAATAATCTTACCTTTTGAGAATATATAGCTTTCCAAATCATTTAGTGCTCACCGAGGTGACTCGACCGTTTATGAAATGACGGTATATGGATTTCACTATGAAATTACCATCCTTCTCCTATCTCCAAATTGATTTGTCCTCTTCTAGTGGAGAAGGGGTCGAGTCGCTCAGGAGCTATTTTAGTATTTTTACTCTGATAAAATCATGTCCAGATAATGCCGTTCAGTTCAATCTCCATCTCGATCGTTCCCAGCAATCACTAATCCTGGCATTTTTACCATTGGCTTCCTGGTAGATATCTGGAAATATAAAATGGCTGTTTTAATTGCTGTTGTAGGTTCTCTACATAACTATACATAACTATCATATATATAGTGATGTGAGGGTTCTGCATCTGCCAAAGGTAATTAAATTTTTTGGACAGTTTTTCTTCAAGAGAAACACAATTTTGCTATAATATTAATATTTTAGATTCACTGCCAATGAATCTTGATAGAATAGACTAGTTCAACTAACATTGTCAGTTCTGGTATTATCCCCACAAGCTCTGCTTTAGGAAACATGTCCATATTTGTGTAATTACTTGCACAATTCTTGGAAACATATTATTGTGTTATTATCTTCATGGCATTAAGTATATATGTCGTTTTCACCAGATACTTCTCCTTTTACAAATGAATAATCCTTACATTTATATCATACATGCCACTCGAAGACTCATATTTTAAAAATATTTTGTGTTTAGAAATCATTTGGTTGTCTTTTTCATTCTTTTCGTCCTTCTAAATCAATGTATTTGGCAGTGGATCGAGTCATAGTGCTGCCTCCATGAGGTCGCTGGATCCACTTTGCCTCCAAGCATCGACTCACTGACTCCCTTCTCATTGGTACCAACCAATTGGAGCAGATGAGCAAGGCTGTGAGATGGCTTGTCATCAATCTCCAGCCTGCTTGGGTTTGGGTTAGCACTGGGGTTTGGGGTTTCGGTGCTCTGAATGTTACACTATTCGCTGTCGGTGTTGACACTAGGGAGGGGCCCAATAGTTTTGTTCTGTTCGAAATATTTGTTTTACAATAAATTCTCAATGCTAAATAGCAAGATATCATTAAGTAAATTTTCATAGAAATTTATTGATCGTCAAAGATACCTTCTCGGTATTAACAAAAAAATACTAAGCATGCATGACAGGGCACACTTGTGCACATGTATCGACAATTTTAAATGTTTGGATTGCAAAATTACAGTCAAGAAAACAAGATTAATGTACAATAAAAAATAGAGAGTAATAGGAAAAAACGATATACTATGGAAAAGAGAAGAACGTCAGAAGAACCCTTTTTCTACTTTGCAAATATCAACAAGGAAAATGTGCAAATATTTTAACCATTTTTTTTTCGAAGTGGTGGAATCAAGTGCAAGAGGTAAGCTAGGATATCTTGTCCTTTTTGCATTGGTATATTTAATATTTTGCAACACATAAATGTTGACAGATATTTACACGTAATGATGAGAAACGGAAGTTTATGGCTTGAGTCACATTTACTAGTGCAACTGATAGTTTAATTTATGGAATGGTATGTTTAAGTTTCGACATCTCTCAATCCGTTAGCTAGCGTGATGAGAATGTATACGCCCAATCCTAGTAAAGTATATTGACAGATAGTAAAATGGATTTTATTGTATATTTTATAGATATCATGGATGGTTTGAAATTTGAACAAGATAAGAATCTTGGTCAATTAGTTAGGTAAGTTGATTTTGATTTTGCAGATGGTTTGGATAAGCATCAATATAGTATAGAGCATTTCTTTACTTTTACTAGAAGTCCAGGAAGTTTGAGATAGATTTTGCAGTCTGCCACGGCTTAGTCTACTACAAAGGCAAAGAATATTGCAGTTACAGAGGCCATTAAGGAGGCAACTTTGACTTCTTGGATTCGCTTGATGACTTGGGTTGCTTCTTGGATAAGCATCATGTATTGTGATATAATGCTTTATATATTCCTCTTAACACATTGATTTATTGCTTACTAACATCCAGATCCAGATGGGATTAATATATATAGCATCCAGATCCAGATGGGATTAATATATATAGCATGGGATTAATATATATAGCATCCAGATACAGATGGGATTAATATATATAGCAGCTAGTAGTTTGATTTGAGAGCTTCGTACGGTTTGATTTAAAATGGGCAATAAGCTCAAGGATGAATATATATGGTTTAATTTTAAAATGAGGCATTATTTAAAGCAATGGCTAGTGACCTCCATATAGATTAACGTAGCCACTTAATTATTTAGTAGATTACATTACAGCCTACAGCAGTAGGAAGACAAACTAAGACTTTTTCTTCGCACTGAGCATTCAAACAGATCTATGATCGGACAACCATAGAACTAATGTCTGTTGCCCAGACACGATCAAACACACAAGTGACATAGTGCCAAATAGTAGAGAACACAATACACAACATAACCATAGTGATGTCGACTAGGGTACGACACGACCTCACGATCTAGATAGTGGCCAGCCATCGAGATTATTATGCGGATGCAGCAGATGATGCTTCATTATTGGCTTCTTCTTCCGCCATCTTCACCTTACGGTCGAGCTCGAAAGTAGAAAGTGTAAGGAGGCTATTGTTACACTTCTTCGCACAGTACGCTTTGCTACCACCCAGGGCGTGGCACGCTCGATGGCAAACATTATACTTACGCTTTGCTGTCAACTTCTCGTCCAAGCTGATCAGTTCTTCCGTCATCTCCTGATCATGATCGTTAGCGAAAGATGCACGGAGTCTGCACTTGCATCGCTTTGCACACAACCATGGGGCTAAGCGGCACCTTAGAAAGCAAGGATTAAACTTACACAGTGGCAAAATCTGGTCCAAACTGATCAGCTCTTCTATCGTCTTCAGCTCGGCCTGCTCACCAAGAGCGCATTTGGTCGTGCAGCCCACGACCTGGGCAATGGCCTCGGCCGAGGGAGAGGATCCCTCGGTGACACTCTTAATGCAGTCGTCAAAGCATGCGGCATGAGATGATGATACAACGAGAAGAAAGCATAGAACAACAACAACTGGTGGAAGGGAAAGGGAATTGGCTCCCATCTTAACTAATTAGTTACCTCGCTTTCTAATTTACTTAAATAATTGGAAGAAGATCGAGGAGATGTTGATGATCCTGGAGAAGCCTTGCAACTCCTTTTATAGTAGCGGCCAGTGCATGTAGCTGCGCTTAAAAATTACTTGTTTCAGGCTTTTACCTCATTCTCTCTCTCTCTCTATTACATGTTTCATGCTTTTACTGCTCTCTCTTTCTCTCTCGCTCTCTCTCTCTTACATGTTTCACGCTTTTACTTCTCTCTCTCTCTCTCTATTACATGTTTCACGCTTTTACCTCTCTCTCTCTCTCTCTCTCTCTCTCTCTCATACATGTTTCACGTTTTCATGCCCCCATTACATGTTTCACGTTTTTATGCCCCCCATTACATGTTTCACTCCTTTATCTCTCTCTCACCAATAATTGAGACAAATTTATGCCCCCCAATTACATGTTTCACTCTTTTCTCTCTCTCTCTCTCTCACCAATAATTGAGACAAATTTACATTACATGTTTTTCTCATGCAAATGTGACTTCAGCCATACGATACAACTACCATAATCAAAATCAAAGGCCCTGATCATTCAATCTGATTAACAAAAAAAAAAATTAATAGATCACACACTAGTGAGCCATGCAAATGTGTTAAATTCGTGACTCATGCAAATGTGATTTCAGCCATACGATCCAACTACCAAAATCAAAATCGAAGGCCCTGATTATTAAATCTGATTAGCAAATGTCACGCAAATGTGAGTTGTCAACGAGAGGAGTATCGTTACTGCATTGAATACAAAATATCTATGAATTATCAAAATAAATAAACATATAAAAACGAATACAAGAATATTTTCTTCTCTCTTCGAATGCCGACAGTCTGAAACTAATCTACCAGTTTTTTTTAACTTTTCACATTTCTAATCAGACAGCTCTCCAAACCACTATACATGTCAAGTATGCGTGCGGACTTCAAGTGTTAATGATAATAGAATACAGTATATATTGATTCTTCTTGTATCTCTATGTCTGCTTATGTGCGTCGATCGGATTAGAAACGCTAATTCGACATTATCAATAATTGATTCGAATACTGGCCCATCTATCTTGTCATTCGTACACCTAAATGAAACTCTTACTTTTAGGTCCTTAATTTTCCTTTTTCCAGATCTTTGATAATCATCTAAGAATTTTCTAAGAGAGTTCAAAGCCCAGTAGTTACTGGAACCTGATTAATAACCGGTCAGGCATCTGGTATATGCAACTTGAATTTCATAACTCTAAACAATATTTTATCTCTAGAGTTGTTATTTTCTCAATATTTAGAATTTTTCAGAATATTATGAGAAAATCCAAAAACCAACGAAAATATCTAGTTTCTAGTTTACTGGGAATTTGACAGTTTTTATCTTACAAAGCATATTCAAATACTACAATACAATTTACATCATGATCATCACACTCCCATCTATCATCAGTGTTTTGGTAATTTTTTTTTGATTATATCAAATCTATCCAACTCGAAACCGAATTTAATTAATTTCCTTCCTTTCATTATTTTCTTTTTTACTCCACTTGCAAGAGCTATGTCCACTCTATTTGACTAGGTAAACATAGTGGAGATATCCTTATAACTTGCATTATAGAGGTGGCAAGAGAGGGCTTGCAAGGAATGGGTTAAGGGTAATGCGGCACGGGAACCGCATGCATTAAAAAGCCTATATAATATTCCCAAACAATACCCCAAGAATTTGACAGTATTTTTTCATTTCTGAGTGAGACATTACCGTTGGGTAACCAAAAGTGGGCAGGCATTTTAAAATAAAAAAACCACACAATCAGAGTATATAAACATGAAAAAAAAAAATTAAATTGCTACAATCCAAAGTCGGTGCGCACCCGCGGGAGCATCCCCAGTTGATTTTTTTGGTGTTCTTTATTTTGTTTCAGGCGCAGATTGGTCCAGTTCCAGAGATCTCGTGATTTGATTTTTCAGGGAGAATTGGAGCCGGATTTCGAACTTTCTCGGTTTATAAAAGACAGGAGTTGAGTCCAGGAAAGGGACTTCTGGGAGGATTTGGAGCGAGCTCGTGAAATTAAGGAGCGGAGTAGAGCCATCCCCTTCCCAGTCAGACGGTCAACGGAGTGCATTAGCGATGCTCCACCGCCACCGGAACCCACATAAAAAAGGGAATCAATCAATATTCCCGTTCTTGTAATTCCTCAAATTTTTGTAAATCTCAATTTTCTCGTTGTAATCAAATAAAATTACAATGGAAGAAAATCTACAATTTTTGAGCAAACAAGAACTAGCGACCACAGTGGGAGCCTCTCTGTTTACCACAGAGAAATTGGTGGCGCAGTCCGACCGGGTGCGGATCGGCTCAATGGTTGAGACGCTGGTCGTGGAGGTTGACCAGCAAAAATACGAGGAGTTCCTGTCATCATCGGATTCGGAGCCTAGGCGTCATCGCCGGGTGACAATTAAACAAAGTGAGGCATTATCCCCCGCCAAAATTGAAAAGGCATTATCGCCCGTTCAATACCTACGAGGCGTCATCGCCCGTTGAAACTGACAAGACATCATCGTCTGTCAAGTACACGACATTATCGCCCGTTCCAAAGTCAAGCTAAAAGTCAAACCAAACTCTAATCCGCTCCCAAAAAAGAAATTTGAGGCGTAAAACTCAACGAGTACACCTCAACCATACAAGAAGGGTTGCAGAAAACTCTGGGACAATAAAAAAATGTCGAAGCAAACCCACGGATGAAGTCACAGGTTGTACCCTGCGGAAGCAACCCCACAGGTGCAAACCTGCGGCTTGCAACCGCGGGTGCCAGCCCGTGGCTTGCAACCGCGGGTTGCAACCCGCGGCTTGCAACCGCGTGTGCAAACCCGCGGGGACAAACCCGCGGTTGCAAACGTGGGTTGAACCCTGTAAATTCCACTTCGCGAAAGCAACGATGGGTTACGCTCAATAAACACAACTCTCATGTCTCTTCGAGCATGCCTGTGATGAGCACGCAACACACACCAAGTGTTTTAATCTCTCTATCAGAGGCGCACGGGACCCACACAACTACTCAGACCAATGTGCACTCTAGAAGAATCCGCAGAAGGGCTGGAGAGCAATCTGATGCTGGAAAAGAGCCCAGTCTTGAAATATTGCATGATGTTGGAAAAGAGTACAGTCCTGAAATATTACAAACTCTCCAGTATTATGAACTAAATTTGTGACGCAAGAGGCGTCAAGATGCAAATAGAGATGAGAAGGTACCTCATGATTTGAGAGAGTATCTCAATTGGAAGAAGAGCTCCTCACAAAATATTCCTCACTGTCAATGTGAACAGTTGATCTCAACTGTTCTATCAAGCTGTAAATGCAAATCAAAATGGTCCATTTTTTAGCGGATCACCGAACCCAAAAGAATACGGATGGTAAAAAAAGTATGTTCTGGAACCGATCTACCTGCCACCTCATCGCATATGGTTAATAAAGGCAAAAAGGTGATCGGAAACAACCCTTCAGATAATGAAATCACTCCATGGTTAAACAGAGTTTCTATTAAGTCAGAGGGTATGCGTCTAGAAGAAGTCTCTAGAAAGCTTGAGAGATAAGAAAACCGTCTCGAACAGCAAGAGGAGACTATAGAAGAAATGAAACAATTTTTAATTGAGTTGTTAGTTCAAACTAGAAAGAGCCAATCCTCGTCGTCCATTTCTTCGGCAGGAAGGAAAACGACCTGTCCAAATAAATGAAGACAGCGAGGACGAGAATGAAGAAATACCTCCTCATTTAAGAGAGGAAGAGAAAGTGAAGGTTATCATCAACCCTCACGTAGAAAAAATAGAGAAGATGGAAAGCCAACTACAAGCTCTTCTTCATCGCAAAATACTGCAAGATGTGGGGGTAGTACGTCCTTATCCCATAGAATGGGAAACCGTATCTTATCCTGCAAAATATAAACCGTTGAACCTTCAGTCATTCAACGGTAAAGATTCGCTGCAACAGCACATCTTCTACTTTCTGTCGCAGACAGGACACCTCATGGGGAATGAATCGACTCTGACTAAGATATTTGCGAGCGCTTTACGGGGGGCTCGCATTTACCTGGTTTATGCAGTTACCCTTTCCTGGTTTATGTAGTTATCCCAGGGAACAATTAAATCATAGGCTAATGTAGAACGTGAGTTTTTGGTCCGATTCTTTGAAGATGATACTGAAGTCTCTATACTAACCTTGCTAGCAGCAAAGCAAGAAGAAGGCGAAATGATCAAAGCTTATATCGAGCGGTTCCGAGAACTTTCTGTTCAATGCCCACATGGCATGACGCAGGACACGCTTGTGGAAACCTACAGACACAACTTGTTGACTGATATTCTAGACAAGATGGGCTCGGTCGAATCAAAATCATGGAAAAATCTGCTTAAGCAGGGTGAACAGGCCGAAGATATATTTCGACGCCTCGAAAAGCAGCAGTCCGCAATCGGAGGCAGTACAAATGAACCTCCATTCCATTTCTCCCATTCTAAGGGAAAAGACATAATGGCAATGGCGGTAGAGAACACACAGAAACAGAAAGCATGGCCAACGATAAGCAACACAGCAAAGTCACCCAGGCTTCAAAAGCAGTATTCGTTTAAGGATGAACATACTACTACTATATTCAATCTGCTCAGCAAACACAAGATGCTCAAGTTGTCGGAGAGTAAGAGGCCTGAAGAGGTTGGGAAGACTAACGATCCGAATTACTGCCTATACCACTGGATTGTATGTCACCCTACAAAGAATTGTTTTATTCTAAAAGACAAAATTCAAGTGCTGATTGATGCTAGAGCAGTTCAGTTCAAAGCTGAACAAAAAAGAAATTAGAGCTAACTCGGACATAATTAATATGGGTGGTCTAAAGGTATCACTTGGGCTCACAACAATTCCGAAGATAAGCTTAGGGTGGTTAATTTAGATCCTCATAACCTGCAAAAGAAAGGGTTAACCCCTTTTCGCCACAAAGAACCAAGGGGTCGTGAGGGTGCACCTACACCAAAAAATTAAAAAAAAGAGAAAAAAAAGAAAAAAATGAACTGCCCAATGCCGTCAACGCAAAGGGAAGAGTTCTCGGAGCCGCTAAGGCGAAAGGAAGAAGGAACTTTTGACATTTAAGTCCAAACAAAACCCTCAACAACTCACCATGCTGAGGGGAATAGCATGGTTAGCCCAACTCAAACGGTAGTTGGTAAAGGCAAATCAAATCCGTTGATAACCGGGGGTTTGCTAAAAATCATACGACAAATCTGTCACGATGATATCCTTATTTGAATATAAGGATATATCATTGCCCAAAGCTGCTAAGGCAAAGGAAAGAGAAAAAGTTTGGCATTTAAGCCCAAACGAAACTCTCGACAACTCACCATGCTGAGAGGAATAGTATGACTAGCCCAACTCAAACGGTAGTTGGTAAAGGCTAATCAAATCCGTTGATAACTGGGGGTTTGCTAAAAATCCTAATTAGATCGATCCCCTGTCAAGTTAAGACTTCACCTCTGACAGTAAAACTTCTTCATTAATTTTCTCTGACAGAGCCAGTAGGTCTCTAAAATATTTTTCTTCATGAGATTAAGTATAATCAAATCTCCTGTCACGTTACGATTTCACCTCTGACAACGAAACTTTTCTCGTCACTTTTCTCCAGCAAAAACAGTGACTCTACAAAATATTTGTCACGTTAAAATCATACCTCTAACATCAGAATATAAAATCGAGTCGATTTTCTCTATGAGATCAAATCCTTGTCAAGTTAAAATCATACCTCTGACATCATAATTCAAAATCAAATGAGACAAAATCTGATCATGACCAGATTATCTCCCTATCAAATTAACAATTATCTCTGATAGTTAAATTCTAAGGCTAAATACGTCAACCGTCACCTCTGTTTAGTTAACTCATTCCTATCATGACCAGATCCTCTGAATATGTTGAGTTTTTGAGACATGTTTAATGTCACCTCTGTCTTTTCCTGATCCGTCATACTAGATGTCACTGAATGGCTAGGATTCTAATGAGAACGTTAACATGATCTCTATTTGACCTCAAATAAGTACATTAACATCATACCTCTGCTTATCATCAGACGAGCATGTTAACATCATATCTCTGCTTGTCACCCAATGAGTACGTTAACATCATATTTCTACTTGTCATCTAATGAACACGTTAAAATCATACCTCTGCTTGTTATTGAATAATTGAATAAGCAAGATAAACGACATATCTCCGCGAAATATGTTGACAATTACCTCGTCTACCAAATCCTTTAAACGATTGATAGCCAAAATTAAAGAATCCAAAGTGTTTTGAAATTCAGTACGGTTCAATACAAAATTTCAAAAACTTTGGAGGGGATTATGTAGACACAAAAAAAAAAGGGTCGAAACCCAAACGGGTGGAAAACCCGCGGGAGAGACTCTCGCGGGTTGGCACTCGCGGGAATCTCTCTGAAAAATTCGACTCCAATTGTCCGTGAAAAATCAGATCATGAGATCTCCGAAACTGGACTAATCTGCGCCTGAAACAAAATAAAGAACACCAAAAAATTCAACTGGGGATGCCCCGGCAGGTGCGCACCCGCTGGGGCTCCCGCGGGATGGCATGTGGGAGTTTCCTGCGGGATGGCACCCGCAGGGGCTCCCGTGGGATGGCACCCACGGGAATCTCCTGCGGGTGCAACCGCGGGAGCCCCCGCGGGTGCGCACCCGCGGGAGCATCCCCAGTTGATTTTTTTGGTGTTCTTTATTTTGTTTCAGGCGCAGGTTGGTCCAGTTCCGGAGATCTCGTGATCTAATTCTTCAGGGAGAATTGGAGCCGGATTTCGAACTTCCTCGGTTTATAAAGACAGGAGTTGAGTCCAGATAGGGACTTTTGGAAGGATTTGGAGCGAGCTCGTGAAATTGAGCAGCGGAGCAGAGCCATCCCCTTCCCAGTCAGACGGTCAATGGAATACATTAGCGAGGCTCCACCACGACCCGAACCCATATAAAAAAGGGAATCAATCAATATTTCCGTTTTTGTAATTCCTCAAATTTTTATAAATCTCAATTTTCTCGTTGTAAACAAATAATTTTACAATGGAAGGAAATCTACAATTTTTGAGCAAACACTTTGTTGCAGCAGGCTATTGATGTTATATGTTTTAACATCTGAAACTCTACCGTCCTCATCATTGCTTCCATTCTTGAGTTGTTTGAAGAGTAAGTTTATGCTAACTCGTGGCTCCTAATAATGAACTCACATTGCCAATATTTTCTTACTTATTGGTAACAACAAAAATAGTTGGTGAGCGACAGACGCGATTGAGGAGATCCCTCTGGTGAGCTTTTCGGCGACCAAAGACGACTGTCCTCCGGTGAGAAAGAAAGGTCTTCTTCTCTGGTTAAAAAAAAAAACTAGGAACGGAGAGGGGATCCTCTTTGGTCTCAGAGTAATCTTCGTCATCGACCAACCATTGGCTTGCAAAGGGAGGCCATCCATCACCGGGACAACCTTCAATCTTTGCCGTAGTAATGGATTTTGGATGGAGCTGGTTGGGAAAGGGTAAGACCAGGGAAGCTGAAACAAGCGACAAGGATAAGAACCCAAAACACAGACGTAAAAGATGGTCAAAGGTCGTTTAGGCATCACCTGTTGATACGGTGACACCGAATGACATCGACAACAAGGCCACTTATACAGGGGAAGCGGTTCAGAAACTGTCAGAGAAAGCTGTTCTGGGAAAAAACATACAGCAATTGGGGAAGAAGGGGAACGATAATGAGGAGTAGAAGGAGGTCCGATACAAGAATACGGTTAGGAAGGATAAGTTAGCCGAGGGACCTGGGCCTATCACCAGGAAGAGAAAGCACTCTCCGGAGAAGAGGTTCAGCTTGCCTGAGGGGTGTTGGATATGTGGGAAGACCAGCCACTTTAAAGATGAATGCCCTTTTGTTCGCTGCAGATATCGTAAGGTTTTGGGGTATAAGATAGTGGAGTGCCCATTGGCAGCAAAAACAACAAGGAGGGATGCCAGGATGGATATAAATTCGGAAGAGTCAAAACTCGAGGTGAAGACACGATGCACAATGCTAGAGACTGACATGATAAGGAGCGAGGAATGCTGGCCAGCACCCTAGCTGACGCTGCAAAAGGCCAAACCAATAGTCTACATTCCCAACTCCAACAAGGAGGTGGAGGATCAGAAATTACTCACCAGAACAATGGGGATAATCTCACCTGGCAATGGAGACCCATCGGCGGGGATATGATTACGGGGCTAAGACTCATCTCAGCGGAATTTGCTAGATGGAATTGGAAGTTGACACCGTACAACAAACTCTTTCTGGTCAAATTCCCAAACTCAGAGGGGCTGGCTCATGCTCGCAACAGAACGTCCATATCGTGCCGACATCACTCTGCCAGATTTACAGTCAAGAGATGGATGGGTGAGAAGCATGATATCACCCACATCTTCCCGACCAGTGCTTGGCTTGATATTAGGGGTGTTGAGTAATGTGCCAAATTAATCAAGAAGTTGGAAAGTCAAATTAATGAGTTAGTTGGCAAGTGACTAAGTCTAGAATGATCCCATGTATTCCAATGAATCTAGAATGATGTACTCATAAGTATTAATATCTCTTGTAAGTTCCAAAATGAAAATGAAAAAAAAAAAGAGAAGAAAAAAAAATAGAGACTTGACTCAAAATATTCTTCCCAATTCTTGGCCAAATATCCAACAGATTGGTATCAGAGTAAGGTTTCACTGCCTTAGTTCATCCCCTAAAATCAAAAATTGAGTGTTTTCAACTACACAAGATGGCCAATCATACTAGTGATGGTTCTCCAATTCTCATACTTTCCGGTGAGCACTACGACCATTGGTTCGTGAAAATGAGAATAATTTTCAGATCATAAGAGTTGTGGGAGTATCTAGAGAATGGCTATAGAGAACCAGAAAGTGAAGAAGGTCTCACCAACCAAGAGCTAAAGGCACTCAAGGAGCATAGGAAGAAGGATGTAAAAGCTCTTTCGTATATCCAGCAAGGTGTAAGTCTGGATATCTTTTCAAGAATCATGGGAGCTGATCAAACCAAGGAAGCATGGAAGATTCTACAAAAGGAGTTTCAAGGAAATCTCAAGGTGAAAAATATTACTCTCCAAACTCTTAGAAGAGATCTTGAAAATTTAAAGATGAGTGATGCTGAAAGTATTCAAAATTACTATACAAAGATCACCAAAATTGTAAATGAAATGAAGACCTTTGGCGAAGAAATTAGTGATGGTAGAATTGTTGAGAAGATTCTTGTCAGTTTGCCCCCAAAATTTGATCCAATGGTATCCATAATTGAGGAGACAAAAGATATTTCCTCAATGAGTGTTCAAGAGTTGATGGGATCCTTGAAGGCTCATGAAAGAAGGATGGCTAGACATGCTGAAAAAACCGTTGAAAGTGCTTTCCAATCAAAACTGAATTTCAGCCCCAAGACCAATGAAGGAGAGCCGTCTTGTAGCCACCAAAGAGGAGGAGACTCACAAAGAAGTAGTAGATACAGCGGTGGAAGAGGTAGAAGCAGAAATTCAAGAGGAAGAGGAAGAAACAACTTTCAAAGAGCCTTCAATACTGAAAATTCACAGCCTTCCAGCTATTGCGGCAAGAACAATCATCTTGAGAAAGATTGTTGGCACAAAGATAAACCAAAGTGCTACTATTGCAAGAGATTTGGTCATATTGAGAAGGATTGTAGATTCAAGACCAATCAACAAGTACAATTTTCAGAAGAGAAGCCAGGTGAAGGAAATTTATTCTATGCTTGTCACATGGCCACCGAAATCAAGAATGATGTGTGGTATCTTGACAGTGGCTGTAGCAATCATATGACAAGAGATAAATCCATTTTTGTTGACTTGGATGAATCTGTAAAGACTGAAGTGAAGATGGGAAATGGAGTCATAGCTCAAGCACAAGGATTGGGAACCATTGGAGTCCAAACCAAGCAATGTACGAAGTTCATTCGTGATGTTTTATTTGTTCCTGATTTAGACCAAAATTTATTGAGTCCTGGACAGCTTCTTGAGCATAAGTCTGCACTTAATTTTGATGATTACGAGTGTTGCATCTATGACAAAAAGGGTAGTAGACAGTTCATTATGAAAATCCAAATGCAAGCCAATCGAAGCTTTCCGATCAACTTCAACTATAGTGGAAATCATGCCTTGAAAGCACATGTTAATGAAGATTCATGGTTGTGGCACAAGAGGCTTGGCCATTTGAATTTTCATAGCCTCAAAGTGCTTCAACAAAAGGGGATGGCGTATGGTTTACCAAGGATTGTTGAAAAACATGAAGTTTGTGAAGGATATACACTTGGAAAACAACACCTGCAACCATTTCCTAAAGGAGCTGCATGGCGAGCCAAGAAAATTTTGGAGCTAGTTCATATGGATGTTTGTGGTCCTATGAGAACAATTTCTCATGGAGGTAACAAATAATTCATCCTTTTCATTGATGATTTTTCAAGAATGACTTGGGTTTATTTCATGAAAGAAAAATCAGAAGTGTTTTCAATTTTTAAAAAGTTTAAAAGCCTTATTGAAAAACAAAGTGGCCATTACATCAAGACGTTGAGGAGTGATCGTGGCAAGGAGTATACCTCAAATGCATTCCAAGAATTTTGTGAAAATGAAGGCTTGGAAAGACAGCTAACCATTGGCTACACACCACAACAAAATGGAGTCTCAGAAAGAAAGAATCAAATCATGATGGAGATGGCGAAATCTATGCTATATGACAAAGGTTTGCCAAAAGAATTTTGGGCTGAAACTATTTATACAGCTGTATATTTGCTCAATAGAAGTCCTACAAAGGCCGTATGGAATCAAACTCCAATTGAAGCATGGAGTGGAAGGAAACCCTTGGTGAAACACTTGAAAGTTTTTGGAAGAATTTGCTATGCTCAAATTCCAAAAGAAAAGAGGTATAAGCTTGATGAAGTAAGTGAAAAATGTATTTTTGTTGGTTATAGCTCCAAGTCTAAAGGTTATAGATTGTTTAATTTGAAGACTAACAAAATTATCATTAGTCGAGATGTTTTATTTGATGAAAATGCTGCTTGGAATTGGGATGAGAAAAAGATTATAAATCAAGGTGTTTGGCATCATGAAGAAGAAGAAATTTCAACAAATGAAGAACAAAGGAATGATGATTCAATTCCAACAAGTAGTCCACCTTCATCTCCAAGTTCAAGCTCAAGTTCTCCAAACTCAACTCCAAAGAAAATGAGTGGTTTGAGGGATGTGTATGCAAGATGTAACTTTTGCATTCTCGAACCTGAAAATTTTGAAGAAGCATATGGAGAAAAAGAATGGAGGAAGGCAATGGAAGAGGAGATTCGTGCAATTGAGAAGAACAATACTTGGAAACTAGTTGAGAAGCCTCAAGACAAGGAGATCATTGGTGTCAAGTGGATTTACAAAGTCAAGCTGAATCTGGATGGCTCAATTCAAAAGAAAAAGGCAAAACTTGTTGCTAAGGGTTATTCACAACAGCCCGGAATTGACTACAATGAAACATTTGCACCTGTTGCAAGATTTGATAAAATTAGAGCTCTTATTGCCATGGCAACCCAAAAAGATTGGAATCTCTACCAACTCGATGTCAAATCTGCATTTTTGAATGGAGAATTGAAGGAAGAGGTGTATGTTCAACAACCTCAAGGTTTTGTCAAAGAAAGAGAAGAAGACAAAGTGTACAAGTTGAGGAAAGCATTGTATGGGTTGAAACAAGCTCCAAGGGCTTGGTATAGCCAAATTGATTCTTATTTCATGGAGCAAGGATTCAAGAAGAATAAAAGTGAGCCAACCTTGTACGTGAAGACTCAAGGTAACTCAAACATTCTCATTATTGCTTTATATGTTGATGATTTGCTTTACACCGGTAACAATGAGAAATTGATTGCTGATTTTAAGAAAGACATGATGAAAAGATATGAAATGAATGACATAGGACTTCTACATCATTTTCTTAGCATGGAGATTTATCAATATAATGATGGAGTCTTTATTTGTCAAAAGAAATATGCTGAAATTATTCTTGCGAAGTTTGGCATGGCTGATTGCAAGCCCATGGCCACACCACTTGTGGTAAGTGATAAACTTGTTAAAGAAGATGGTGAAAAGAAAGTTGATTATACTTTGTATAGAAGCTTGGTGGGAAATTAGCTTTATCTCACAGCCACAAGGCCGGATATCATGTTTGCTTCAAGTTTATTGTCCAGATTTATGAACAATCCTAGTTAACTACATCTTGGAACAGCCAAGAGAGTGTTAAGATACATCAAGGGGACACTCAACTATGGCATCAAATTCAACAAAGGAGTTACTACAAAATTGCATGGTTATTGTGATAGTGATTGGGTAGATGTATTGATGATATGAAGAGCACCTCAGGCTATTGTTTTTCACTTGGTTCTGGAGTATTTTCTTGGGCATCAAAGAAGCAACGAAGTGTGGCACAATCATCCGCTGAAGCTGAATATGTATCTGCAAGTTTGGTGACATCACAAGTCATTTGGCTTAGAAGAATTCTTGAATATATTGGAGAGAAGCAAAAGGAAGCTACGGTGATGTTTTGTGACAACAAATCAGCAATTGACATTGCCAAAAATCCAGTATATCATAGCAGGACTCGCCACATTGCTATCAAACACCATTTTATTCGAGATGCAAGTGATGATGGTGAAGTGAGCTAAAATTTTGCAAGAGTGAAGACCAAGTTGCAGACATCTTTACTAAGGCACTTCCAAAGGATAAATTCAACTATTTTCGAGAAAGGCTTGGAGTTCAAGAACAGCACATTAAGAGGGGAATATGTTGAGTAATGTGCCAAATTAATCAAGAAGTTGGAAAGTCAAATTAATGAGTTAGTTGGCAAGTGACTAAGTTTAGAATGATCTCATGTATTCCAATGAATCTAGAATGATGTACTCATAAGTATTAACATCTCTTGTAAGTTCCAAAATGAAAATGAAAAAAAAAAAAGAGAAGAAAAAAAAAAAAATAGAGACTTGACTCAAAAAATTCTACCCAATTCTTGGCCAAATATCCAACAAGGGTATTACCATTACAACACTGGAACTACACTGACATAGGAAGGTTGATGTCAAAGTTTGCTCATGTCAAGGAGATTTCAGAGGAGACGCTGCAAAGAATAGATATGGAGAAGACGCAAATGTATGTTGGATGTGATAGCATCAGGGGCATCCCGACAGAATTCAGCACCGTGATCGGCCGATAGTTGTGTAAAATCACAATAAAGATCACGACAAAAATAGAGGCGTCGAGTAAGAATAATTCGGCCATGGAGGACACACAAATCAAAGGAACGGAGAAAACTTACCAGCCAGAATCCTCATCGGTAGATGTGGGGAGGGGCGTTGCCAGTGGGTCTGGCCGTGCCGACCGACCGTCTCAACACAGCCCTAACAACATCGCCGGAGGAGGCCGGAACTGGACGTGGAAGCGGGTTCACTGCTCCAACACTGAACCCGACCCGCTAACAGGTCCGAAGGACTATCATATGGAGGAAAAGCAAAGCGACAAGGATTCAACACTTCTGACTAAGCAACAACTAGATCTGGGAGTTGACCACGGGGAGGAAACAAAAGGGAAAAAAGGCAGTAGGCTAGAGGAGGCGGGGTGAGAGTACAATGTCTTGAGGATAAGGGACAGTGGATCAGACCACAGAAAGGGAAAGGGTGATCTGAGCGCATTGGAAAGTTTATATAGAGAGGAGGATTTGGGGATGGTATATGGGGAAGAGGAAGCAGCGTGGGTCAGAGGAATGGGAATTGAGGGCTCACCTTCTACGCAAAGGGAACTGCGTGAAGAGATGGAGAGAGGAGAGGCTGACCTGGTCGATTTGGTATGGCTAGGCCTTTTCACTCTGGACCAGGGAGCCTTGGGCCTAGAAAATGAAGGCAAAAAATTGGAATTTTAGAAGCAGGCCACTACAAAAGAACTACCGAATGATAATAATGTGCCTAGGGGATATCTGGAGTTATTGGCAGCCCTCAGAAATTTCAACGAGGATTTTGTAAAGGAGACGATGGTAAGAGTCCTGAAGAATATTGTAAGGGGAGATATTTCAGGGAGAAAAATAAGAAAACGGTAGTCGTCAAGACTGCCAAAGAGGATCCCCAATGGGAGAAGAGCACTTGGGCAAGATAATCCCGAACATGACCAGATTGGATAAGACAACGAGGTTCAGGAGGAAAGCAAGGACACTAAGGGCAATGTGACAAGAACACTACAAGTGGATAGGAGTGAAGATCAGGACAATGATTGAGTGGATCGAGATGAGATACTGGAGGTTGCAACAGAGCAGAAAGAAGACAGTGGCCGTCAACTCTAGGAATGCAATCCAACTAGAGAAGAAAACAGCAGTTTAGTATGGCTAGTGATTACACCGAGCAGAAGACTTGAGGAGAAGAGAGGAGGCATGGCTTACCATATAGGTGAGGTGACAAGCTTGGCTACCAGAAGAAAGGCCATACTAGTGGAGCCCGACCTAAGGACACGTTTAGTTTTGCAAGTTTTTAATTTGTTACTAGATGATATTTTACTATCAATTGCACATACGTGTGAAATAGATATTGGTAGTTTAGACCATGAGCACAAGAAGAACATTACACTTGTGAGGGAATTAGAAAGTAGACATGGAGACCCTTGTGATCACGGGCAGAAGAACGGGATGGAGTCAAAACAGTAGTTAACTCACCTCTATCTGATGGAGAAGGATATGTAAGATGAATTATTTGTTCTGAAACGTTAGGGGGCTGGAAAATCCAGCTAAGAGAAGAATGGTGGCAAAGGTCCTTCGAGATAACAGTATAGAGATTGCATATTTAGAAGAAACAAAGTTGCATGACGCAACATCACGCATGTTAAGGGAACTAGTTCCAAATAAGAAGTTTAGATTTATTTGTAAAGATTCACGGGGTGTGTCGGGAGGAATAATTGTGTCCTGTAATGAGGATATCTTCAATCTTATTGATAAGGTGAAAGGAAAATTCTCCTAGATGACAATGTTAAGTAGAAAGAAGGATGGGTGGCTGCAAATGGTCGCTACAGTGTATAGTCCAAATGATCAACAAAGAAGGCCACATTTGTGGAGGGAGATCAGGGAGGTTAGAGAATGACATAACATGCAATGAATCATTGGAGGGGATTTTAACATAGTTAGATTTATGGACGAGCGCAGAGGGGAATAACAATCATCGGGAGAGAGAATTATTTAATGAAGTAATTAATAGCTTGGGATTGATTTATATGCCAATAGGTGATAGAAGATACACGTGGTCAGACATGAGAGAGGTGCCAAATCTAGCTAGACTTGATACGGTGATGGTAACAGATGATTGGAGACGAGGTTCTCGAGGTCTTGGGTCCAGGCTATACCTAGGTCAATTTCGGACCATGTCCCTATATGCCTATGCTTGGGGGAGAGTAAGGAGAGTATCAAACAAACTTTCCGATTTGAAAAATGGAGGCTCAAACAACCAGAAATTGTAGAGATTATAAAAGAGAGCTGTTCTCAACCAACAACAGTTTCAGATGCAGCGGCTAATTTGTGCATCAAATTAAGAAGATTGCGGAGAGTCTTGATTAAGTGGGAGAAGAAATTCTTAACAGAAAGATTTAATCATAAGAAGATTGTCATGGACCAGATCCAGACATTAGAATTAAAAGAGGAGGCCGCACCATTGAACCAAAAGAATGCAAGCATTTGGATGAACTCAGAAGAAGAATTGCAGAAATATATGATAGGGAGAACATAAGATGGAAACAGAGAACAAAATGCTAATGGGTTAAGGAAGGAGATGCTAATATGGATACTTTCACCAAGTGACATCAAGTAGGAGGAGACATAATCGAATCAACACACTTATGACACAGCTTGGGGAACTCTGTGGGAGAGAAGAGATACATGAACATGTATGGGAACATTATAGGACGATCTTTGGGCCTCCTGATAGGGAAAGGATAAGCTTCAGGTGGGAGGCTTGGGAGAAGGATGAGGAGCTACATAAACTAGAAATCCCATTTTATGAAGAGGAAGTAAAGAAAACTCTATGGAGTTTGGGGACAGATAAGGCCCCGGGACCGGATGACTTCCCAATGTTATTTTTCAAATGATCCTATACAGAAACGAAACAAGACGTTATGAGGATCATGTGAGAGCTATGGGAAGGAGAGGATAGACTAGATAGATTAAATTATGCGTTTATCGCATTAATCCCGAAAGGGGAATCCCCTGAAAGACTTGAAGAACAAAGACCAATTGCGTTATTGAATAGTATGCTAAAGATTGTGTCCAAAGTTTTGGACAACAGGCTGGCCAGTGTCCTCAAGCAGACGATTGGGGATTACAAAATGGGATTTATTCTGAGAAAGAATATAATGGACGGTGTTACTATTCCCTAGGAAGTCATACATCAGAACAGAATTGGTAGTAGACATAAGGGATATATGCTGAAATTGGACTTTGAAAAAGTATATGACATGGTAGACTGGAGGTATATTGGAGAGATACTCGAAGGTAGGGGATTTGGAAACAAGTAGAGAAATTAGATCAGAATATGGTTAACTTTGGCCAAAGTGATTATTATAAAAACGACACTCTCATTTTTTAGAAGGAATACTTAGGGAAGTGATTATTTTAATTAAAGAGCATAGTTTTGTGGTATAAGGCATGGTCAGAGTTTAAGATTAATTTTTAGAAAAGCTCATTAATATTTTTGGGAGAATTAAGTACAACGAAGAATTTCATTTTGGAAGTAATGGGATGTAAGGAGGAAAAGTTACTTGTTAAATACTTGGGTATCCCAATTAAGACAGGAAGGCTAAATCATCGAGACTGGACTCCCCTCATTGATGCATTTTAAAGGAGACTTGAAAGTTGGAGAGGGAGACTATTGTCTTTGGGTGGAAGAGTTATATTACTCAACGCAGTGCTGACAGCTCTCCCGACATACCATATGTCCTACTTTGTATTACCTCGATGGGTAAGAGAAAAAATAGATCATATAAAGAGCAGATTTCTGTAAAAGGGAGTAGGGGAGAATGGGAGAAAATACCATCTCATAAATTGTGGTCAAGTATGCAAATTAAAGAAAATGGAAGGGCTAGGAGTGCTAGACATAAAGTGTTTCAACATAGCCCTCTTGACAAGATGGTGGTGGAACAAACTAGCAAACCCCCATGGTGCAGTGCAAAGATTGTTAACATGGAAATATGGACCGAGAAAGGGGACTTGGCATACAAAGCCGAGAAAAGCAACACACATATCGAGCTTCTGGAAAGGAATACAACTGACTAAGGATATCTGCTGGAGTGGCCTGGAATATAAACTTGGAAATGGAGAACGAATCTCTTTCTGGAAATAGATGGTGTTCTCTAATCCCTCTACAGACTCTATACCCAAGGGCATATGATAGAGAGGCGAACAAACTAGTAACAATTAGGGACATGTGGCACAGGAACAGATGGAATTTGAAGGTAGAAAATAGACTGTCAGATATGGCAAGAAGACAGGTGGATGCACTGAAGCATATGATTTACAAAGTATCACCTATACTGACGGAGGATGATACACCAATATAGAGATGGGAGAGAGGAGGAATTTTTTCAGTAAGATCATCATACTCTCATCTTGTGGATGGGAGTTGAGAATGGAAAACTGGAGGCCAATATAGAAGACTACGTGTCCGTTGAAGGTCAAGACATTTATACGGCTTCTCTTGAAAGATGCGTTGCTTACATGGCCCAACTTACAATGAAGAAGGTGGAACAGACTAGGGGTGTGTGCGCTATGTGGCTCAGATAGTGAGGTGATCCCACACTTATTTCTATCATGCACCTTTTCAAGGGAGATTTGGCAAAAAAGTACTGTATTAACTGAAATACACCTCGATATGACTACAAACTATGATATCTAACAGCCAGGATGGGTGCAGGGTAGTAAAATAGGGACAGGACGTAAGTTTATAGCAGTAGTCTGTTGGAACATATAAAAAGTGAGAAATATTATATTATTCAGGGACATTGCACGCACAACTAGTTTTTGTTCATCTACCATAGTTAATTATGTTCGCTTGTGTATAGGAGAGGCTCTAGAGCTATTAGGACCATAGGAGACCATTGTCCCTCTAGAGGAATAAGTTTCTAATGTTATTTTGAGGGCTAGTAGGAAAAGGTTAGAGGGATTGATGTAACATTTTGTAAAAATACTTATGATGTTTGTACTAAGAACTATGAAACAATGATGTGGTCACATAACCACAAACCTTTTATACTAATTATATTCTGTTATTGCCTTAGTAATGGAGCGCGGAGGACATTTGTTCGTCGTTTCTACTTAAAAAGTTTTATGCTAACTCTGTCCAAAAAGCACTTGCTTATAATATCTTAAGATTTATTACTCACAAGGCAATCGAAAAGTTTATTTCATTTTCTGCTATTTCTTAGGAAAGACAGTCATGGACTGTTCTCTCTTGTTGGCTACTGTCGTTGCTAGTACTTAGGTGACAGTGCAGATGAAGTATCTTCCGTCAAACATATACTCGGGCTTAGGCAACCCTCGATCAATAGGTACATATGGTGGATCATCTGATTCAGCATCTTTAGTGAATAATTAATGACTTCTACCTCGAAAAATTTATCTATCAAATATCTTCCAATGGTTCAATCGAATTGGACCCTATATCCTTCTCGGGCAGCAAGAGGCACATGTTGCATAGGTTCCGTGATCCCATACCTTCTGATTGCATGCATTTCCAGAGGTAACTCAAGAGATAAAACAGTAAAATCGTTGCATGTTTTCGAACTAGTCCCTCACCGTGTGCAACGCACAACACTAGAGAGCTTCCCATGAAATAAGTTGTTGACGAACTCCATTTCTTCTACTTCCAGCATTCTGAGCAAGTACAGGAGCAATTCATGACTGTCCTCCTAGCGTCCAAGCAAAAACCTGCCCTCCATAGCTAAAAGCACGTGGAGATTGAAAGGATTTGAGCTGCACAGAATCGTCGCACGATTCAGCTAAGAGCCTCTTCAATTCAAAGGTGACATCGCCCCACGGATGTTCCAGGCTCTTTAAGACGCTGTCGCAGGCTTAAGTGAGTTTACCGGAGATGACGAAAAATGAGCTTGGGTCCTTTCATACGATTTTCTAGCAAGACATCCATCTTCCACCATATCATGTACGAAGAAATTATTTCGAGATCTTCTCATGTATAATTATCTAAAAATATATAGTATATGGAAAATTAAGTTATTAGCTTTCTACTTTTCCTACAAACTTCTATATTGGAAGAGAACATATAGCCAGAAGATGATATGAAGAGGCTCAAGACTAGCGGCCCTTTTCCGTCATCTGTCATCTATCACTGTGAAAAGTGTTGAGCAGATTCTTCTGGTAACTTTAAAACAATTACAGAAAAGATAGAAGACAACAACTATATATTATTCTTACATTTATATAATTAGGAAGCTAAAACAAAAGAAACGTAAAGAGCGTAATTCCTACATGAGTTAAGATGCAACTAGCATAAACATTGGAGGAATTAGAACTTTTACACCCAAAAGTTTTTGTATTTAATAAGTTCATTCGTGGCTATCTCATTTAATGTAAGAGTCGAAATCAAGAAAGGGCAAACTCGCTTGATTTTGGCCCATTTACATCACTAAAGCCAACATGTAAAAGTTCTGAACATTACCCTACATTATGAAAACAAAATCACTCACATTCTAAAATATTATTACGTTGATAAACTAACATAAACAAAAGATGTCATGGACATAGCAACATATTTTCATATAATATAGAATATATTGCTACCCTGAGCAAATATATGAACGACAATACTTTATCCAATAATTAAAATAAGTATAGACACAGATCGACAATCATAATGAATTATTTGATGTTAATAAGGGACAAATTATGAAACACCAAATTATAATTGTAATGAACAAAATGAAGTGCTGGCAATTAGGGGACAAACGTTTAGAATAAGCAACAAAAACATGTGAAGAAAAAAAAAATCTAGTCTTATCTTTCACAGTATTTCCAAGAAGAATGCCCGTAACACTCCAAAAGTTTTGACCATTTATCCCATTTATGGGTAAGGTACTACCAGCGGGTATCTAAAAAATATGAGTACACGAGTCCATTAATAAAGAACCACGCTATTATAATACACAATATAAGGATCAAATCTTGCTACAATCCATTCATTATATAACATTGTTCATAATACAATTTTAAAAGGAACTATAACCTTAGATATTTAACAATAATGGGTATTTAGGTTAGATTTAATACAATACCCAATCTGACAAAAGGCTACCTACATTACAAAATATTACAACTTTAGTGCTATATAAATGGCACAACGACTACAAGTTAATTCAGCAAAAAAGAAGCCTCTGCTACTTTAGTACTTTGCGATACTTTAGTTGACTGGTGGCTCAGTTTCATCCTCCGTTACACTCTTTTCGATACCTGAGCATGTAGGAGAAATTCAGGAGTCAAATCCAGCTTGAAATAAAATTGCACACATGATAAATTACTGCAATGTCGAAATATAACGGTAAAAGTTCTATGATAAAATGCAAAGAAGACAATAATATGCATGTGGATAAGGATTACCTATCATATAATCATGTTATTAGAAAACTGCAAGAGATATTATAATTTGTTATTGATACTGTAAGTTTTGGAACTGACTGATAGATGGATCTCACATATTATAGGACTGTACTGTGCTTACTCGATACTACAGCCAAGACACTAGTCTCTTTTGAACTAGTTGCACCGCTAAGCAGTAGTTATCCCGTCCATATCAGTAATCACGACCATGACATTAGTCTCTCTCGAACCAACCATACTGTTATCTCATGTATATCCGGAATCATGGCCAAGAAGTTGGTCTCTCTTGAACCAACCACATCGCTAAGTGCTAGTATATAATTTAGTGCATATAATAAACATCAATAGCACGAGACTGATGCGGCTGCACAATCTGACTCCCACAATAGGTGATACATTCCATCATTCACTTTTCCCATAATCCATTTGTTTTATTAGTATATGAATTAAGAATCACATTATATCATGTTATAGACTGTGTCATGTAAGGTCAATACTACAATAGCATGACAGATACATCGAGTCATAATTGAGGATGGAGTGTTCCATATAAATCGAGATCCAACACTTGTTCAGGCAGGCAAGGGCATCCACACATAGCAAAAAATAGAAGTATATTTCTCAAGCTTGCATATGGTCACCTCAATTTCAAATGATTAGGCAATAATTAGATAATACAAAGTAATTCGAAAATCATGCAATATCATTAAGATAGAGTTAATAAATAGATTTCATAGTTAGGCGAAGTTCACAAAGGGGAACAACCAACCATGAGGAGTTTCAACAACTCCTTCGTTATTTAATCATCTTGCTGTTGTTGAGAATTTAAATATTTTTTTAATCTAATTATCTAATTAGAATTAGAAAACAAAAGCATATAAGATTTGTATAGAACAAAGTTCTCATTGAAACAAGCCTAGGATGCGTTTGACAGATGTTTGGGATCATGACATATCATGGATTTACTAAATATGGCATGAGAAATTTACTGTTGTGCAGCAACTACAAAGTTAAACTAAGATTTGAGTAGGATATAGTGGGAACTAGAAGGCATGCTAATTATAGAATAGTAGATCATTGAATTATCTTTTCAACAATTCAAAGTTCATCTCAATCAAATATCGAGATAAAAAAGTTATGATGATTTTAGTCAACTGTGTAGATACACAACTGAGACACAGATTGGGTTCGTACGCAGATTATCCAAACATGGATCAAGTTGATCCACATTTGGACAGATCCAAACATGGATTGAGTTGATCCACGTTTGGCAGCCAAATGGGTCAGATTCCAAATGTGGATTCCACATTTGGCGCCCGAACGGGTTGGATCCAAATGCAGATCAAAGGTTTAATTCGTGTTTTGCTGCAAGGTCCAACTTTGAACCCAATTTTGAAAGGGTTACAGATAGAATTAAGAGACAATTTACATATGAAAATTATAGGAAATTGAATTATCTTTCTATTTAAAATTATTTTATTTGTTGTTCTAAATCAAAAGTTATGATCGAAAAACCTAAAATGTGTCTAGATGATAGTCAAATTGTGTTTATATAAACATTGACTTTGTACTCAATTTTGAAGGGGTTATAAGCTAAGTAAGGAGACAAGTAATATATGAAGTTATAAATAATTGAATTATCTTTCTATTGAGGCCAAAATGAACTCACTTGGAATTCCATATCAAAAGTTATGATCGAAAAACCGAAGATATGTTTAGATAACTATAGATCCACTTTTGGACATGCATCAATTTTGAACCCGACTTTGAAGGAGGTAGAAGTAGAGTTAGGAGATAAGTAATATATGAATTTGTAGAAAATTAAATTAGCTTTTGTACTAAAAAGATTCATCTTAATTGGACTTATAGTTTGAAAAATATAATCGTTTTAGTGAGTGCTAGCATGCTGGACAACATGGTTACTTATTAAAAAATGCATGATTATATAAAATCTTTCTAGAGAGAATGAAAAGTGCAATTTTTTGCTAAAGAGAGTAGGGTACATGATTTCTTGCAAGAGAGAGTTAAACTCGTAATGTCTTGCTAGAAGGAATGGGATGCATTATTTCTTGCTAGAGAGATATATGATTCCTTGCCTTTATCCACCTGACGGATGAGTTATTGGAGCTTGGTTAGTTATGGAGTTTGGAATCCTTTTGGATAACGAGCAAAACCCCTATGAGATGGATAACCATTTAAAAACATAAGGTCTTGAAGAGTGAGACTTTGATGAAAGCCTTGAAGGAGGTCTTTTCTTTGGGGAAGCACTTTCTCTTGTAACTAAAACTTGAAGTTTTGAGGAAGATAAGGAAGGAGGTAGAGCAAAGGATGAAGAGAAGGAGATGGGAAATGGGGAGAATGAGGATATTGAGTCTAATGTAGTCAAGTGTTGGAGTGGAGGGGGATGGAGGTGTGCATGCAAGGGGTATGGAAGGAAGTACTCCTCCAACCACTACTCTTGCAAATTGCAAGTATGCAATTGTCATATCTTTGACTCAAGTGAAAGGATTTTGCCCCTAGGTAAACTTTTAAACATAGAGAAAACTTGAAGAGTTGAGGGTATTATAGGTGGTGAATTTTAAAATGATAGGGTCATTACAATGTGACTCTATTCCTGAACAAATATATTAATAAAATAACAAGGTACGGGAAACTGGATGGTAGAATGAAACACGTATTGTGGAAGTTAGGTTACATAATCGCATCAGCCTCATGTTGTCTATGTCTACTTCAGGATGAAACTAGAACTTAGCATCAGTTGGTTCAATGAAGTCCAACATTTGGCTGTGATCCCGGATATGCAAAAAATAAAACTAGTACTTAGCGGTATGGTCAGTTCAAAGGAAACCAACGTCTTAGGCATGATTGGTCTCATATTGTCAATGATTATTTCCATATGAAACTAGCACTTAGCTGTGTAGTTGGTTCAACGAGGACCAATATTTTGGTCGTGATTCCGGGTATACACGGAACAATACTAGCACTTAGTGGTGTAACCGGTTCAAGAGAGACTAGCATCTTAACCATAATTCCGATATGCACAGGATAAACTAACAGTTAGCAGCATAGCTAGTCAAAGGGAGATTAGCATTTTGGCCGTAGTACTGGTTATGCTTGGCACACTTCTAGAACACGTGTGATATATCCAACAATCCACTCTTTCAAGCATTAATTTGTATTATATGGGGATTGAATACTTAGTGAGGCTGATATTGATATATTATACCTAGTGGGAACTTCCTCCAGTTTGTCCGAGTATTCATGAGACATGTGGACCATCCTATGACTTAACTATACAAGTATTATTTCAACCACATGCTATTCTATATTTTGTTATGCATTACATTTGTATCTTGTCTTGCATAGATATTATGGATTTATTTATTATGACATACCTTTGAGACTATCTTGTCGCACTTTGCATCAAAGTAAGTTTAGTTTACACTTACATTATGTTTTTTCCTATATAATTCATATTAATGATAATTTCTATCACGAGTGCGATTTTATTTCTTGTCAGGTCTGATCCCTGCGTTACCTTTATACGCCCAAGTGTTAGAAATTTCAAGGAAAACCTGCCACCTGAATGTTCATTTTTTCAAGAGTAAGCAGACCCCAACAGATCGTTGAAGACTATCATTTTCGATGTAGTTGTCTCCTCTTTAGAAACCATTAAATTTAGCCAAACTTGTATTCTTGTTTAGCAAATTGCCCTCTTTTCTGTAATACAAACGTATTATGGGCAATGTTCCTTATAATCATCTATATTGTAAGTTTCTTTAGAACTGTTTTGAATGATGCAATGTAATATTTTTTTATTGTAGCAATATATTCTTCCTATTGTGCACTCAGCATGGTTTTTTTATTATTAAAGGTTACGTGTATCCATTTTTGGGCACCCATTAGTAATGCCTTAACACAAATGGTGTACATCACCAAAACATTTGAGATATAGTTTGGGACGTTACACAAAGTTAATTAGTTATATTGTCTTTTCCTTCTTCTTTTTTTATCTTCTCAATCTTTGCTTAATTTGATCATATGATCAAATTGAGGTGATACTCGAGGGCCAAAGTGAAAAATCATTTATATGTCATGTTGATGTCATTTCTCTATCCTATTGCTTTGTTATGATGGCTTTCCCTTTCCCGCTAGTACTATAAAAAGTTGAATAGAGTTTTATTATTTTAATGGTTTTACAAACATGTTATTCATATAAATAAATATCATACTATTAGATTAAAAGTTAAGTTGTTTTGCTTCTTTTATTGGTTGTTTAATAGTTTTCTTTTATTGGTTGTTTAATAGTTTTCTTTCCTACAGGTACTGAAAATTTTATAAGCTTGAGAACAAGTTTGCTAGCATTTATTAACTCATTTGCATGGATCCCATTGATGATACGTTTAACAAATTTAGGAGGGATGCAATTTGGTGTATATCCATCATGTATGGACTTTATGCGGATTGATGGTACGAAGCTCAACAGTATCACAGGATCCTTGCATTCAGGAATGATTTTATTCTTTTACTGCATATCCACTGTGATTGAGCATCTGCATGTCAATAGTTACGTGTATATCATTCTCCATAGATAGGTTTGTACTATATTTGTTAATATACGTGGACATTCTTTATGGAAGGATTTAGAAAAATCTATAGTATTTTTTCCTCATACCGTCTTATTTATGGCGAGTACCTATCCACTGACTGTTGACTTGTTATTTTATTCTTGCAATTGTTTCGATGTCATATATAATATGACACTTGTTGCAACATGAAGTAGTCCATATGAGTTTTGGTTGCAGTTTCAAACAATTTAAAGTATCGGATGAAGCATATCCTGCAATTTTTTTCATATTAGAAGAGCATAAAATGTATACTATGCTGCCATTGAATAACTCATGAGAAAGCGACAGGACTTTTTTTTATCATTTTTGTTTTGAAGATATGACAAGTTAATTTTTGTGCTGCAAAAAGTAAAAACAAATTAGAAGATTGGAGTTGCCTTAATTGCCATATCAAAGGTCTGAGCGTCGTATAGATATGATTATGGTGAATTTATGATGATTTTAGCATTTATTTTTTAGTGGTAGAAATATCTACGAGGACAATGTTAAGTTGTTAACTTTCCTTTTCGTCCTTTTACAAGGGTTCAGTAACTATGTTATGGGGCAGCTGCCTGCATAACATAGTTTGGAGATAGAATGCGAAAGTAAATTTAACAGTTAGCTCTGTGTATCGTCACTTGGTGGATGAAGGACAATAGATGCCGTTTGGAAGCATGTTATGTAAGACTAAATGTCCAGTAAAGGTGCACATTTTTTTATGGTTGGCTGCAAAAAACTCAATCCTTATAAGGAATAATCTGCAAAGGGGAGGTTGGGAGAGACCCAATCGTTAGGAGGAACCACCTCTACTACTCACCTGTATATATTCCATCTTAGCATAGGGCAAGCGCGCCATGTTATTTGGTCTGGATACAGATATTCAGAGGGACGTATTATTTGGGCTTGAATTCTGGGGATATTCAGAGGGACGTATTATTTGGGCTTGAATTATGGGGAAACAACGTACTCGTGCCCTACGAAACATAGTCGTAGGGGCAATCGCTTGGAACTTTTGGAAAGAAAGGAACAACAAAATATTCAACGATACATTACACATTATTGACGGTTGTGTACTCATGGCGTATCTAGACATTTCATTTTGGACAAGTCAGCTCTTAGACAAGAAGCGAGTGTGCTTATCAGATAACGAGGAGAATTACCTCCACGAGGGCGGCCCTCTGATGGAGGACATGCCAGGCAGCGCTGCAGGTCAGGAGGAATGATGATGACAGTCCACTTCGCTACCGCCAGCTCTTGCTACTTCTTTTATAATATGGACTTTGTTGTATTGGCATAAGCCATGGTAGCTTTATTTTACATTATGATACTTTGTAGGAAAATATTTATATGAACCTAAAGGCTTTATAATTGTTCTATTAACTAGTGTGAATAGAATGGAGAA
Organism: Dracaena cambodiana; assembly: GCA_036321105.1. Classification (NCBI taxonomy): domain Eukaryota; kingdom Viridiplantae; phylum Streptophyta; class Magnoliopsida; order Asparagales; family Asparagaceae; genus Dracaena; species Dracaena cambodiana. Next base: position 9,564,109 of record JAYEPQ010000018.1, read on the forward strand.
CACCCCATAGTCCGCCGTTTTACTTTCACACAAAAAAAAAAAAAAAAACATGAAAAAAAAAAAAAAAAAAAAAAAAAAAAAAAAAAAAAAAAAACACGCCACCACGTACAACTCTATTAGAAATGGTTCTGCAGTTTCTATTAGGCAGCAAATTATAAGCTTATTTGAGTTCTAAAGTTAGTGCTTGTTCAGTTTTTTCTTGATAATTGTTATTGCAGGTTCTCTACATAACTATCATAGTGATGTGAGGATTCTGCATCAGCCAAAGGTAATTAAATTTTTGGGCAGTTTTTCTTCAAGTGAAACTCAAATTTGCTACAATATTGATATTTTAGATTCACTGCCATATGGAACTCATGAAGAGAAACCCAAATACTGGCCATTGAATCTTGATAAACTAGTTCAAAAAACATTGTCAGTTCTGGTATTATCCTCACAAGCTCTAGTTTAGGAAACATGTCCACATTTGTGTAACTACTTGCACAATTCTTGGAAACATATTGTGTTACAATCATCAGGGCACTAAATATGTTGTTTTTGTTAAAGAGTAATTTGTAATTTCTAGACTACATATGAGAAATATGAAACTCAATGGGCAAATTAATTGGAGGTGATATGAATGCAAAGTTAATAATCTAATTAATAGCAAAATGTGAGGTCAAAGTCAATGCATATGATTCATAAGTGGGTGAATATTTGAATTGTAATCTTCATAAATAGAGGTTTTGAATCATAAAGCATGTAAGCCAAAAAGCTAAAGCCAAAGAGTTAAAACCAAAAAACTAAATAAAAATAATCATTTTCTCTCCCTCTTACAAAATAGAATTTGTTCTTATCTCTATTTGAACTCTTCAATATTTTGCTATCAATCCACTAATACTTTCGTCTGCTCTAACAAATTTAGTATCAGAGCAAGGCTAGTTCCCACTCTAAAAAGCCTTATATTCTTCTTGCATCATAAACCTTATTCATCATGGCAACATTCTTTTCATCTGCACCATTCTTGTTCAACTATTCTCAAAACCGTATCCCCAAATTTGATAGTGAAAATTATGATTATTGGAGTCTCCAAATGAAGACTCTTTTCATCTCCCAAGAACTTTGGGAACTTGTGGAAGATGGATACGAACTGTTGGAGGTAAAAATTTACAAATAAAGAAAAGATGGCAAATAGCTCACAGAACGCGAAGCTATTAATTAGTTTCGTGCAACAGAACCTTAATTTTGCGTGGATAAGAAAAACGCGAAGCTAAAGTCTTAACTCTGCGTCCAAATTATTTAACTTTGCATGAGTAAATTCTCAGAATCCTAAATTGATTGTGATTGAGATTTAGACTTATTCAATACTCGAATTGAGTCCAATCAGAATCCAAATGCAAGAAACCTTGATTTGATTAGAATCCTTGATAAATACAAAAACCTTCTATTTCTATTCCGAAGAAAACTCTCATATCCAACTAAAGTTTAAAAATACCCTCTTTGAGGAGACTTTAGGATTATTTTGATCTTTTGGCAATTCAAGGTACGTGCGAGAACCTTGAAGCCATCGGATCAGTAGAAAGAGAGAAGTTAGGACCGGCCATCATCTTTTTAAAAGAGTAGATCTTCACATCGGATCGTCAACATGTTCTACTAGTTAGAGCTCATCGCCACATTATAACCACTTTTATTATAAAAGAGAGCAATAAAATATAAATTCTCTTATTTGTTTTTCTATTGTTCCTCTTTCATTGTAATCAAAGTATTCAATAGAAAAAAGCAAGATTTTTGCGGAGAATAAATTGGCGACCACAGTGGGAGACGTCTCTTTCACTGAACAAGAGATCGTGACACAATCCGATGTGAGCAAAATTGGATCGGTCGTGGATGTGCTCGTCGTTGAGATCGACCAGCAAAGCTATGAAGAATATCTCTCATCTGAATAAGGTAATCTGACTGAAAACATGGCGCTATCATCGCGTGATTTTTAAAACCCGTAAATCAGATAATAAAGAATTCTTAGTTAATCAGAGATCCTTTGAGTCCGCGGCTATAGAGCCGTCATTCAAGTATAAAACCCTAAAGGGGGATAATGTTCATACTGTTAAAACGAGATCAAGAGACTGGTTTTACTAGATCTCAACTCCAAAATCAGAATTGTCGAGTAAGACGAAGAGCTCTCAAATCCTGCGTTAAATGCGAAGTTGAGACAGAAATAGAACGCGAGGCTGAACTGGCTTGCATTAATCGCAAGACCAGTGAAAATCACTTAAAATGCGAAGCTTTCTTCAAGCTAGCGTGTGAAGAAATCTCTCCACGCGTAGCTACAGATCTTGGACATGAAACCAGAAAAATTGATAAAACTCGCATAAAACGTGAGACTAAATTCAAAGACAAGCGAGCGTGTGATGATATTTCTCTATGCGAGGCAACTGAACTTGACTATGAAACTGGTAAAAGTGCCAAAATTCACATAAAATGCGAAGTTAATTCTGAAGATAAGCCAGCGTGTGAAGAATTTCTCCACACAAGGCTACGAAACTTAAGTATGAAACTGGAAAGAGTGTCAAAGTTCGCATAAATCGCGAAGTAATTTAAAATAAGCCAACGTGTGATAAAAATTCTCCACGCAAGGCTGTCAAAAAACTTGAGCTAAGTGTTAAACGCGAAGCCAAGAATCCTTGCATAAATCGCGAGGTTATGCCAGCATGCAAGGATACTTCCCCACGTGAGGTTAAACAAACAACAGAATTAAACCTCTTCAAAAATGCCAAGTCAGCGTAAAATGCGAGACTAGTGTACGCGAAGCTATGGTTCAGCCTCGTGTAGAAGTTTTGAAATGCAAAGCTAATATCCAGCTTGCGTAAAAAGGCCAGTACATAGAATTAAGACAGATAAACAATCTGTCGAACAAGAGTATGACACCACTAGCCTTGGAGCACTGGGATTTCTCTGACAACCGAGTAGACCCCATGCCCAAAACATAACTGAAGATTTTCCATTTTCTAAAATTCTTGGCCTTAGAGATTGTTTGAAAAATAAAAAGAAAGCGACTCAAACTCAGTCGCAATCGACATGCCACTGCGAGCAACTAATATTAGCTGTTTTAAAAAATTGCTGTTGTGGCAAGAAAAGAGTTTCTGTATTTGATAGAATAACCGAGTCTCATCAAAATGCTCCAAAAAGGAGAAAAAATAATCTAAGATATAGAGTTAAGGAAAAAGAATTGAAGGCAGTGACCTCAAATATCGTCGGTAAAGGTAAGAAGGCCATGGAAAAAAAAAATGAGTTAGATGCAGATGACGAACAACCTTAGCATCTTACCCGGCTCAAATTAAGTGTTGTCGCTCCTCGAAAATACAAGAAACTTGCCAAAGGTTCCTGCAACGATGATAGCGACAACTTAACTATAGCTTCCCCGCAGTCATATGCTTCTTCCCGACTAAAAAAATTGGCGTCACACATAGTGGACAGGTCGATGACATCGATCAGAGGTTTGAAGCCCATGAACAAAGGATTTGAGATTAGCAAAAGGCCATTGATGATCTCAAACTAATGCTTCTAAAAGTGATTAAAATACCTAGAAGATAGTCGACGACAAAACTAAAGCTTCCTCGGAATCACCACCCAAGACGAATGAGGAACCACACCCAAGATAAATAAAGAAGATAAAGAAGAAAAATTTTATTCAATGCACGAAGAAAACGATAGGTTTTCCGTCCATGATCCTCATGAAAAGAAGATGGAAAGACTACAGAAGCAACTTGATGCGTTGATGCAGAAAAATGAGCTAAAGGAATCAGGGATTTCGAGGTCATACCCGCTTGAGTAGGGTTTCGCCCCTTTTCCTAAAAAGTATAAACCCGTTAAGTTAGAATCATATTATGGGAAGGGGTCCCCAAGCCAATACATGTACTATTTCTTGTCGCAAACTGTTCATCTAATGGGAAATGACCCTATAATGACCAAGATATTAGCGAGCAACCTGTGAGGGTCTACTTTTACATGGTTTATGCAGTTGCCCCCAGAGACAATTAATACTTGGTATGATGTGGAGAAGCAGTTCTTGACACATTTCTTTGAGGATGATACCGAGATATCGGTTCATGCCCTCCTTGCAACGAAACAGGGAGAAGAAGAGATGGTCAAAAGCTTCATAGAATGCTTCCTGGAAAAATCCGTGCAATGCCGACATGGTATGATCCAGTAAACGCTAGTGGAAACTTGTAAATATAATTTCAAGACTGGTGTGCTAATAAAAATAGGAGTTATAGAGTCAAAAACCTGAAAAGACCTGTTGAAACAAGGAGAGGAGGCAGAAGATATAATTTGTCGGATTGAGAAATCTCGTGGTATGAAAAACTCTACAAATAACATGTCATATCCACATAATCCTGAAAACAAAGGGAAGACTGTGATGGCGACAGATGCAAATCCAAATTCGAGACCCCAAAATCCAAGAGGCACGGGCCCAAACAAGCCCCGACCTGATGGGACGTACTCGTTCAAGACGGAGTAGATTGGCACCCTATTTTACTTTCTCAAAAAAAGGGATGTTAAAGTTTCCAGAGAACAGAAAACCAGAAGATGCAGGAAAGACCAACGATCCTAATTATTATTTATTTCACCAAAAGATTGGGCATCCAACCAAGGATTGCTACCCTATCAACAATCTAATCCAAGCATTGATAGAAGCCGGTGTCCTCTAGAAGAGCAGAAGAATGTTTCTGTGAATATGGCAATTCGGGTCATAGGAACCAATGAGTTTTCTGCCGGAGCGACCCCTGTACCAGTAGGGAAGCCCATGTTAATCAACCATGATCCCCATAAAATGAAGCAGAAGGGACTCTTCCTGGTTTCTACCAAAAAAGGAGAAACAATAGGGGTACACTCAGACTTGTTGAAAAACAAACAATCGACTTGCTAAGCTAATTCCATAAAAACCAAGAAAAATACTAGAGTGACGCCAAGCACAGGCAGCCCACACTTGCAAGCTTGCCCCTTGGGTACGCTCCAAACCACAGCTGCGACTGAGTCGTCCTCATTGGCTAGCAGCCGGATTGGGTCGGGAGTGTCAAAGACATTGACGGTAATAAGTATCATGTTGCTTATGCTGCTCTTATTAACCATTAGAAAATTTTGTGTGATGACTAGAAATTTGATGGCAAAATGATTGCCATAAAATTTTAAAAAATTCAAAAAAAAGAAAAAAAGAAAAACAAGGAAAAAAAAAATATGTATATATATATATATATATATATATATATATATATATATATATATATATATATATATATATATACACGAATATAATTTTGTAAGCCAATGCTGTTGAAGCAAAGTAAAGAGAATAAGTTTCTCGATAACCTATCATGTTAGGGGATAAAGTATGAATTGCCCAATACTGTTAAAGTAAAAGAAAGAGAACAAGTTTCTCAACAACCTATCATGCTGGGGGAAAAAGTATGAACTACCCAATACTATTAAAGCAACGGAAAAACGAGATCAAACTACTCGCCAACCCTATCATACTGAGAGTAAAAGTATGAAATCAATAAACTCAAAGCCCAAGAAGGCCAAGGAGAGAGGAAATTAAATTCTCAACAACTCATCATATTGAGGGTAATAGCATAGGTAGACCAACGCAAACGACGATTGGTAAAGGCACACAAAATCCGTTTATAACTAGAGGTTTACTAAACATCCCATAGACATGTTATTTTAAGTTCTTAACAATAAGTTCAAGTTATGTATGAGCGCCTTGAAATGTCTTCACCAAAGTCTCAGGCATGAGCAATTAGGCGCCTCTGTCGAAAATCGATGATCCTGACCCGATCATCCTGAATTCAGCAATTCAATTTATGCAACAGAGGCTTGAAGTGTCTTTGCCCAAACTCTAGGCATATACAATTGGGCGCTTCTGCCAAAGATCGATAATCCTGACCTGATCAACTTGCCATTTACAATTCAAGTTATGCAAGATAGCTTTGAACTGCTTTTGCCAAAATTCTAGGCATGTGCAATTAGGTACCTCTGCCGAATTTCTTGATCTTAACTTGATCACCAAATTGAAGTTCCAAAGTATTTAAAAATTTGCCTATCATAGCAGTTTTGAAAACTTTGGAGAGAGTCCTATTGGATATAAAAAATTTTAAATAAAGAAAAGATAGCAAATAGTTCACAGAACGCGAAGTTATTAATTAGCTTCGCACGGTAGAAGCTTAACTTCGCATGGATAAGTAAAATGCGAAGCTAAAATCTTAGCTCCGCGTCTAGATTATTTAACTCTGCATGAGCAGATTTTCAGAATTGTAAATTGATTGTGATTGAGATTTTGGCTTATCCAATTTCCTAATTGAGTCCAATCATAATACAAATACAAGAGATTTAAGTCAAAATCAAATATTTGATTATAATTCTTGATAAATACAAAAATCTTCTATTTCTATTCCGAAGAAAACTCATATATCCAACTAAACTCTATAAATACCCTCTTTGAGGAGACTTTAGGATCATTTTGATCTTTTGACAATTCAAGTTACGTTCGAGAGTCTTAAATCCATCAGATCAGTAGAGAGAGAAGGTATGGCCGACCATCATCTTCTTTAAAGAGGAGATCTTCATGGCGGATCGTCAACAGGTTCTACTAGTTAGAGCTCATCACCACATTAAAACCTACTTTTATTGTAAAAGAGAGTGATAAAATCTAAATCCTCTCATTTATTTTTTATTGTTCCTCTTTCGTTGTAATCAAAATATTCAATAGAAGAAAGTAAGATTTTTGCGGAGAACACGAACAACCTGAAGATTCGACAATACTTGCATCATGGAGATCAACCAAGCAGAAGGAGTTCAAAGAAAGCAAGAAGAAGAACACGAAGGCGCTTCTCTTTATTTAACAAAGGGTGAGTAAAACTATCTTTCCCAGAATTATGGCAGCTTCTAAATTGAAAGAGGCTTGAAATATTTTCAAATAAGAGTTTAGAGGTTCTGACAAGGTAATATCCATCAAACTGCAAACTCTTTGAAGAGAATTTGACAATATTCAGATGAAAGATAATGAATCTATGAAAGAATTTTTCAATAGAATAACTATTATAATTAATCAAATTAGAAGTTATGGAGACACAATTGAAGAAAAGAAAAATTGTTGAGAAAGTTCTAAGAAATTTACCATTTTCATGGGATCACATTGTAGCTGCAATTGAAGATCTAAAAATTTATCAAAATTAAGTTTTTATGAACTAATGGCTTCTTTGGAGTCGTATGAGCTTAGAAGGAGCATATATTCAAGTAGAGAGGTGGAGTAGATTTTCCAATCAAATGTACAATTGTCAGACATGAGAGGAGTAGAGTCAGAAAAGGAAATAAAAGAAAGAAGATATTTTCAAAAGAAGCAGTAATAGAGAGGTGACTAGAGAAAAAAGAAGGCTGAAAAATATGATTATGCACCAAGAAGAAGGTATGACAAAAATAATTTTTTTTTAATAGGTAACTTTACCTCTTACTGGCGAATTTGTGAGCAGTCTGGCCACAATACAAATGATTGTAGATATAAATGCACTAAATATTAAAATTTCTAATCACTCCCAAAAAGATTGTTTGTTTCAGAAAAATAATGAAGCAAATTTTAGTGAGACAGATCATTTATTTTACTTTTGTCTTAATGCTCAATCAGAAAAAACGGATATTTGATATTTGGATAGTGATTGCAATGATCATATGATAGGAAATAAGAGTAGCGTTGTGAAACTAAATAAAGAAGTCAAATCTCAAGTAAAACTAGGAAATGGAAATCTAAAAAGAAGCTAAAGGAAAGGGAGTGATAGCTGTGCAAACAAAAGGAGGTATGACAACATTGCTCGCATCTTCTGTCAAACATATACTCAGGCTTAGTGTACGAGTCCAGCCAACCCGCAATCAATAGCCACATATGGTGGATCATCTGATTCAGAGAACTATTTTGACTAAAAAACTTAAACCATTAGGTCAAGGCCCCTTCACTCCCCCTTAAACCATAACCTGGCCTATTGACCCGACGACAATTTGGTCCGAACCTGGCTCCGATACCAATTGTTGGGGATAACGTCGGGTCCAACAGGGAGTATAATGGGCCTAAACACAAAACTGAGAACTAGTTTGACCTAAAAACTTAAGCCATTAGGTCAAAACCCTAACTTTGTATTTAAACCCATAGACTTTCTTTGTCCTATCCGATGTGAGATTATACTCACATATGAACTAACTTAACAACATCTTCAGGGAATAAGTAAGGACTTCTACCTTCAAATATCTTTATGATATCTTCCGACGGTTCCATCAAATTGGACCCTATATCCTTCTCTGGCAGCGGGAGGCACATTATCTGTAGGTTCCACGATCCCATCCCTTCTGATTGCATGCATTTCAAGAGGCAATTCAAGAGATAAAATAGTAAGATCGTTGTATATTCTTGAAGTAGTCCACACTGTGTGCAACGCACAAGACTAGAGAACTTCCCATGAAGTAAGTTGATTGACGAACTCCGTTTCTTCTACTACCAGCCTTCCGAGCAAGTATAAGAGCCATTCAGGATTGTCCTCCTGGCGGCACAGAATCATCGCACATATTTAGCAAAGAGCCTCTTCAATTCTAAGGTGACATCATGTCATGGATGCCCCAGGATCTCAAGACGCTGCCGCAGCCTGTCCATGCTAAAGAGATTCTGCAAGACTGAGTTGAAGTAGCAATTCATCTGATAGTTATGAAACTGTTTGACTAGAAACCCTCCTTTGCTCTTGGATTCTGGAAAAATGACTTCTTGCTGCGTCATTTCTTGCTGTTGATCACCCTCGACATCCGTTGGTAACTCAACCTTCTTGTTACACCCATAACACCATACCATACTCAGCATCTAATCGGGTTCACAATAGATGACAAGAGAGCGTTGCATGATCAGCAATGTGTCCAGTTGGGCCGAGATCATTCTCACCTCCACACAAGGTATTCTCGTAGAACAAGCATACCCAGAGAAAGGTCGACTCTAAGCACCTCTTACTACATGCTTGACAGCTACGGGCAATATCATTGGATGAACTGAACTTGATCTTCTCAAGTATCGACACAAATAGTGTGCTTCTACAGGGACAGTGATCGATGAAGTAGGGATCCTTGTCATCGACAACAATCATTGCATATAGAACACCAAATATTTCTTCGTCCATTCCTTCTTTCTGGCCACTGGTTCTTGGTGAAGAAAGTGAAGCTCCAAGATGAACTCCGTGCAGAAAATACATATCAGAGAAGCAACTAGTTCTTATTAGTCCTTTTACGAAGGATGAAATTAGGATTCAGCAGTACATTTCATTGTTGTCATCTTCTAAGCATTTTTTAATCGAAATGGGATTGCTATGCGATAATATTGTTAATTGCATTATTTATGTTCCATGTTATCTGTTTTGATATAAAAATAATTACTGTTTTGAGTATGTTTTAGTTTATTTTACTGTAACCATGATTGGATGAAACAAAATTTAATGTGATAATTTAACTGAAAAACTTGATGTGATAATTTAACTGTAAGCATACAATGTCGATGTAGCGCTGTACAGATCGTCCCATAAACATCTAAGGTATTTTGCTATTCCTACTAATTCTATTATTCTAGCGGGTTAAGTACGAGTTGAGAGTTATTCTAATTAGCCTAGAATCTAGAATACACTAGTTTCCAACCATATATTTACTTCTATTATCTTCTTCTATCATAAAAAGTGATCTTTTAGTTTTAATATTTATTTAAAGTGCCCTAAGTATGAGTTATCAAGTGGTGTGCAAGCATAACTCATCAAAAATACTACTTTTTATAAAAATAATCTAAATCATTAGATAAATCTTTGAATAAGATGAAAACCAACAACTCCAAATCCTAACTAAGTATAGACTATCAAGAAACTTAACTCAAGTATAACCTATCAAATTATTAATCTTCAAATTCTTGTATTTTAATCTTTTTATAGAAAAATCATATATTTATTATTTTATTTAAGAAGAAAATACTAGAGAGATTTTACATAGTGGATTCTAGTTTCATCTACATCCTAGCTAAGCTAAATTAGCTACTCATAGTTCTAGTTAACAAAATTCTATTTTTATTCATGAAAGCAAATAAATCTAACCTAGAAAGCAATAAATCTATACTAGAAAGCAATTAACTCTGTCTAAAAATCAAATAAAGACTTGAAAGCAATGGCATACATTTAGAGCACGGTATTGCGGCCATCACCCCTTCAGTAAAACCCAAATTTTATTAATGAAAAATTTGAGTATAAACTATATCCTAATTCTATTTTAACTACTGCATTCAAAAAATCCCAGAATACAAGGATACGACCAATATATAGGCTTCGAAAATCAAACCCTAATTCTAATACAACTGAAAAATTATAAAATTATATCGAGACCCTCGAAGAAAAATCACCCTGTGATCCCACCTTTTTGCCGCTAAATGGCGGCAAATGCCGCTATTTAGCTGCAATATTTTGAGAAAAATTGGTTGAAATTTCTTTCGCATGAGTCTCTTATCTTCTACTTTTGATTTTACTAACTGTATTCGATTTTGACTCTCTGAAATATTTTAATCTTATAGTTTTGCTCTCTTTGAGCTCTTTTTCGGGTTTTGTTTCCTAATCCGGCTCTGATTTCATGCCATCTCCTTGTATGAATAGGATTACCTGAAAAAGACACTAAAAATACCCAAATAACATTTATTTATATACAAAAATAGTAAAAAAATATTAGAGGAAAAATACAATATATGATACTTATCCGGCCATAATAAGGTTACATGCCAAAGGTTTTAATAAAGCTACATAAAAAGCATCAAAATGATAAACCGAATAGAACTACAACGATCCTGCATGCAAAAGATGGGTCCATCACTAATCCATCACCCTTCGAACCGTCGATATACTCCTTTACTCCTCATTTGGTGGGTTACCGTCAATGTCTTTTCCTGAAGAGCCGTCTGATAAGTGGAGACTCTCCTCATCCGAGAGAACACATGTCCAAATAATGAAATCATGCACAAGGCTTATGCAGTAGTCAATAGAATGATATTTATCATTAAATAATTTATTGTTTCTCTCTCTACAAATGGTCCAGGAAAATGCAGCAATAACTGTTCTAATTTTATGGTTATCGTTACTCTCCTATCAAGTCTTGTCCAAAAATATGCGTCTAAAGCAATATTGATGTTCAACCCTAATGTCCTAGTACACGAGTCTCATGTACTTTTTGAAAAAGAGCAATTAAGTATAATGTGTTTGGTTGATTCCTCATCCTTCTTGCACAAGATGCAGATGTTGAAGCTGTTCTATCATTTTTTTTTTATAGTTTCGGCCAGGTAAGGAGAGTTTCTTTGCAAACTAGCCCTAGGAATAATCTTACCTTTTGAGAATATATAGCTTTCCAAATCATTTAGTGCTCACCGAGGTGACTCGACCGTTTATGAAATGACGGTATATGGATTTCACTATGAAATTACCATCCTTCTCCTATCTCCAAATTGATTTGTCCTCTTCTAGTGGAGAAGGGGTCGAGTCGCTCAGGAGCTATTTTAGTATTTTTACTCTGATAAAATCATATCCAGATAATACCGTTGAGTTCAATCTCCATCTCGATCGTTCCCAGCAATCACTAATCCTGGCATTTTTACCATTGGCTTCCTGGTAGATATCTGGAAATATAAAATGGCTGTTTTAATTGCTGTTGTAGGTTCTCTACATAACTATCATATATATAGTGATGTGAGGGTTCTGCATCTGCCAAAGGTAATTAAATTTTTTGGACAGTTTTTCTTCAAGAGAAACACAATTTTGCTATAATATTAATATTTTAGATTCACTGCCAATGAATCTTGATAGAATAGACTAGTTCAACTATCATATTTGTGTAATTACTTGTTCAATTCTTGGAAACATATTATTGTGTTATTATCATTAAGTATATATGTCGTTTTCACCAGATACTTCTCCTTTTACAAATGAATAATCCTTGCATTTATATCATACATGCTACTCGAAGACTCATATTTTAAAAATATTTTATGTTTAGAAATTATTTGGATGTCTTTTTACTTCTTTTCGTCCTTCTAAATCAATGTATTTGGCAGTGGATCGAGTCATAGTGCTGCCTCCATGAGGTCGCTGGATCCACTTTGCCTCCAAGCATCGACTCACTGACTCCCTTCTCATTGGTACCAACCAATTGGAGCAGATGAGCAAGGTTGTGAGGTGGCTCGTCATCAATCTCCAGCCTGCTTGGGTTTGGGTTAGCACTGGGGTTTGGGTTTTCGGTGCTCTGAATGTTACACTATTCGCTGTCGGTGTTGACACTAGGGAGGGGCCCAATAGTTTTGTTCTGTTCGAAATATTTGTTTTACAATAATTTCTCAATGCTAAATAGCAAGATATCATTAAGTAAATTTTCATAGAAATTTATTGATCGTCAAAGATACCTTCTCGGTATTAACAAAAAAATACTAAGCATGCATGACAGGGCACACTTGTGCACATGTATCGACAATTTTAAATGTTTGGATTGCAAAATTATAGTCAAGAAAACAAGATTAATGTACAATAAAAAATAGAGAGTAATAGGAAAAAACGATATACTATGGAAAAGAGAAGAACGTCAGAAGAACCCTTTTTCTACTTTGCAAATATCAACAAGCAAAATGTGCAAATATTTTAACCATTTTTTTTTCGAAGTGGTGGAATTAAGTGCAAGAGGTAAGCTAGGATATCTTGTCCTTTTTGCATTGGTATATTAAATATTTTGCAACACATAAATGTTGACAGATATTTACACGTAATGATGAGAAACGGAAGTTTATGGCTTGAGTCATATTTACTAGTGCAACTGATAGTTTAATTTATGGAATGGTATGTTTAAGTTTCGACATCTCTCAGTCCGTTAACTAGCGTGATGAAAATGTATACGCCCAATCCTAGTAAAGGATATTGACAGATAGTAAAATGGATTTTATTGCATATTTTCTAGATATCATGGATGGTTTGAAATTTGAACAAGATAAGAATCTTGGTCAATTAGTTAGATAAGTTGATTTTGATTTTGCAGATGGTTTGGATAAGCATCAATATAGTATAGAGCATTTCTTTACTTTTACTAGAAGTCCAGGAAGTTTGAGATAGATTTTCCAGTCTGCCACGGCTTAGTCTACTACAAAGGCAAAGAATATTGCAGCAACAGAGGCCATTAAGAAGGCAACTTTGACTTCTTGGATTCGCTTGATGACTTGGGTTGCTTCTTGGATAAGCATCATGTATTGTGATATAATGCTTTATATATTCCTCTTAACACATTGATTTATTGCTTACTAACATCCAGATCCAGATGGGATTAATATATATAGCATCCAGATCCAGATGGGATTAATATATATAGCATGGGATTAATATATATAGCATCCAGATCCAGATGGGATTAATATAGATGGGATTAATATATATAGCAGCTAGTAGTTTGATTTGAGAGCTTCGTACGGTTTGATTTAAAATGGGCAATAAGCTCAAGGATGAATATATATGGTTTAATTTTAAAATGAGGCATTATTTAAAGCAATGGCTAGTGACCTCCATATAGATTAACGTAGCCACTTAATTATTTAGTAGATTACATTACAGCCTACAGCAGTAGGAAAACAAACTAAGACTTATTCTTCGCACTGAGCATTCAAACAGATCTATGATCGGACAACCATAGAACTAATGTCTGTTGCCCAGACACGATCAAACACACAAGTGACATAGTGCCAAATAGTAGAGAACACAATACACAACATAACCATAGTGATGTCGACTAGGGTACGACACGACCTCACGATCTAGATAGTGGCCAGCCATCGAGATTATTATGCGGATGCAGCAGATGATGCTTCATTATTGGCTTCTTCTTCCGCCATCTTCACCTTACGGTCGAGCTCGAATGTAGAAAGTGTAAGGAGGCTATTGTTACACTTCTTCGCACAGTACGCTTTGCTGCCACCCAGGGCGTGGCACGCTCGGTAGCAAACATTATACTTACGCTTTGCCATCAACTTCTCGTCCAAGCTAATCAGTTCTTCCGTCATCTCCTGATCATGATCGTTAGCGAAAGATGCACGGAGTCTGCACTTGCATTGCTCTGCACACGACCATGGGGCTAAGCGGCACCTTAGAAAGCAAGGATTATCCTTGCACAATGGCAAAATCTGGTCCAAACTGATCAGCTCTTCTATCGTCTTCAGCTCGCCCTGCTCACCAAGAGCGCATTTGGTCGTGCAGCCCACGACCTGGGCAATGGCCTCGGCCGAGGGAGAGGATCCCTCGGTGACACTCTTAATGCAGTCGTCAAAGCATGCGGCATGAGATGATGATACAACGAGAAGAAAGCATAGAACAACAACTGGTGGAAGGGAAAGGGAATTGGCTCCCATCTTAACTAATTAATTACTTCGCTCTCTAATTTACTTAAATAATTAGAAGAAAATCGATCGAGGAGATGTTGATGATGATGATCTTGGAGAAACCTTGCAACTCCTTTTATAGCAGCCAGTGCAAGGTACATTACATGTCTCATGCTTTTACCTCTCTCTCTCTCTCTCTCTCTCTCTCTCATACACATGTTTCCCGTTTTTACTCCCAACACCCCCCTCCCTCATTCTTGTTTCACTCTTTTATCTCTCTCTCTCTCTCACCAATAATTGAGACAAATCTTACATGTTTCACTTTTTAATCCCACCACACCCCCCCCAACCCACGTGTTTCACTCTTTTATTTCTCTCTCTCTCACCAATAATTGAGACAAATTTACATTACATGTTTCAGGATCTTCTCTGTCATTTCTTCTTAAATTCATGACTCATGCAAATGTGATTTCAGCCATACGATCCAACTACCACAATCAAAATCAAAGGCCCTGATCATTCAACCTGATTAGGGAGTATCGTTACAACATTGACTACAAAATATTTGGGAATTATCAAAATAAATAAACAAATAAAAACGAATACAAGAATATTTTCTTCTCTCTTCGAATGTTGAAGGTCTGAAACTAATCTACCGGTCTTTTTTAACTTTTCACATTTCTAATTAGCCAGCTCTCCAAACCACTGTACATGTCAAGTACGAGTGCGGCCTTCAAGTGTTAATGATAATATAATACAGTATATATTGATTCTTCTTGTATCTCTATGTCTGCTTATGTGCATCGATCGGATCAGAAACGCTAATTCGACATTGTCAATAATTGATTCAAATTCTGGCCTATTTATCTTGTCATTCATACACCTAAATGAAACTCTTACTTTTAGGTCCTTATTTATTTTTTTTCCAAATCTTTGATAATCATCTTAGAATTTTCTGAGAGAGTTCAAAGCCCAATAGTTACCGGGACCTGATTAATAACCGGTCAGGCATCTGGTATATGCAACTTGAATTTCATAACTCTAAACAATATTTTATCTCTAGAGTTATTATTTTCTCAATTTTTAGAATTTTTCAGAATATTATGAGAAAATCCAAAAACCAACGAAAATATCTAGTTTCTAGTTTACTGAGAATTTGACAGCTTCTATCTTACAAAGCGTATTCAAATACTACAATACAATTTACATCATGATCATCACACTCCCATCTATCTTCAGTGTTATGGTAGAAATTTTCTGATTATATCAAATCTATCCAACTCGAAACCTTTCTTTTTTACTCCACTTGCAAGAGCTATGTCCACTCTATTTGACTAGGTAAACATAGTGGAGATATCCTTAAAACTTGCATTATAGAGGTGGCAAGAGAGGGTTTGCAAGGAATGGGTTAAGGGTAATGCGGCACGGGAACCGCATGCATTAAAAAGCCTATATAATATTCCCAAACAATACCCCAAGAATTTGATAGTATTTTTTCATTTCTGAGTGAGACATTACCGTTGGGTAACCAAAAGTGAGCAGGCATTTTAAAATAAAAAAACCACACAATCAGAGTATATAAACATGAAAAAAAAAAAATTAAATTGCTACAATCCAAAGTCGGTGCGCACCCGCGGGAGCATCCCCAGTTGATTTTTTTGGTGTTCTTTATTTTGTTTCAGGCGCAGATTGGTTCAGTTCCAGAGATCTCGTGATTTGATTTTTCAGAGAGAATTGGAGCCGGATTTTGAACTTTCTCGGTTTATAAAAGACAGGAGTTGAGTCCAGGAAAGGGACTTTTGGGAGGATTTGGAGCGAGCTCGTGAAATTGAGGAGCGGAGTAGAGCCATCCCCTGCCCAGTCAGACGGTCAACGGAGTGCATTAGCGATGCTCCACCGCCACCGGAACCCACATAAAAAAGGGAATCAATCAATATTCCCGTTCTTGTAATTCCTCAAATTTTTGTAAATCTCAATTTTCTCGTTGTAATCAAATAATTTTACAATGGAAGAAAATCTACAATTTTTGAGCAAACAAGAACTAGCGACCACAGTGGGAGCCTCTCTGTTTACCACAGAGAAATTGGTGGCGCAGTCCGACCGGGTGCGGATCGGCTCAATGGTTGAGATGCTGGTCGTGGAGGTTGACCAGCAAAAATACGAGGAGTTCCTGTCATCATCGGATTCGGAGCCCAGGCGTCATCGCCAGGTGACAATTAAACAAAGTGAGGCATTATCCCCCGCCAAAATTGAAAAGGCATTATCGCCCGTTCAATACCTACGAGGCGTCATCGCCCGTTGAAACTGACAAGACGTCATCGTCTGTCAAGTACACGACATTATCGCCCGTTCCAAAGTCAAGCTAAAAGTCAAACCAAACTCTAACCCGCTCCCAAAAAAGAAATTTGAGGCGTAAAACTCAACGAGCACGCCTCAACCATACAAGAAGGGTTGCAGAAAACTCTGGGACAATAAAAAAATGTCGAAGCAAACCCACGGATGAAGTCACAGGTTGTACCCTGCGGAAGCAACCCCACAGGTGCAAACCCGCGGCTTGCAACCGCAGGTGCCAGCTCGTAGCTTGCAACCGCGGCTTGCAACCCGCGGCTTGCAACCGCGTGTGCAAACCCGCGGGGACAAACATGCGGTTGCAAACGTGGGTTGAACCCTGTAAATTCCACTTCGCAAAAGCAACGATGGGTTACGCTCAATAAACACAACTCTCATGTCTCTTCGAGCATGCCTGTGATGAGCACGCAACACACACCAAGTGTTTTAATCTCTCTATCAGAGGCGCGCGGGACCCACACAACTACTCAGACCAATGTGCACTCTAGAAGAATCCGCAGAAGGGCTGGAGAGCAATCTGATGCTGGAAAAGAGCCCAGTCTTGAAATATTGCATGATGTTGAAAAGAGCATAGTCCTGAAATATTACAAACTCTCCAGTATTATGAACTAAATTTGTGACGCAAGAGGCGTCAAGATGCAAATAGAGATGAGAAGGTACCTCATGATTTGAGAGAGTATCTCAATTGGAAGAAGAGCTCCTCACAAAATATTTCTCACTGTCAATGTGAACAGTTGATCTCAACTGTTCTATCAAGCTGTAAATGCAAATCAAAATGGTCCGTTTTTTAGCGGATCACCGAACCCAAAAGAATACGGATGGTAAAAAAAGTATGTTCTGGAACCGATCTACCTGCTACCTCATCGCATATGGTTAATAAAGGCAAAAAGGTGGTCGGAAACAACCCTTCAGATAATGAAATCACTCCAAGGTTAAACAGAGTTTCTATTAAGTCAGAGGGTATGCGTCTAGAAGAAGTCTCTGGAAAGCTTGAGAGATAAGAAAAACGTCTCGAACAGTAAGAGGAGACTATAGAAGAAATGAAACAACTTTTAATTGAGTTGTTAGTTCAAACTAGAAAGAGCCAATCCTCGTCGTCCATTTCTTCGGCAGGAAGGAAAACGACCTGTCCAAATAAATGAAGACAGCGAGGACGAGAATGAAGAAATACCTCCTCATTTAAGAGAGGAAGAGAAAGTGAAGGTTATCATCAACCCTCACGTAGAAAAAATAGAGAAGATGGAGAGCCAACTACAAGCTCTTCTTCATCGCAAAAATCTGCAAGAGGTGGGGGTAGTACGTCCTTATCCCATAGAATGGGAAACCGTATCTTATCCTGCAAAATATAAACCGTTGAACCTTCAGTCATTCAACGGTAAAGATTCGCTGCAACAGCACATCTTCTACTTTCTGTCGTAGACAGGACACCTCATGGGGAATGATTCGACTCTGACTAAGATAATTGTGAGCGCTTTACGGGGGGCTCGCATTTACCTGGTTTATGCAGTTACCCTTTACCTGGTTTATGCAGTTACCCCAGGGAACAATTAAATCATAGGCTGATGTAGAACGTGAGTTTTTGGCCCGATTCTTTGAAGATGATACTGAAGTCTCTATACTATCCTTGCTAGCAGCAAAGCAAGAAGAAGGCGAAATGATCAAAGCTTATATCGAGCGGTTCCGAGAACTTTCTGTTCAATGCCCACATGGCATGACGCAGGACACGCTTGTGGAAACCTGCAGACACAACTTATTGACCGATATTCTAGACAAGATGGGCTCGGTCGAATCAAAATCATGGAAAAATCTGCTTAAGCAG
This sequence comes from Dracaena cambodiana, assembly GCA_036321105.1. Taxonomy (NCBI): domain Eukaryota; kingdom Viridiplantae; phylum Streptophyta; class Magnoliopsida; order Asparagales; family Asparagaceae; genus Dracaena; species Dracaena cambodiana. The sequence continues at coordinate 9,582,699 of JAYEPQ010000018.1, forward strand.
GGTGAACAGGCCGAAGATATATTTCGACGCCTCGAAAAGCAGCAGTCCGCAATCGGAGGCAGTACAAATGAACCTCCATTCTATTTCTCCCATTCTAAGGGAAAAGACATAATGGCAATGGCGGTAGAGAACACACAGAAACAGAAAGCATGGCCAACGATGTAGATACCAAAAAAAAAAAAAATTAATTTTTGCTAAGTGGGCACACCCGCGGGTTGCACCCGCGGGTTGCATCCCGCGGGATGCCACCCGCGGGAGCACCCGCGGGTTGCAACCCGCGGGAGCACCCGCGGGTTGCATCCCGCGGGATGCCACCCGCGGGAGCACCCGCGGGTTGCAACCCGCGGGAACCCCCGCGGGTTGCCACCCGCGGGAAGATTCCCGCGGGTTGCAACCCGCGGGAGGATTCCCGCGGGAGGATTCCCGCGGGTGGCAACCCGCGGGGGCGATCCCGCGGGTTGCCACCCGCGGGTTGTTTTTCGTTGTTTCCCCGTTGTTTTATTTCCTATTTTATTTTCCTGATAATCCGTGATCCGCTTTTTCAGGAGAGAATTGAGCCGGATTTCGAGCTTCTTCGGTTTATAAAATACAAGAATTTTATGGGAGAGAGGACTTTTGACTTTTGGACTTTTGGATTGGGGGGAGATTCTTTCGGGAAGAGTCCAATTTTCCAGAGTCCAAATATCCAGAGAGGAGTTCCTCAATTCAGAGAGATCGGATCGTCAACGGAGTACAGAAACAAAGCTCCACCGCTGCCAGACCCACAAAAATAAAGGGGAATCGAAATCAATCGATCCCCATTCTTGTAATCTCGATTTTCTATTTTGTAATTTTTCTTTTATTGCTGTAATTCAAAATTAAATTGGCATATAAAGGAAGATTCAATTTTTCGGGCAAACAAGAATTGGCGACCACAGTGGGAGAAAGAACTTGCCGTAGCTTTATCGGTTTGCGAGAGGTTCGTACTTATTACCCCCAGTATGATGGGGTTTGCGAGAAATTTATTCTCTTCCCGTAGCTTTATCGGCGTTGGGTGGTTCGTACTTATTACCCCCAGTATGATGGGGTTGGCGAGAAATTTATTCTCTCCCCGTAGCCTTGTCGGCGTTGGGTAATTCATACTTTTTACCCCCAGTATGGTGGGGTTGACGAGAAATTTATTCTCTTCCCGTAGCTTTGTCGGCGTTGGGTGTTTCCCTTTTTTTTTTTTTTTTTTTTTTTTTTTATATATATATATATATATATATATATATATATATATATATTTTAATTGGGGGTTTAAATTAACCGCCCTGAGCCCATTTTTTGGGAATTGTTGTGAGCCCAAGTGGTACTTTTAGACCTCACGCATTAAATGTGTCGGAGTTAGCTTTAACTCCTTTTTTTGTTCAGCTTTGAGCTGAACTGCTCCAGCGTCAATCAACGCTTGAAATTTATCTTTTAAGATAAAACAATTTTTTGTGGGGTGACCTACAATCCGATGGTACAGGCAGTAGTTCGGATCGTTAGTTTTCCCTACTTCTTCAGGTCTCTTGCTCTCCGGCAATTTAAGCATCTTGCGTTTGGTGAGCAGATTGAACATAGTAGCAGTATGTTCATCCTTGAACGAATACTGCTTTTGAAGTCTGGGCGACTTTGCTGTGTTGCTTGTAGTTGGCCATAGTTTCTGCTTCAGTGTACTTTCTACCGCCATTGCCGTTATGTCTTTCCCTTTTGAACGGGAAAAATGGAATGGAGATTCGTTTGCACCGTCTCCGGTTGTAGACTGTTGCATTTCGAGACGTCGAAGTATTTCTTCGGCCTGTTCGCCCTGCTTAAGCAGATCCTTCCATGACTTGGATTCGACCGAACCCATCTTGTCTAAAATATCGGTCAACAAGTTATGTCTGCAGGTTTCCACAAGCGTATCCTGCGTCATGCCATGTGGGCATCGAACGGAAAGTTCTCGGAACCGCTCGACATAAGTTTTGACCGTTTCGCCTTCTTCTTGCTTCGCTGCTAGCAAAGATAATATGGAGACTTCTATATCATCTTCAAAGAATCGGGCTAGGAACTCACGTTCTACATCAGCCCAAGATTTAATTGTTCCCTGGGGAAGTTGCATAAACCAGGTAAATGCGGGCCCCCGTAAAGTGCTCGCAAATATCCTAGTCATAGTTGGATCATTCCCCATGAGATGTCCTGTCTGTGAGAGGAAATAGAAGATGTGTTGCTGCGGCGAACTTTTACCGTCGAATGATTGAAAATTCAACGGTTTATATTTTGCAGGATAGGGTACGGTCTCCCATTCTATGGGATATGGACGGACTACCCCCACCTCTTGTAGCTTTTTGCGATGAAGAAGAGCTTGTAATTGGTTCTCCATCTTCTCTATTTTCTCTGCGTGAGGATTGAGGATAACTTTCACTTCCTCTTCCTCTCTTGAATGAGGAGGCACTTCTTCATCTTCGTCTTCGCTGTCTTCATTTATTTGGACAGGCCGTTTTCCTTTCTGCCGACTAGAAATGGATGGCGATGATTGGTTCTTTCTAGTTTGAGCCAGCAACTCAATCAAAAGTTGTTTCATTTCTTCTATGGTCTCCTCGTGCTGTTCGAGACGTTTTTCTTGTCTCTCAAGCCTTTCAGAGACTTCTTCTAGAAACGCGCCCTCTGCTTCGATAGAAACTCCTTTTGATCCTGGAGTAATTTCCTTATCCGAAAGGTTGTTTCCGACCACCTTTTTTGCCTTTATTAACCATATTTGATGAGGCAGCAGGTAGATCGGTTCCAGAGTATGCCTTTTTCACCGTCCGTATTCTTTTAGATTCGGTGATCCGCTCAAAAACGGATTGTCTCGGATGGCACTCGCAGTTTGATAGAACAGCTGAGATTAACTGTTCGCATTGGCATTGAGGAGTATTCTGTGCAGAGTTCTTCTTCCAATTGAGGTATTCTCTCAAGTCTTGAGATATCTTCTCCTCTCTATTTGCAACCTGACGCCGCTTGCGTCGCAAACTTGGTTCATAATACTTGAGAGTCTGCAATATCTCAGGGCTGAGCTCTTTTCCAGCATCAGATTGTTCCCCAACTCTCCTACGGATTCTTCTGGAGTGCACGTTGTCCTGAGTAGTTGTATGGGCCCCAGATGCCTCTGATAGAGAGATTAAAATTTTTGGTGCATGTTGCGTGCTCGCCATAGACGTGCTCGAGGAGACATGAGAGTTGTGTTCATTGAACGTAACCCGTCGGTGGCATCTGCGGGATGCAACCCGCGATTGAAATTGCAGATTTGTACCCAGATTTGTACCCGTGGTTGCAACCTGGAGGTTGACACCCGCGGTTGGAAGCGGCGGGTTGGCACCCGCGGTTGGCAACCGCGGGATGCCACCCGCGGTTGGGAACAGCGGGTTCCCACCCGCGGTTGCAACCCGCGGGTTGCCACCCGCGGTTGCAACCCGCGGGTTTGCGCTCATGGAATTACTTCCGGATTTTTTTACTGTCTTGGAGTTTCCTGCAATTTTTTCTGTATGATTTAGGCGTGCTCGTTGAGTTTTACGCCTTAAATTTCTCTTTTGGGAGCGGGTCAGGGACTGGTTTGACTTTTGGCTTGACTTTGGAACGAGCGATAACGCCTCGTAAGTTTCAACGGGCGATGACGCCTCGTAAATTTTCATAGGCGATGACGCCTTTTGATTTCCAGTGGGCGATGACGCCTCACCTTTTTTCATCGTCACCCGGCGATGACGCCTAGGCTCCGAATCAGAGGAGGAAAGAAATTCCTCATATTTTTGCTGGTCAACTTCTATGACCAGCATCTCAACCATTGAGCCAATCGGCACCCGGTCGGACTGCGCCACCAAATTCTCTGTGGTAAACAGAGGAGCTCCCACTGTGGTCGCCAGTTCTTGTACGCCCGAAAATTGCATCTTTGATTCCATTGCAAAAATTATTTGATTACAACGAAGATTTGAGATTACAAAAATTCCGAAGAATTACAAGAACGGGAATATTAGTTTATTCCCTTTTTTATGTGGGTTCGGGTGGCGGTGGAGTCTCGTTGCTGCCTCCGTTGACCGTCCGACCAGGAGAAGATGGCTCTGCTCTTTTCTTTGATTTCACGAGCTCGCCCGAAATCTTCCCAAAGTCCAAGAATCCCCAAAAATCCAAAGTCCCCATCTCCTGTTAAATTCCTGTATTTTATAACCCGCGGGAGTTCTCCCGCGGGTTGCAACCCGCGGGAGCCCCCGCGGGTTGCCACCCGCGGGAGGTCAAGCAGAGGTATAATATTAACGTGCTTATTTTAATCCTAACCGTTCAGTGACATCTAGTATGACGAATCAGGAAAAGACAGAGGTGACATTAAACGTGTCTTGGAGTTTAACCTATTCAGAGGATCTGGTCGTGATAGGGTCAAGCTGACTAAACAGAGGTGACGGTTAACGTATTTAGTTTTGGAATCGGACTATCAGAGGTAACTGTTAACTTGATAGGGAGATGATTTTCGTCAGAGGTAATTTTTAACTTAACGATATCAAAAGCACGTTCATCAGAGGTTATAATGTTGGACTTGATGAAGTGTGAATTTTCTTTTCTTGCTGTAATTCAAAATTAAATTGGCATATAAAGGAAGATTCAATTTTTCGGGCAAACAAGAATTGGCGACCACAGTGGGAGTTTGGGCGGCGCAATCATACTTCATCAAGTCCAACATTACAACCTCTGATGAACGTGCTTTAGATATCGTTAAGTTGAAAATCACCTCTGACGAAAATTATCTCCCTATCAAGTTAACAGTTACCTCTGATAGTCCGATTCCAAAACTAAATACGTTAACCGTCACCTCTGTTTAGTCAGCTTGTCCCTATCATTCTTGTTTGCCCGAAAAATTGAATCTTCCTTTATATGCCAATTTAATTTTGAATTACAGCAATAAAAGAAAAATTACAAAATAGAAAATCGAGATTACAAGAATGGGGATCGATTGATTTCGATTCCCCTTTATTTTTGTGGGTCTGGCAGCGGTGGAGCTTTGTTTCTGTACTCCGTTGACGATCCGATCTCTCTGAATTGAGGAACTCCTCTCTGGATATTTGGACTCTGGAATTTTGGACTTTTGGATTGGGGGGAACAACAGTATTTTTTTTTTTTTTTTTTTTTTTTTTTTTTTTTTTTTTTTTTTTTTTTTTTTTCATTTTTTTTTTTATATTTTTTTTTTTTTTTTTATATTTTCTTTTATCTTTTTTTTTTTTTTTTTTTTCTTTTTACTTTTTTTTTTTCTTTTTTTTTTTTTTTTTTCTTTTTTTTTTTTCTTTTTTTTTTTTTTTTTTTTTTATTTTCTTTTATCTTTTTTTTTTTTTTTTTTCATTTTTTTTTTTTTTTATTTTTTTTTTTTCATTTTTTTTTTTTTTTAATTTAATTATTTTTAGTGTCTACATAACCCCCTCCAAAGTTTTTGAAGTTCTGTATTGAACCGTACTGAATTTCGAAATACTTTGGATTTTTTAATTTTGGTTATGGACCTTTTAAAAGATTTGGTCGATAGAGATAACTGTTAATATATTTATTTATTCCATAACAAGCAGAGGTATGATTTTAACGTACTCATTAGAGGACAAGCAGAGGTATAATGTTAACGTGCTTATTTTAGGTCAAGCAGAGGTATAATATTAACGTGCTTATTTTAATCCTAACCGTTCAGTGACATCTAGTATGACGAATCAGGAAAAGACAGAGGTGACATTAAACGTGTCTTGGAGCCTAACCTATTCAGAGGATCTGGTCGTGATAGGGACAAGCTGACTAAACAGAGGTGACGGTTAACGTATTTAGTTTTGGAATCGGACTATCAGAGGTAACTGTTAACTTGATAGGGAGGTAATTTTCGTCAGAGGTGATTTTCAACTTAACGATATCTAAAGCACGTTCATCAGAGGTTGTAATGTTGGACTTGATGAAGTGTGAATTTTCTTTTCTGTCAGAGGTGAAATCTTAACGTGACAGGGGACCGATTTAATTAGGATTTTATCTCTTTTGATTTTGAATTATGATGTCAGAGGTATGATTTTAACTTGACTAATATTTTGGAGTGTTGCTTGCTCTGTTAGAGCAAAATGACAAGAAAAGTTTTACTGTCAGAGGTGAAATCTTAACGTGACAGGAGATTTATCTGATTAGGATTTTTAGCAAACCCCCAGCTATCAACGGGTTTGATTTGCCTTTACCAACTACCGTTTGAGTTGGGCTAGCCATGCTATTCCCCTCAGCATGGTGAGTTGTCAAGAATTTCGTTTGGGCTTAAATGCCAAACTTTTCCTCTTCCCTTTGCCTTAGCAGCTTAGGGCAGTGATGTATTCTTATATTCGGATAAGAATACTGTTGTGACAGATTTGTCGTGGGATTTTTAGCAAACCCCCAGCTATCAACGGGTTTGATTTTGCCTTTACCAACTACCGTTTGAGTTGGGTTAGCCATGCTATTATCCTCAGCACAGTGAGTTGTCGAGGGTTTCGTTTGGGTTTCCTCTTCCCTTTGCCTTAGCGGCGTTAGGCAATTCATACTTTTACCCCCAGTATGGTGGGGTTGACGAGAAATTTATTCTCTTCCCGTAGCCTTGTCGGCGTTGGGTGATTCATGCTTTTTTACCCCCAGTATGATGGGGTTGGCGAGAAATTTATTCTCTTCCCGTAGCCTTATTGGCGTTTGGCAATTCATACTTTTTACCTCCAGTATGTTGGGGTTGGCGAGAAATCTATTCTCTTCCCGTAGCTTTAGCGGCGTTGGGCAATTCATACTTTTTACCCCCAATATGATGGGGTTGACGAGAAATTTATTCTCTCCCCGTAGCCTTGTCGGCGTTGGGTAATTCATACTTTTTACCCCCAGTATGGTGGGGTTGGCGAGAAATTTATTCTCTCCCCGTAGCCTTATCGGCGTTGGGTAATTCATACTTTTTACCCCCAGTATGGTGGGGTTGACGAGAAATTTATTCTCTCCCCGTAGCCTTGTCGGCGTTGGGTAATTCATACTTTTTACCCCCAGTATGGTGGGGTTGACGAGAAATTTATTCTCTCCCCGTAGCCTTGTCGGCGTTGGGTAATTCATACTTTTTACCCCCAGTATGGTGGGGTTGGCGAGAAATTTATTCCCTTCCCGTAGCCTTGTCGGCGTTGGGTAATTCATACTTATTACCCCCAGTATGGTGGGGTTGGCGAGAAATTTATTCTCTTCCCGTAGCCTTAGCGGCGTTGGACGATTCATGCTTTTTACCCCCAGCATGGTGGGGTTGGCGAGAAATTTATTCTCTTCCCGTAGCCTTGTCGGCGTTGGGTGTTTCCTTTTTTTTTTTTTTTTTTTTTTATATATATATATAATTTTTTTTTTTTTAATTGGGGGTTTAAATTAACCGCCCTGAGCCCATTTTTTGGGAATTGTTGTGAGCCCAAGTGGTACCTTTAGACCTCACGCATTAAATGTGTCGGAGTTAGCTCTAACTCCTTTTTTGTTCAGCTTTGAGCTGAACTGCTCCAGCGTCAATCAACGCTTGAATTTTATCTTTTAAGATAAAACAATTTTTTGTGGGGTGACCTACAATCCGATGGTACAGACAGTAATTCGGATCGTTAGTTTTCCCTACTTCTTCAGGTCTCTTGCTCTCCGGCAATTTAAGCATCTTGCGTTTGGTGAGCAGATTGAACATAGTAGCAGTATGTTCATCCTTGAACGAATACTGCTTTTGAAGTCTGGGCGACTTTGCTGTGTTGCTTGTAGTTGGCCATAGTTTCTGCTTCAGTGTACTTTCTACCGCCATTGCCGTTATGTCTTTCCCTTTTGAACGGGAAAAATGGAATGAAGATTCGTTTGCACCGTCTCCGGTTGCAGACTGTTGCATTTCGAGACGTCGAAGTATTTTTTCGGCCTGTTCGCCCTGCTTAAGCAGATCCTTCCATGACTTGGATTCGACCGAACCCATCTTGTCTAAAATATCGGTCAACAAGTTATGTCTGCAGGTTTTCACAAGCGTATCCTGCGTCATGCCATGTGGGCATCGAACGGAAAGTTCTCGGAACCGCTCGACATAAGTTTTGACCGTTTCGCCTTCTTCTTGCTTCGCTGCTAGCAAAGATAATATGGAGACTTCTGTATCATCTTCAAAGAATCGGGCTAGGAACTCACGTTCTACATCAGCCCAAGATTTAATTGTTCCCTGGGGAAGTTGCATAAACCAGGTAAATGCGGGCCCCCGTAAAGTGCTCGCAAATATCCTAGTCATAGTTGGATCATTCCCCATGAGATGTCCTGTCTGTGAGAGGAAATAGAAGATGTGTTGCTGCGGCGAACTTTTACCGTCGAATGATTGAAGATTCAACGGTTTATATTTTGCAGGATAGGGTACGGTCTCCCATTCTATGGGATATGGACGGACTACCCCCACCTCTTGTAGCTTTTTGCGATGAAGAAGAGCTTGTAATTGGTTCTCCATCTTCTCTATTTTCTCTGCGTGAGGATTGAGGATAACTTTCACTTCTTCTTCCTCTCTTGAATGAGGAGGCACTTCTTCATCTTCGTCTTCGCTGTCTTCATTTATTTGGACAGGCCGTTTTCCTTTCTGCCGACTAGAAATGGACGGCGATGATTGGTTCTTTCTAGTTTGAGCCAGCAACTCAATCAAAAGTTGTTTCATTTCTTCTATGGTCTCCTCGTGCTGTTCGAGACGTTTTTCTTGTCTCTCAAGCCTTTCAGAGACTTCTTCTAGAAGCGCGCCCTCTGGTTCGATAGAAACTCCTTTTGATCCTGGAGTAATTTCCTTATCCGAAAGGTTATTTCCGACCACCTTTTTGCCTTTATTAACCATATTTGATGAGGTGGCAGGTAGATCGGTTCCAGAGCACACCCTCTTTATTGTCCGTATTCCTTTAGATTCGGTGATCCGCTCAAAAACGGACCGTCTCCGATGGCACTCGCAATTTGATAGAACAGCTGAGATTAACTGTTCGCATTGGCATTGAGGAGTATTTTGTGCAGAGTTCTTCTTCCAATTGAGGTATTCTCTCAAGTCTTGAGATATCTTCTCCTCTCTATTTGCATCTTGACGTATTTTGCGTCTCAAATTTGGTTCATAATACTGGAGAGTTTGTAATATTTCAGGGCTGAGCTCTTTTCCAGCATTAGATTGTTCTCCAACCCTTCTGCGGATTCTTCTGGAGTGTGTGCTGGCTTGCGCAGTTGTGCGGGCCTCGCACGCATCTGACTTGTTCTTCGGGATCTGGAGGATTCTATCATGAATATGTTCATCCGAAGAGAAATTTGAAGATCTATCCTCAGGTGAGTTCATGAGCACATCCTTATATTTATTTGTAGAGGAACGGGATGGTACATCTGAGAGAGTAACCAAAAAGTTAGATGTGCGCTGTGTGCTCACTGCGCGTGTGCCCGAATAGACACCAGAACCAACCCTTGATTTTTCCTGCGGAGTGCAACTCACGGGTTGCAACTTGCGGTGTGCAACCCGCGGTTGGAACCGCGGGTTTGCACCCGCGGGGTGCAACCCGCGGTTGGAACCGCGGGTTTCCTCCCGCGGTTGCAACCCGCGGTTGGAACCGCGGGTTTCCACCCGCGGTTGCAACTGCGGGGTTGCACCCGCGGGGTGCAACCCGCGGTTGGAACCGCGGGTTTGCATCCCGCGGGTGCACCCGCGGGTTGCATCCCGCGGGTGCTCCCGCGGGATGCAACCCGCGGGTGCAACCCGCGGGTGTGCCCACTTAGCAAAATTAGGTTTTTTTTTTTTTTTTTTTTTTTTATTTTTTTATTTATTTATTTAATTATTTTTAGTGTCTACATAACCCCCTCCAAAGTTTTTGAAGTTCTGTATTGAACCGTACTGAATTTCGAAATACTTTGGATTTTTTAATTTTGGTTATAGACTTTTTTAAAAGATTTGGTCGATAGGGATAACTGTTAATATATTTATTTATTCCATAACAAGCAGATGTATGATTTTAACGTACTCATTAGAGGACAAGCAGAGGTATAATGTTAACGTGCTTATTTTAGGTCAAGCAGAGGTATAATATTAACGTGCTTATTTTAATCCTAATCGTTCAGTGACATCTAGTATGACGAATCAGGAAAAGACAGAGGTGACATTAAACGTGTCTTGGAGCTGAACCTATTCAGAGGATCTGGTCGTGATAGGGTCAAGCTGACTAAACAGAGGTGACGGTTAACGTATTTAGTTTTGGAATCGGACTATCAGAGGTAACTGTTAACTTGATAGGGAGATGATTTTCGTCAGAGGTGATTTTCAACTTAACGATATCTATAGCACGTTCATCAGAGGTTGTAATGTTGGACTTGATGAAGTGTGAATTTTCTTTTCTGTCAGAGGTGAAATCTTAACGTGACAGGGGATTTAATCGGATCTTATCTCATTTGATTTTGAATTATGATGTTAGAGGTATGATTTTAACTTGACTAATATTTTGGAGTGTCGCTTGCTCTGTTGGAGCAAAATGACATGAAAAGTTTTGCTGTCAGAGGTGAAATCTTAACGTGACAGGAGATTTATCTGATTAGGATTTTTAGCAAACCCCCAGCTATCAACGGGTTTGATTTGCCTTTACCAACTACCGTTTGAGTCGGGCTAGCCATGCTATTCCCCTCAGCATGGTGAGTTGTCAAGGATTTCGTTTGGGTTTAAATACCAAACTTTTCCTCTTCCCTTTGCCTTAGCAGCTTAGGGCAGTGATGTATTCTTATATTCGGGTAAGAATACTGTTGTGACAGATTTGTCGTGGGATTTTTAGCAAACCCCCAGCTATCAACGGGTTTGATTTTGCCTTTACCAACTACCGTTTGAGTTGGGCTAGCCATGCTATTCCCCTCAGCATGGTGAGTTGTCAAGGATTTCGTTTGGGCTTAAATGCCAAACTTTTCCTCTTCCCTTTGCCTTAGCAGCTTAGGGTGATTCATGCCTTTTACCCCCAGCATGGTGGGGTTGACGAGAAATTTATTCTCTCCCCGTAGCCTTATCGGCATTGGGTGGTTCGTACTTATTACCCCCAGTATGATGGGGTTTGCGAGAAGTTTATTCTCTTCCCGTAGCTTTATCGGCGTTGGGCAATTCATACTTTTTACCCCCAGTATGTTGGGGTTGGCGAGAAATCTATTCTCTTCCCGTAGCTTTAGCGGCGTTGGGCAATTCATACTTTTTACCCCCAGTATGGTGGGGTTGACGAGAAATTTATTCTCTCCCCGTAGCCTTGTCGACGTTGGGTAATTCATACTTTTTACCCCCAGTATGGTAGGGTTGGCGAGAAATTTATTCCCTTCCCGTAGCCTTGTCGGCGTTGGGTAATTCATACTTATTACCCCCAGTATGATGGGGTTGGCGAGAAATTTATTCTCTCCCCGTAGCCTTGTCGGCGTTGGGTAATTCATACTTTTTACCCCCAGTATGGTGGGGTTGGCGAGAAATTTATTCTCTTCCCGTAGCCTTGTCGGCGTTGGGTGTTTCCCTTTTTTTTTTTTTTTTTTATATATATATATATATATATATATATATATATATATATATTTTTTAATTGGGGGTTTAAATTAACCGCCCTGAGCCCATTTTTTGGGAATTGTTGTGAGCCCAAGTGGTACTTTTAGACCTCACGCATTAAATGTGTCGGAGTTAGCTTTAACTCCTTTTTTTTGTTCAGCTTTGAGCTGAACTGCTCCAGCGTCAATCAACGCTTGAATTTTATCTTTTAAGATAAAACAATTTTTTGTGGGGTGACCTACAATCCGATGGTACAGGCAGTAGTTCGGATCGTTAGTTTTCCCTACTTCTTCAGGTCTCTTGCTCTCCGGCAATTTAAGCATCTTGCGTTTGGTGAGCAGATTGAACATAGTAGCAGTATGTTCATCCTTGAACGAATACTGCTTTTGAAGTCTGGGCGACTTTGCTGTGTTGCTTGTAGTTGGCCATAGTTTCTGCTTCAGTGTACTTTCTACCGCCATTGCCGTTATGTCTTTCCCTTTTGAACGGGAAAAATGGAATGGAGATTCGTTTGCACCGTCTCCGGTTGTAGACTGTTGCATTTCGAGACGTCGAAGTATTTCTTCGGCCTGTTCGCCCTGCTTAAGCAGATCCTTCCATGACTTGGATTCGACCGAACCCATCTTGTCTAAAATATCGGTCAACAAGTTATGTCTGCAGGTTTCCACAAGCGTATCCTGCGTCATGCCATGTGGGCATCGAACGGAAAGTTCTCGGAACCGCTCGACATAAGTTTTGACCGTTTCGCCTTCTTCTTGCTTCGCTGCTAGCAAAGATAATATGGAGACTTCTATATCATCTTCAAAGAATCGGGCTAGGAACTCACGTTCTACATCAGCCCAAGATTTAATTGTTCCCTGGGGAAGTTGCATAAACCAGGTAAATGCGGGCCCCCGTAAAGTGCTCGCAAATATCCTAGTCATAGTTGGATCATTCCCCATGAGATGTCCTGTCTGTGAGAGGAAATAGAAGATGTGTTGCTGCGGCGAACTTTTACCGTCGAATGATTGAAAATTCAACGGTTTATATTTTGCAGGATAGGGTACGGTCTCCCATTCTATGGGATATGGACGGACTACCCCCACCTCTTGTAGCTTTTTGCGATGAAGAAGAGCTTGTAATTGGTTCTCCATCTTCTCTATTTTCTCTGCGTGAGGATTGAGGATAACTTTCACTTCCTCTTCCTCTCTTGAATGAGGAGGCACTTCTTCATCTTCGTCTTCGCTGTCTTCATTTATTTGGACAGGCCGTTTTCCTTTCTGCCGACTAGAAATGGATGGCGATGATTGGTTCTTTCTAGTTTGAGCCAGCAACTCAATCAAAAGTTGTTTCATTTCTTCTATGGTCTCCTCGTGCTGTTCGAGACGTTTTTCTTGTCTCTCAAGCCTTTCAGAGACTTCTTCTAGAAACGCGCCCTCTGCTTCGATAGAAACTCCTTTTGATCCTGGAGTAATTTCCTTATCCGAAAGGTTGTTTCCGACCACCTTTTTTGCCTTTATTAACCATATTTGATGAGGCAGCAGGTAGATCGGTTCCAGAGTATGCCTTTTTCACCGTCCGTATTCTTTTAGATTCGGTGATCCGCTCAAAAACGGATTGTCTCGGATGGCACTCGCAGTTTGATAGAACAGCTGAGATTAACTGTTCGCATTGGCATTGAGGAGTATTCTGTGCAGAGTTCTTCTTCCAATTGAGGTATTCTCTCAAGTCTTGAGATATCTTCTCCTCTCTATTTGCAACCTGACGCCGCTTGCGTCGCAAACTTGGTTCATAATACTTGAGAGTCTGCAATATCTCAGGGCTGAGCTCTTTTCCAGCATCAGATTGTTCCCCAACTCTCCTACGGATTCTTCTGGAGTGCACGTTGTCCTGAGTAGTTGTATGGGCCCCAGATGCCTCTGATAGAGAGATTAAAATTTTTGGTGCATGTTGCGTGCTCGCCATAGACGTGCTCGAGGAGACATGAGAGTTGTGTTCATTGAACGTAACCCGTCGGTGGCATCTGCGGGATGCAACCCGCGATTGAAATTGCAGATTTGTACCCAGATCTCTTTAGGTCGTTAGGTTAAAAGTTTTCTCTGACGACAATCATCTTTCCTATCAAGTTAACAGTTACCTCTGATAGTCAGAATTTTGAGACCGAACACGTTAACAATTACCTCTGTTTGGTCAGCTCCTTCATTCCTATCACGACTAGATCCTCTGAATAGGTTGAGCCCCAAGATATGTTTAATAATACCTCTGTCTTTTTCTAACCCGTCATACTAGATGTCACTGAACGGTTAGGATACTACAAGCACGTTAAAACTATACCTCTGTTTGTTATTCTATAAGCACGTTAACATCCAACCTCTGCTTTACTTTTTGTCTTTAGGCACGTTAATATTATACATCTGCCTATGTTCGTAAATCCTAATTGGTCGCACTATATGTCGCTAAACATTTAGGATTAAATTTATCTGAAAACTCTCACTATCAAGTCCTGAACCTCTGAATAGTCTGAGTTATTATACATGAAAGTGTATAAAAAGAAGAGATAAAAGAAAGGATAAAAGAAAAGATAAAGATAATAATAATGATGATATAGCAGCACATAGCGAAGTCTTTCTTTCTGTATTATTACAAATAAAAAAATAAATAAATAAATAAATAAATATATATATATATATATATAATAATAATAATAGTAACAATTACTTTTGAGATAAAGCCTTCAAAGCATCTTCCACTTCCTGCAGCCGTCGGTGGAGACTCTCTCTCGCTGCCTCTAAAGCTCTCCTCTGCAAGTCCATTTCATCCATGAGAGGTTGTTGTGCAGCCCGAGTTTGGAGTTCTTCTAACTCCCTGATGCCGACAGCGATGTCATGTTCGGTTTGATCCTTTTGCTGTGAGATCTCAGATGCTCTGCCAGAAATATTTTGAATTTCAAGTTCAAGATTAGTAATTGAGGCTTGAGCCTTGGTGATGATCTCCCACTGTGGTCGCCAGTTCTTGTACGCCCGAAAATTGCATCTTTGATTCCATTGCAAAAATTATTTGATTACAACGAAATTGAGATTACAAAAAAATATCGAGGAATTACAAGAACGGGAATATTAGTTTATTCCCTTTTTTATGTGGGTTCGGGTGGCGGTGGAGTCTCGTTGCTGCCTCCGTTGACCGTCCGACCAGGAGAAGATGGCTCTGCTCTTTTCTTTGATTTCACGAGCTCGCCCGAAATCTTCCCAAAGTCCAAGAATCCCAAAATCAAAAGTCCCCTTCTCCTGTTAAATTCCTGTATTTTATAAACCGAAGAAGCTCGAAATCCGGCTCAATTCCCTCCTGAAAAAGCGGATCACGGATTATCAGGAAAATAAAATAGGAAATAAAACAACGGGAAAACAACGAAAAACAACCCGCGGGTGGCAACCCGCGGGATCGCCCCCGCGGGTTGCCACCCGCGGGAATCCTCCCGCGGGTGGCAACCCGCGGGGGCTCCCGCGGGTTGCAACCCGCGGGAGAACTCCCGCGGGTTGCTTCCCGCGGGGGTTCCCGCGGGTTGCAACCCGCGGGTGCTCCCGCGGGTTGCCTCCCGCGGGTGCCCCCGCGGGTTGCAACCCGCGGGTGCACCCGCGGGTTGCATCCCGCGGGTGCTCCCGCGGGATGCTTCCCGCGGGTGCCCCCGCGGGTTGCAACCCGCGGGTGCTCCCGCGGGTTGCAACCCGCGGGGGCACCCGCGGGAAGCATCCCGCGGGTGCTCCCGCGGGATGCAACCCGCGGGTGCAACCCGCGGGTGTGCCCACTTAGCAAAATTAGGTTTTTTTTTTATTGTCTTGGAGTTTCCTGCAATTTTTTCTGTATGATTTAGGCGTGCTCGTTGAGTTTTACGCCTTAAATTTTTCTTTTGGGAGCGGGTCAGGGACTGGTTTGACTTTTGGCTTGACTTTGGAACGGGCGATAACGCCTCGTAAATTTCAACGGGCGATGACGCCTCGTAAATTTTCATAGGCGATGACGCCTTTTGATTTCCAGTGGGCGATGACGCCTCACCTTTTTTCATCGTCACCCGGCGATGACGCCTAGGCTCCGAATCAGAGGAGGAAAGAAATTCCTCATATTTTTGCTGGTTAACTTCTATGACCAGCATCTCAACCATTGAGCCAATCGGCACCCGGTCGGACTGCGCCACCAAATTCTCTGTGGTAAACAGAGGAGCTCCCACTGTGGTCGCCAGTTCTTGTACGCCCGAAAATTGCATCTTTGATTCCATTGCAAAAATTATTTGATTACAACGAAGATTTGAGATTACAAAAGTTCCGAAGAATTACAAGAACGGGAATATTAGTTTATTCCCTTTTTTATGTGGGTTCGGGTGGCGGTGGAGTCTCGTTGCTGCCTCCGTTGACCGTCCGACCAGGAGAAGATGGCTCTGCTCTTTTCTTTGATCTCACGAGCTCGCCCGAAATCTTCCCAAAGTCCAAGAATCCAAAAATCAAAAGTCCAAAAAAGTCCAAAGTCCTGAGTAGTTGTATGGGCCCCAGATGCCTCTGATAGAGAGATTAAAATTTTTGGTGCATGTTGCGTGCTCGCCATAGACGTGCTCGAGGAGACATGAGAGTTGTGTTCATTGAACGTAACCCGTCGGTGGCATCTGCGGGATGCAACCCGCGATTGAAATTGCAGATTTGTACCCAGATTTGTACCCGTGGTTGCAACCTGGAGGTTGACACCCGCGGGCGGCATCTGCGGGATGCTTTTTACCCCCCTCCAAAGTTTTTGAAGTTCTGTATTGAACCGTACTGAATTTCGAAATACTTTGGATTTTTTTAATTTTGGTTATGGACCTTTTAAAAGATTTGGTCGATAGAGATAACTGTTAATATATTTATTTATTCCATAACAAGCAGATGTATGATTTTAACGTACTCATTAGAGGACAAGCAGAGGTATAATGTTAACGTGCTTATTTTTTAGGTCAAGCAGAGGTATAATATTAACGTGCTTATTTTAATCCTAACCGTTCAGTGACATCTAGTATGACGAATCAGGAAAAGACAGAGGTGACATTAAACGTGTCTTGGAGCTTAACCTATTCAGAGGATCTGGTCGTGATAGGGACAAGCTGACTAAACAGAGGAGCTCCCACTGTGGTCGCCAATTCTTGTTTGCCCGAAAAATTGAATCTTCCTTTATATGCCAATTTAATTTTGAATTACAGCAATAAAAGAAAAATTACAAAATAGAAAATCGAGATTACAAGAATGGGGATCGATTGATTTCGATTCCCCTTTATTTTTGTGGGTCTGGCAGCGGTGGAGCTTTGTTTCTGTACTCCGTTGACGATCCGATCTCTCTGAATTGAGGAACTCCTCTCTGGATATTTGGACTCTGGAAAATTGGACTCTTCCCGAAAGAATCTCCCCCCAATCCAAAAGTCCAAAAGTCAAAAGTCCTCTCTCCCATAAAATTCTTGTATTTTATAAACCGAAGAAGCTCGAAATCCGGCTCAATTCTCTCCTGAAAAAGCGGATCACGGATTATCAGGAAAATAAAATAGGAAATAAAACAACGGGGAAACAACGAAAAACAACCCGCGGGTGGCAACCCGCGGGATCGCCCCCGCGGGTTGCCACCCGCGGGAATCCTCCCGCGGGAATCCTCCCGCGGGTTGCAACCCGCGGGAATGGCAACCCGCGGGGGTTCCCGCGGGTTGCAACCCGTTGTTTTATTTCCTATTTTATTTTCCTGATAATCCGTGATCCGCTTTTTCAGGAGAGAATTGAGCCGGATTTCGAGCTTCTTCGGTTTATAAAATACAGAATTTTATGGGAGAGAGGACTTTTGACTTTTGGACTTTTGGATTGGGGGGAGATTCTTTCGGGAAGAGTCCAATTTTCCAGAGTCCAAATATCCAGAGAGGAGTTCCTCAATTCAGAGAGATCGGATCGTCAACGGAGTACAGAAACAAAGCTCCACCGCTGCCAGACCCACAAAAATAAAGGGGAATCGAAATCAATCGATCCCCATTCTTGTAATCTCGATTTTCTATTTTGTAATTTTTCTTTTATTGCTGTAATTCAAAATTAAATTGGCATATAAAGGAAGATTCAATTTTTCGGGCAAACAAGAATTGGCGACCAAGCAGAGGTATGATTTTAACGTACTCATTAGAGGACAAGCAGAGGTATAATGTTAACGTGCTTATTTTAGGTCAAGCAGAGGTATAATATTAACGTGCTTATTTTAATCCTAACCGTTCAGTGACATCTAGTATGACGAATCAGGAAAAGACAGAGGTGACATTAAACGTGTCTTGGAGTTTAACCTATTCAGAGGATCTGGTCGTGATAGGGTCAAGCTGACTAAACAGAGGTGACGGTTAACGTATTTAGTTTTGGAATCGGACTATCAGAGGTAACTGTTAACTTGATAGGGAGATGATTTTCGTCAGAGGTAATTTTTAACTTAACGATATCAAAAGCACGTTCATCAGAGGTTATAATGTTGGACTTGATGAAGTGTGAATTTTCTTTTCTGTCAGAGGTGAAATCTTAACGTGACAGGGGATTTAATCGGATCTTATCTCATTTGATTTTGAATTATGATGTCAGAGGTATGATTTTAACTTGACTAATATTTTGGAGTGTTGCTTGCTCTGTTAGAGCAAAATGACAAGAAAAGTTTTGCTGTCAGAGGTGAAATCTTAACGTGACAGGAGATTTATCTGATTAGGATTTTTAGCAAACCCCCAGCTATCAACGGGTTTGATTTGCCTTTACCAACTACCGTTTGAGTCGGGCTAGCCATACTATTCCCCTCAGCATGGTGAGTTGTCAAGGATTTCGTTTGGGTTTAAATACCAAACTTTTCCTCTTTCCTTTGCCTTAGCAGCTTAGGGCAGTGATGTATTCTTATATTCGGATAAGAATACTGTTGTGACAGATTTGTCGTGGGATTTTTAGCAAACCCCCAGCTATCAACGGGTTTGATTTTGCCTTTACCAACTACCGTTTTCTTTTAGATTCGGTGATCCGCTCAAAAACGGATTGTCTCGGATGGCACTCGCAGTTTGATAGAACAGCTGAGATTAACTGTTCGCATTGGCATTGAGGAGTATTCTGTGCAGAGTTCTTCTTCCAATTGAGGTATTCTCTCAAGTCTTGAGATATCTTCTCCTCTCTATTTGCAACCTGACGCCGCTTGCGTCGCAAACTTGGTTCATAATACTTGAGAGTCTGCAATATCTCAGGGCTGAGCTCTTTTCCAGCATCAGATTGTTCCCCAACTCTCCTACGGATTCTTCTGGAGTGCACGTTGTCCTGAGTAGTTGTATGGGCCCCAGATGCCTCTGATAGAGAGATTAAAATTTTTGGTGCATGTTGCGTGCTCGCCATAGACGTGCTCGAGGAGACATGAGAGTTGTGTTCATTGAACGTAACCCGTCGGTGGCATCTGCGGGATGCAACCCGCGATTGAAATTGCAGATTTGTACCCAGATTTGTACCCGTGGTTGCAACCTGGAGGTTGACACCCGCGGTTGGAAGCGGCGGGTTGGCACCCGCGGTTGGCAACCGCGGGATGCCACCCGCGGTTGGGAACAGCGGGTTCCCACCCGCGGTTGCAACCCGCGGGTTGCCACCCGCGGTTGCAACCCGCGGGTTTGCGCTCATGGAATTACTTCCGGATTTTTTTACTGTCTTGGAGTTTCCTGCAATTTTTTCTGTATGATTTAGGCGTGCTCGTTGAGTTTTACGCCTTAAATTTCTCTTTTGGGAGCGGGTCAGGGACTGGTTTGACTTTTGGCTTGACTTTGGAACGAGCGATAACGCCTCGTAAGTTTCAACGGGCGATGACGCCTCGTAAATTTTCATAGGCGATGACGCCTTTTGATTTCCAGTGGGCGATGACGCCTCACCTTTTTTCATCGTCACCCGGCGATGACGCCTAGGCTCCGAATCAGAGGAGGAAAGAAATTCCTCATATTTTTGCTGGTCAACTTCTATGACCAGCATCTCAACCATTGAGCCAATCGGCACCCGGTCGGACTGCGCCACCAAATTCTCTGTGGTAAACAGAGGAGCTCCCACTGTGGTCGCCAGTTCTTGTACGCCCGAAAATTGCATCTTTGATTCCATTGCAAAAATTATTTGATTACAACGAAGATTTGAGATTACAAAAATTCCGAAGAATTACAAGAACGGGAATATTAGTTTATTCCCTTTTTTATGTGGGTTCGGGTGGCGGTGGAGTCTCGTTGCTGCCTCCGTTGACCGTCCGACCAGGAGAAGATGGCTCTGCTCTTTTCTTTGATTTCACGAGCTCGCCCGAAATCTTCCCAAAGTCCAAGAATCCCCAAAATCCAAAAGTCCAAAAGTCCCTTTCTCTCGTTAAATTCCTGTATTTTATAAACCGAAGAAGCTCGAAATCCGGCTCAATTCTCTCCTGAAAAAGCGGATCACGGATTATCAGGAAAATAAAATAGGAAATAAAACAACAGGAAAACAACGAAAAACAACCCGCGGGTGGCAACCCGCGGGATCGCCCCCGCGGGTTGCCACCCGCGGGAATCCTCCCGCGGGTGGCAACCCGCGGGTGCTCCCGCGGGTTGCAACCCGCGGGTGGCAACCCGCGGGGGCTCCCGCGGGTTGCAACCCGCGGGAGAACTCCCGCGGGTTGCAACCCGCGGGAGAACTCCCGCGGGTTGCAACCCGCGGGAGAACTCCCGCGGGATGCTTCCCGCGGGTGCCCCCGCGGGTTGCAACCCGCGGGTGTTCCCGCGGGTTGCATCCCGCGGGTGCACCCGCGGGTGTGCCCACTTAGATTTTTTTTTTTTTTTTTTTAATTTAATTATTTTTAGTGTCTACAAACGATAAGCAACACAGCAAAGTCACCCAGGCTTCAAAAGCAGTATTCGTTTAAGGATGAACATACTACTACTATGTTCAATCTGCTCAGCAAACACAAAATGCTCAAGTTGCCGGAGAGTAAGAAGCCTGAAGAGGTTGGGAAGACTAACGATCCGAATTACTGCCTATACCACTGGATTGTATGTCACCCTACAAAGAATTGTTTTATTCTAAAAGACAAAATTCAAGTGCTGATTGATGCTAGAGCAGTTCAGTTCAAAGCTGAACAAAAAAGAAATTAGAGCTAAGTCGGACATAATTAATATGGGTGGTCTAAAGGTACCACTTGGTCTCACAACAATTCCGAAGATAAGCTCAGGGTGGTTAATTTAGATCCCCATAACCTGCAAAAGAAAGGGTTAACCCCTTTTCGCCACAAAGAAGCAGGGGGTCGTGAGGGTGCACCTACACCAAAAAATTAAAAAAAAGAGAAAAAAAAGAAAAAAATGAACTGCCCAATGCCGTCAACGCAAAGGGAAGAGTTCTCGGAGCCGCTAAGGCGAAAGGAAGAAGGAACGTTTGACATTTAAGTCCAAACAAAACCCTCAACAACTCACCATGCTGAGGGGAATAGCATGGTTAGCCCAACTCAAACGGTAGTTGGTAAAGACAAATCAAATCCGTTGATAACCGGGGATTTGCTAAAAATCATACGACAAATCTGTCACGATGATATCCTTATTTGAATATAAGGATATATCATTGCCCAAAACTGCTAAGGCAAAGGAAAGAGAAAAAGTTTGGCATTTAAGCCCAAATGAAACTCTCGACAACTCACCATGCTGAGAGGAATAGTATGACTAGCCCAACTCAAACGGTAGTTGGTAAAGGCTAATCAAATCCGTTGATAGTTGGGGGTTTGCTAAAAATCATAATTAGATCGATCCCCTGTCAAGTTAAGACTTCACCTCTGACAGTAAAACTTCTTCATTAATTTTCTCTGACAGAGCCAGTAGGTCTCTAAAATATTTTTCTCCATGAGATTAAGTATAATCGAATCTCCTGTCACGTTACGATTTCACCTCTGACAACGAAACTTTTCTCGTCACTTTTCTCCAGCAAAAACAGTGACTCTACAAAATATTTGTCACGTTAAAATCGTACCTCTAACATCAGAATATAAAATCGAGTCGATTTTCTCTATGAGATCAAATCCTTGTCAAGTTAAAATCATACCTCTGGCATCATAATTCAAAATCAAATGAGACAAAATCTGATCATGACCAGATTATCTCCCTATCAAATTAACAATTATCTCTGATAATTAAATTCTAAGGCTAAATACGTCAACCGTCACCTCTGTTTAGTTAACTCATTCCTATCATGACCAGATCCTCTGAATATGTTGAGTTTTTGAGACATGTTTAATGTCACCTCTGTCTTTTCCTGATCCGTCATACTAGATGTCACTGAACGGCTAGGATTCTAATGAGAACGTTAACATGATCTCTATTTGACCTCAAATAAGTACATTAACATCATACCTCTGCTTATCATCTAACGAGCATGTTAACATCATATCTCTGCTTGTCACCCAATGAGTACGTTAACATCATATTTCTACTTGTCATCTAATGAACACGTTAAAATCATACCTCTGCTTGTTATTGAATAATTGAATAAGCAAGTTAAACGACATATCTCCGCGAAATATGTTGACAACTACCTCGTCTACCAAATCCTTTAAATGATTGATAGCCAAAATTAAAGAATCCAAAGTGTTTTGAAATTCAGTACGGTTCAATATAAAATTTCAAAAACTTTGGAGGGGATTATGTAGACACAAAAAAAAAAGGGTCGAAACCCAAACAGGTGGAAAACCCGCGGGAGAGACTCTCGCGGGTTGGCACTCGCGGGAATCTCTCTGAAAAATTCGACTCCAATTGTCCCTGAAAAATCAGATCATGAGATCTCCGAAACTAGACTAATATGCGCCTGAAACAAAATAAAGAACACCAAAAAATTCAATTGGGGATGCCCCGGCAGGTGCGCACCCGCGGGGGCTCCCGCGGGATGGCACGTGGGAGTTTCCCGCGGGATGGCACCCGCAGGGGCTCCCGTGGGATGGCACCTGCGGGAATCTCCTGCGGGTGCAACCGCGGGAGCCCCCGCGGGTGCGCACCTGCGGGAGCATCCCCAGTTGATTTTTTTGGTGTTCTTTATTTTGTTTCAGGCGCAGGTTGGTCCAGTTCCGGAGATCTCGTGATCTAATTCTTCAGGGAGAATTGGAGCCGGATTTTGAACTTCCTCGGTTTATAAAGACAGGAGTTGAGTCCAAGATAGGGACTTTTGGGAGGATTTGGAGCGAGCTCGTGAAATTGAGCAGCGGAGCAGAGCCATCCCCTTCCCAGTCAGACGGTCAATGGAATACATTAGCGAGGCTCCACCACCACCCGAACCCATATAAAAAAGGGAATCAATCAATATTCCCGTTTTTGTAATTCCTCAAATTTTTATAAATCTCAATTTTCTCGTTGTAAACAAATAATTTTACAATGGAAGGAAATCTACAATTTTTGAGCAAACACTTTGTTGCAGCAGGCGATTGATGTTATATGTTTTAACATCTGAAACTCTACCGTCCTCATCATTGCTTCCATTCTTGAGTTGTTTGAAGAGTAAGTTTATGCTAACTCGTGGCTCCTAATAATGAACTCACATTGCCAATATTTTCTTACTTATTGGTAACAACAAAAATAGTTGGTGAGCGACAGACGCGATTGAGGAGAGCCCTCTGGTGAGCTTTTCGGCGACCAAAGACGACTGTCCTCCGGTGAGAAAGAAAGGTCTTCTTCTCTGGTTAAAAAAAAAAAAAAAAGAAACTAGGAACGGAGAGGGGATTCTCTTTGGTCTCAGAGTAATCTTCATCATCGACCAACCATTGGCTTGCAAAGGGAGGCCATCCATCACCGGGACAACCTTCAATCTTTGCCGTAGTAATAGATTTTGGATGGAGCTGGTTGGGAAAGGGTAAGACCAGGGAAGCTGAAACAAGCGACAAGGATAAGAACCCAAAACACAGACGTAAAAGCTGGTCAAAAGCCATTTAGGCATCACCTGTTGATACAGTGACACTGAATGACATCGACAACAAGGCCACTTATACAGGGGAAGAGGTTCAGAAACTGTTAGAGAAAGCTGTTCTGGGAAAAAACATACAGCAATTGGGGAAGGAGGGGAACGATAATGAGGAGTAGAAGGAGGTCCGATACAAGAATACGGTTAGGAAGGATAAGTTAGCCGAGGGACCTGGGCCTATCACCCGGAAGAGAAAGCACTCTCCGGAGAAGAGGTTCAGCTTGCCTGAGGGGTGTTGGATATGTGGGAAGACCAGCCACTTTAAAGATGAATGCCCTTTTGTTCGCTACAGATATCGTAAGGTTTTGGGGTATAAGATAGTGGAGTGCCCATTGGCAGCAAAAACAACAAGGAGGGATGCCAGGATGGATATAAAGTCGGAAGAGTCAAAACTCGAGGTGAAGACATGATGCACAATGCCAGAGACTGACATGACAAGGAGCGAGGAATGCTGGCCAGCACCCTAGCTGACGCTGCAAAAGGCCAAACCAATAGTCTACATTCCCAACTCCAACAAGGAGGTGGAGGATCAGAAATTACTCACTAGAACAATGGGGATAATCTCACCTCGCAATGGAGACCCATCGGCGGGGATATGATTACGGGGCTAAGACTCATCTCAGCGGAATTTGCTAGATGGAATTAGAAGTTGACACCGTACAACAAACTCTTTCTGGTCAAATTCCCAAACTCAGAGGGGCTGGCTCATGCTCGCAGCAGAACGTCCATATCATGCCGACATCACTCTGCCAGATTTACAGTCAAGAGATGGCATGATATCACCCACATCTTCCCGACCAGTGCTTGGCTCGATATTAGGGGTGTTGAGTAATGTGCCAAATTAATCAAGAAGTTGGAAAGTCAAATTAATGAGTTAGTTGGCAAGTGACTAAGTCTAGAATGATCCCATGTATTCCAATGAATTTAGAATGATGTACTCATAAGTATTAATATCTCTTGTAAGTTCCAAAATGAAAATGAAAAAAAAAAAGAGAAGAAAAAAAAATAGAGACTTGACTCAAAATATTCTTCCCAATTCTTGGCCAAATATCCAACAGATTGGTATCAGAGTAAGGTTTCACTGCCTTAGTTCATCCCCTAAAATCAAAAATTGAGTGTTTTCAACTACACAAGATGGCCAATCATACTAGTGATGGTTCTCCAATTCCCATACTTTCCGGTGAGCACTACGACCATTGGTTCGTGAAAATGAGAACAATTTTTAGATCATAAGAGTTGTGGAAGTATGTAGAGAATGGCTATAGAGAACCAGAAAGTGAAGAAGGTCTCATCAACCAAGAGCTAAAGGCACTCAAGGAGCATAGGAAGAAGGATGTAAAAGCTCTTTCGTATATCCAGCAAGGTGTAAGTCTGGATATCTTTTCAAGAATCATGGGAGCTGATCAAACCAAGGAAGCATGGAAGATTCTACAAAAGGAGTTCCAAGGAAATCTCAAGGTGAAAAATATTACTCTCCAAACTCTTAGAAGAGATCTTGAAAATTTAAAAATGAGTGATGCTGAAAGTATTCAAAATTACTATACAAGGATCACCAAAATTGTAGATGAAATGAAGACCTTTGGCGAAGAAATTAGTGATGGTAGAATTGTTGAGAAGATTCTTGTCAGTTTGCCCCCAAAATTTGATCCAATGGTATCCATAATTGAGGAGACAAAAGATATTTCCTCAATGAGTGTTCAAGAGTTGATGGGATCCTTGAAGGCTCATGAAAGAAGGATGGCTAGACATACTGAAAAACCTGTTGAAAGTGCTTTCCAATCAAAACTGAATTTCAGCCCCAAGACCTATGAAGGAGAGCCGTCTTTTAGCCACCAAAGAGGAGGAGACTCACAAAGAAGTAGTAGATACAGCGGTGGAAGAGGTAGAAGCAGAAATTCAAGAGGAAGAGGAAGAAACAACTTTTAAAGAGTCTTCAATGCTGAAAATTCACAGCCTTGCAGCTATTGTGGAAAGAACAATCATCTTGTGAAAGATTGTTGGCACAAAGATAAACCAAAGTGCTACTATTGCAAGAGATTTGGTCATATTGAGAAGGATTATAGATTTAAGACCAATCAACAAGTACAATTTTCAGAAGAGAGGCAAGGTGAGGGAAATTTATTTTATGCTTGTCATATGGCCACCGAAATCAAGAATGATGTGTGGTATCTTGACAGTGGCTGTAGCAATCATATGACAAGAGATAAATCCATTTTTGTTGATTTGGATGAATCTGTAAAGACTGAAGTGAAGATGGGAAATGGAGTCATAGCTCAAGCACAAGGATTAGGAACCATTGGAGTCCAAACCAAGCAATGTACGAAATTCATTCGTGATGTTTTATTTGTTCCTGATTTTAGGACCAAAATTTATTGAGTCTTGGACAGCTTCTTGAGCATAAATCTGCACTTAATTTTGATGATTACGAGTGTTGCATCTATGACAAAAAGGGTAGTAGACAGCTCATTATGAAAATCCAAATGTAAGCCAACCGAAGTTTTCCAATCAACTTCAACTATAGTGGATATCATGCCTTGAAAGCACATGTTAATGAAGATTCATGGTTGTGGCACAAGAGGCTTGGCCATTTGAATTTTCATAGCCTCAAAGTGCTTCAACAAAAGAGGATGGCCTATGGTTTACCAAGGATTGTTGAAAAACATGAAGTTTGTGAAGGATGTACACTTGGAAAACAACACCTGCAACCATTTCCTAAAGGAGTTGCATGGCGAGCCAAGAAAATTTTGGAGCTAGTTCATACGGATGTTTGTGGTCCTATGAGAACAATTTCTCATGGAGGTAACAAATAATTCATCCTTTTCATTGATGATTTTTCAAGAATGACTTGGGTTTATTTCATGAAAGAAAAATCAGAAGTGTTTTCAATTTTTAAAAAGTTTAAAAGCCTTATTGAAAAACAAAGTGGCCATTACATCAAGATGTTGAGGAGTGATCGTGGCAAGGAGTATACCTCAAATGCATTCCAAGAATTTTGTGAAGATGAAGGCTTGGAAAGACAGCTAACCGTTGGCTACACACCACAACAAAATGGAGTCTCAGAAAGAAAGAATCAAATCATGATGGAGATGGCGAAATCTATGCTATATGACAAAGGTTTGCCAAAAGAATTTTGGGCTGAAACTATTTATACAGCTGTATATTTGCTCAATAGAAGTCCTACAAAGGCCGTATGGAATCAAACTCCAATTGAAGCATGGAGTGGAAGGAAACCCTCGGTGAAACACTTGAAAGTTTTTGGAAGCATTTGCTATGCTCAAATTCCAAAAGAAAAGAGGTATAAGCTTGATGAAGTAAGTGAAAAATGTATTTTTGTTGGTTATAGCTCCAAGTCTAAAGGTTATAGATTGTTTAATTTGAAGACTAACGAAATTATCATTAGTCGAGATGTTTTGTTTGATGAAAATGCTGCTTGGAATTGGGATGAGAAAAAGATTATAAATCAAGGTGTTTGGCATCATGAAGAAGAAGAAATTTCAGCAAATGAAGAACAAAGGAATGATGATTCAATTCCAACAAGTAGTCCACCTTCATCTCCAAGTTCAAGCTCAAGTTCTCCAAACTCAACTCCAAAGAAAATGAGTAGTTTGAGGGATGTGTATGCAAGATGTAACTTTTGCATTCTCGAACCAGAAAATTTTGAAGAAGCATATGGAGAAAAAGAATGGAGGAAGGCAATGGAAGAGGAGATTCGTGCAATTGAGAAGAACAATACTTGGAAACTAGTTGAGAAGCCTCAAGACAAGGAGATCATTGGTGTCAAGTTGATTTACAAAGTCAAGCTGAATCTGGATGGCTCAATTCAAAAGAAGAAGGCAAAACTTGTTGCTAAGGGTTATTCACAACAGCCCGGAATTGACTACAATGAAACATTTGCACCTGTTGCAAGATTTGATACAATTAGAGCTCTTATTGCCATGGCAACCCAAAAAGATTGGAATCTCTACCAACTCGATGTCAAATCTGCATTTTTGAATGGAGAATTGAAGGAAGAGGTGTATGTTCAACAACCTCAAGGTTTTGTTAAAGAAAGAGAAGAAGACAAAGTGTACAAGTTGAGGAAAGCATTGTATGGGTTGAAACAAGCTCCAAGGGCTTGGTATAGCCAAATTGATTCTTATTTCATGGAGCAAGGATTCAAGAAGAATAAAAGTGAGCCAACCTTGTACGTGAAGACTCAAGGTAACTCAAACATTCTCATTATTGCTTTATATATTGATGATTTGCTTTACACCGGTAACAATGAGAAATTGATTGCTGATTTTAAGAAAGACATGATGAAAAGATATGAAATGAATGACATGGGACTTCTACATCATTTTCTTGGCATGGAGATTTATCAATATAATGATGGAGTCTTTATTTGTCAAAAGAAATATGCTGAAATTATTCTTGCGAAGTTTGGCATGGCTAATTGCAAGCCCATGGCCACACCACTTGTGGTAAGTGATAAACTTGTTAAAGAAGATGGTGAAAAGAAAGTTGATTCTACTTTGTATAGAAGCTTGGTGGGAAATTAGCTTTATCTCACAGCCACAAGGCCGGATATCATGTTTGCTTCAAGTTTATTGTCCAGATTTATGAACAATCCTAGTTAACTACATCTTGGAACAGCCAAGAGAGTGTTAAGATACATCAAGGGGACACTCAACTATGGCATCAAATTCAACAAAGGAGTTACTACAAAATTGCATGGTTATTGTGATAGTGATTTGGGGTGGATGTATTGATGATATGAAGAGCACCTCAGGCTATTATTTTTCACTTGGTTTTGGAGTATTTTCTTGGGCATCAAAGAAGCAACGAAGTGTGGCACAATCATCCGCTGAAGCTGAATATGTATCTGCAAGTTTGGTGACATTACAAGTCATTTGGCTTAGAAGAATTCTTGAAGATATTGGAGAGAAGCAAAAGGAAGCTACGGTGATGTTTTGTGACAACAAATCAGCAATTGACATTGCCAAAAATCCAGTATATCATAGCAGAACTCGCCACATTGCTATCAAACACCATTTTATTCGAGATGCAAGTGATGATGGTGAAGTGAGCTAAAATTTTGCATGAGTGAACACCAAGTTGCAGAGATCTTTACTAAGGCACTTCCAAAGGATAAATTCAACTATTTTTGAGAAAGGCTTGGAGTTCAAGAACAGCACATTAAGAGGGGAATATGTTGAGTAATATGCCAAATTAATCAAGAAGTTGGAAAGTCAAATTAATGAGTTAGTTGGCAAGTAACTAAGTTTAGAATGATCTCATGTATTCCAATGAATCTAGAATGATGTACTCATAAGTATTAACATCTCTTGTAAGTTCCAAAATGAAAATGAAAAAAAAAGAGAAGAAAAAAAAAAATAGAGACTTGACTCAAAAAATTCTACCCAATTCTTGGCCAAATATCCAACAAGGGGATTACCATTACAACACTGGAACTACACTTACATAGGAAGGTTGATGTCAAAGTTTGCTCATGTCAAGGAGATTTCAGAGGAGACGCTGCAAAGAATAGATATGGAGAAGGCGCAAATGTATGTTGGATGTGATAGCATCAGGGGCATCCCGACAGAATTCAGCACCGTGATCGGCCGATAGTTGTGTAAAATCACAATAAAGATCACGACAAAAATAGAGGTGTCGAGTAAGAATAATTCGGCCATGGAGGACACACAAATCAAAGGAACGGAGAAAACTTACCAGCCAGAATCCTCATCGGTAGATGTGGGGAGGGGCGTTGCCGGTGGGTCTGGCCGTGCCGACCGACCGTCTCAACACAGCCCTATCAACATCGCCGGAGGAGGCCGGAACTGGACGTGGAAGCGGGTTCACTGCTCCAACACTGAACCCGACACGCTAACAGGTCCGAAGGACTATCATATGGAGGAAAAGCAAAGCGACAAGGATTCAACACTTTTGACTAAGCAACAACTAGATCTGGGAGTTGACCAGGGGGAGGAAACAAAAGGGAAAAAAGGCAGTAGGCTAGAGGAGGCGGGGGGAGAGTACAATGTCTTGAGGATAAGGGACAGTGGATCAGACCACAGAAAGGGAAAGGGTGATCTGAGCGCATTGGAAAGTTTATATAGAGAGGAGGATTTGGGGATGGTATATGGGGAAGAGGAAGCAGCGTGGGTCAGAGGAATGGGAATTGAGGGCTCACCTTCTACGCAAAGGGAACTGCGTGAAGAGATGGAGAGAGGAGAGGCTGACCTGGTCGGTTTGGTATGGCTAGGCCTTTTCACTCTGGACCAGGGAGCCTTGGGCCTAGAAAATGAAGGCAAAAAATTGGAATTTTAGAAGCAGGCCATTACAAAAGAACTACCGAATGATAATAATGTGCCTAGGGGATATCTGGAGTTATTGGCAGCCCTCAGAAATTTCAACTAGGATTTTGTAAAGGAGAATATGGTAAGAGTCCTGAAGAATATTGTAAGGGGAGATATTTCAGGGAGAAAAATAAGAAAGCGGTAGTCGTCAAGACTGCCAAAGAGGATCCCCAATGGGAGAAGAGCACTTGGGCAAGATAATCCCGAACATGACCAGATTGGATAAGACAACGAGGTTCAGGAGGAAAGCAAGGACACTAAGGGCAATGTGACAAGAACACTACAAGTGGATAGGAGTGAAGATCAGGACAATGATTGAGTGGATCGAGATGAGATACTGGAGGTTGCAACAGAGCAGAAAGAAGACAGTGGCCGTCAACTCTAGGAATGCAATCCAACTAGAGAAGAAAACAGCAGTTTAGTATGGCTAGTGATTACACCGAGCAGAAGACTTGAGGAGAAGAGAGGAGGCATGGCTTACCATATAGGTGAGGTGACAAGCTTGACTACCAGAAGAAAGGCCATACTAGTGGAGCCCGACCTAGGGACACGTTTAGTTTTGCAAGTTTTTAATTTGTTACTAGATGATATTTTACTATCAATTGCACATACGTGTGAAATAGATATTGGTAGTTTAGACCATGAGCACAAGAAGAACATTACACTTGTGAGGGAATTAGAAAGTAGACATGGAGACCCTTGTGGTCACGGGCAGAAGAACGGGATGGAGTCAAAACAGTAGTTAACTCACCTCTATCTGATGGAGAAGGATATGTAAGATGAATTATTTGTTCTGAAACGTTAGGGGGCTGGAAAATCCAGCTAAGAGAAGAATGGTGGCAAAGGTCCTTCGAGATAACAGTATAGAGATTGCATATTTAGAAGAAACAAAGTTGCATGACGCAACATCACGCATGTTAAGGGAACTAGTTCC
Source organism: Dracaena cambodiana (assembly GCA_036321105.1). Taxonomy (NCBI): domain Eukaryota; kingdom Viridiplantae; phylum Streptophyta; class Magnoliopsida; order Asparagales; family Asparagaceae; genus Dracaena; species Dracaena cambodiana. The sequence continues at coordinate 9,613,458 of JAYEPQ010000018.1, forward strand.
AAATAAGAAGTTTAGATTTATTTATAAAGATTCACGGGGTGTGTCGGGAGGAATAATTGTGTCCTGTAATGAGGATATCTTCAATCTTATTGATAAGGTGAAAGGAAAATTCTCCTAGATGACAATGTTAAGTAGAAAGAAGGATGGGTGGCTGCAAATGGTCGCTACAGTGTATAGTCCAAATGATCAACAAAGAAGGCCACATTTGTGGAGGGAGATCAGGGAGGTTAGAGAATGACATAACATGCAGTGAATCATTGGAGGGGATTTTAACATAGTTAGATTTATGGACGAGCACAGAGGGGAATAACAATCATCGGGAGAGAGAATTATTTAATGAAGTAATTAATAGCTTGGGATTGATTTATATGCCAATAGGTGATAGAAGATACACGTGGTCAGACATGAGGGAGGTGCCAAATCTAGCTAGACTTGATACGGTGATGGTAACAGATGATTGGAGACGAGGTTCTCGAGGTCTTGGGTCCAGGCTATACCTAGGTCAATTTCGGACCATGTCCCTATATGCCTATGCTTGGGGGAGAGTAAGAAGAGTATCAAACAAACTTTTCGATTTAAAAAATGGAGGCTCAAACAACCAGAAATTGTAGAGATTATAAAAGAGAGCTGTTCTCAACCAACAACAGTTTCAGATGCAGCGGCTAATTTGTGCATCAAATTAAGAAGATTGCGGAGAGTCTTGATTAAGTGGGAGAAGAAATTCTTAACAGAAAGATTTAATCATAAGAAGATTGTCATGGACCAGATCCAGACATTAGAATTAAAAGAGGAGGCCGCACCATTGAACCAAAAGAATGCAAGCATTTGGATGAACTCAGAAGAAGAATTGCAGAAATATATGAGAGGGAGAACATAAGATGGAAACAGAGAACAAAATGCTAATGGGTTAAGGAAGGAGATGCTAATATGGATACTTTCACCAAGTGACATCAAGTAGGAGGAGACATAATCGAATCAACACACTTATGACACAGCTTGGGGAACTCTGTGGGAGAGAAGAGATACATGAACATGTATGGGAACATTATAGGACGATCTTTGGGCCTCCTGATAGGGAAAGGATAAGCTTCAGGTGGGAGGCTTGGGAGAAGGATGAGGAGCTACATAAACTAGAAATCCCATTTTATGAAGAGGAAGTAAAGAAAACTCTATGGAGTTTGGGGACAGATAAGGCCCCGGGACCGGATGACTTCCCAATGTTATTTTTCAAATGATCCTATACAGAAACGAAACAAGACGTTATGAGGATCATGTGAGAGCTGTGGGAAGGAGAGGATAGACTAGATAGATTAAATTATGCGTTTATCACATTAATTCCGAAAGGGGAATCCCCTGAAAGACCTGAAGAACAAAGACCAATTGCGTTATTGAATAGTATGCTAAAGATTGTGTCCAAAGTTTTGGACAACAGGCTGGCCAGTGTCCTCAAGCAGACGATTGGGGATTACCAAATGGGATTTATTCTGAGAAAGAATATAATGGACGGTGTTGCTATTCCCTACGAAGTCATACATCAGAACAGAATTGGTAGTAGACATAAGAGATATATGCTGAAATTGGACTTTGAAAAAGTATATGACATGGTAGACTGGAGGTATATTGGAGAGATACTCGAAGGTAGGGGATTTGGAAACAAGTAGAGAAATTAGATCAGAATATGGTTAACTTTTGCCAAAGTGATTATTATAAAAACGACACTCTCATTTTTTAGAAGGAATACTTAGGGAAGTGATTATTATAATTAAAGAGCATACTTTTGTGGTATAAGGCATGGTAAGAGTTTAAGATTAATTTTTAGAAAAGCTCATTAATATTTTTGGGAGAATTAAGTACAACGAAGAATTTCATTTTGGAAGTAATGGAATGTAAGGAGGAAAAGTTACTTGTTAAATACTTGGGTATCCCAATTAAGGCGGGAAGGCTAAATCATCGAGACTGGACTCCCCTCATTGATGCATTTTAAAGGAGACTTGAAAGTTGGAGAGGGAGACTATTGTCTTTGGGTGGAAGAGTTATATTACTCAACGCAGTGCTGACAGCTCTCCCGACATACCATATGTCCTACTTTGTATTACCTCGATGGGTAAGAGAAAAAATAGATCATATAAAGAGCAGATTTCTGTAAGAGGGAGTAGGGGAGAATGGGAGAAAATACCATCTCATAAATTGTGGTCAAGTATGCAAATTAAAGAAAATGGAAGGGCTAGGAGTGCTAGACATAAAGTGTTTCAACATAGCCCTCTTGACAAGATGGTGGTGGAACAAACTAGCAAACCCCCATGGTGCAGTGCAAAGATTGTTAACATGGAAATATGGACCGAGAAAGGGGACTTGGCATACAAAGCCGAGAAAAGCAACACACATATCGAGCTTCTGGAAAGGAATACAACGGACTAAGGATATCTGCTGGAGTGGCCTGGAATATAAACTTGGAAATGGAGAACGAATCTCTTTCTGGAAATAGATGGTGTTCTCTAATCCCTCTACAGACTCTATACCCAAGGGCATATGATAGAGAGGCGAACAAACTAGTAACAATTAGGGACATGTGGCACAGGAACAGATGGAATTTGAAGGTAGAAAATAGACTGTCAGATATGGCAAGAAGACAGGTGGATGCACTGAAGCATATGATTTACAAAGTATCACTTATATTGACGGAGGATGATACACCAGTATAGAGATGGGAGTGAGGAGGAATTTTTTCAGTAAGATCATCATACTCTCATCTTGTGGATGGGAGTTGAGAATGGAAAACTGGAGGCCAATATAGAAGACTACGTGTCCGTTGAAGGTCAAGACATTTATACGGCTTCTCTTGAAAGATGCGTTGCTTACATGGCCCAACTTACAATGAAGAAGGTGGAACAGACTAGGGGTGTGTGAGCTATGTGGCTCAGATAGTGAGGTAATCCCACACTTATTTCTATCATGCACCTTTTCAAGGGAGATTTGGCAAAAAAGTACTGTATTAACTGAAATACACCTCGATATGACCACAAACTATGATATCTAACAGCCAGGATGGGTGCAGGGTAGTAACATAGGGACAGGACGTAAGTTTATAGCAGTAGTCTGTTGGAACATATAAAAAGTGAGAAATATTATATTATTCAGGGACATTGCACGCACAACTAGTTTTTGTTCATCTACCATAGTTAATTATGTTCGCTTGTGTATAGGAGAGGTTGTAGAGCTATTAGGACCATAGGAGACCATTGTCCCTCTAGAGGAATAAGTTTCTAATGTTATTTTGAGGGCTAGTAGGAAAAGGTTAGAGGGATTGATGTAACATTTTGTAAAAATACTTATGATGTTTGTACTAAGAACTATGAAACAATGATGTGGTCACATAACCACAAACCTTTTATACTAATTCTATTCTGTTATTGCCTTAGTAATGGAGTGCGGAGGACATTTGTTCGTCGTTTCTACTTAAAAAGTTTTATGCTAACTCTGTCCAAAAAGCATTTGCTTATAATATCTTAAGATTTATTACTCACAAGACAATCGAAAAGTTTATTTCATTTTCTGCTATTTCTTAGGAAAGACAGTCATGGACTGTTCTCTCTTGTTGGCTACTGTCATTGCTAGTACTTAGGTGACAGTGCAGATGAAGTATCTTCCAATGGTTCAATCGAATTGGACCCTATATCCTTCTCGGGCAGCAAGAGGCACATGTTGCATAGGTTCCGTGATCCCATACCTTCTGATTGCATGCATTTCCAGAGGTAACTCAAGAGATAAAACAGTAAAATCGTTGCGTGTTTTCGAACTAGTCCCTCACCGTGTGCAACGCACAACACTAGAGAGCTTCCCATGAAATAAGTTGTTGACGAACTCCATTTCTTCTACTTCCAGCATTCTGAGCAAGTACAGGAGCAATTCATGACTGTCCTCCTAGCGTCCAAGCAAAAACCTGCCCTCCATAGCTAAAAGCACGTGGAGATTGAAAGGATTTGAGCTGCACAGAATCGTCGCACGATTCAGCTAAGAGCCTCTTCAATTCAAAGGTGACATCGCCCCACGGATGTTCCAGGCTCTTTAAGACGCTGTCGCAGGCTTAAGTGAGTTTACCGGAGATGACGAAAAATGAGCTTGGGTCCTTTCATACGATTTTCTAGCAAGACATCCATCTTCCACCATATCATGTACGAAGAAATTATTTCGAGATCTTCTCATGTATAATTATCTAAAAATATATAGTATATGGAAAATTAAGTTATTAGCTTTCTACTTTTCCTACAAACTTCTATATTGGAAGAGAACATATAGCCAGAAGATGATATGAAGAGGCTCAAGACTAGCGGCCCTTTTCCGTCATCTGTCATCTATCACTGTGAAAAGTGTTGAGCAGATTCTTCTGGTAACTTTAAAACAATTACAGAAAAGATAGAAGACAACAACTATATATTATTCTTACATATATATAATTAGGAAGCTAAAACAAAAGAAACGTAAAGAGCGTATTTCCTACATGAGTTAAGATGCAACTAGCATAAACATTGGAGGAATTAGAACTTTTACACCCAAAAGTTTTTGTATTTAATAAGTTCATTCGTGGCTATCTCATTTAATGTAAGAGTCGAAATCAAGAAAGGGCAAACTCGCTTGATTTTGGCCCATTTACATCACTAAAGCCAACATGTAAAAGTTCTGAACATTACCCTACATTATGAAAACAAAATCACTCACATTCTAAAATATTATTACGTTGATAAACTAACATAAACAAAAGATGTCATGGACATAGCAACATATTTTCATATAATATAGAATATATTGCTACCCTGAGCAAATATATGAACGACAATACTTTATCCAATAATTAAAATAAGTATAGACACAGATCGACAATCATAATGAATTATTTGATGTTAATAAGGGACAAATTATGAAACACCAAATTATAATTGTAATGAACAAAATGAAGTGCTGGCAATTAGGGGACAAACGTTTAGAATAAGCAACAAAAACATATCAAGAAAAAAAAAAAATCTAGTCTTATCTTTCACAGTATTTCCAAGAAGAATGCCTGTAACACTCCAAAAGTTTTGACCATTTATCCCATTTATGGGTAAGGTATTACCAGCGGGTATCTAAAAAATATGAGTACACGAGTCCATTTATAAAGAACCACGCTATTAGAATACACAATATAAGGATCAAATCTTGCTACAATCCATTCATTACATAACATTGTTTATAATACAATTTTAAAAGGAACTATAACCTTAGATATTTAACAATAATGGGTATTTAGGTTAGATTTAATACAATACCCAATCTGACAAAAGGCTACCTACATTACAAAATATTACAACTTTAGTGCTATATAAATGGCACAGATACTACAAGTTAATTCAGCAAAAAGAAGCCTCTGTGCTACTTTAGTACTTTGCGATACTTTAGTTAACTGGTGGCTCAGTTTCATCCTCCGTTACACTCTTTTCGATACCTGAGCATGTAGGAGAAACTCAGGAGTCAAATCCAGCTTGAAATAAAATTGCACACATGATAAATTACTGCAATGTCGAAATATAACGGTAAAAGTTCTATGATAAAATGCAAAGAAGACAATAATATGCATGTGGATAAGGATTACCTATCATATAATCATGTTATTAGAAAACTGCAAGAGATATTATAATTTGTTATTGATACTCTAAGTTTTGGAACTGACTGATAGATGGATCTCACATATTATAGGACTGTACTGTGCTTACTCGATACTACAGCCAAGACACTAGTCTCTTTTGAACTAGTTGCACCGCTAAGCAGTAGTTATCCCGTCCATATCAGTAATCACGACCATGACATTAGTCTCTCTCGAACCAACTATACTGTTATCTCTTGTATATCCGGAATCATGGCCAAGAAGTTGGTCTCTCTTGAACCAACCACATCGCTAAGTGCTAGTATATAATTTAGTGCATATAATAAACATCAATAGCACGAGACTGATGCGGCTGCGCAATCTGACTCCCACAATAGGTGATACATTCCATCATTCACTTTTCCCATAATCCATTTGTTTTATTAGTATATGAATTAAGAATCACATTATATCATGTTATAGACTGTGTCATGTAAGGTCAATACTACAGTAGCATGACAGATAGATCGAGTCATAATTGAGAATGGAGTGTTCCATATAAATCGAGATCCAACACTTGTTCAAGCAGGCAAGGGCATCCACACATGGCAAAAAATAGAAGTATATTTCTCAAGCTTGCATATGGTCACCTCAATTTCAAATGATTAGGCAATAATTAGATAATACAAAGTAATTCGAAAATCATGCAAATATCATTAAGATAGAGTTAATAAATAGATTTCATAGTTAGGCGAAGTTCACAAAGGGGAACAACCAACCATGAGGAGTTTCAACAACTCCTTCGTTATTTAATCATCTTGCTGTTGTTGAGAATTTAAATATTTTTTTAATCTAATTATCTAATTAGAATTAGAAAACAAAAGCATATAAGATTTGTATAGAACAAAGTTCTCATTGAAACAAGCCTAGGATGTGTTTGACAGATGTTTGGGATCATGAAATATCATGGATTTACTAAATATGGCATGAGAAATTTACTGTTGTGCAGCAACTACAAAGTTAAACTAAGATTTGAGTAGGATATAGTGGGAACTAGAAGGCATGCTAATTATAGAATAGTAGATCATTGAATTCTCTTTTCAACAATTCAAAGTTCATCTCAATCAAATATCGAGATAAAAAAGTTATGATGATTTTAGTCATCTGATACACAACTGAGACACAGATCGGGTTCGTACGCAGATTATCCAAACATGGATCAAGTTGATCCACATTTGGACAGATCCAAACATGGATTGAGTTGATCCACGTTTGGCAGCCAAATGGGTCAGATTCCAAATGTGGATTCCACATTTGGCGCCCGAACGGGTTGGATCCAAATGCAGATCAAAGGTTTAATTCGTGTTTTGCTGCAAGGTCCAACTTTGAACCCAATTTTGAAAGGGTTACAGATAGAATTAAGAGACAATTTACATATGAAAATTATAGGAAATTGAATTATCTTTCTATTTAAAATTATTTTATTTGTTGTTCTAAATCAAAAGTTATGATCGAAAAACCTAAAATGTGTCTAGATGATAGTCAAATTGTGTTTATATAAACATTGACTTTGTACTCGATTTTGAAGGGGTTATAAGCTAAGTAAGGAGACAAGTAATATATGAAGTTATAAATAATTGAATTATCTTTCTATTGAGGCCAAAATGAACTCACTTGGAATTCTATATCAAAAGTTATGATCGAAAAACCGAAGATATGTTTAGATAACTATAGATCCACTTTTGGACATGCATCAATTTTGAACCCGACTTTGAAGGAGGTAGAAGTAGAGTTAGGAGATAAGTAATATATGAATTTGTAGAAAATTAAATTAGCTTTTGTACTAAAAAGATTCATCTTAATTGGACTTATAGTTTGAAAAATATAATCGTTTTAGTGAGTGCTAGCATGCTGGACAACATGGTTACTTATTAAAAAATGCATGATTATATAAAATCTTTCTAGAGAGAATGAAAAGTGCAATTTTTTGCTAAAGAGAGTAGGGTACATGATTTCTTGCAAGAGAGAGTTAAACTCGTAATGTCTTGCTAGAAGGAATGGGATGCATTATTTCTTGCTAGAGAGATATATGATTCCTTGCCTTTATCCACTTGACGGATGAGTTATTGGAGCTTGGTGAGTTATGGAGTTTGGAATCCTTTTGGATAACGAGCAAAACTCCTATGAGATGGATAACCATTTAAAAACATAAGGTCTTGAAGAGTGAGACTTTGATGAAAGTCTTGAAGGAGGTCTTTTCTTTGGGGAAGCACTTTCTCTTGTAACTAAAACTTGAAGTTTTGAGGAAGATAAGGAAGGAGGTAGAGCAAAGGATGAAGAGAAGGAGATGGGAAATGGGCAGAATGAGGATATTGAGTCTAATGTACTCAAGTGTTGGAGTGGAGGGGGATGGAGGTGTGCATGCAAGGGGTATGGAAGGAAGTACTCCTCCAACCACTACTCTTGCAAATTGCAAGTATGCAATTGTCATATCTTTGACTCAAGTGAAAGGATTTTGCCCCTAGGTAAACTTTTAAACATAGAGAAAACTTGAAGAGTTGAGGGTATTATAGGTGGTGAATTTTAAAATGATAGGGTCATTACAATGTGACTCTATTCCTGAACAAATATATTAATAAAATAACAAGGTACGGGAAACTGGATGGTAGAATGAAACACGTATTGTGGAAGTTAGGTTACATAATCGCATCAGCCTCATGTTGTCTATGTCTATTTCAGGATGAAACTAGAACTTAGCATCAGTTGGTTCAATGAAGACCAACATTTGGCTGTGATCCCCGATATGCAAAAAATAAAACTAGTACTTAGCGGTATGGTCAGTTCAAAGGAAACCAACGTCTTAGGCATGATTGGTCTCATATTGTCAATGATTATTTCCAGATGAAACTAGCACTTAGCTGTGTAGTTGGTTCAACGAGGACCAATATTTTGGTCGTGATTCCGGGTATACACGGAACAATACTAGCACTTAGTGGTATAACCGGTTCAAGAGAGACTAGCATCTTAACCATGATTCCGATATGCACAGGATAAACTAACAGTTGCAGTATAGCTATTCAAAGGGAGATTAGCATTTTGGCCGTAGTACTGGTTATGCTTGGCACACTTCTAGAACACGTGTGATATATCCAACAATCCACTCTTTCAAGCATTAATTTGTATTATATGGGGATTGAATACTTAGTGAGGCTGATATTGATATATTATACCTAGTGGGAACTTCCTCCAGTTTGTCCGAGTATTCATGAGACATGTGGACCATCCTATGACTTAACTATACAAGTATTATTTCAACCACATGCTATTCTATATTTTGTTATGCATTACATTTGTATCTTGTCTTGCATAGATATTATGGATTTATTTATTATGACATACCTTTGAGACCATCTTGTCGCACTTTGCATCAAAGTAAGTTTAGTTTACACTTACATTATGTTTTTTCCTATATAATTCATATTAATGATAATTTCTATCACGAGTGCGATTCTATTTCTTGTCGGGTCTGATCCCTGCGTTACCTTTATACGCCGAAGTGTTAGAAATTTCAAGGAAAACCTGCCACCTGAATGTTCATATTTTCAAGAGTAAGCAGACCCCAACAGATTGTTGAAGACTATCATTTTCGATGTAGTTGTCTCCTGTTTAGAAACCATTAAATTTAGCCAAACTTGTATTCTTGTTTAGCAAATTGCCCTCCTTTCTGTAATACAAACGTATTATGGGCAATGTTCCTTATAATCATCTATATTGTAAGTTTCTTTAGAACTGTTTTGAATGATGCAATGTAATATTTTTTTATTGTAGCAATATATTTTTCCTATTGTGCACTCAGCATGGTTTTTTTATTATTAAAGGTTACGTGTATCCATTTTTGGGCACCCATTAGTAATGCCTTAACACAAATGGTGTACATCACCAAAACATTTGGGATATAGTTTGGGACGTTACACAAAGTTAATTAGTTATATTGTCTTTTCCTTCTTCTTTTTTTGATCTTCTCAATCTTTGCTTAATTTGATCATATGATCAAATTGAGGTGATACTCGAGGGCCAAAGTGAAAAATCATTTATATGTCATGTTGATGTCATTTCTCTATCCTATTGCTTTGTTATGATGGCTTTCCCTTTCCCGCTAGTACTATAAAAAGTTGAATAGAGTTTTATTATTTTAATGGTTTTACAAACATGTTATTCATATAAACAAATATCATACTATTAGATTAAAAGTTAGGTTGTTTTGCTTCTTTTATTGGTTGTTTAATAGTTTTCTTTCCTACAGGTACTGAAAATTTTATAAGCTTGAGAACAAGTTTGCTAGCATTTATTAACTCATTTGCATGGATCCCATTGATGATACGTTTAACAAATTTAGGAGGGATGCAATTTGGTGTATATCCATCATGTATGGACTTAATGCGGATAGATGGTACGAAGCTCAACAGTATCACAGGATCCTTGCATTCAGGAATGATTTTATTCTTTTACTGCATATCCACTGTGATTGAGCATCTGCATGTCAATAGTTACGTATATATCATTCTCCATAGATAGGTTTGTACTATATTTGTTAATATACGTGGACATTCTTTATGGAAGTATTTAGAAAAATCTATAGTATTTTTTCCTCATATCGTCTTATTTATGGCGAGTACCTTTCCACTGACTGTTGACTTGTTATTTTATTCTTGCAATTGTTTCGATGTCATATATAATATGACACTTGTTGCAACATGAAGTAGTCCATATCAGTTTTGGTTGCAGTTTCAAACAATTTAAAGTATCGGATGAAGCATATCCTGCAATTTTTTTTCAAATTTGAAGAGCATAAAATGTATACTATGCTGCCATACTCCATTGAATAACTCATGAGCAGGACTTTTTTTATCAATTTTTTTTTTCTTTTTGAATATATGAAAAGTTCATTTTTGTGCTGCAAAAAGTAAAAAAAAAAATTAGAAGATCGGAGATTTTGTCTTAATTGCCATGTCAAAGGTCTGAGCGTCGTATAGATATGATTATGGTGAATTTATGATGATTTTAGCATTTATTTTTGAGTGGTAGAAATATCGACGAGGACAATGCTAAGTTGTTAACATTCCTTTTCGTTCTTTTACAAGGGTTCAGTAACTATGTTATGGGGCCGCTGCATGCATAACATAGTTTGGAGATAGAACGCGAAAGGAAATTTAACAGTTAGCTCTATATACCGTTACTTGGTGGATGAAGGACAATGGATGCCGTTTGGAAGCATGTTATGTAAGACTAAATGTCAAGTAAAGGTGCACATTTTTTTATGGTTGGCTGCAAAAAACTCAATCCTTATATGGAATAATCTGCGAAGAAGAGGTTAGGAGAGATCCAATCGTTGGGAGAAACCTCTCTTACTACTCACCTGTATATATTCCATCTTAGCGTAGGGAAGTGCGCCATGTTGTTTGGTCTCGATACAGATATTCAGAGTGATGTACTGTTTGGGCTCAAATTCTGAGAAAACAACGTACTCGTGCCCTACTAAACATAGTCGTTGGGGCAATCTGTTGGAACTTTTGGAAAGAAAAGAACAACAGAATATTTAATGATAGATTACACATTATTGACGATTGTGTACTCATGGTGCATCTTGACATTTCATTTTGGACAGGTTAGCTCTCGGATAAGGAGCGAGTGTCCTTATCAGATAACGAGGAGAACTACCTCCACGAGAGCAGCCCTCTGATGGAGGACATGTCGAGCGGTGCTGCATGTCAGGAGGAATGATGATGACAGTCCACTTCGCTACCGCCAGCTCTTGCTACTTCTTTTATAATATGGACTTTGTTGTATTGGCATAAGCCATGGTAGCTTTAGTTTACATTATGATGCTTTGTAGGAAAATATATATATGGACCGAAAGGCTTTATAATTGTTCTATTAACTATCGCGAATAGAATGGAGAACACCCTATAGTCCGCCATTTTACCTTCAAAAAAAAAAAAAAAAAAAAAAAAAAAAAAAAAAAAAAAAAAAAAACGCCACCACGTACAACACCATTAGAAATGGTTCTGCAGTTTCTATTAGGCAGCAAATTATAAGCTTATTTGAGTTTTAAAGTTAGGGCTTGTTCAGTTTTTTCTTGATAATTGTTATTGTAGGTTCTCTACATAGCCATTTTAGTGATGTGAGGATTCTGCATCTGCCAAAGGTAATTAAATTTTTTGGACGCTTTTCTTCAAGTGAAACTCAAATTTGCTACAATATTGATATTTTAGATTCACTGCCAAATGGAACTCATGAAGAGAAACCCAAATACTGGGCATTGTATCTTGATAGACTAGTTCAAATAACATTGTCAGTTCTGGTATTACCCCACAAGCTATACTTTAGGAAACATGTCCACATTTGTGCAACTACTTGCACAATTCTTGGGAACATATTGTGTTACAATCTTCATAGCATTAAATATGTTTTTGTTAAAGAGTAATTTGTAATTTCTAGACTACATATGAGAAATATGAAAGTCAGTGGACAAATGAATTGGTGGTGATATGAAAGCAAAGTTAATAATCTAATTAATAGCAAAATGTGAGGTCAAAGTCAATGCATGTGATTCATAAGTGGGTGAATATTTGAATTGTAATTTTTATAGATAGAGATTTTGAATCATAAAGCATGTAAGCCAAAGAGTTAAAACCAAAAAGCTATATAAAAATAATCATTTTCTCTCCCACTTACAAAATAGAATTTGTTCTTTTCTTTGCTTGAACTCTTCAATATTTTGCTATCAATCCACTAATACTTCTGTCTCCTCTCACAAATTTAGTATCAGAGTAAGGCTAGTTCCCACTCCAAAAAACCTTATGTTCTTCTTACATCATAAACCTTATTCATCATGGCAACATTCTTTTCATCTACACCATTCTTCTTCAACTATTCTCAAAACTATATCCCCATATTTGATAGTGAAAATTATGATTATTGGAGTCTCCAAATGAAGACTCATTTCATCTCCCAAGAACTTTGGGAACTTGTGGAAGATGGATACAAACCGTTGGAGGTAAAAATTTCTAAATAAATAAAAGATGGCAAATAGCTCACAGTATGCAAAACTATTAATTAGCTTCGTGCGGCAGAAGCTTAACTTCATGTAGATAAGTAAAATGTGAAGCTAAAGTCTTAGCTCCGCGTCCACATTATTTAACTATGCGTGAGCAGATTCTTAGAATCTTAAATTGATTATGATTGAAATTTGGGCTTATCCAATACCCGAATTGAGTCCAATCAGAATCCAAATACAAGATATTTAAGTTAAAATCAAATATTTGATTAGAATTCTAAATACAAAAACCTTCTATTCCTATTCCGAAGAAAACTCTCATATCCAATTAAAGTCTATAAATACTCTTTTTGAGGAGACTTTAGTATCATTTTGATTTTTTGGCAATTCAAGTTACCCGCAAGAGCCTTGAAGCCATCGGGTCAGTAGAGAGAGAGAGAAGCTAGGGTCGCCCATCATCTTTTTTAAAGAGGAGATCTTCACATCGGATCGTCAACATGTTCTACTATTTACAGCCCATCACCACATTAGAATACACTTTTATTGTAAAATAGAGCGATAAAATATAAATCCTCTCATTTATTTTTCTATTGTTCCTCTTTCGTTGTAATCAAAGTATTCAATGGAAGAAAGCAAGATTTTTACAGAGACCAAACTGGCAACCACAGTGGAAGATATCTCTTTTACTGAACAAGAGATCGCGGCGCAATCCGATGTGAACAAAATTGGATTGGTCATGGATGTGCTCGTCGTTGAGATCGACTAGCAAAGGTATTAAGAATATCTCTCCTCTGGATCAAGTAATCTGACTGAAACGTGGCGCTATCGTCGCATAATCTCTAAAACCCATAAATCGGGTAATAAAAAAATTCTCCGTTAATCGAGAGTCCTTTGAGTCTGCGGCTATGGAGTCGTCGTTCAAGCAGAAAACCCTAAAGGGGGATGCTGTTCCTATTGTCATAAAGGATCAAGAGACTGGTTTTACCAGATCTCAACTCCGAAATCGAAATTGTCGAGCAAGAGAAGAGCTCTCAAAGCCTGCATTAAACGTGAAGCTGAGGCAAAAATAGAACACAAGGTTATGACTTTACCTTGCGAACTGAGTTGCGTTAATCACAAGACCAGTGAAAATTGTATAAAACGCAAAGCTTTCTTCAAGCCAGCATGTGAAAAAAATCTCTCCACGCGAGGCTACTGATCCTGGACATGAAACCAGGAAAATTGACCACACTCATGTAAAACGCAAGGCTAAATTCAAAGACAAACCAGCGTATGATGAAATTTCTTGATGCGAGACTACTGAACATGGCTATAAAATAGGCAAAAGTGTCAAAACTTGCGTAAAATGTGAAGTTAATTCTAAAGTTAAGCCAGCATGTAAAGAAATTTCTCCACGCGAAGCTACTAAAATTGAGTATGAAACTAGCAAGAGTGTCAAAGTTCGCGTAAATCGCAAAGTAATTAAAAATAAGCCATCGTGTGATAAAAATTATCCATGCGAGACTGTCAAAAAACTTGAGCTAAGCATTAAACGTAAAACCAAGAATTCTTTCATAAATTGCGAGGTTATGCCAGCGTGCGAGGATCTTTCCCCACGTGAGGCTAAACAAACAACAGAAATTAAACCTCTTCAAAAACGTCAAGTCAGCATAAAACACGAGCCTAGCGCACGCGAAGCTATGGTTTAGCCTAGCGTAGAAGCTTTGAAATGCGAAGCTAATATCCAAATCTGGGTAAAAAGGCCAGTATACAGAATTAAGACGGATAAGTAATCTGTTGAACAGTAGCACGACACCACTAGACTTGGAGAGTCTCAATAGGCACTGGGGTTTCTCCGACAACCGAGTGGACCCCATGCCCATAACATAGCTGAAGATTCTCCATTTTCTAAAATTCTTAACCTCAGAGATTACTTGACAAATAAAAAGAAAACGACCCAAACTCAGTCGCACTCGACATGCCATTGCGAGCAACTAATTTTAGCTGTATTACAAATTTGTTGTTGTGGCTAGAAAAGAACTTCTGTATTTAATAGAATAACTAAGTCTCATCAAATGCTCCAAAAATGAGAAAGAATAATCTAAGATATAGAGTCAAAGAAAAAGAATTGAAGGCAGCGACCTCAAATATGGTCGGTAAAGATAAGAAGGCCATGAAAAATGAAAATGAGTCGGATGCAAATGACAAACAACCTTACCATCTTACCTGGCTCAAATCAAGTGTTGTCGCTTCTCAAAATTACAAGAAACTTGCAAAAGGTTCCTGCAACGATGATAGCGACAACTTATCTATAGCTTCCCCGCAGTCATATACTTCTTCTCGACTAAGAAAATTGGCATCACACGTAGTGGACAGGTCCGATGACGTCGATCAGAGGTTTGAAGCCCAAGAACAATGATTCGAAATCAGCAAAAGGTCATTGATGACCTCAAACTAATACCTCTAAAAGTGGTTGAAATAACCCAAAAGATAGTCAATGATAGAGCTAAAACTTCCTCGGAACCACCGACGAATGAGGAACCACCACCCAAGATAAATGAAGACGAAAAAGAAGAAAAAGCTTATTCAGTGCAAGAAGAAGACGATAGATTTTCCGTCCATGATCCTCATAAAGAGAAGATGGAAAAACTGCAGAAGCAACTTGATGTGTTGATGCAGAAAAAGGAGCTAAAGGAATCAGGGATTTCGAGGTCATACCCACTTGAGTAGGATTTCGCCCCTTTTCCTGAAAAGTACAAACCTCTTAAATTAAAATTATATGATGGGAAGGGGTCACCAAGCCAATCATGTACTATTTTTTATCGCAAGCTGATCATCTAATGGAAAATGACCACATAATGACCAAGATATTTGCGAGCATCCTAAAAGGGCCTGCTATTACATGGTTTATGCAGTTGCCCCTAGAGACCATTAATACTTGGTATGATGTGGAGAAGCAGTTATTGGCATGTTTTTTTGAGGATGATACCGAAATATCGGTGCATTCCCTCCTTGCAACGAAACAGGGGGAAGAAGAGACAACCAAAAGCTTCATAGAACGCTTTCGGAAAAAGTCCGTGCAATACCGACACGTTATGACCCAGGAAACGCTAGTGGAAACTTGTAAATATAATTTCAAAACCGGTGTGCTGATAAGAATGGGAGCTGTAGAGTTCAAAATCTGGAAAGACCTTCTGAAATTAGGAGAGCAGATAGAATATATAATTCGCCGGATAGAGGAATCTCGTGGTATGAAAAACTCTACAAATAACATGTCATATCCACAGAATCTTAAAAATAAAGGGAAGGCTGTGATGGCGACAGATGCAAATCCTAATATGAGACCCCAAAATCCAAGAGGTATGAGCCCAAACAAGCCCCGACCTGACGGGACATACTCGTTCAAGACTGAGCAGATTGGCACTCTGTTTTACTTTCTCAATAAAAAAGAAATGTTAAAGTTTCCAGAGAACAGGAAGCCAGAAGATGCAGGAAAGACTAACGATCCTAATTATTGTTTGTTCCACAAAAACTTTGGGCATCCAACCAAGGATTTCTACCCTCTCAAGAATCGAATCCAAGTATTGATAGAAACTGGTATCCTCAAGCTTAAAGAAGAATAGAAGAAGGTTTCTGTGAATATACCAGCTCTGGTCATAGGAACCAATGAGTTTCCAGTCGGAGCGACCCTTGTACTAGTAGGGAAGCCAATGTTAATCAACCATGATTCCCATAAAATGAAGCATAAGGGACTCTTCTCGGATTCTACCAAAAAAGAAGAAACCATGGGGGTACACTCAGACTTGTTGAAAGACGAACAATCGACTTGCTTAGCTATTTCCACAAAAACTAAGAAAAATACTATATCGATACCAAGCAGGGGCAGCCCGCATTTGCAAGCTTGTCTCTTGGGTACGTTCCGAATCACAACTGCGACAAAATCGTCCTCATTGGCTAGCAGTCGGATTTGGTCGGGAGCGCCGAAGACATTGACGGTGATAAGCATCATATTGCTTATGCTACTCTTGTTAGCCATTGGAAAATTTTGTGTGATGACTGAAAATTTGATGGCAAAATGATTGCCATAAAATTAAAAAAAAGAAAAAAAAGAAAAAAAAGAAAAAAAAAAAGAAAAAAAGTATGTAAATATACATATATACAAATATAATTTTGCTAGCCAATATTGTTAAAGCAAAGGAAAGAGAATAAGTTTCTAGACAGCTTATCATGCTAAGGGATAAAACATGAATTGCCTAATGCTGTTAAAGTAAAAGGAAGAGAACAGGTTTCTTGGCAACCTATCATACTAAGGGATAAAGCATAAAGCAACTAATACTATTAAAGCAGCAGGAAGAGAAGATCAAGTTCATCGCCAACCCTATCATACCAGGGGTAAAAGTATGAAATCAATAAACTCAAAGCCCAAAAAGGCCAAGGGGAGAGAAAATCAAATGCTCGACAACTCACCATACTGGGGGGAATAGCATGTCTAGCCAAGTGCAAATGACGATTAGTAAAAACACACCAAATCCGTTTATAACTAGGGTTTGCTAAAAATCCCATAGACCTGTCATTTTAAATTCTTACATCTAACAGTAAGTTCAAGTTACGCGTGATCACCTTGAAGTGTCTTCGTCAAAATCTCAGGCATGTGCAATTAGGCGCCTCTGTCGAAAATCAATGATCCTAACCCATTCATCCTGGTATCAGCAATTCAAGTTACGCAACAGAGTCTTGAAGTGCCTTTGCACCAAAACTCCAGGCATGTGCAATTGGGCGTCTCTACCAAAGATCGATGATCCTTACCCGATCAACTTGCAATCTACAATTCAAGTTATGCAAGAGAGCCTTGAACTGTTTTCTCTAAAATTCCAGGCATGTGCAATTAGGTACCTCTGCTGAATTTCTTGATCTTAACCTAATCGCCAAATTGAAAATCCAAAGTATTTCAAAATTTGCCTATTATAGCAATTTTGAAAACTTTGGAGGGGGTCCTGTTGGAGGTAAAAATTTCCAAATAAAGAAAAAATAGCAAATAGCTCACAGAATGCGAAGCTATTAATTAGTTTCGTGCACAGAAGTTTAACTTCACGTAGGTAAGTAAAAAGCGAAGCTAAAGTCTTGGCTCAGCGTCCAGATTATTTAACTCCACGTGAGTAGATTCTTAGAATTCTAAATTGATTGTGATTGAGATTTGAGCTTATCAAATACAGGAATTGAGTCCAATCAGAATCCAAATACAAAATATTTAAGTCAAAATCAAATATTTGATTAGAATCCTTGATAAATATAAAAACCTTCTATTCCTATTCCAAAAAAACTCTTATATCCAACTAAAGTCTATAAATACCCTCTTTGAGGAGACTTTTAGATCATTTTGATCTTTTGGTAATTCAAGTTACGCGTGAGAACCTTGAAACTATCGGATCAGTAGAGAGAGAAGCTAGGGCTGGCCATCATCTTCTTTAAAAAGAAGATCTTCACGTCGGATCATCAACAGGTTCTACTAGTTAGAGTCCACGCCACATTAGAACCCACTTTTATTGTAAAAGAGAGCAATAAAATATAAATTCTCTCGTTTATTTTTCTATTGGTCCTCTTTCGTTATAATCAAAATATTCAATAGAAGAAAGTAAGATTTTTGCGGAGAATACAAACAACCTGAAGATTCGACAATATTTGCATTATGGAGATCAATCAAGCAAAAGGAGTTCAAAGAAAGCAAGAAGAAGGACGCGAAGGCGCTTCTCTTTATTTAACAAGGGATGAGTAAAACTATCTTTTCCAGAATTATGGCAGCTTCTAAATTAAAAGAGCCTTGAAATATTCTCAAATAAGAGTTTAAAGGTTCTGATAAGGTAATATCTATCAAACTGCAAACTCTTTAAAGAGCATTTGACAATATTCAGATGAAAGATAATGAATCTATGAAAGAATTTTTCAATAGAGTAACTTTTATAATTAATCAAATTAGAAGTTACAGGGACACAATTGAAGAAAAGAAAAATTGTTGAGAAAATACTAAAAATTTACCATCTTCATGGGATCACATTGTAGCTGCAATTTAAGAATCAAAAGATTTATCAAAATTAAGTTCTTA
Source organism: Dracaena cambodiana (assembly GCA_036321105.1). NCBI lineage: Eukaryota > Viridiplantae > Streptophyta > Magnoliopsida > Asparagales > Asparagaceae > Dracaena > Dracaena cambodiana. Next base: position 9,632,211 of record JAYEPQ010000018.1, read on the forward strand.
TGAACTAATGGCTTCTTTGGAGTCGCATGAGCTTAGAAGGAGCAGATCTTCAAGCAGAGAGGTGGAGCAAGTTTTTCAATCAAAGGTGCAATTGTCAGACATGAGAGGAGTAGAGTCAAAAAAGGAAATAAAAGAATGAAGATATTTTCAAAAGAAGCAGTAACGGAGAGACGACTAGAAAAAAAAGAAAGTTGAAAAATATGATCATGCACCAAGAAGAAGGTATGACAAAAATAAAAAATTTCAATAAGTAACTTTACCTCTTACTGGCAAATTTGTCAGAAGTCTGACCACAATACAAATGATTGTAGATATAAATGCACTAAATGCAAAATTTCTAATCACTCCCAAAAAATTGTTGGTTTCAGAAAAATAATGAATATTTTGTATTTGGATAGTGATTGCAATAATCATATGACAGGAAATAAGAGTAGCTTTGTGAAACTAGATGAAGAAGTCAAATCTCAAGTAAAACTCGGAAATGGAAATCTACAAGAAGCTGAAGGAAAGAAAGTGATAGCTGTGCAAATAAAGGAAGGCATGACAAAAAAAATTTCGGATGTTTTTTATGTTCCGGGGCTAGCACAAAATTTAATAAGTGTGGGACAATTAATGCAAAAAGGATATTTACTAAATTTCATGAAAGATGAATATCTGGTTGTTGATAATAACAATAAAATTGTGGCTCGAATAAAATGGCTCCAAGTAAAGTATTTCCTCTAAGCATGCCAAAGGAGAATTTTGCATTGAAATCTAAAGAAAACAATACATCTCTATTATGGTATTTAAAATATGGCCATTTAAATTTAAGATGTCTAAATTTGCTAAAAGCAAAGAGTATGGTAATTGGACTCCCACACATAAATAAAGAAAAAAGGATTTGTGAAGGATGTTATTTTAGAAAGATGAATAGATTACCTTTTACTTAAAACTTCATGGAGAGCTAAAACTCCATTAGAATTGGTACATGCTAATGTTTATGGCCCAACTCAAACTCCATCAATTGGTGGCAAAAGATATTTTCTATTGTTTATTGATGATTATAGTAGAATGATGTAAATTTATTTTCTAAAGGAAAAATCAAAAGTGTTTTCACTATTTGTTCAATTTAAAGCTTTTATTGAAGCAAACTGGCCACAGATTGAAGATGTTAAGATTGGACCGAGGTGAAGAATTTATTTCTGCAAATTTTCAAGGTTATTGCAAATCACAAGAGATAAAGAAGGAACTGACCCACAGAATGGCATTGCAGAAAGAAGAAAAGATCTATTGTGGAAATGGCTAGAAGCATGTTAAAAGGTAAAAGCCTTCCAAATAATTTTTTAGCTAAAGCAATATCAACAGCTATTTATATTCTGAACAAATCCTTACCAAGATCAACGCCAGACATACACCATATGAAGCTTGGTATGAAAGAAAAACTAAAGTTGATTTCTTTAAAGTATTTAGTTGCATTGCTTTTGCACATCGTCCGGCTCAAAATAGGAAAGAAAAATTTGTTGAAAAGGAAGAAAAGTATATTTTTATTGGCTATAGTGATGAATCCAAAGCTTACATATTATTTGATCCTAAAACTAATAAACTTGTTATTTCAAAAGATGTTATCTTTGATGGGACAACAGTATGGAGTTGGAAAGAAGAACAAGTCACACCAACAAAGATCATTGAAGAGAAAAGCAAAGTATCTACTTCTATCACTAAAGACTAACCAGGTCCAAGATTTGGAGAAACATCTTTAGTTATAGAATCACCACCAAGAAAGGTGCGTTGTTTATAAGATATTTACAATTCTTGTAACATGGCATTTTTCTCTTGTGAGCCACAGAAATTTGAAGAAGATGTAAAAGACGAAGATTGGATTAAAGAAATGAATGAGAAATGCAATAATTAAAAAAAAACAAGACTTGGGAGTTAGTTGATCTGCCAGAAGGAAAGGAGCATATTGGACTCAAGTGGATCTACAAAACAAAGTACAATAAAGATGGCTCAATTCGGAAGCTAAAAGCTTGATTAGTCGCAAAAGGCTACTCACAGCAGCCATATGTAGATTTCAATGAAACATTTGCACATGTTGCTCACATGGAGACAATCAGAATTGTGCTTGCATTAGCAGCCCAACTCAAACTCCAAGTGTTCCAATTAGATATCAAGTCAGTATTATTAAATTGAGAACTTGAAGAAGAGCTGTACGTGGAGCAACCTCAAGGTCACATCATCAAAAGAGGATAAAATAACTGTAATATGGGGAAATTAGCTTAAAGAGAAAGTATTGCGGAAGTTCTGTCTTACTCAGAATGTACATCTCAATATATTTGCATGATCATCCTTGTTGCATTTAGCGGTTGCTCTAGCGCAATACTAATATTTTTGTCATGGTCCCAAGAATATACAAGATAATGCACTTGGTGTGTTTGCGCTATTCTCCTTGTTGCTAATGGTAAGGGAAGTAAAAAAAATTTCCATATAAAAGTAAATGATGGTAACGGATCCTACAATTTTTTTCTAGTAAAAACTTATATATATGTTTCTTGCAATATTATTCAAATTAAGTCTCCATTGTAGTTGAACTTGGAACCTCTTACAAATTAAAGAACAGTGATATTGCGAGGAATAAACTTATTTACGTAGGGGAACATGCCCACAGTCAATATTGGCAAAAATTATGTTTAATTCCAACTAGAAATCACATCTATTTTAAGGATTCAAACATGGAGCTATGGTCAAATTTGGATCCATTGTTGGATTTTGGCCACTGGAATGCATACACATGAATAGTGTGATTAAAGGAAATATCTTGACCTCTTTCTTGTCTTCTTTTGTAACCACCTCTTGGTCTTTCTCAAGTCCCCGGCTCATTAATATCAAGTTTAATGGAGGAATAAATTTTATTTAATATTATGTTGACCGAAATTAATTTATTTACCTAGACCCCATCCCACACCATTATTATAAATAGAGGCTGAGGATATCAATTTCACCAAATTAAACCCTAATATTCTCTCTCTCTCTCTCTCTCTCTCTCATATATATATTCGGGTGCCACCGAGATCATCATGGGAAAGCTTAGTCACACTAGGTACTTAGATTTCTTTTGATTCTGATCCATTCTTGTACCTAAAGCTTGTAGAATTTACTTTTTTTTTTTTTCCTTTTCCATATACAATAGGAATTTTATCATGCAGGGCACTCCATGTTCATTTTATGAATTGGCTAATTAATTCCTATTTCTTAATTTGCTCCAGCTTCTTTTGATTCTTGAACAAATTTTCAAACTTAGAATCTTCTATTTTTATTTCCTTTCAAAGATCTGGATATCTTGTTCTTTTAATTCTTGTTAAGCCAATCTTATCTAATTATTGAACAATTTATCCAATTTGGTTTTATTGATTTTCATATATTTGTTTAGCCATCCAAAGTGGGAATTTTGAAAGATTTAAAATATGTAATTGCAATTTTTGCAAGGGTCTGAAAAGTTGGCTTATGCTTAATACTTGATATTTTTCTAACCTTATAAAGAATAGTTTATTTATTTTTACCGAGTCTCTCTCTATAGATGTACATTGTTATCTTAATTGAATGTTCATTTCTTGAGGCTAAGGTGTCGGAGTCTATCGCATACAAAATCGAGATATGTGCCAATTCTTTTAATTCTATTTCCTTATAATTCTTTATTGTTATACCACTATTCGTCTAATAGCTATTCTTATATTGGAGTAATTTTCAAATTACTTTGATCCAGAATGCTTTGTGATATTTAGCTATTTTATCATTGTGTTTGGATTTTTTTTGAAGCAAAACAGTGAGTATCTCTCCCCGTGTTCCTTTAACGAAATCTTAACGGAACATAAAACAAGTATAAGGATTCTCAACACATCCAATAGTTCATATTATAACAATGAAACAACAATCTAGAGTAACGCATAATGTGAGGTAAGCCCCCTTCACCCTAGAAAGTAAGATACCAAGTCTCTACTCCTCTCCAGTGCGTGGGTCTCCATCATTGTTCTTTGCCACTTGGTCCATAAACTGTGCTGGTGGCCTTCTCTGCTATGTGCTTCCAAGGAGGTTCTCATCATTGTGTTTGGATTGACAACCAATTTTTACTTTTTATATAATTTTTAGTGCTAGTTCTCTATTTTTTTATTATTGTTTTCACCATTAATCTTAAATGTTTTGATTGATAATCTCCTTCTCTAACTCATATAGAAATGAGAAATTTAAAGGAAGTTGTTATTTTAAGAATATTTACTTAGTCTGATTTGGCTTTTTTTTATTATTTTTTAGTTGTTTTCCTCTCCTATAGGTACTAAAAGTTCTTAAAGGACGCAAACAAGGTTTTTAGCTTTTGTGAATTGGCCAGAAGAAATTCTTTTATTGATAAAACTCAATCTAAGAGTTATGGAAGCTAGTTTACATGCAAGTTATGTGACCATGATACGGATAGATGGTAATAGGCTCAACAGCCTTGCAGATTCCATGAAATTCAGTAAGTTTCATTTCTTTTATATGTAGCAATATGAATGAGCATTTGCATGCCTAAAGGTTTTTTATTTTTTTTAATTTCCTTTTCAGAAAATATTGTAGTCTAATATTTGTTAATGTATATAAACATTCATCTTGGAAATATGGTGAAAGATAAATCCTATGCTTTTTTTTTTTCTTCGCATGTTTTTCTTGCTTATTGTAAAAAAATTCGCTAATTGTCAACCGTTCATTTCAAAATTTATATCTATCATTATGTACTCCTTATCACAACATCAATTCATTTAGTATGAGTTTCTATCAATAAATAGACTGAATTCAAATATTGGATAAGGTATTACTATGTGTGAATTGCTCAAGGTTTTTATACTGTTTGAAAATATTATGCTATTTTTATTCCATTATCTTTTTGTGATAGTTTATACGAGAAATGGTATTTTACGATGTTAGCAAACAACTTATAGTAAATGTAGGTGATCATGTAATGCTTAATGTGGTTCAATTTTCAGAACTTTTTATCATTATAGATGTTGGCTTAAGTAGGTTTTATAGGATGTGTAAACTGGCCAAACTCAAGCGAGCTTACCCTTTCTCAATTTTGGTTCCTACACTAAGGCTGTGTTTGGATTGAGGGAAAATTAAGGAAAAAAAAGGAAAAGAAAGGGAAAGAGAAAAGGAAATAAAAAGGATATGGAAATTGGTTTTCTTTATTATGCTTGGTTAGAAAGAAAACGAAGAAGAAAATCTCAAGTAAATTTTAGAAAAAAACAGTTTCTTATGTTTGGTTGCTCAATAGAAAATTAAAAGGAAAATATAATTCTAATTAAACTATAAAAAATTTTAATATTAATTTATATATTATTGATATAATTTTTAATTTTTAAATAATTAAGCATATAATAACCAAATGGTCCAAACTTCACAAAAGTTAAAAATATCTTCAGATTAAAATTACAAGGAAATTTCTGCAAAAATTTTTCTCCCTTTTTCCTTTTTCTCTCAATTTTCATTTTCTTTCATTTTCTCTTGGATTTGAGGAAGAAAAGGAAATAGAAAAAAAAAAAAAAAACCTAATACATTTTCTCTCACTTTCTTTCTCCTTTATTTTCTCTCTAATTTTCCTTCTAACCAAACAGTGGAAAGTAACTTTTCTTTTCTTTTCCTTTTCTTTTACTTCATTTTCCCTCAATCCAAACACAGCCTAAATGATGGAGCCATGAATTAGCTCATTAAATTCAAAAATTATTGGGACATAGAAAATTTAGTTCCTCCAGTCTTTTTGTTGGTATTATCTTAACTCATGTGAGCAATATGCTTTTTATGCTTTTTTGTTATAATTTCCTAATTATATGCATGTAAGAGTAACATCTTGTTGGGTTATATCTTTTTGTAATTATTTTAATATTATCAGAAGGACCGCCTCACATTTTTTTACGGAGATAGAGGAAAAAAAGAGGACCATTAGTCTTGAGTATCTTTATATCATCCTCTAGCGGGCTCTTTATAATTTTTATATTTATTTCTAATTATATACATGTAAGTGTAATATCTCTTTGTGTTGTGTATTTTTTGTAACTATTTTAATATTACCAGAAAAGATGAGGACCATTAGTCTTAAGCCTTTTTATATCATCGTATGGGGACTCATGTTATACAAAATGTATATTTTCTCTTCAAATACTTCTAACTCAATATTCCATGTACTACGTTTTGAGAAATTAGACATAGGTTGAATATTTTAACCTAGGAAACTCCATCTGCATAATTGCTTTGAATCACGAATTGTTTGAAGAGTACGTTTCTACAAACTCTCTTCAAAAAACACTTGCTTATAATATTTTAAACTTTATTATTCGTAAAATAATTGTAAAGCTTATTTGATTTTCTGCTATTTTCAGGAAAGGCAGTCATGGACTGTTCTCTTTTGCTGGTTACCGTCGTTGCTGGGACTTAGGTGACGGTGAAGGTGAACATTGCTTGCATCTTCTGTCAAACATGTACTCGGGCTTAGTGTAGAGTCCAGGCAGCCCTCAATCAATAAGTATATGTGGTGGATCATTTTATTTAGCATCTTCAGGGAATAAGTAAAATCGTCCGACGGTTCCATCGAATTGGACCTTATACCCTTCTCTGGAAGCAGGAGGCACATTATCCGCAGAAGGCAACTCAAGACATAAAATAGTAAAATCGTTGTACGTTCTTGAAGTAGTCCTACACTGCGCGGAAAGCACAACACTAGAGAGCTTCCCATGAAATAAGCTTTTGACCTGCTTCCAGTTTTCCGAACAAGTATAGGACCAGTTCATGACTGTCCTCCTGGAGGCCATGCAGAAACCGACCCCCCATAGACAAAAGTATGCGGAGGTTGAAAAGATTCATGAACTGCACAGAATCATCGCACGATTCAGCAAAGAGCCTCTTCTAAGATTACATTGCCCCACAGATGCTCCAGGCTCTTTAAGATGCTGCCGCAACTTGTCCATGATAAAGAGATTCTGCCAGATCGAGTTGAAGTAGCATTTGATAGTTAGGTAACTGTTTAACTAGAAACCCTCCTTTGCTCTCGTAATCTGGAATATCGACTTCTTACTGCATCGTTCCTTGCTATTGATCACCCTCGACATACGATGGTAGCTCAACCTTCTTGTTACACCCATTACACCCACAGCAGATGATAAGAGAGCTTTACAAGATCAGAAATATGTTCATTTGGGTCGATCATTCTCACCTCCACACAAAATATTCTCGCAGAACAAGCATACCCAGAGAAAGCTCGACTCTGAGCACCCTGTTGAATTTTAGGTGTAGCTCTTTTAGTCCTACATCGGCTGGGCGCTAAAGAGACACCACCCATGGATCCTATAAATAGGGTCTTGTTTTTTTGGTTTTGAGTATCCCAAAAATAATTAGTTATTATATAAAACTGTTCTAAGAAAATAAGTTTTATTTTATGAAGTTTTCAAATCCGAAAAATTTCAAGTTGTAATTTTGGATTTTTGGGTTTTGGAAAAAATTCCTCAATTTTTCAGAGATTTTTGTAATTTGAAACTTTGCTGATAGTGGATTGATCGTTGGCGCCCGAGGACGTAGGTAATATTTATCGAAACTCGTTAAATTTTGTGTCTTCTTTTATTTTTCATTAATTCTTGTGTGGCACTTTTTTGGGTGCCTATTTATGTGGGTAAGTTATCTGTTTTTTGTAACAAGTGGTATTAGAGCCGAAAATTCGACCTTGGCAAATTATTGAAAAATGGCAGAAGGTTCTTCGTCTACACCGGCTAAGCTTACTGTGATTAATGCAAAGTTCGAAGTTGAGAAGTTTGATAATCGCAATAACTTCGGTATGTGGAAGTGCGAAGTCTTGGATATTTTTTATCAGCAAGAGTTGGATGTTGCTCTGAAAGACAAGAAGTCAGAGAAGATGACCGATAAAGAATGGAAAAGAATCAATCACCAAGTATGTGATATCATTTGATCTTATCTCACAAGGGAACAGAAGTATCCTTTCATGAGAGAGACATTTGCAAGTAAGATGTGGAATGAGGTAGAGAACAAGTTTATAAAAAAGAGCAGTGAGAATGGACTCTATTTGAAGAAGAAATTATTCCGCTTCTAGTATCAATCAAGTACATCTATCAACGATCACATTGCTGCTATTAATAAATTAATAGCAGATTTGTTAAATTTGGATGTGACTGTTGAAGATGAAGATCAAACTTTATTATTGTTGGTTTCTCTTCCTGATGAATATGATCACCTTGTCACTACTCTCCTTCGTGATAAGGATAAGGTGAATTTTGATGAGGTATACAATGCATTGTATAATTCTGAGATCAGAAAGAAAATCAAAAAGAGTATAGCTATAATACAGCTGAGACGTATGTTGCCAGAGGCCGATTTTAAAGTCGTAAATCCAATCAGAGAGGCAAATCCTAATCAAGAGGCAGACTTGATAAAAATGAATGTACTTTTTGTCATAAGGAAAGACATTGGAAGAAAAATTGTCCAAAGTTGAAGAAAAATGATAAGAGGAAGACTGATTCTGATGCATGTGTCGGTAAGTGTGAAGATGACGACTCAGATTTTGTATTGGTTGGTCTACCTTTAGTTTCTCATTCTGATAAGTGGATTTTGGATTCTGGATGCACCTATTATATGTATTCTCACAAGGAGTGGTTTTTCAATTTTGAAGAGTTTGATGGAGTAGTTGTTTTTATGGGCAATGACAGCTCTTGCAAGACAAATGTGATAGGTTCAATACGTTTAAAGAATCATGATGGATCAACTAGAGTTTTGACAGTTGTTCGGTATGTACCAGATTTGAAGAACAATCTCATCTCTTTGGGAGAGTTAGAAGCAAAAGGTTTCGCTATATCTATCCAAGATGGAATTCTCAGAGTCACTTCAGGCACACTTGTGGTAATGAAAGGTACGAGGAAGAATAACTTATACTACTTTCAAGGTAGTTCAGTTATTGAATCAGCAGCTATAGTCTCTGAAGAGGATACAGATGCAGAAACAACCATGTTGTGGCACATGTGACTTGGTCATGTAGATATGGGAGTTTTGCAGAATTTAGTGAAGAAGGCTTACTAAAAGTTGCAAAAACCTATAAATTAGATTTTTGTGAGCATTGTATCATGGGAAAAAGACAAGAGTACAGTTTGACACTGCTATCTATAATATTGAAGAAATTTTGGACTATATTCACTCTAATGTTTGGGGTCCTACTAGAACATCTTCTTTGGGAGGTATGCATTATTTTGTTACCTTTGTTGATGATTACTTTAGAAGAGTTTGGGTATATCTGATGAAAACTAAAGATGAAGTATTGAAAATTTTTCTGAAATGGAAAAAGATAATTGAGACTTAGACAGGCAGAAAGATAAAGAATCTTAGATCAGATAACGGTGGTGAGTATAAAAGTGATCCGTTTCTGAAAATTTGCCAAGATGAAGGTATTGTTCGATACTTCACCAACACAAATTCACCACAGCAAAATGGGGTGGCAGGACGCATGAACAGGACTTTGCTAGAGAAGGTTCGATGTATATTGCTTAATACTGAGTTACGCAAGGGATTTTGGGCTAAGGCAGTGACTTATGCATGTCATCTCATTAATCGATTACCATCAGCTGCGATTGAAAGTAAGACCCCGATTGAGGTATGGTCTGGAAAATCTGTTTATGATTATAATTCCTTACATGTGTTTGGTTCCATTGCTTATTATCATATTAAGGAGTCTAAGCTAGATCTAAGAGCCGAGAAAGTATTGTTCATGGGAATAAGCTTGGGTGTGAAAGGATATCACCTCTGGTGTCCAAATTCGAAGAAAATCATTTTTAGCAGGGATATTACCTTTGATGAATCCGCCATGTTGAAAAAGGTAACACTTAGTAATTCTGAAAAGGAGAAGAAGATTAGTAATGTTCAGCAGTAGATAGAGAGTGCTCCGCAATAGGTAGAGTTTGAAAAGCCAGAGTTGACCCAATTTATAATGACAGTCCAATGACAGAAAAGAATGTCGAAGAAAAAGAGAGTAGTTTTAACCCAAGAACCTTCACAGCAACCAAGCTCAATTGCACACGACAGGCCACGTCGAAAAATTAAGAAACCTACTCATTTTCTTAATACAGTGGTGACATATGCACTTCTAGTTGTACATGATGTTCCTTTCACCTGTAGAGAAACAATTAGAAGTTCAAAAGATAAGAAGTGGAGAAGAGCAATGGATCAAGAGATGCAATCTTTTTATAAGAATCAAACTTGGGAGTTAGCTCAACTATCTAAAAATAAGAAGATAATTGGGTGCTAATGGGTATTTACAAAGAAAAAAGGATTTCCTGACAAAAATGATGTCCGCTACAAGGCATGATTAGTGGCGAAAGGCTATGCTCAGAAGAAAGAAGTTGATTATAATGAGGTATTTTTTCCAGTCATTAAACATTCTTCTATTCGGATTATGTTAGCCTTAATAGCACAGTTTGATTTGGAACTAGTTCAACTTGATGTGAAACCGCATTTTTACATGGTGATTTGGAAGAGGAAATCTATATGACTCAGCCAGATGGATTCAAGATTGCTGGAAAAGAAAATTGGGTTTGCAAATTGAATAAATCATTGTACAGATTGAAGCAATCTCTGAAATAGTGGTACAAGCGATTTGATCAGTTTATGATAAATTTAAAGTACACTAGAAGTAAATTTGATCACTGTGTGTATTTTTGCAAGCTACATGATGAGTCATTCATTTATCTATTCTTATATGTGGATGATATGTTAATAGCTTCAAAGAGCCAAGAAGAGATTGAAATGTTGAAAGGTCAATTGAATCAAGAGTTTAAAATAAAAAATTTGGGTGAAGCTAAAAGGATTCTCGGCATAGAGATAAGCAGAGATCGAAAGAGAGGCAAAGTTTGTTTATCTCAGAAACAATATCATGATAGAAAAATCAAAACCTGTGAGTATCCCACTTGCTTCTCATTTCAAATTAAGTGCAGGTTTATCTCCTAGCACAGATGAGAAACGTGAGTATATGTCGAAGGTTCCTTATTCAAATGCAGTTGATAAGTTAATGCACGCTATGGTGTGTACGAAACCTGACATTTCACAGGCAGTTGACGCTGTGAGTAGATATATGCATAATCTTGGAAAAAAATATTGGCAGGCTGTAAAATAGATTTTACGATATCTTCTTAACACCGTAAATGTTAGTTTGATATTTAAGCGTGATAATACTCCTGGTCAGTGTGTGGTTGGATATGTTGATTCTGACTATGCAGGTGATTTGGATAAACGTCGATCAACTACTGGTTATATATTTACTCTTGCTAAAACACCTGTGAGTTGGAGGTCTACTTTGTAGTCTACGGTTGCTCTGTTTACAACAGAAACAGAATATATTGTAGTTACATAGGCTGTAAAGGAGACAATTTGGCTACAGGGGTTGCTTGAAAACTTGGGGATTATTCAGAAACAGGTTACTGTGTATTGTGACAGATAGAGTGCAATCACTTAGCAAAGAACCAAATCTATCATGCACGGACAAAGCATATCGACGTCAAGTATCATTTTGTGCGGAAAATTATTGAAGATGAGAAGATACTACTTTATAAGATTGGAACTGCAAATAATCCTGCTGATATAATGACCAAGGTGGTGATTTCGACCAAATTCAAGTATCGTTTGGATTTGGTTAATATTTTGACAGTTTGAAAATCATAATTTAGAGACGCTGACGATGTGGGCCTTATTCATCAAGGTGAAGATTGTTGAATTTTGGGTGTGGCTCTTTTAGTCCCACATCGACTAGGCGCTAAAAAGACACCACCCATGGATCGTATAAATAGGGCCTTTTATTTTTAGTTTTGAGTATCCAAAAAATAATTAGTTATTATATAAAACTGTTCTGAAAAAACAGGTTTTATTTTAGAAAGTTTTCAAATATGAAAAATTTCAAGTTGTAATTTTGGATTTTTGGATTTTGGAAAAAATTCTACTATTCTTAGAAAACTTTTCAATTTGTTAGAGATCTTTATAATTTAAAATTTTGGTGATATTGAATTGATCATTGGCGCCCGAGAACGTAGGTAATATTTACCAAATCTCGTTAAATTTTGTGTTTTCTTTTATTTTGCATTAGTTCTTTTATGGCACTATTTTGGGTGCCTATTTGTGTGGGTAAGATATCTGATTTTTGCAACACACCCTTTACTAGATGCTTGATAGCTGCAAGCAATATCAACGGATGAACTGAACTTGATCTTCTCTAGTATCGGCATAAACAATGTGTTTCTACAAGGACAATGATCAATGAAGTAGGGATTATTGTTTTTTGCAAAACAGGGGATCTTTCCATTGCTATTGAATAGAGAAAAATTACAGATTATAAAAATTTCTCTTTTTTATTACAATGAAAAGAAATTAAAGAAACAGACAGAGAGGACTTATAGAACACGTCGCTCTCTTTTTAATCAGAAAATTGTGGGATTCAAGACAACTATGGGGATCAGTTTTTTCCCCACTGACAATCTGACGTCGGTGGTTGGAGGCGAGCTCGTTCTTTTCCTCTTTTGTTCTTGGAGAAAGCAAAAACTAGAGAGATCTGGCCAAAAGATCCCTTTTGAATTCTCTTAGGGGATATTTATAGGTTTTCGATTGTTAAAGAGCTTTTCTTATAGATAGGAATAAGATCTGATTTCCTTATAAATAGAATTGAAATCTCTTTGTAATATTGATGAGATATTCGAATCTTCTCTTAATTTGATTTGCTCTACATTCATTGAATCGGGTCCTATTTCTACACCCAAAATCAATTAAAGTTAAATTAAAATTTAATTAGAATTTATAGAATTATCAAACTCAAACAAAATTGATCTAGAATTCTTCATCCAAAAATTAATCAAACTCAAATTAGAATTTGTAAAATTATCAAACTCTAATAGAATTAAATTGGAATCCTGCAATCAGAAATTAATTTAATTTTAATTAAAATTTGGATCTAATTAGGAATTTCAAAATAACTCAAGACGAGACCGAATAAATCATGCATGAGGCCAAGGCTTATTGTGCGAAACCGGGGCTTATTGTGCGAAACCGAGCGGCATCGTGCGAGGCTGGCCAAAGGCCAGTTTCATTCCATTTTTTTTGAATTTGGATTTTGACTCAGACTCGGATTTTGGATTCAGACTCGGATTTTGGATTCGGACTCGGATTTTGATTCTGGATTTGGATTGGATTTTAGACTTGGACAATTTTTCTCATTCTAAAAGACCCCCTCCAAAGTTTTCAAAACTTTACTCATCCATTTGTTTTAGAAAAATTTTGAAATACTTTGGATTTTTCTTTTGGAATTGGTGGATGATTTCATGGAGATGGAACTTACTAAGAGTGCAGAATTATCTTAACAAGCTGATTGTTTTGACTATGATGTGAGTCGTTTAGGTTGACAAATAGAGCCGATGAATTGCCTGATTGACAGATAGAGCCGGTGATTTTTTTCGAATTGAGGTGTGACTCACCTAGTTGACAGACAGAGCCGGAATAATAGATTGTGTTCGGAGAACTATCGGCAGAAGTGTACTGCTAAACGTACCTACAGGGTCTCGGCAAAGGTGTATTGTTAAATATACTAAGATGACCGGGTTAGGGTCAAAAAACCATAGGTAGAGGTGTACTGTTAAACGTACGTATGGGATTTTGACAGAGGTGTCTAATTGCACATGCATGGGATTATGGTGAAGACGCCAAGATGATTTGGACATGATCATCGGTTTCGATAGAGACACCTATTTGCACATGCCTGGATAACTCGTCTAAGCGACAAACAGAGCTGGTGATCGGATTAGGATCACGAAAGAAACTGTTTGTTGCAGCGTGTGATGATTCAAATCTTACTGTCAGATATAAGAGTTTAACTTAACAGATTTGTTGATTTTATGATGCGATGGTTTGAATCTTACTATTAGAGGTAAGAGTTTAACTTGACAGATGTGATTATTTTGAGATGAGATGATTTGAATCGCTTTCACAGGTAAGAGCTTAACTTGACAGATTTCGCTGTTTTTTATATTAGATGATTTGAATCTCACTGTCAGAGTAAGAGCTTAACTTGACAGATTTGCTTATTTTGAGATGAGATTGATTTGAATCTCACTGTCAGAGTAAGAACTTAACTTGACAGATTTGCTGATTTTGAGATGAGATGATTTGAATCTCGCTGTCAGAGATAAGAGGTTAACATGACATATTTACGAAATTTTTGACAAACACCCAGCTATCAACAGATTTGACGTGTCTTTACTATTCGTCGTTTGCGTTGGGATAGCCATATTATTCCACTTAGCATGATGAGTTGTCGAGAATTTTGTTTTCCTCTCCCCTTACTTTTGAAGTATTGGATGGTTCATGCTTTTACCTCAGCATGAAGAGTTGTTGAGAATTTTGTTTGTCTCCCCTTTACTTTTGAAGTATTGGGTGGTTCATGATTTTACCTCATCATGAAGATTTTGTTGAGGATTTGAATTCCTCTCCCCTTTGTTTTTATAGCATTGGGTTATGAGTATCCTTATAGGAGGACATTATGACAAACATGTCATGGGATTTTTAGCAAATCCCCAGTCATGAACGGATTTGATGTACATTTACCAATCGTCGTTTGCGTTGGGCTAGCCATACTATTTCCCTCAACATGATGAATTGTCGAAGATTTTGTTTGGGCTTCAATGCCAAACGTTCCCTCTCCCCTTTACTTTTTTGGCATTGGGCGATTCATACTTTTACCCCCAGTATGATAGAGTTGGCGAGAAATTTTTTGATTTCCCCTCCCGTTGCTTTTTGACAGTATTGGGGGGTTGATTCATTAGCCTTCCCTTCTTTTTTTTTTTTAGGTGACCAGATGTAATATTTTTTCAAGAACTTACCGCTGATAGGCATCATCATAACTAGATGTAGTATTTCTTTAAGAACTTGCTATTGATAGGCATCATTATTTTATCGCCATCTTGATGGATCAAGCGATAGGCTCCGTTTGAGTAGACAGTTTCTACTACAAAATGTCCTTTTCACTTGGCTTCAAATTTTTCCTTACTCTTGTGGGTCATGATTATTGGTCTTTTGACACATAAGACCAAGTCTCTTTCTTTGAAAGTTTCTTATTTAACTTTCTTGTTAAATGCTCTCGAGATACGCATTTGATACAACACGATTTATTGTTGCACGTTCAGGATGCAAGCTTAGCCCTATATCTACGAGCTTAGCCTCGCGTTTTAAACTGGCACAGCCTCGCGACTGGGCTAGTATAAGTTTGCATTATATGCGGGATTGGACTTGTATGCTGGTTTAGTCTCGAGCTAGGTATCGAGTTCGCTTCATGCCCATGATGATTATGCTGACTTAGCCTAACGTTGTACGCAGGCATAGCCTCACATTCTTGCTTTGGGTATTTGATTTCATACTTTTAACCCCAATATGATAGGATTAGCGAGAGTTTTACTCTCTTTCCATTGCCGTGGTGGCATTGGGCAATAAAAACTCGTACGATTTTTTGAATTTCTTTTATTTTTTTGTTTTATTATTTATGGCAATCATTTTGCTGTCGTTGCATTTGCAGATACCTTTTTCTATTCAGGCCTCAAGTGGATCACATTTGCATCAATGAGTGCCTGAATTTTATCATTCAGAATATAGAAATATTTGGTTGGGTGCCCAATATTTTGATGGTAGAGGCAATATTTGAGATCGTCTATTTTTCCAGGTTTCTCTGACTTCTAATTTTCAGGTAAGCTGAGCATCTCCTTTTCATTTAGTAAGTGGAACAATGTGACTGCTTGTTCATCTTTAAAATTGTATGTCCGTTGCAATCTAATAGAATCTCGATTATTTTGTGATTTTTTGTTTGCAGCAAATTTGGTGGTTATTGCCTCCTTTCTTTTAGGATAGGATGATTGGGGCTGTGGATGATTCATGGCCATCTTTCTCTGGACATGATATTCATAAATACGTCGGATTATGTGCTCTGGTTGCTGAACTTGTTTGACTAGATCATTTTAGGTTTTGGACTCTACTACTCCCATTTTGACCAATATCCTGGTCTGAAGATTATATTTGCAAGTCTCCACCAATGTTTTCTGTGACATGTCATGTGAGTATCGCACTAATATTTCGCGAAAACACTCAACGAAACTTTTAACTGTCTCATCTTCTTTTTACTTGTTTGCCAGAAGAGAGTGGATGGATACTTCAGTATTATCTTCAAAGAAGCAGGTTAGGAACTCCCTTTCCGCATTAGACCAGGTATTGATGGTTACTGGGGCAGCTGTATAAACCAAGTGAATACAGGCCCTCGTAGGGTACTTGCAAAAATCTTGGTCATCACTAGATTATTGCCCATGAAATTGTCGGTCTGCGAAAGGAGTACTTATGCTGGTTTGGAGATCCTTTCCCATCATATGATTCTAAGTTCAAAGGCTTATACTTTGGTGGAAAATAGTGCGGACTCCCACTCTATTGGGTAGGGTCTCGTAATTCATATCTCCTGCAATCCTTTTCAGTGTATTAATACTTCTATTTGACTTTAAAGCTTCTCCAATTTTTCGACGTGAGGATCAACGAAATATTCCTCCTCATTGCTTTTTTCCTCGGCATCTGGATTAGATTTGATCTCATCCTTCTTGGTCTTATCAGAAGAGGAACAACCCTCTGCTCGATCTTTTGTGTTCTTTTGAGTGTTGCCTAATACCTTCACAAGTATCGCTTTGAGGTCCATGATGCTCCTTTCTTGGATGAGGCATTCTTACGCCTCAATCTTTTGACTCATCTCGGTCGACTATTCAACCATATGGACCGTTCTCCTGCCGAACCAAGAGGAAGTATGCGATCGCGGCGTTGATATAACCGAATGCCGCTAAACTCTTCATATTCCTCATCAGGACCCCCTACCAATCTTTTGTAACCACGGGAAGCTGTCACGCCTAACCTGAGGCATGTGTGATGATATGTTTCCTCTATTTTCGTATCAGAGGCATACTCTTCGACGACTAGTTTCTTTCTCTTATTCACCATATTCGACGTGAAAGCGGACAAGTCTTGATCTGAGCTAGAGTCTTATCTTTACAACCATTTTCTTTCTAGAATATTGAATTTCAGTGCTGACAACTAGTTAAATATAGATGGTTTTGGGGTTTGACAGCGACAGCAAATCAAAACTATTGTGATCAACTCTTCACAACAGTAGTACTGATGGGGTCGTGCTACCTTTCTTTTATTCGTGAGACATCTCTGCAAATCAGAGTTTCTTCACACAGTGCTGATATAACCATCCTTTGGAGACGGGGCTCATTTCTTGAGTAATGTCTATTTGTCCAAACATGCAGTTTGGCGAAGTCAGGAAAGTTATACTTGTTAACCCCCAGGCTAGTTCTATATCCAGTATTGGTTTTAGTACGTCTTGCATGAATGTGCCTGATAGCCTGACATTCGTTTGTTCCTTCATGAGGCTGAGGCTTAGTTCTTGCCTTGCGCACTGGATGAGCTTGACGAACTGATCTAGCCTCGCATGCTAGCTTAATTGAACTAGTCTCGCGTGCTGGTTTAAACTTAGTTTGGTTTTCAATTTTACTTGTGTCAGGCTGGCGTCTGGCCTTATTCATACCAAGTTGATATGTGCTAGGCTGGCGAGGCTGAGATTTGCTTAGTTAGCCGGGCTTACTTGTATTAGGCTGGCCAGGCTGAGAAATGTTAGACTGCTTCTCACCAAGCTGATGAGGACTAGGCTGGCCAGACTGAGGAGTGCTGGGCTGGCCAGAATGAGGAGTGCTAGACTGGCTAGGCTGAGATTTGCTAAGCTGCTTCTTGCTAAGCTGATGAGTGTTAGGCTGTTTCTTGCCAAGCTGATGAGTGCTAGGTTGTCCTTTGCTATGCTGAGAAGTGTTAGGCTGGCCAAACTGAGAACTGCTAGGTTAGGTAGACTAAGGTGTGCTGGCTGGCCAGGCTGAGAACTGTTGGGCTGGCCAGGCTGAGGTGTGTTGTGCTGGCTAGGCGGAGGAGTGCTAGGCTGACAGGCTAAGAAGTGCTAGGCCGGCAAGGATGATTTTTGCCAAGCTGGCCAAGCTGAGAAGTGCTGGACTAGCGATGTTGATTTTTGCCATGCTGGTCAGGCTAAGAAATACTTGGCTGGCAAGGCAAATTTTTGCCAAACTGACCAGAGTGAGGTTTGCTAGGCTGGCCAAGCTGAAGAGTGTTGGGCTAGTCAGATTGATGAGTGCTAGGCTAGCCAGGCTGAGGTTTGCTAAGCTGGTTAGGTTAAGAAGTGCTGGACTGATTTTTGCCCAATTGTGGACCGTTAGGCTGCCCTTGAGCATGGCATCCTCCTTTTATGTTAGAATGTTTTTGAGTTTGTCATCCTTCTTACTTCATACTAGACTGATTTTGAGTCTGGCATCCGCATTTGTTTGTGTTGGGCTGATTTTGAGCCTGGCATGCAAAACGGGCTTCGAGTGCCTTACAGGGTGCTCTCCGATTCCAATTGCGAATTCGGGTCCGTCTATGCACCACGATAGGTTTCCTTTGGCATCATACGCAGCGAACTTTCTAATTATTGGAATTTGTTCTGATAGATCAGAGTTTGAAAATCCAAGTGCTTGTTGAAGAGTAAACATCTCTTTGTCTTGGGCCGACTTCGACCTCGATCACTAATTTCTCTATCGTTTCTCCAATTTTGTTGACGTCCGATTGGACCACCATCTCCTCTTCAGTATAGAGATCTCTCCTACTGTGGTTGCCAGTCTGTTTTTGCAAAAACAGGGAATCTTTCCATTGCCATTGAATAGAGAAAAATTACAGATTATCAAAATTTCTTTTTTTAATTACAATGAAAATAAATTAAAAGGAATAGACAGAGAGAACTTATAGAACATGTCGCTCTCTTTTTAATCAGAAAATCGTGGGATTCGAGACAGTTATGGGGATCGGTCTTTTCTCCGTTGACGATCTAACGTCGATGGTTGGAGGCGAGCTCATTTTTCTTCTCTTCTGTTCTTGGAGGAAGCACGAAATTTTTACGCACGAGAGAGATCTGGCCAAAAGGTCCCTTTTGAGTTCTCTTATGGGATATTTATAGGCCTCCAATTGTTGAAGAGATTTCCTCGTAAATAGGAACAAAATCTGGTTTTCTTGTAAATAAAATCGAAATATCTTTGTAATAATGATGAGATATTTGAATCTTCTCTTGATTTGATTTACTCCAGATTTATTGAATCGGGTCATATTTCTGCACCCAAAATAAATTAAAATCAAATTAGAATTTGTAGAATTATTAAACTCAAACAAAATTGATCTAGAATTCTTCATCCAAAAAATTAATCAAACTCAAATTAGAATTTGTAAAATTATCAAACTCTAATAGAATTAAATTGGAATCATGCACCCAAAAATTAATTTGATTTGATTAAAATTTGGATATAATTAGGAATTGCAAAATAACTCATGACGAGGCCGGATAAATCATGCGTGAGGCCGAGGCTTATTGTGTGAAACCGAGCGACCGAGCAGCACCGTACGAGGTGGGTGCGCGAGGCTAGTTGTGTGTGAGGCTGGTATGGCCAGCCTCTCGCACACAAGGCTGGTTGTGTGCAAGGCTGACCTGGCCAGCCTCGCGGGCTCCCAACATGACTAGATACCCCCAGATTAGAGCAGAAAAATTGTCCTAGAGCACTGGGAGAAGGACCCAAGCCTTATCTTTTTTTTATTTTGTTATACTATATTTTACTTTTGTTTTACTTTTAATTTATGTAAGAACTAATGTATCTTGAGAACTAGTTATATGAGTAGTCATACTCTTTAGCTTTATTGTTCTATTATCTACTTTCTAATGAAATGTAGAGGGTTTCCACCTACCATTTTGATTGAAAAAAAATGTGAGCCGCTATATTTGGTGTGGATCATCAATAGCAAGTTGTTTATGTTCAATATCATTATACTGAATATAGTATTATAATCATTATTGTTGATCCGGCTAACATTTCCCAAATGTTAAACCATTTATTTTTATCTTTATTATGTATCGATAAACTATTTTGGATGCATTGCAGAGAAAGTCTTGTCCATATCAAAGGCAGGAATACAGTAACAACATCATTTGTAACATTCGGCAAGATAAAATTCTAAGGAGAGGTCACATCATAGAAGCAGATACAACAGAAGTAAGGGTAGAGAACGACACATCAAAGGCATTGCTTGCAGCACTGGACACCCCGACAAGATTTCAAGAAGAGGAACCAGATCATCATCATCAGGATGGAGAGAAGATGCGGGATATGGGAGACTTGGCAGGGGAAGAAAGGTTGGCAACTTTAACGGACCAGGGTGGAAGTACTAAATCTCTGATCACGCCTTCCAGAAGGAGCAAAAGACTGGAAGAGAAGAGAGGTGGACAGTACTACCAACTGGGTCAGGTTGCAATGACAGCTACTAAACGAAAGGCAGACATGGCGGACCCCCCTCCAGGTACTACTAACCTTGAGTTTAATATTCTTAATAATGTGCCTGATGAGGTGTTAGTTTCTTTAGCCCATTGCTGTGAAATTGAGTTGGGGGTAGGATACTCAAAGCAAACACACACCCTCACGATGCTAAAAAACCTAGAGACAATACCCTTAGAAGATCAGAAGGAGGACGATGTGTTTTAGAACACAGGGTAGGGACGTTCATGGAGAAGATTACTTATTTGTTTTGATGAAGTGTATTTTTTAGAATGTTAGAGGGTTGGGAAACCCGGTAAAACGTCGAATGATTGCGGAAGTAATACGCTCTAATAAGATTAATATCGCGTGTATGGAGGAGACCAAATTATCTAATCCTGATTCTCGGATTTTGGATTCAATTGCATCTAGAAAGTTCTACAATTTTTGCATTTTAAACGCACGGGGGGCATCAGGGGGGATCCTAATTGGAATCAACAAAAACTATCAGATTCTGAATTCCTGGGCAGGGGAATATTCTTTGTCAGTTAGATTAAGGAGACTAATGGATGGATGGGTCCAGGTGATAACTGCGGTGTACGGTCCTAATGAGAGAGAGTTGCGCACACAACTCTGGAAGGAACTTACAACAATCAGACTCAATTATGATGATCCGTAGATCATAGGAGGGGATTTTAATATCACTAGATTTGCAAGTGAAAGAAAAGGGGTAGACCACATCACAAAGATAGGCAGGAGTTCAACAACCTCATTAGCCAATTGGACCTCATAGACTTACCATTGTCGGATCGTTTATTCACATGGTCAAATATGAGGTTTAATCCAGTAATGGCCAAGTTAGATAGGGTTTTAATTTCGGATAATTGGGAAGCGAAATTTCCACTTGCAGAAATTTGCTCACTCCCGCGACCGACCTCAGACCACACACCAATCATGCTCAATGCTGGTGAGAAGGAACAAAAACCACAAAAGCGCTTCCATTTAGAGAGATGGTGGCTGGAGCATAAGGAATTACACACCCTGATTAGAGAAAGTTGGGGCCACAGGACGGGAGCCAATGATGCTGCAGCTAATATCTGTATCAAGCTGAGGCGATTACGGAAGGTACTACGGCGATGGGAAAGGCGCCTCAGAAGAGAAGGGGGGACTCGAAGGATGATATGTTGAAGGAGATGGACTGTTTAGAAAAAATGGAAGAGAGTCGCAACTTGTCATTGGATGAGAACAGCAGAATCCTACATCTTAGAAGAAAACTCGAAGAAATATATAAGAGGGGGGAATTAAGATGGAGACAGAGAGCCCGTGCAACTTGGCTGAAAGAGGGGAATGCAAACACTGCTTTCTTTCATAGATGGGCAAATATGCGCCACAGAATGAACAAAGTACATAAGTTAAAGGAGAAGGATAGACAGGTTAGTGGGGAGGAGCTGCATGAACACGTGTATCATCATTTTAAAAAACTGTTGGGCAGGGCAAACACATTTCGTGTCCAGATGAAAGAGGAAGCATGGGAAAAGGAGGTGGATCTCTCAGACCTCGAAGAAGAATTTCGGGAGGAGGAAATTAAAAGAGCAGTTTAGGAGTTAGGCCAGGATAAGGCGCCGGGTCCTGACGGATTTCTACTATTTTTCTTTAAATTATTTTGGGAAGATGTCAAGAGGGACATAATTTGGTTTATGGAAGAGGTATTCCGGAGGACAAGTCGACTGGATAGAATTAATTACTCGGTCATCACTCTAATACCAAAGAAATGCGCACCGGAACAAATTGGTGATTTCAGACCGATTGCATTATTGAATAGTTCCATTAAGATAGTGTCAAAAATATTGGCTAACAGATTAGCACCGAAACTCCAATTATTGATAAAAGATTATCAAACGGGTTTTATTGCTGGCAGAAATATTTTAGAAGGGGTGGCTACAACATACGAAGTCATCCACCGATGTAAACAATCCGGAACAAATGGTTTTATGTTGAAGCTAGACTTTGGAAAAGCATACGACATGGTGGATAGGAACTGCTTGATGGAGACTCTCAAACACAGGGGTTTTGGAGCGAAATGGAGATTATGGATGGAAGCCTGGTTATACTCCGGGAAAACACAGATAAGTGTTAATGGCATAGTGGGAAAGGAAATACATCTGAAAAGGGGCCTAAGACAAGGGGACCCCCTCTCCCCGCTACTGTTCGTCTTGATAGCTGACGGGCTAAACTCTATACTTCAGAAATTGAAGAAGAAGGAAGAGATATCAGGTCTACCAGGGGCTCCCAACATGTCCTTTGTTAATCTACAATACGCAGATGATACGTTGATCTTTGGGAAGGGTAACTTGCGAGAGGCTATAACCATTAAATGGGCTCTCTGCTGTTATGAAGCTTGGTCGGGTCTAAAAATAAACTTTACTAAAAGTTCTCTGATCTGCTTGGGTGCAAGAAACTTATCCATGCAACTTATTAGGAAGGTATTCCAGTGTAAGGAGGAGCATCTACCGATCACATACTTAGGGATACCAGTGACATCAGGAAAACCAAAGGTAAGGGATTGACGCCCCCTTTTGGATAGTTTTGAGAAAAAGTTGGAAGGATGGAAAGGTAAATATCTATCCTTGGGCGGGAAGGTGATGATAATTAACGCGGTCCTTTCCTCACTCCCGTTATACTTAAATATCCTTTTTCATAATGCCAAAATAGGTGCGAGTGAGGATTGACAGAATCAGGAAAAGATTTCTTCGGAATGGAGTTGTGGCATCATCTAACAAATACCACCTAGTCCCATGGGGACAGGTGTGTAGGCCAAAAGAGGCAGGAGGCTTAGGGATTGTGGATCTTAGGACTTTCAATTTGTCCCTAATGACCAAATAGTGGTGGCATCTAATCACACAGAATCAGGGGTCACTTCAGAAGTTATTACTTTACAAGTATGGCCCGAAGGGAGGCACATTGTATGGGGAAATAAAGAGAAAGCATAATTGTTCGGCCTTTTGGAAGGGGATGTTAGTAGTATGTCACCTAGTTTGTCATAGCTTGGATTATAAACTAGGTAAAGGAAATAAGATAGCCTTCTGGCATGACAGATGGTATTCGCAACTCCCTTTGAAGACACTATATCCAGACGTCTTTCTAAAAGCCAACAATAAGAATGCCAGGGTTTGTGACTATTGGGGTCGATCAAGATGGAGATGGAACTCAACGGCATTAGCTGGTCAGGATTTTGTCAAATTAAGAATACTGAAACAACACCTACTCAATTTAGTTCCATCTACACTAGAGGAAGACAGACCAATTTGGAGATGGGAGAAGAATGGTAACTTCACAGTGAACTCCACATATCGGCATTTCATAAACGGTGGAATCATATCTACAAATACTGTATGGATTTGGAGAGTTAAATGTCCCCAGAAGGTCAAACTTTTTCTCTGGTTAATTTGCAAAGATGCGCTCTTGACCTGGCCAAAATTACAAAAAAGAGGCTGGATTGGCCCCAATATATGTTTTTTATGTAAAAGGGATGCGAAATCAACCGAACACATCATATGTAAGTGTTTATTCTCTAAAAGCACATGGGAGGCTTGTATCAGGGCATTAGGCTTGAACACAGGTACGATCATAGACGAATCTACCTGGAAGAGTCTGGATAAGGGAGAATCTGGTAGCCATAGACTTAGCAGTGGTATTGCGGCATTTTACTGGAACATGTGGAGAGAACAAAATGATAGATTATTTAATGATACATATCATTCGATTGATTATTGTGTGCGGCTCATTGTTCATAATTTTATCATTTGGACAGGTGTGCCTTTAGATGAGGAGCGACTTCACCTATCCAATGGCGCTTCAGGAGATGATATGGAGGTCACTCAGTCAGAGAAGGAGTAAGGACATACTTCAGAGGCACGAGAACGAATGGGCTGAACATGAAACGCCATTTTTGCTAGATCTATGTAGTTTCATTTTATTCTGTTTCTTTTTTACTTGCTTTGTAAACTTATTGTTGGACCACTTTATTAGTTGATCCTGAATATTTCTGTTCTGTTATTTTCTCTTTAATAGAACGCGGAGGGAAAACATCCCGCCGTTTTAACGTAAAAAAAAATTCTAAGGAGAGGTCTTGATACTCATTCTAAAGATCCTTCCTCAGGATGTAGATCTGCTCCTGTTTGCATCCTCTGATCCCTTCGCATCAACACATTGAGCATTGATTGTTAGAATGGCAAACCAAATTAGTATAGAGATCTTGGCATTCCTCCCTCAGTAGGATTGGCCTAACTCAATCACCAGCTCAACAGTGATGAAATATTGTACAGTTCTCATTATTTCGCCCCCTCCTCTATAAGAAAGTAGGCCAGATCCTTGATGGCAGTGTAGAGCTTGTTGTGAGCTGGATGGGATACTTCTTGGCATTTCTGTTAAATTTGAATTGTTCAGCTACTCAGTGAGTGCATCAGGCTGCTGGACCTGTGGTTCTCCCAAGAGTCTGTGCAGAGAGAAATTTGAGTGCGTCGCTAAACTTAACTGCTTGCACCCTCTGATCCCTTTGCTTCAACACATTGAGCATTGATTGCCAGAATTGTAAACCAAATTTGTATGTGGATCTTGGCATTCCTCCCTTCATAAAAGTCACAACCGTTAACAAAATAATATCCAACAAAAATTGTATCTTCGTAAACTAAAAGATCCATAGTAAATCCAACTACCTTCAGCTAGGGATGATAATGAGTCAGACCGGATCGGATTCATTCATTGTCCAAATTAAAATTTTGGACTTTGGACTTATCCAAAGCCCAAATGGGCCATTATGAAAAAAGCCCAGCCTAGCCCAATGGGCTTTGGATAGCCCATCACTATTATAATCAAGTGAGATTTTTCTATAGATAGGACTTCAACAATAATCTTATTTTATCCACTCTCTACCAAAGAGATTCACTGTGAAATTAAACCAGAGGCTCCAAATCAGCAGCAGTAGCAACTCATATAAATAAATCAATTTTTAATAAAGCCTTTAACAACACAAATCCACCCAACCACAAGCACATAATCCCTTCATATGTTATCATTTTCACCAACAATAGAATATATAGTTGCTATCAAATCTTGTGAATTAAATAAAATACAACTTGAAAAATAGGATATAATTTGATAGTGATCATCTCAAATTTCTCTAACTAGTTAGGAGGGAGAGTGCATAGAGAAAACAATTTACCGAGCAAACTTATATTTTTCTTACTCATATTATAATTACAAGTCTACAACAAATTTTCAGACAATATCAGAAAAAAGGTCAAAAAAATTGCTGAAGGTAGGGATGCTAATGGGTTCGGGCCAGTCCGAAGCCCAATCGGGCCAGCCCGTAAAGGCTGGTTTTTAATCCGCCCAATTAACCAATGAATCCAATTGGACATAAATTTTTTGAGATTTTCTCAAATCGGACTGGGGACTGGGTTTGGACATGTCCAAACCCGTCCAAAAATTAATCCAAACTACCAAATCCATAGTATTTACTCGCCATCATAATTCTCAAATAATCTCCGCGTTTGGTCATCCCTATCGGGCCATCACTCTCCTCTCGCTCGCTCTCGCTTGAGATCATTTGAGGATTTTATTTGTATGAAAAATACTCAAACTTTAGTGTATCTTTTGAATGATTTTATTTGTATAAAACTTGTTCTTTTTTTAAAAAGAAAAAAAGACTTACACTTTAGTGTATTTTTTGATTGATTTTATTTGTATCAATTTATTTTTTTATTTTTTTTAGAAAAAGCCTCAAATAGTATATCTTTTGATTGATTTTATTAGTATCAAATTTGTTCCTTTTTTTATTTTTTTTTTTGAAAAAAAGACTCATCTTTAAGGTTCTTCCATGATTTACTTTATTTGTATCAATTTTTTTGGCAGGATGGATGCATCAACTACAATGAGTTTTTCGCAATGATACATAAAGGAACTCCTAATTTTGGCAAAAAAGGTTTACAAAATAATATTAATGTTGGTTTTAGAGATGCATTGAAAATTGGTTGAATTGGTAGCTGGCAAATTTTTTGACCTTTTTTCTGGTGTTGTCTGAAAATTTGTTGTAGACTTGTAATTATAATATGAGTAAGAAAAGTATAAGTTTTCTCAGTAAATTGTTTTCTCTATGCAAGTATTATCATTTGTTTTCTCCCTCCTAACCAGTTAGAGAAACTTGAGATGATCACTATCAAATTATATCATATTTTTCAAGTTGTATTTTATTTAATTCACAAGATTTGATAGCAACTATATATTCTATTGTTGGTGAAAATGATAACATATGAAGGGATTATGTGCTTGTAGGTGGGTGGATTTGTGTTGTTAAAGGCTTTATTAAAAATTGATTTATTTATATGGATTACTACTGCTGCTGATTTGGAGCCTCTGATTTAATTTTTTTAGTGAATCGCTTTGGTAGAGAGTGGATAAAATAAGGTTACTATTGAAGTCATATTTATAGAAAAATCTCACTTGATTATAATAGTGATAGGCTGTCCAAAGCCCATTGGGCTAGGCTGGGCTTTTTTCACAATGGCCCATTTGGGCTTTGGATAAGTCTAAAGTCCAAAATTTTAATTTGGATAATGAATAGATCCGATCCGGTCCGATCCGGCCCGACTCATTATCATCCCTATTCTAAGAATAGGGCTTACGATAGCAGGACGTAAAGATTTATCAAGTCTTATATGCCTAGCTCCACAAACGATCCTTATTTAATGGGAAAAGACTTATACGATGATACTGATGAAGCATATAACACTAGAGCATTTACTGCATGTAGATGCTTATTCGCAATAGTTTATTGTAAATGAAAGAAAATATACCTGAATGCATAGGATTTGCGAGAGCCTCTTACCATCTATCCGCGTTATTGTCACGGAATATGCATGTAAAACAACTTCTGTAACTCTTAAATTTGTTTGCGCCAATAAAAGGATTTCTACAAGCGGGTTAATCAAAACTAAAAAACTTGTTTGCATCCTTTTATAACGTTTAGTACCTACAGAAAAGTAAAAACATTAAAAAACTATAAGAGAAATCCAAACTAAGTGAACGTTTTAAATAATTACTTTAAATTTCTCAAAATTTCTATAATATCTAGTTGAAAAAAATGACAAAATTATCAATAAAATAATTGAAATTAATAGTGAAAAGAATAATAAATAAGATAACTAGCCTCAAAAATAAAAAGTTAGAGTAAAAATTGGCTGATGAAATAGAAACAGTGAAACCGATAATCCGCTATATTTCTATATGGGTCAGTCTAAACATGATGGCAAAACAACTAAATATCACAAAGCATTCGGGATCTAAGTAATATGAACGCCGCTCTAATGTAAGAATAGATATTAAAATGAAAATGGCATGACAATAAAGGATTATAAGAAATACAATCAAAAGAATTGGGACAAGACCATGAAAAGATCTCTATACAACAAGTTCACGAGGGATGGAGGAAGAAATAGAAATAAGCTAGCCACCTTAAAGGTGTTGGGGATCAAATCCCCCATCGAAATCATAGAAACGTAAAAAACAATACAATACAAGAACACAAGATTTAACGTGATTTGGCCGACCAATTTCGACCTACGTCCACGGGAACTATGAGAAAAATAGGTTACAAGAAAAGATCTAAATATCTCTCTGCCTCTCACATCTCTCATAATAACAAAATTCCTCTCTCATCAATTGCTCACATCTCTCACATCAGATATAGGAGATATATTTAGTGTTCATATCATAATCCTATTAGAATAGAACTATCACCATCTAATTGGTGTTCCAATCCAATCAGAACTCTGATTTTCTAACCCAAGTCGAACTGTGACTCTTTGTGATACTTGACTACATCTGCATACTCAACGGATACGAGATATAAACCCAACAATCTCCACCTTGGCTCATATCTGATGAGCCATGCATCTTGGAGAAACTCCGTTGTTCTCGCCATTTAATTCGTAGACATCTACCGCACGATCACCATACTCCACCGACCAGAAACAATTTGTATAATAATTACCGTCTTTATACTTGAGTACTTATAACCACTAAACAATCCTCTCCTTTGAGCACTCATGATTACTAAACCGTACTTTCTTGAGCACTCACGATTATTACACAACCTCTTCACCAAGCGCTTATAATCGCTACACCGTGCTCTAGTTCGGTCAAAACATCTGGACTTTCTGAATACTCACAATCACTTATCATCTTGTACACCACAAAAAAAGTGATCGATACACCGTACTTCACATTGATCCAAAAACTATGATCAACTCTAAAAACAAATGACTATATATTACCATGTGCTTTATCATGTCACGAAGTAACCATATCTATCAACATGAAGTACCATGACGTACCTCATCATCGTGCAATCAACCATCCATCGACCATCGATCATCACGGTCAATATCAACCTCTCAATCACCGTCGATTACCACTGGTCTGTACAAAATCTGATCCAAAGAGTAGATTTTGTTCAATCCGCATCTACCACTGTGTTTGGAATACTAAAAAACGTAAGATTCGACTCCTAAATCACCTTAATCGGATACCGATTCTTCAATCCACGCTCTGATCAATCATAGTTATCGATCTGTGCCTCAGAATCTATCTCAGTTATCAGCAACTCCTTCTGGTGCACATTGCTGGAGCCTTCGGTTGTACACATCACCAATTGTATCTGGCTGTTTTTCTTCTTCTTCTTCTTCTTCTTCTTCTTGTATTTTGTCTTGATGCCTCCGCCAACCTCCTTGTCAACTCGACAAGAGATCCACAATCTCACGATCTCAATTTCGGATCTATAACTCTGGCTCTGATACCACTTATTGGGGATCAAATCCCCCTATCGAGATCGTACAGATAAAGAAAAATAATACAGTACAAGAAAAACACGAGAATAACATGGTTCGGCCGACCAAGTTCGACCTACGTCTACGGGAATAATAAGAGAAATATCTACTATGAGAAAAATAGGTTACAAAAAGATATCCAAGTCTCTCTCTACCTCTCACATCAATTACTTACATCTCTCGTATCACACACACACACATATATATAGTGTTCCTATCATAATCGTATTAGATTAGCACTATTACCATCTAATTGGTGTCCCAATCCAATTAAAAAACTGGTCTTCTAATCCAAGTTCAACTGGAACTCCTTGTTCCCTGATCCCATCTGAATACTCAACGGATGCGAGATATAGACCCAATAAAAAAAACATGTGAATTTGCACAAATCTTAATTTTGCATGTGAAAAACCTAGACTCCTACACTTTAGCCTCAAGAAACGAACATTCAGTTAACAAAAACAATATACTTCTATATGGAGAGACTCGGTAAAAAGTAAATAAATTATTCTTTGTAAGGTTAGAAAAATCTTAGTATTAAGCATAAGCCAACTATTTTCAAAACCTTTGCAAAAACTACAATTTCATATTTTTGATCTTCAAAATTCTTCTTCTGGGTAGCTAAACAAAGTAAAAGAAAATCAATTAAACCAACTTGAATCAATTGCACAGGAATAAGGTAAGATCATTGCAACAAATTAATAAATAAGAATTGCTTTATTTAGTGGATTCATCAAATTAACATATAGTGCCTTACACGATAATAACCCCTACTATATACAAAAAAAAAAAAAAAAAAAAAAAAAAAATCAAAATCTAATACCTACTGGGACTGAGCTCTCCATAATGGCCTCAGAAGCCTCTGGATATTTTTGAGAGAGAGAGAGAGAGAGAGAGAAGAAGATAGAGACTATTAGGTTTTAGTTTGGCGAAATTGACATCCTCAGCCTCTATTTTTAATAATGTTGGGACATGGACTAATTAAATAAAATTAATTTAATTTTGGCCAACAAAATTAAATTAAATTAATTCCTCCATTAAGCCTTGATATTCATGAACCAGGATCTTGAGAAAGACCTCTAAGAAAACAAAAATAAGGACAAGGTATTTTCTTCATTCACACTATTCATGTATTGAATATTAAAAATAGATGACATT
Source organism: Dracaena cambodiana (assembly GCA_036321105.1). Classification (NCBI taxonomy): domain Eukaryota; kingdom Viridiplantae; phylum Streptophyta; class Magnoliopsida; order Asparagales; family Asparagaceae; genus Dracaena; species Dracaena cambodiana. Next base: position 9,662,692 of record JAYEPQ010000018.1, read on the forward strand.
TCTTGTTGGTCCCAAATTCATTTATATTATATTTTTATTAGAAAAGATCAGTTCACTTTCTTATAAACTAATCACACCATCTGCGCCTTTTAACAAAAGAAAAGTCTACTGTTTTCTTTCTAAATATGATCAAGTGTTAAATTCATCATTCATGAGCAGATATTGTTTGACCCAAAAAACTTAAGCCATTAGGTCAATACTCCAATTTTGTATTTAAACCCATAAATTTTCTTTATCCTATCTGATGTGGAATCTGACATGGGACTATACTCACATATGAACTAACTTAACAGTCTCAAAATTACATTCCATTTCCTTTTCACTAATATTTTCATATTTACTTCGACCTAACCTTCTAGATCTAAGCAAGGAAATCTATATGTACATAGATATTTCCTCTTAATATTTCCTTGGGGGGTAAAGTGGGTTCGGGGGTTAGACTTCAGGGTTAAGTCTTAAAACAGAATAAAGAATTGTTAACATATTTAAGAACATGGGTTTTGATTATTATTATTATTATTATTATTTTCATGTTGCTCTGTTGCCATCAATCGAGAGAAAAAATAAAAAAAAAATAAAAAAAAAACCTTCTCTCATGCAGGTTGAAATTCTTGGAACACTCCTTAGAGTACTTAATGAGATCAAATAGTTAGTCAAAACTACACTTTGTCATATTTCATCTTTATTTTTGCCTAAAACATTTTTCTTAATTTGTTTAACACAATAAGTTATAAATGCTTTAGTAGTACCTTGGATTATGCAATGTCCCGTTCTCTCAGAAGGCTTCAAAAATAGACTGTGCTACCGGCAGATACACATAAGAGAACGAAATCTGCATACACGAGGCTTTAATAAAGTAATCAAATTGATAACATCAATCCCAACAATCGCAGAATCTTGAAAAATAGGATTTACTGTCATACAAAAGCAACATAAATAAGTCCATAATATTAATTTGTGTGTGCGTGCATATATGGCACTGCTGGAAGAGCTGCTTCTTTCATGCAGTAAGGGCATCCATTCACTAGCGTAAACTGCATACAAGTTCTATATGTAAGTCAGGTGTAGAGCAAAACACACTGTCAATATATAAGTAGAGAGTAAAAGCAAAATATACTGTCTAGAATTCTACAGTGTACAACCGTGTAAAATATGGATACAATATATATCAGAAGACTATCCACATAAATCTAGATATGTACAAGCACATAAGAAAATATAGCGAAAGAAGAAATCCGGAGAATTATGTCTGCTCAATGAAATATTGATCATTCCCTAGCAGTCTCTTCTCCTTATTACCAATTCCTGAACCAAGAGAATTAAACTTGACAAGTAGAATATAGAGGAATGGGATCATGATAATTTGTATACAAAATAGATTTAAATGTGATCTATGAATGTGTAGCACCTCATCTCCCCAAGGTGTACAGTAATAGAGTGTGCTCTAGGCGAACACATATTCACACATAGTACATTAAAAACAAACTGTTATTGAGAGTAGGAAATAAATCATCTAATTTTTATCAAACTAAAGCCACAATCACAGGATAGCTAGGGAGAGCGGACCACTGTTATAGATTATATATACATTGTAGTACAAAATGAAAGATACAATAAAATTGTTGGCACATTATAAACTCATGAGTACATAAACTGCCTTGGGATGCCCAAGGAAATAAAATACACAATAACTGCCTTGGGATGCCCAAGGAAATAAAATACACGATATTATCACCATAAAGTCAAGATACATACTAAAGGCAAAAGATGGCCAAAATGAAACAAATCCTAAAAGACTACTCAAACTCGGCCTGCTACTTGAGGTGTAGGTTGTATGCTTGCAAATGCTTGTACTCCTCTTCAGTACTTGAGATGGAAGATCTCAAGGGATTAAATCCCAGCAAGTGAAATCTCATGACGTTATAGTAATACGTATAATATCAAGATACATGGTTCACAAATTGGAGAGTGTTACAGTCAGATGTCAAATTTATGGTCATGCATGCAACTTAGTCTATCCATGAGGCTTTTAGTTGAATTAATGAGTGGGAATATGTAACGCCCCATTTTCCGAAGGGATACGAAAACGGAGTGCGTTACCGGCGTGTAAGTCGACGTGCACGAGACCTATTAGTATGTAAAAAAAATAAATGAATGGAACTAAATACTAGTCATCAACTAGGATCTTGAAAGTTAGTCTACTGCCATATAAAAGAGAAGATATACATGTCTAACATAAGAAGCAACAAGTACAATACTTATATAAAAGTTGAAAATAAAGTCCCAAAGGGGTGATACATACCAAACCAAAAATACAAAGCGGAGGCCTATAAATCTTCTGCTGCTCAACCTGCTCTAGAAAGTACGGATCGTGCAATGTTGGATCCTCGCTCACATCTTCAGTATCTGAGCGTGTGGGGGAGCTCAGGGTCAAACCCGGAAAGTAAAATAATAAGAAGTACGGAGCGTGTAATATAAACAAATAGGTTAGATATGAGTGTGGTTATGAAAGTATGCGCATGTGTGGAAAATATTAAATGATCAAGTAATGATATCAAGGAAGAATGTACATGCATATCAAGTCTAAATTAATATCTTATTTTAGTTAATGTTTTGAACTGAATGGTGAAAAAATAGATTCTTATCGTAGGAAGCATGCAGTATGCACTAACAAGTAAAATATGATTTGATGTAAAAAGCATATCCACATGTATGGAAAATAGTAATGATTAAGTAGTAATATCAAGTAGGGATATACATGCATATCATGTCTAACTTAATATCATGTTTTATTTTATATTTGAACTAACTGGTGAAGAAATAAAACTGTATCGTGAAAGTACCCGTGCATTCCCGGGACCCGGCCAAAATGCTGGCGCTGAACTAGCCGTGCCGCTAAGCACTCAAGCAGATACCGATTACTGAGTAATCGGTCATCCCATCAACATGGACTAAACAAGAGATGATGGCTCAGTACCATCCGGGCGCCCCCACGAATGGGCCCCTATTTCGGTTGCGCAACCTATCCTAAACTTTTCACGATACAATATTTGTCCATATTTTAGTTCTCCCATAACCCAATGTTTCAAGTTATATTACATGGAAATCAATCCGAAATATGATGAACCAATCATGTCAAGCTTAATACATATACATGTCTTGTAACAAGCAAGATATGGTCCATGTCAAAATCAAGTTAACAGACAAGTCATGCTCCATGGCACTATCAAAATATGTGTATGTACTAACAAGGAAAATCCGGCATATTTTCATGTATCTTGTATAAGTAATTAGTATGTATATGTCAAGACAAGCATGATGGAGTATCAAAATCAAATTAATAGGTAAGTCAAGATCCATGGTATTATCAAGACATGTGTATGTACTAATATGAAAAATCTGGTATAATTTTATATATATTGCACAAGTGACTAGTATGTATATGTCGAGGCAAGTATGATGGAGTGTCAAAATCAAATTAACAGGCAAGTAAGGATCCATGGCATTGTCAAGATATGTGTACGTACTAATAAGAAAAATTCGGCATATTTTCATATATGTTGTACAAGTGACTAGTATATATATATCAAGGCAAGCATGATAGTCATAAAATACTAGAATGTATTATGGAAATAATGATCATGTATGTAAACCACACATATATACAATTATACATATAAACATTATGTAAGTGGGCATTAGGGTGTAAAAATATCTTTGATGATCATGCATGTGAATCATACATATACAATTATGCATATAAACACATATTAGGTAAGTGGGTACTAAATTGTAAAAATAGAAATTAAATAAACTTAACACTATTATAACGATTGTTTTAACAATGTATGAATTTTCTAAATTCAAGAATGATTTCATCGTATGGAAAGTAGAAAATTTATTAAATCTTACTAATGTATATATTTTTCAAGTAAACATGGATTAGTATAAAAAGTATTATGACATAACATAATATCTCGTATAAAATAAATATTTTAGCAATTTAATATATAAACTTATTTGAAATCTTCTCTTTAAAACATGATTATGAATATATATATATATATATATATATATATATATATATATATATATATATATATATATATATATATATATATATATATATATATATATATATATATATATATATATATATATTCTAATGGCAAGTGGAAAATAATTTTTAAATCGTTATATTATACACAAAGAATTTATTTAGAAAACTTCAAATTTATATCCAATATGATGAACATTCATAAAGGTGGTATTTTTATAATTTAAAAATTAAGCATATAGTTTAACTTTACAACTTGTAGTTTAAAAATAAGATATTATAAATAAAATAATAAATTCGATACATAAATATAGATTAAAGTGTAAAAATCATATTTTTATTTTTCTAGAATAATCATAGAGATTTTTTGTATAGAGATATTATCTTTTTAAGTTTTAACAAATCAAGATTCTAAGTTAACCATAAACAATTAGAGTTAGAAAAAATATGAGAGTTGATGTGATTTTACTTGCCTTGATGGATAGGAAGATAAACCTATTTTGAGGCTAAATAACTTCCTCTCATTTTCTTCTTCTTCTTCTTCTTCTTCTCTTTTCTTCTTCTCTTGAGTTGGAGTAAAAAAAAAAAAAAAAGAAGAGATGAATGAAAAATGAAGGAGAGAAAACAAATGAAAGGAAAGGAAGAAAAATATATAATAAAGGAGGGATATGGGAGATTTGATGATGGTTTGTCATGCTTGTCCAAAGGACAATCATGGTAAAGTAAGGTATTTGTGAATAAAACAAAATAGGTATAGGACAAATGAATACTAATAATAGGTTATTGGAGTTGTTTAAGATTATAATTTCAAATTAAACTAACCCAAAAAAAGTCAAACTTCATCTTTACAAGTCAAAAGAAGAGAGACTAGTAAAAATATGTGTAGGACCCACTGATGATTAAAATAATATTATTTTAAGTGACTATCTTAAAATTTTTAAGAAAATCACAAAAATATAAAAAAATGAGACAAACACAACACATTTATTTTGGGATTAATCTGATATCAAGAATATAAGTTATGATGAAATTAGATTGTTACATTCTACCCTCCTTACAAAAAAATTTCGTCCTCGAAATTTATATTTTTTTTTACTGATTGGAGTAATAAGATATCAATCAATTGATAAGAATTTGGTTATTAAAAAAATAGTTCCAATCAGAATATAATTAAAACTAACTTGTCATACTATCTAAACTAGTGGGATAAATATTTAAAGATATATAATGGAAAAAAATATCATAAGTCTCACTTATTAAGATCATTGCGAATAGCTGCAATAATTGCCTGCAAATCAATTATTGTCACGCCAATAGATAAAACTCATTCTAGCGAAAGCATATGATTTTAGTCGAAAATCAACTATGGAGTATCTCATAAATCCGCTTGCTATAGTTCTAATGAGTGATTGTAATTATTGTCGACTGAGAATAAATCTCTATAATTACCACGTCAACTCAATAGGACTCGAACAGCAGGAATACAAGACTAGGTACCTAGAAAATCAAAATATATATATGGTATGGATAAAAGAAGAAGGAAAGATAGAAAATTAACTAATAATAGGACCAAGATAAGATTTCATATCAAAGAAAATTTTGGACATGTTTATATATGGCAGTAGTCCTAAAAATATCATAAATTAACCTAGAGCTCTGATACCACTCTGTAACGCCCCATTTTTCAGAGGGATACGAAAACAGAGTGCGTTACCGGCGGGCACGTGTAAGTCGACATGCACGAGACCTATAAGTATGTAAAAAAAATAAATGAATGGAACTAAATACTAGTCATAAACCAGGATCTTGGAAGTTAGTCTACTGCCATATAAAAAAGAAGATATACATGTCTAATATAAGAAACAACAAGTACAATACTTATATAAAAGTTGGAAATAAAGTACCAAAGGGATGATACATACCTAACCAAAAATACAAAAGCGGAGACTTATAAATCTACTGCTGCTCAATCTACTTTAGAAAGTACGGATCGTGCAATGCTGGATCCTCGCTCACATCTTCAGTACCTGAGCATGTGGGGGAGCTCAGGGTCAAACCCGCAAAGTAAAATAATAAGAAGTACGGAGCGTGTAATATAAAAAATAGGTTAGATATTAGTATGGCTATGAAAATATGCGCATGTGTGGAGAATATTAAATGATCAAGTAATGATATCAAGGAAGAATGTACATGCATATCAAGTCTAAATTAATATCTTATTTTAGTTAATATTTTGAACTGAATGGTGAAAAAATAAACTCTTATCGTAGGAAGCATGCAGTATGCACTAACAAGTAAAATATGATTTGATATAAAAAGCATATCCACATGTGTGGAAAATAGTAATAATTAAGTAGCAATATCAAGTAGGGATATACATGCATATCAAGTCTAACTTAATATCATGTTTTATTTTATATTTGAACTAACTGGTAAAGAAATAAACTTGTATCATGAAAGTACCCGTGCATTCCCAGGACCCGGCCAAGATGCTAGCGCTGAACCAGCCGTGCCGCTATGCACTCAAACAGATACCGATTACTGAGTAATCGGTCGTCCCATCAACATGGACTAAACAAAATATGATGGCTCAGTACCATCCTGGCGCCCCCGCGGATGGGCCCCTATTTCGGTTGTGCAACCTATCCTAAACCTTTCACGATACAATATTTGTCCATCTTTTAGTTCTCCCATAACCCAATGTTTCAAGTTATATTACATGGAAATCAATCCGAAATATGATGAACCAATCATGTCAAGATTAATACATATACATGTCTAGTAACAAGTAAGATATGGTTCATATCAAAATCAAGTTAACAGGCAAGTCATGATCCATGGCACTATCAAAACATGTGTATGTACTAACAAGGAAAATCCGGCATATTTTCATGTATCTTGTACAAGTAATTAGTATGTATATGTCAAGACAAGTATGATGGAGTGTCAAAATCAAGTTAATAGGCAAGTCAAGATCCATGGTATTATCAAGACATGTGTATGTACTAATAAGGAAAATCCGGTATAATTTTATGTATATTGCACAAGTGATTAGTATGTATATGTCGAGGCAAGTATGATGGAGTGTCAAAATCAAATTAACAGGCAAGTAAACATCCATGGCATTGTCAAGACATGTGTATGTACTAATAAGAAAAATTCAGCATATTTTCATATATGTTGTACAAGTGACTAGTATGTATATGTCAAGGCAAGCATGATAGTCATAAAATACTAGAATGTATTATGGAAATAATGATCATGTATGTAAACCACACATATATACAATTATGCATATAAACATGTATGTAAGTGGCATTAGGGTGTAAAAATATCTTTGATGATCATGCATGTGAATCATACATATACAATTATGCATATAAACACATATTAGGTAAGTGGGTACTAAATTATAAAAATAGAAATTAAATAGGCTTAACACTATTATAACGATTGCTTTAACAATGTATGAATTTTCCAAATTCTAGAATGATTTCATCGTATGGAAAGTAGCAAATTTATTAAATCTTACTAATGTATATATTTCTCAAGTAAACATGGATTACTATAAAAAGAATTATGACATAACATAATATCTCGTATAAAATAAATATTTTAGCAATTTAATATATAAACTTATTTGAAATCTTCTCTTTAAAACATGATTATGAATACATATATATATATATATATATATATATATATATATATATATATATATATATATATATATATATATATATATATATATATATATATATATTTTTTTTTTTTTTTTATTTTTTTTTTTATTTTTTTTTTTTTTTAATTTTTTTTTTTTCTAATGGCAAGTGGAAAATAATTTTTAAATCATTATATTATACACAAAGAATTTATCTAGAAAACTTCAAATTTATATCCAATATGATGAACATTCATAAAGGTGGCATTTTTATAATTTAAAAATTAAGCATATAGTTTAAGTTTACAACTTGTAGTTTAAGAATGAGAGATTATAAATAAAATAATAAATTCGATACATAAACATAGATTAAAGTGTAAAAATCATATTTTTATTTTTCTAGAATAATCATAGAGATTTTTTGTATAGAGATATTATCTTTTTAAGTTTTAACAAATCAAGATTCTAAGTTAACCATAAACAATTAGAGTTAGAAAAAACATGAGAGTGGATGTGATTTTACTTGCCTTGATGGATAGGAAGATAAACCTATTTTGAGGCTAAATAACTACCTCTCCTTTTCTTCTTCTTCTTCTCTTTTCTTCTTCTCTTGAGTTGGAGTAAAAAAAAAGAAGAAGAGATGAATGAAAAATGAAGGAGAGAAAACAAATGAAAGGAAGGGAAGAAAAATATATAATAAAAGAGGGATATGGGAGATTAGATGATGGTTTGTTATGTTTGTCCAAAGGACAATCATGATAAAGTAAGGTATGGGTAAATAAAACAAAATAGGTATAGGACAAATGAATACTAATAATAGGTTATTGGAGTTGTTTAAAATTATAATTTCAAATTAAACTAACCCAAAAAAAGTCAAACTTCATCTTTACAAGTCAAAACAAGAGAGACTAGTAAAAATATGTGTAGGACCCACTGATGATTAAAATAATATTATTTTAAGTGACTATCTTAAAAATTTTAAGAAAATCACAAAAATATAGAAAAATGAGACAAATACAACACATTTATTTTGGGATTAATTTGATATTAAAAATATAAGTTATGATGAAATTAGGTTGTTACAGAATAAGTGGATTGTATTGCAAAAATGTAATTACTACTATGATAGTAGTATCTAACAAGCCACCAGTTCATACAAGAGAGATCTTGGAAGATATGCTCTTTTGGGTCTATTGACCAGCAGCAATTGCTGCCAAGTAGCTATCTCTTGGTCTGATCTTTATTGTAGTTTTATCTGGTGTCTTTACTTTTGCAAAGCGTGCAAGGTCTAACATATAACATAGTTACAATAGTGAGAAAATAATATTTAATATGCGTATAGCACAAGAATATGATTACAATATAAATTTACTTAAAACAAATACAGTGAATTACTACTATGTAATTTAGCATATATGTCTATCAGGAGCAGAAAATGCAAACCTAGAGTTACCAAAACAGTCACGAAATAAGGACATATAAGCTCCAGAAGCTCATCAGGATTTGGGTATGATAGGAACATTGGCTTGCGGTTTCGGCCACTGGATGATGACCTTACTGGACCCAAATCAATCCCCATTTTCAAGTTTGAAACTTGTAATATTGCCATCATAATAATTTGCCTAATATGCATGCACATTTAACTTAGTTAAGCTAGATTAGTTACAATAGCATGCATGAAGTAAAAGAACAGTTATTTATTTCCCAAATAAAAATCCTGGTTTAAGAACTCCAAAAAATTTATAAAATTTATAGAAACCTAACAATAATTTACGCTATGCAAAAATGTTTCAATAACAAATAACATTCTCTTCAAAATTAAAATTTTGTTTGCTTACATAGAAATTCAAACTTTGGCATGTAGGACCTTCGATGACATAAACATGAAATCGTTGAATCTAATAACAATGCACGTGCATATCCAGGATATCTAATGAAAATCTAGGCATGCAAAAATCATAACATTAACTAGACAAGTATTCTAGAGGGAGCTTTAGGTTATATCCATGAAAAAAAAAAAAAAAAAAGATACCAGCAAGTCATGGTTTCATTTACACTAATTTTTTTCTTAATTAAGCATAACTAACATAACTTAATTAACCTAAGTGTTAATGGTTAAACTTGCCCTAGTTGGTCCAAGAGAGTGAGCCTATCTTGAGATATGGGAATCTCTTTTCTTGTTCTTCATCTCTTCTCTTACTCTTCTTCTTGCTTGGATAAGTACAAGAGAGAAGTAGAGATAGAGAGAGAATGGGAATGAAAGAAGAGAGGAAGAGATGAATTCTTAGGTTTAACTATGGGGACAAGGTGGGCCTCGATAGGATTTAGGTTATTTAATTGCAAATACATATTTATATGTACTCGTATTTGCATGCACCATGGATATATACATGCATACTCCCAAGATTAGATGAATGAAAACCGCCTCATATCCAAATTCAACCCTTCAGGTCCGGTAAAGGTCCTAGTCCACATTTGACTCAGTCAAAGTGGGTTCATAGTCGAAAAAATAAGTAAATAAATATATTTTAATATGTTGGAATTGACCATCACAGGAAAATGTGGATAAATCAATAAAAATGTAGAAAAAATGAGTGGGACATGTCCGTCAATATTTCAAGATTATCAGGAGAACCAAGTACTAGTTATACTAGATTTGCTAATATCAGGCTGATCTTGGTGTCCGAACTGGAGCCTATACAAGCGATATGCAATAAACCGATATAGCAGCAGTGAACTTTAGGGTGTTACAAGAATGTTTAGAGTACAAGTGCGAACTATAAATATTATGCGTATAATAAAAGTACCATGACAGGTATCAATATCATGTTAAAACATGAGTATATTCAGTAATTAGACTTTACGAGTGTAACTCGTGGCGTGAAGGCCAAGACAACCAAGAAAGAATCTGGCGAGCATAGCTCATGGCGCAAAGTCCAAAGTGTAATTAGGATGGAGATTTGAACTGTGATGACTATAGCTTAGGGCTTGAAACCCAAGATATAACTAAGTACTCTACACACGCGCGCATATATATATATATATATATATATATAGAGAGAGAGAAAACGGGAAATACACCGGAAGGAAGTTTCCTTCACCGCCGCTTAGGTGGCCCAATAACATTATTTCACGTGGTGTCATTTAAGAGAATTCATTTATTTCTTACCTTTAATGATGCCCCATGTTATAATTTTATTGGGCCACCTAAGCGGCGGTGAAGGAACTCCCTTCACCGCCGGTGTATTTCCCGTTTCCTCATATATATATATATATATATATATATATATATATATATATATATATATATATATATATATATATATATATATATATATATATACATATATATATATATATATATACATATATATATGGGATTAATGTATATAAACTGTTAGTTCAGTTAAGTTATGTGAGTCAGTAGCAAAAAAGTAACGATTATATATATATATATATATATATATATATATATATATATATATATATGGGATTAATGTATATAAACTGTTAGTTCAGTTAAGTTATGTGAGTCAGTAGCAAAAAAGTAACGATTCCATTATTTTTTTAAAAAATTTTTAGAATCACTATCTCTATCTCTCTAACTTCTTTAGGATCAAATTTTATGGGTTATAAAGTTTATTTTACCATTTCATCAAGTGGATTAAAATATTGTATTTATCGAAACCGTTAATTTTGTATTTATTTAATGGAAAATCAATCAAAACTAAAATCCAAGAAATTGAGTATGAATGAACTCTAGGAAATTGAGATCATAATTAAAAAGAAAATGTAAAAGAATAATTAAAGATAGCAGAAATAGATTGCTTAGGAAATTGAGATCATAATTAAAAAGAAAATGTAAAAGAATAATTAAAGATAGCAGAAATAGATTGCTTATGTCAGACGGAGGCTCATTTCCATTATTCTCTCTGTGTCTCTTCCCACTCCCTCCATATATATATATATATATATATATATATATATATATATATATATATATAAAAGGTATGTATCAATTGTGTTAGTTTATGTTACAGGTGTTTTTGAAATAGGAATAAACAGCAAGAAAACTTTAAAAATAACTTAGAACCTCTTTGATTTACTTCTAGTAAAAGAGAGAATACTCTTTTCTTTACAACGATGCACAATTACAAGTTGAATTTGTACTAAGGGTAACATAGCTCGTTGACGATCTGGCAATAGTCGTGGAACTTTGAAGGAGAAGAAGGATGTTTGCTGTTAGCTTCTTCTTTCTTTTTCATGATGGTGCCTTACTTTTCTAGCCTCGTGTTGATCTCTGGAATGATTTCCCGGATCCTCCTCCATATCTTAAGATTCTGAGATGTTTTATATTCCTCAGGTTGTTGTATCTTTCCACATAATTTTATGAGATAATGACATCATCGTATTAATTTCATGAACCACCTAACCACTTGACCCCATGCAAATGATTGATTCGTATTGCAAGGCATAGTTAATTATGTTATGCTAACAAAGATAACTTGCTGTGGTAGTGCAGGTAATTCCCTGCTATGCTGATGCAGATAATTTTCTACTGTGCCAGCGAGGCTATTTTCTACCCATGCAGGAGCTAGTTGCTTGCTATGCCGGTGATGCTACTTCCTTTCTGCATCAGAACTAGTTGCTTGCTACACCAGCGAGGCTAGCTCCTTTGTGCTTGGGCTATTTACTTGCTGCATCGGGGTTATTTACTTTCAGCACCTGTGAGGCTACTTCTCTTTTGCTTTGGCAGAGGAGATCTACTTGCAGTCGGTTCATTGCAGGTAGCCTTATAAATTTTTTAGAGTTCTTGCATTGTAGTTCTTTACTACCTATTGTATCATGTGTCTTCCATTAAGTACGCCATATATATGGTCTCATGTATCTAGTATCATGTAATCAAGTAGTAATTATATATATAACCAATATATGATGTAAATGATTATCAATCTAGCATGTGTCAAGCATGTAAACTTTTTAAGTATCATGAAATCAACTAGCAATTAAACATGCATGATGTAATAAGTTTAAAGATTTAATTGACATGACAAGACAAGATAAGACTAAGAAAGGCACGAACAAGTTAAAGAAAAGCAAAGATAAGTCATGACATGGCATAACAGTGTAAAAGCAAGACGTTGCATGGTGCAGCAAAGAAGCAAAGCATCGCATGGCACAGCAAGGCAAAAACAAAGATTGGCAAAGGCAAGGAATTTCAAGAACACGTGTAGAGTAGTGGTTTTAAGTCAAATTTTGAGACCGACGTAGTTATAATCAATAGAAGTAATATTAAGTAAAGTTGTAGATTTTAGACTACAACTTTACTTAAATTCTACTGTAAGTAGGTGTTTGATCCTCTCAGTGCAGCGAAGACTGAAAACTCTTGGTTTACAATGAGGTCTCTGTGGTTTTGGAAGGGAAAGAGGCATTTTTTATTGTTCCGGTGAAAATTTTCAATCTTTTGATTGGTTGTTCTTTGCTCAAATTCAACTCCAAATCCCTTCCTCACTGCATTCTGCTTAGATATGGTTTCTAAAACTCTGTCTTCAATTTTAGTTGATTATAATCGATTTTCCAATCTCAAAAACTCGATTTTATCCCTTCTCCCACAAAAGAAATTTCTTACAAAAAAATGCATATTCATGTGAATGCAAATGCACTTATTTTTTTTATTATGTCTTCCATTTCTTAAGGGTGTGTTTCGATTTTAGCTGAATCTGAAAATAGTAATCATGGTAGTTGAGTTTTGGATAGGAAATTTGGATGGTTAAGAGAAATGTAATTCTAAAATCATGACACTAAAAGCAAGAAAAAAGAAAATCTTCTTCTATTATAGACGGTTGTTCCGGGAGTTTTCAAAGGAGCACCCCATTTTTTGTCCATTTTCTATTATAGACGGTTGTTCCGGAAGTTTTCAAAGGAGCACCTCATTTTTTGTCCATTTAAGAATGGTCCGATCCATACCAAAAATACACTATCTAGTGGGTTCCTTTGGAAACTCCCGTTGTTACTTTTCCTTGGATTTATGAACTCAAATTAAACAATCATGATGAATGCATATTTATTTAAATTCTCTAAGATTTCAAATGTCCAGATGCAGCTTTAATGAATCAATTATGTTGGCTACCCTGTCCAAAAAATTATTAAGTTTGCCTAAAGGAATTATTTAGCATTATCGGTAGGGCACAGGGATCATTTAGCAGTACCACTCTATAGACGGAGCCAAGTACAAACTCGCCTCCTTTCACCTTAGAAATTTGAGGTAATGGGCTAAAAGCTGAGAGCCAAAAGTAGTCGTTATCTCAACCAGATTCTGGTTGCACTTCTTGCTGATTGCTGCACATTTCTTCCTCTCCAAAAACAAAAGGAACACGAAACAGTTGCACTGGCACGAAGAAAAGACGTATACAGCCATTACTAATGCTGGATTTGGTATAGACAATAGATGCAATGCTTGTGGAGAGTATCCATCTTGTTACTTGTTGTCCATGCATACATGACATGCAAATTAACAATCTGTTGCCAAAAAAATATAAAAAATAGAGAGGGAAAAGAAAGAATAAAATTTGCCTGCACTTAATTTTTCACCTCCTGACCAAGAAGAACCTGGTTTCAAAATACTTCACGTAAATTACATGCGATTTCACACAGGTTAGGTTTTGCAATCACTCGTTTGATCCAAGATCCTGATTGTGCTCAACAAAGTTAAAAATGTCTTGCCAGGGATATATTCTGCTTACATAATAGTATAAGAAAAAAAAAAAATAATAATAATAATAATAAAGGAATTGGATTTTTGCTGGGCTTCTAGCAAATAACAAATTCTCACGTAATGGAAGAAAAGAAAAACTCAGCTCAACACTGAATTGATTATGGAAGTTCGGCCAATCCAAGACATAAGGATATAAAATAAGATGCACCCACCCTGAAATTGGTCAATACTAATACCAATGTATATCTTCACACATGGATTTATTTATCTACAAGGAAGAAAAAGTCTGAAAATGCACATTGTGCAGAATATGTAACCACATTACAACAAGGAGTGCACCAGAAAATTGATTTCCATCCACAGAATGAAAATGGAATCTGGTTTTATTAATTAAAAAAAAATGTACATCTACAATATAACTTATATTACATGATATTAGTAATTGGCTAATAATGCTAATTTTGTATAAAACTTTATTTAAAAAAAAAAAAAAAAGAAGGAGAAACTACGCTCTCATTGGTTTACATAAAGGAAACATTAGGGTTTCTGTATGCTATTATGCAGGGTGGAAAAAGGGAGATAATCGATGGTGGCGTGAGGGGTGCAGATGCAGAGGGGTTTATGCTTCTGTCAAGGGCTGAATTTTAATTTGCTACCTTGGGAGGGAAAATTTTCAGTACAACGAGAGCAATTATGGCTCATGATGGTTATTTATCTTAATCCACCGAATGCCCGAGATTGGAAAGAAACATTCGGTCACACTTTGCTTCCCTTCTTTCCCTTGAATCTAAATTCAACCAGCAATGCCTCAGGAGAGTACTCTGACATCTGCTTCAACCGTGTCATTGTTGTTCTGTTGGGCCCAAAGCTGCGCATATCTCCCTGCTCTTGACAACAAAACTTCATGTGGACCCTGTTCTACAACTCTTCCATTCTCCAGAACAATAATCTGGGAAAAGAGAGAGAAAAAAAAAAAAAATGAATCATTGAATAACAAAGGTCATATCACACGTCTTCAGATCAAGAAAAAAGAAAGAAAAAGACAGAAAACGAAGGTCTAAAAGATAAAGAAATACATGTGCATCCACAGACATGTAAAGTATGAGAACAGTTTAAGAATGATGTCTTTGAACATGCCATAAAATAACAACTGCAACATAAGTGAGGACAAAATGTTCAGGAACAAGGAGCAAACTCGAAATAATTCCAATGGAAATAGTTAAAAGAGAGTTGGAAAAAAAAAAAAAAGAATTTCAAGGAGCCAATCCAAGATGTACAGTAAGTTAATGAAGAATAATCCAAGTAACACAATAGGACTATTCATCACTAATCAAAGAGCCAAAGAGCACACAATTAAGATATTTGGATTAATTATATCAGTACATCACAATAGGTATACAAATTTAGGCAACATAATTTATATAGAAGCCACATTGACATACAACTGCTCTCCTTTGTCAATAGGAGTGCAAACCGTTAAACATTGTTCAGTCTGGCATTTGATTTCATTTCATATATACTCATTGACAAATATAGATATCCACTTCTATTTAATTAAAATACAGACACATATATAGTTGAAAACTTCTCCAAATACATATCCAAATATAAGGAATATCCAAGTGCATACTTTTAAAGTTATTACAACAATATACAATGCAACAGTTAGATTAAGAAGTAGTGCAAATGTGACCTTGTAGAAACCAAAACAATCAGCTAACAGCTTTATGCTCGAGATAAGCATAATTTTGGGAACGGCAAAACCATGTTCACAAGCCAAGTGGACTTGCAACGAAGGTTTGTACATTGGATATCGTATCATTTTTGTATCGGATGGCAGTTTTGGATATTGGAGATATGTCGGGGATACAAGCCCACATCAGCCATTCTTATTGAACTGTACACACACGCCATATATGTAACATAGATAACTGAAAGGTGGGTTCTAAAATCCAAGAAGCATTCTACTTAGTATAAACAGTAATCATGTTAAGGCATTGAAGAACAGTATATGTTCATGCAACGTGATACAGTCAAAAAGTTTAGAAGGTTTACACCAAGGTCCAACTCTAATCTCTCTGTTTTAGTTGTGGATGAACTTACTAGGCATATATAAGTACAATAGAGCATGACAATGATATTGTACTAGTAGATGAGACAAGGTGTAACGATCCTATCGTTATGAAGCCCAACATTCCATTTCCTTAAATTTTGTTCACTGTTCTATGCAAAAGATTTATTTCCCTACAATTTCAATCTTTTTCTTTGACTCATGGCAAGAACATTTGACTTAGGTCAAATGAAGTCAATGGCATGACTTGCAACCTTGGCATGAGAGTGGTTGGAATATACTTCCCCCCCAAAAACCTTTGCTTGATTTGAAACCAACTCTTCTTCATTCTCATTATTCACCTCCTTTTCTATTTTCAGCATCCTCTATCTTCTTCCTTATCTAATTGAAAGCTTCAAGTTTTAGCTCTAAGAGAGAGAGAGAAAGCTCCTCCAAGGCAAAATCTTCCTCAAGTCTGCGCCATAGAAGTCTCTTCTTCAAGGTCTTGTGTCATTAGACAGTTACCCATCTTCTTAGAGCTTTGCTCTCTATCCGCAATAATTTGAATTCTCTAGTTCATCACCTTTTGGGCGATCAAGGCAAGAAATCACGCATCTTACCCTCGCTAGCAAGAAATCACATGCTTTCCACATTGAAGTACTCTTTAGCAAGTGATCTTGCTGTCTAGCAAACCATAAGTCCAAATGAGTTGATTCTTCTTTTGTTTGAAAGCTAAATGAAAACCTTAGAACTTTTATTCATATTGTTATCTCAATTTCTAATGATAAACCCATCAGAAATTGATTTAAAGTAGTAGATTGTGCAAAATGCAAAGCTGTTCGTCGACTATAGCTTTGGATCAACAATTCCAAATGTATTGCTTCGGCTCTTGTTGAAAAGATAACTCAATTTCCTACAATTTTCGTGTTTTCCACTTTTCCTAATTCCACTTCTAACGCTTCCAAAATTGAGTTCAAATTTGATACTTATGCAAAATGCGAATCGATGCCTGAGATCCATGCTTGGACCAAATCCGTATTTTGGTGCCGTGCTTGGACCAAATCCGTATTTTGGTGCCAAATGCAAATCTATGATCTACATTTCCATTGGGCCCAAAACAGATCTACGATCCAAAAAGATGTCATCAACGTTGGAACTGATCTACGTTTAGACCTGATCCGCATTTGGATATAATCTGCATTTTATTGCTAGCCTCTTGTAGTAGTTTGGTACTTTCCTCATAACTTCTGATTTTGAACTCCGATTGAACTGATTTTGGCTTCATTGGAACAATAACTAAGAGATCTACAACTCCTCATATTGCTAATCCCATTTTATCCGTATCAAGCCTTCGCTTGAAATGTAGTTGTTATACAAAAGCAATACCCCTGCACCATATTCAAGCTAATCTTGATATCTTTACTATTTAATATAATTCTAAATATTTTAAAACATATAAATTATCTAAAGTCTCTAAAATTGCTTGACGATTGAGCAACGATGGAGTTGTTGAAACTCCTCGTGGCTCGTCATTCCCTTGCGAGCTTCGCCTAACCTTGGGGCCGCCTTTGAACTCTGTTTTAATTTAATTTGAATAGTTTTGATGTACTTCAATTATTTATTTCTTTCTTAATCAATCAAACTCGAGATAACTTTATACTTGTATGAAAACCACCCTACTAACTAGTATCATGTATGTGCTTCGTATCACGAATACACCCCTAACTTATCTAACATTTACTTAGACCTTGACTTACTTGTAATATTCCGTTTTTAGACGTGATTCAACTTGTATGATATGATATCGCAACACTGGCCCTGCATAGTACTGCCTATAAAATGTATCTTTATTCCTAATCATACAATTTTACACAATAATCAAAGTATAGGGAAACTGATTAGTGGAATAAATACATATCGTAAGGGTCAGGTTGCGCAGCCACATTAGCCTCGTATTGTCGATATCTAATATATAATACTGTTAGGATGCATTGACACTTAACGATGCAATTGATCCAAGGGAGACCAAACACTAAGGCCATGATCTCGGTCAATGTAGAAAATAACGCGTTATGAAACGAATTATATTGCATTACGTAACCTAACGGAACCCTAATGTTACATAATAATTGGAAATAACTCAATGCAGCGTAACAGTATATTTTTTTATATTATTTTAAGTTATATTACATAACGTTACGTTAAATTATGTTATGTTACATTATTTACAATTATGTTTTTAGTAATTTCTATATTGTTGTTAATTATTATTTTGATTATTAGCGAATTGCTGTAATTTTATTACTTAATTAGTTGTTATCTTGTTTGATTACTTATGAAATTTCTCGCTTGTTAATTTGCAATTGTTTCCTTATTCGCTTGTAATTCCTCTCTGGTTGCTGAAATATCTTATTTCTTGATTCTATTAATTTTTAACTGAAATGAAATCAATAATTACAAATAAGATAAATTGAGCATTACAAAATATAAATTACAACAATGATAATAACTGGAATTGAAATAAAAAATTGGAATATTGTTTACTTGTTTAAATGATGACTGGAATTACGGTACCAAACTTAATATAATTTATTAAGATAAATGTGAAAATTATTTAAACTTAATATAAAATTAAAATAGTTATGATTATAAAATGGTTTTATATTCTTTTTTTATATTTTAAATTTATTTTTTAATTTATAAAAATTATTTTATATAGTTTATATTTATTTTTATTAAATAAATAGAAAATTGCATAACCTACATTATGCGTTACGTTATATGTGACATAACCTAAGAAAGGCAAAATGTTATGTTAACTTTATTGCTATTTTAAACATTGATCTCGGTTATGCATAGAATAAAATTTACACTTTGCAGTATGATTGGTCCAAGGGAAACTAACAAAAAAGCTATGATCCTGAATATTCACGAGATAAAAGTGGCATTTAGTAGTGCAACTGGTCAAAAGAGACCAGTGCCTTCACTGTAGCACCGGCTATGTAAGGTTCACTTCTAGAATATATGAGTTTCATCCACAAGTCAGTTCCAAATTAATAGCATAACTAATGGTATTTTAAGATGCATGTTAATCTAAATCCCATATTATTCTGGACCTCACCTTAATTATGTTCTTGTCTATAGCATTAGGCACAGTATTTTTGGTTATGTTGTTACCAAGTGAAAACATAGTATGATAATCGACATTTAATTCTTGCTGTTAATCCTGAGATTCAAAGATTTTTTTGACTCCTATATTTTCTTGTGATTCATTGATTTTCAGTTTTTTTCACATATTTCATGCTCTTTAATATTTTTCTATTATTGTTAATTTATTTCACGTGTGTGATTCTATTAAGGGTGCAGTTCTGTTGAAAGGCAAAGACGAGGACAGATCAGAGCCCGAATACAAAAAAACCGCGAGAGGATTTTGAAGCATATCTATATAAGATCCACCTTAAGCATGGATGAATAGGTAATAAATTCCAAACCAACCTTAACGATTGGCATAGCTTTTGCTGGCTGTACAGCTTAAAAAATGGAGTGACCACTATTTTTAAATTTACAGGATCCAAATTATTTTTTTTTCTTTTTCTTAAATGAAACAGATCCTATTGCCTGGACTTGGACCTAAGGCTTGCCACAACCCAACTCTAAATCCTTTTCCACCTGAGATGGTCCTTTGGGCTATCCAAATTATTGATTAATCATCTCAATAATCAAACAAGGGAAGCTATAGATTTCCAACACAGTTGAACCTGCTGTCAAATAACAGAAATTTCTTTGCTAAGTCATTAGATATAATACTTCAGTAATATCCTAGAAATCACGCAGAGGCTTTTAGAATCAAATTAACTTTGGTAACTGCTCATATATGAGAACAATTGTCCACATGCAGTTTTGACTTCCTAGAGAGTGAAAGAAACATGTGACAAGCCAAGTTAGCTCAATAGGCTTTGAAATTCTCACAAGATGCATGCATAAAAAAAGAGACCCATTGATAATAAACGAAATGGTGCATTTGGGATTCTCACAACTTGATTCTCACCTCATCACATTGCATTGCAGTAGTAAGCCGATGAGCTATGAAGATCGATGTCCGGTTGTTAGCAATCGTCTTTAATGCATTTAATATTTCAGCCTCAGTTGTGCTATCAAGTGCACTAGTAGCTTCATCACAGAGCCTAGACAAAAACATAGATTAAAAGCTGCTTAAGACAATAGATATCGTTCAAAAGTATATAAAATTAAACTTCAGTCAACTACATCTGAGATGCAAGAGCCTGGTTTTTAGGTTGTACATACAAGTAGTGTTTCAGAAAATAATTCAAACAGTGTTAAAATATTTCTCCTATACTATATGGGATTAATGGGTATCTGATGCTGTAGGGCAAAAACTTGCATCCTTGGCACCGATAACTCCACAACCATCACCTCTTCCTTCGCACAGCCACAATAGTATTGATTTATAACCCCTAAGGGTTTTCTCATGCCCAATTTTATGGGGTATAGTTATGGTTTGGCCATTGATCAAGCATATAAAAATTAATGGCCTCCCAAAAACATGACATTTTATCCCCTTTTGATCTATGGTGAAGCCAAAACTATCCCCCTTGAAATTGGGTATTAAGTGAACCCTAGGAGACAAAGATCAACACTGTTAACCAACTAAGAGGAAGAGGTGGTGGTGGAGTTATCACTGCTAAAGAGACTCAGGTTTCTGTCTTGTGGCAGTTGATACCCATTAGTCCCATAATATAGATGTTACTGACCCTAAAAGTTGAGAATTTCAGAATGTCCAATGACTTGGTCTATACAACACCTAAAACCTAATTCATATAAAATGTAGCCCTTATACCAATGCAAGAAGAAACAAGCTACTGGGAAATTTGATAAGCATGCAGTTTGCAACAAGAATGTTTAAAGAGAAATAGGTCCAGGTCTTAAGATAAAGTACAAAGGTTAGTGGCAGGCTATGGAGTAAGTCATAGATTCCCAAGAACCAGAGGAAGCAAACAAGTTCAGATTATCCAGAATTATAATAGCATATACTATAGAAAACCCCATTAAAGAATGCATGAAACATTTAAATAAGAAGAAGGAAGAAATTATGTAAAAAATATTGCGGAAGAAGGATGGGAATACACAAGTACTGATAAAATCATGGAATTTTTAACTTTTGAAAGGCTCAGAGTCTGAAACACCATTAAGGAGAGAAATTCATGAAAGAAAAACATCCATATAAAGTCAGACATTGTTGCAAACTGATCTAATTGATTTATCGACACTGTAATAAAGAAGTGAACTTTATTATAAGAAGCAGAAAATGAAACTGTAAGATAATATGCTGCTTTACACAAAAAGGATGCAAATGTTTTAAATACCCTGTACTTTTATCCAAATATTCAATATATCTGTATCATGTTAGGAACAAAGTGGCTGTTGGCAGAGAGGTTTTCTGATCACTAAGCAGATATTTTATAGGTAGCTGAAAACTAGTGATATTGGGCATTATCTGCAATTAGTAAAGATCACAAAATGGGAAGAGGAAGAAATGCGAGATTCTTCTACTTTTGAGTAGTAAAACCATTGCATGCAACTTGGTTAGCAGACAATAGAGCTGGCAAAGACAGCTCTATGTTGGCCAAATCCTTCTGTAGGTTATGATCCATGACACTCGGATACATTGTGTGAATTAGTAGTGGGCATAGTGGGCTCGAGGACTGGGTGTAGTACATAATCAACTATAAATATGATAAATAATAGCACACTGCTATGGATCTGTTCAGTAGGAATCTATAATTTCCTGCTAAGGGACTAGAGCATAGTGGAGTAGGCTCAAGAAAGTTCTTGAGATTCATTGCATTGTAATTTAAAATAGAGTAAATTTCGTGGATGAATTTCCCTGCACTGTAACAAGGCTGAACTCTCCAGATTCCAGTTTTTCTTGCAATTTGGTTCCAAGCTCTAATTTTTAACAAGCAGCCATAAGTTTTACAGTAGGGGCCCGTTTAATTAGAGCTATCCTAGTTATGAATCCAGCACTACAATTAGAAAAATGATACCTAATGGTGCATAGTTGGAAAGAAAACTATAAAATTTTGTTAAACAAAAGGCTTGTGCTCTATAATAAACCCGAGATTGGTGGGAAAAGTTTCTGTACGTTATAATGCTTTCAAACATCAATGACCTGACACTATAACAAATTTTCTCTAGATTTTCTATTATGGCATCAGACAAATCACAGCCATTAAATTGCAGTTGCTACTAACGGTATAAGACTGATCATACATAAAAACAGTTGTGAGACGAAGACGAAAACAGAAGCACATACAAAATAGAGGGTGACTTCAAGAATGCACGAGCAAGCGATACACGCTGTTTTTCACCCCCGCTTAGCTGGAAAGAAAAAAAAGAAGACAGTAAGTGCAATTGCATTTGCAAAGACTCTGCAAAATAAAATTAAGCTCAAACTGCCAACGTGAATATTCAGACAGTGCTACTCCAGGAAAATACTTCTTTACTTTCAGAAAGTGCTAAGAAACAAACCACAAATTTTGATTAGCTATATGGTTTTGAAGAGTGTGTTTAGCAGTAAATAACAGGACAGAGAAAGCAATTCTACTGCATAGTCTTGGGTATTCAAGAGATGAATGAGGTTCCTTAAATAAAATCTTATCATCTTCTTCATCGAACATCTTCCATGTACAGGGGAATTTCAGGCTTTCTCATCTGATGGCCAAAGAAATACAGGTCTACTTTCCTACAAACTTCCCACAAAAGTTCAGGGGCATAACCATTTCTTTCTAGTACATATTTTGGCCAGTAATTTCCCAACAACTCAACATAGGGATTATAATCACAATAATGGCCAGTCATAGTGAGAAATCGTTAATCAAGCTTTATCAACTTTAACAAAGGGGTGGAAATGGATATGATTATTCAACTGTATCCAGGATTAGATTTGAAATTTCCTGATCACAGCAAAGATTTTGCTAATGAATTTAAATTCAAGGATGCTTATGGTTTTCCTTCCTAAATACTTGCCTTATCAAGTCCGATTATTAATGTAATAGCAAACAAAATATGGAGAGGATCTCATTATCCGGTTGTTCTTTTATTAAAAATATCTGTGAAGAGTCACTGGAGTTGTGAGATGATCCTGGTCTATAGTACAACAGACTAGGGACACGAGACATCAGCGTAGTTAACTATAGGTATAGATATCTTAATTAATTATTATAGCCCAATGAAAATATTCATTGGATCAGCTGAAGGTACACTCAAACTAAATTTTGTTGCACGAAGTGTAGTTTAACATATTCAGCAAAATGTTTTCATGTGAACATTTCGTCTCCGGATTCGAATTTGTATACATCTATGAAGCAGGGACGAGCAAGATCCAGCCTCGTGTCCAAGTTAGATGTCATTCGTGCATCACATACCCAATATATGCCGGATACAGATTTGGCATATCCAACTTGGTCAACGTGAACTAGTTGTGTATGACTCGCAGTTAATTCGAAACATCCGCATCTTATTCGTAGTCATGCAATGCATGAAACCACCATTAATTTTACTGAATCTTATTTTAGATTTCATATTATTTTCATACGGAATCTTTTAGGTATCTACCGTATATTTTATATTAATTTGTACGAAATCTTTTAGATATAATTAAGCCATTATTTTCGTGTACTTGTTTAACTAAAATAGGAAATTTAGAAAATGGATTGAATGAGTATAAGTTCTGTTGGTTATGTTTTTCAATGAGACATTTGTTTATGATCTAGATTTAGTTATGGTCTAAGATAATTAAATAGTCATTTATTGGTACAATCCTAATATTTACAATTTTTCTTGTACCAATAAAATGAATTAAACTCTTCCTTTCTAGTTAGAGAACGTCTTAAAACACAAGAAACTTAAAGACTAACTAAAATTTTCAATTGTTTGAATTGAAAATTTTCTACTGCTTCAAATATTCTTACTTTTACTTGATTATGCAAACTAAGAATGCAACTAAGTTAATAAACATGTATGCATTTATTATAAATGAACGAGCAGTGCTTAAAAAAACGCTCTATGCGGCCGCATATGCGGCCGCATGAGCGTTTGCGGAGGGGAAATGCACAGAAATGGAGGAAATCGCCCTGTCCATGCGGACAGGGCGATTATGCGCTCCTATGCGTATTATGCGGCCGCATAATCCGCATAGAACAAATAGGCATTTGCGGGTTAACGGGTTTTCAGCAACGTTTTAAAAAATCGACCAGCATCCGACCCGCACTCGACTCGTTAAATATCTTCTCTCCCCTTTTCTTCGCGACCCAAAATCGCTCCTCTCGTTCGCGGAAAAAATTTTCGCCCCAAAAAACCCTAAATCCCAAATTTCCTCATCTGATCTTCCTTTCCCGCCGTCAGTCGATCGTTCGACCCGTTCCATTCTCCGTCGACCCTCAAAATTTTTTCTTCACCGACCCACTAGATCA
Source organism: Dracaena cambodiana (assembly GCA_036321105.1). NCBI lineage: Eukaryota > Viridiplantae > Streptophyta > Magnoliopsida > Asparagales > Asparagaceae > Dracaena > Dracaena cambodiana. The sequence continues at coordinate 9,687,667 of JAYEPQ010000018.1, forward strand.
ATCGATCGGTCGATCGAGTGATCCTTTGTAGGAATCGGTCAATCAAGTCCTCCGATCATCAATCCCTCGCGCCTCAACCCCCTCTGATCATCAATCCCTCGAGTCCTCCGAGTCCGATCATCAATCCCGTGGTCCTCCCCCCTCCGGCAACCGCATCTCCTCTCCGGTGGCAATTTTTCTTTTTTCCTTTCTTCTCTAACTGTTTCTACTCATGTTTAATTTCATATGTTAAATTTTTTGTGAGATTTTTTGTATTTTTTAACTATTCTAAGGGTTAGGCATACGGTTAGGGTTAGGGTTTTTTTTCCAATTTCTTATCAGTGAGCTATTTATTTATTTTTTTAAAATTTTGTACGTTAATTTCTGATCAGTAACAGTGAGCTTTCCAATTTATTTTGATGGTCAAAATTGATGATTAAAAAAATTTAGTATATGCCAGTGAGCTTTAATCAGCTTTCCAATTTATTTTTTCCAATTTATTTTAAATGCAGCTGATCAGTGAGCTTTAATCAGCTTGCTAGAGACATTCAGTATATGCCAATACAGTATAATCTATTATGTCTGCTGAATTTTGCCTGCTAAAACATTCAGTATAATTTTCAGTATAATATATGTTTCAGTATATTAACAAAATAACAAAATAACATTTTTGCTATACTTCCAATAGTTTAACAGTTTAACAAAATAACATTTTTGCCATACTAAAATTTTACCATACTTCCAACAGTTTAACAAAATAACATTTTTTTTGCGAATGAGTAATTTTACTGGTTGCTACAGAACTTATTTGAACTCCTCTTTTGTTTTAATAAAATCTTTTGAAATAGTGATATAGGAATTGTTTTAATAAAATCTTTTTAGTGAGAGTTTATTGTTTTTCTTAATGGTGATGTAGGAATTTCTTTAAGGCAGATAATTTTGTTTGTATGTCATCATCATGGCCTCTAATTCAAGTAGTTGTGGACGGCCTAATCCATCAAGTGAGTAAGATAGCCAGATTCTATTAAAACCACCAGGATCAAATGACATTGGGTGGAATTATGGTAGGCTAATAAAAAGATGATCTTATAATGATGTGAAATGCATCAAATGTATTAAGATTATGAAAAGGGGAATAAATAGAATGAAGCAACATATTGCAGGAGTTGGAGAAGTGTCAGCATGTGTGCTTGCCACAGATGAAGCGAGGCGTATATGCAGGGAGAATTTGGAGGGAATCAGGAAAAGGAAAGTTGACAAGCGGAAAGCTGATTATGAACTCCGGAAAGAGGTGCAGATATCAATAGAAAGAGAGAGAGAAGAACCCGAACTTACTGGAGATCATAGGGCCTGTGTTAGTGGTCCACTGAACAGACTGGTGAATGAAGGTAAATGGAAGCAAACAACTATCAATGAAGCAGAGAGAAGGAAGTGGAAGGAGCTGGCGCATGATTATGTGGCCATGTGGGTATATACCAAAGGAATTCCTTTTAACACTTTCGACTGTGAGGAATTCGATATGTTTTGCGAGACTGATGGCAAGTACGGTCCAGGGTATAAGGGACCCAATCAATATCAATTAAGAGTGCCTCTCTTAGATAAGGCATACAAAAAAATTGAAGACAGCTTGGAGAAGTCAAAGAAGCATGGGATGAATATGGCTGCAGTATTTTGACTGATGGATGGACTGACAGAAAGTATAGAAGAATTATGAATTTATGTGTCCATTGCAAGAGCGGCACATGCTTCATTAAATCCATTGAGGACTCGGCAAATACACATACTGGCGAATATATATTGAATTGGGTGGAAAACTGCATTAAGGAAGTGGGTGAGAAGCGCGTGCTTCAAGTGGTGACTAATAACCACCCATCCAATATGGCCAGTGTTTTAAATACCGGCCGATATACCGGTATATCGGCCGGTATATCGGTAATTATGAAGAAACGAGACGATATGGGCATTTTTTTACCGTTTATCGTTTTGGACCGGTATGGGCCGATATATCGGCCACGTGACGATATATCGGCCGGTATCGAGATGTCTAATACCGGCCGGTATTGGATAATATCGGTTATTGGATTTTGGATTTTGGTTACGAGTTAAACCCGTTAACCCGTTAAGATCCGACCTGTTAAGAAATAAAACGGGTCGGAAGAGAGAAAATTTTCATTTTTTTTCGCGTTTTCTCTCTCCTGGCGATCCGAGTTTTCCCTCCCCGCGACGAAAAACCCTAACCCCAAATTTCCCCAAATCAGCCCTAAATCTCTCTCCGATTCTTCTTCTTCCACTCCCTGGCTCTCTCATTCTCTCCCCGCGTTCGTCGGCCGATAGAGCCGAACGGTCCGAACCCTAATCCTAATTTCCCAATCCATCCAAAAATCTCTCTCATGTTCTCTCTATCTTTCTTCTCCGCTCTCCAATAACTCTTCTCCTACTCTGGAAGTCTTCGAAGGGTGCTCGCCGTTCTCCAGTGGGGCAGTCGCCGCTGGCCAGGTAAGTTTAGTTTGTTTTTTTAATGTTAATTTGATTTAGAGTTACAAAGTTCGTCAATTTCTTTTATAATTGTGTTATTTAGATTTAATTGATTGCGATTTATGTTAGATTTTTTTTTTGGTGTAATTTGAGGGGAATTGATAAGTTGGGAGGGCAGTATATCGGCGGATAGTCTACAGTGATTTCTTTAATCACTGATTCACACTGAATCAGTGATTTGCTAATTCAGTGTGAATCAGTGAACTGAATCACTGATTCAATGTGAGTCACTGATTCACACTGAATCAGTGATTCGGTTCACTGATTCACACTGAATCAGTGAATCGAATCACTGATTCAGTGTGAATCAGTGATTCAAAAAATAATTTTGTGTGTATGAGTTTCATACTAGATAAAATTTGTAAATTATAGTATTTACTATTTATATGTATTCACTGTTGTAGATTCACTGTTTAATGCTAGATTCACTGTTGCAGATTATAATTTCTTTAATTATGTCTTAAACATAGTGGGTACAGTGAATGTAGTAGCATATTCAATTTAATACAATTTTCATAGTATAGATGTAAATTGATGTGAAATAATATAAGTTTAGTTTTGTTTACTATTTATACAATTTTCACTAGTGTTGTTGCAGATTCTTTAATTATAAATTCACTGCTTCTTAGGTTTGGTTATGTGCAAAAATATAAGTTTAGTTTTGTTCATTAAAGTGAAGGGAGATTGCAACTGTATATGACACAAACTGATGCGAAATATACGGGACGAGTATGAGACATCACATAGCATGTATTGTAAACATTGACATATATTTGCAGTGTTTTAAAACATTAAATACACATAAATACACATGTAGAAACACTTTTCTTTTATCTTGAAAACTTATTTTTCTTAATTTTATGATTGTATGTCACTCTGTGCATATGCGAACGTTCTAAACGGTATCTGCAAATTCGTTAGTTGAATATAAAAAAGCCAATGTAAGTACTATAAACTTATTTTATGTGTTTATGTTCTATATAGCCAACTATATGATTATTCTTTAACTGGTATGACACCGATATGACACTCCGGTATTTAGGGTCATATCGCGATATCCCGTCCGGTATTCGGTAACCGGTATGTAATTTGCTGACCGGTACGAGACCGGTATCCGATATTTAGAACACTGAACATGGCAGCAAAAAATATATTGAAAGAAAAGAGGCCTAATATATTTTGGACCAGTTGTGCAGCCCACACTATGGATCTCATGTTGGAGGGTATTGGTAAGATACCAAAATATAAAGCGGTAATTGAGAAGGCAAGATCAATGATAGTTTTTCTCTATGCGCATCACAGTACTCTGGCTTTGATGTGCTCATTTACAAACAGGAGGGAGCTTGTTCGTCCAGAAATCACCAGATTTGCCACCACCTCCCTAAGCTTGAGCTGCCTGGTGGACAAAAAATCACAGTTGGCAGCTATGGTTTCTTCAGATAAGTGGGATAACAACAGATGATCCAAGACAGAGAAGGGCAAGTTAACTAAAGCCACAATATACTCCGACTCTTTTTGGAAAGACATTAAAGAGCTTCTGAAGGTATACACTCATTTGTTTAAATTGTTGAGAATTGTTGATACTGATCGTAAACCTTCAATGAGTTTTGTCTATGGAATGCTGGAAGATGCAGAGGACGAGATCAAAGCTGCTTGCAATCGAAAGGAGTCTGCATTTAGACCAATTATTGATATAATTGAGAAAGAATCTAGGGACAGACTTGATAGCATATTGCATTTGACGGCATATTATCTTAATCCCTATTATTATTATAGGGATAAGACAGTCCAAGATAATACACTAGTAATAAATGTCGTCATGCATTGCATATGCATATTTTATCCTGAGCATGACGTCCAAGATCAGATTGGCTCGCATGAATTTCTTGTCTACAAAGAAAAGGAGGGACTTATGGAGAGTGGCATGGCGGAAAGGTACCGATTGAGCTTTAATGACACGGATAATTTCGATCCAGGTAACCTTTATACATGAAATTTAAAATAATATAATATTAAATTCTATTCTTTCTAATTATTAACATATTGTTAATATTGTTATATGTTGCTTTAATAGCTTATTGGTGGGATTTTTATGGAGAGGCACCAAAACTTCGACAAATAGCAATTAAGATCCTAAGCTTGACAAGTAACTCTTCAAGGTGCGAGAGAAATTTTCAGTATATTTGAAGGGGTACATACTACTGCAATAATTATATATTTTATAATTTTTAATTACATTATTTTCATAGTTAACACTCTAACCTTCTCTTTTCTCTTGTGTAAAATCATATATAAATTTATAAATACATACAAAGAAGAGGAACAGGCTGGATGCTAAAACGTTGAATGATCTCTTTTTCGTTCAGTTTAACAAAAAAATGGCACAGAAAAGAAATGCGAAGAAGAATGATGGAGATAGTAAGGATGTGCTGATTGCTTCAGATGATTCCAGAGCTTTGCACTGGAAAGATGAATTTGTTAGAGAAATAGAGAATGATGATGAAGATGAGATCTTCCCTGATTCCGGCTTGACATGGATCTTGTTGCTGCAGCGAGTGGAGCTAACGAAGATAGACTCAGGAGGAGCAAAAGAACGCTAAGAAGAAGAGCTGTAGTAGGAAGGAGAGCACAGGAGGGTTCATCCAGTGCAGTTGTTGAATATCTTCCTCAACATGATCAAGCTATAGCTGTTTTAGAAGAGGGTAATGATGCGAATGACGATGATGATAACTCTGAGGAGTTGGAAAATAATGTTCAATATGAAGATGACAATGAGGAATAGTAGAGAATTTGTTGAGTGGAATGAACTGTGTTTGAAAAAAAAATTGTATTATTTTTTGAATATGTAAAACTAATTACTTATGTAGTTGACACAAAGTGACAAACATGTATTAGTAATGTGTTGATTATTGTCATATGTTCATTTGTACATGCATTGTTCATTTTTATGTGTTAAAATTTCTTATATATCATATATATTGATTGTCATTTAATTTTTCTTTCTGATTTGCAGGTGAGCGACATTTTTGATCCATACATACATGCATCGTTCGTTTTTTTACATTGGGAGTTAAGAGATAAGTCTTTATATCTTTTTAATTTCTTATGTAGAGCCAGTTTATATTCATTTTATATGCTTACGGTTATTATTTATAATTTTTTAGAGTTTTATAGCATTAATATATCCATTTTTTAATAATTATTATATTAATATATATTAAAATATTAATATTCCGCATAACTCCGCGTAATCCGCATAATTGGCACGTAATCCGATTATGCGTTATGCGGTCCTGGACTGCACGCATACTAAAAACGCATTCTTGAACATTGTGAACGAGTTATGATACTAGTTTGCTAGTTGATATTTTATATTTTATTTGCAAATTTATTTATATATAATAATAAATATTTTGTTTCGTGTCTCTATATCCTATTTTTTAGAATTTTGTCATGTTCTGTGTCAGTGTCATATCCATCGCACAAGTCTGTGCTCAAAGGTATACAATTCATTCCACATCTATATTATATTTGTGTATTATTGTCTCAAATGATATTTTATAGTTTATATATAAATTTATCTATATAGAAAATAGGAAATATTGCACATCGTGTCTTTATACCCTACTTTTTAGGAATTTGCCATGTCATGTATCCGCGTAGTATCCGTGTCTCATGTCTGTGCTTCATAGATATAAATTTTCACCTATATATTATATTTGTTTCATTTTTGTTGAAGCTGGCTATGATTTTAATAGCCACCAAAAATTTGGATTGAATTCATATTCAAGTGGTAATATATATATATATATATATATATATATATATATATATATATATATATATGAATATAGATAAATCACCATTTACACCCTAGTTTCACTTCTAGTCCAAAGTGATCTATTTCATTTTCCTGGGACGATAGCAGATGGTAATGATGATGAGTACATCTCTAAACATTTTGAAGTGTTTTCAATTCATATATAATGCAGGAAATGAATGAACAACACTAGTGTATAGAGTTGGAAAATTAAAATGTGAACCATGCCTTAAGTATGTCAGATCGAATCAATTTAACAATCTGCAAAGATTTGTCGGTTACTGATAACTAATTTAGATTTTGATGTTCAAAGTACATTTACATTTAGTTTATCCAGTATGATTCTTTTTACCACTAGACTAGAACATATTGTAGAAATTTCATCATGTTTATTTAATTTTAATTAATTACCGATGCTTCTCTTATTCTTTGTGACAGTAATAACAAGCGACACGCTTCATACTTGGTTTTGCTCTAAACGCACCCCTACAATTTCTAACTACCTCCTCTTACTAAGTACACCTCCTATGAAATTTAAAAATATAGATTTTTCTAAATATACCTTCTCATATTCCTTAATTACCCTTCTCTTTTTTCCCTCCAATTTCTAAATGTATCTCTCCTAAACTATGAAGCATAGATACGAACACGAGATACATGACACAAAGACAACAAGGAATAGACCTAGGGACACGGCAAATACTAAAAAAGTAGAATATGAGGAGACCAAAACAAGGCCACATAAATATGTGCATATTTATGCATACGATATATATAATGTGCATCAAAACTCGTAATCTTTAAGCTATATTTTATTTGAAGTAAGATGAAAAGGAAAAAATCTTAATAATTTAGAACATAAATTTTAACCAAGTAATTATATGAAGGAAAAGAATCTGAATCAATCTAATGGTTTAGTACCTTAAATAAAATATTTAAAGCATCTAGTTTTGCAAAGCAATTGGGGCCTATTAACCTAGTATATTTTTATGTATGACTCACCACGTGATCTCTATGACTGTCAAGAAGTGGTCACAGCCTCAATATGCAATTTATATTTCTTAAAAGTGAGCACAACTTTGACACCCAAGTTCTTGGATTCGTCATATCAGACACGACTTCGATGCATCCAATACATATTAGCAAGTGTCATGCAAATGTCATCCAATACATACTGATACGAACACAACACTTAATTTGAAGTGTCCATACTTCATAGCTCCCAACGACTTCTTCCCTATTCCAAGTAATTCTAATCTATTATACACCCCAAAAAAATTTAATCTACTTCTAAAAACAATATAGCATTGACATGCGGAAAGTATAATTTTTAATAAATTATTTTATTTATTATTCAAATTTTATCTTTTTGCAAAAGTTAAAATATTTTTAAGAAATCTTAATCTATTTTTGTTATACTCTTGATCGCAAGATCCTTCTTTCTAATCTTTTGAAACTTCGTTTCGGTTGAAAGAGGAAACACTATATTATTTATTGTATAGATTTTTTGACAGATATAGAGAGATTCATTATTCAAACTTTGGGAGAATACACTATATTATTTATTGTATAGATTTTTCGACAGATGTAGAGAGATTCATTATTTAATCTTTGGGAGAATTATTAGGATTTTGAGAGATTTGTGAGGAGAGGGGAAGAAGACAAGGGTAGAAACCAATGTTGAAAATAACGCACTGTGAAGCCCGTTATATTGTGTTACGTAATCTAATAGAACCCCAGCACTATGTAACAACTAGAAATAACTCAATGGACCGTAATAGTACGTTTTTTATATTATTTTACGTTATATTACGTAACGTTATGTTAAATTACGTTATGTTACGTTATTTACAATGATTTTTTTAGTAATTTCTTGTTGTTGATTATTATTTTCATTATTAGTGAATTGTTGTTATTTTATTACTTGAGTAGTTGTTGGCTTGTTTGATTACTTGTGAAATTGCTAACTTGTTAATTTGTGATTATTTCCTTATTCGCTTGTAATTTCTTTTCGATTGTTGAAATATCTTACTTGTTGATTATATTGAATTTTTAACTGAACTGAAATCAATAATTACAAATAAAATAAATTGAAGTTACAAAATATAAATTACAATAATAATAATAACTGGAATTGAAATATTATTTATTTATTTAAATTATGACTGGAATTACGGTTGCAAACTTAACATAATGTATGAAGATAAATGTGAAATTTATCATAAAATTTAATATAGAATTAGAAGAGATTATAATTATAAAATAATTTTATATTCATTTTTTAGATATTTTAAATTTATATTTCAATTTATAAAAATTGTTTTATATAGTTTATATTTATTTTCATTAAATAAATAGAAAATTGCGTAACCTACGTTATGCGTTACGTTATATGCGACATAACCTAACAGACGCAAAACATTACGTTACCATTATCACTATTTTAAACATTGTTAGAAACATCCCAAATATCTAATGGCAAACTAGTAACAAAAGTAAATTTTTGAAGTGAGTGCTTAGAAAATTGCAGGGTACACTTAGAAATTCCCTTTAGCAAATAATGGCTTCTTACCTTTAGTCCTCGCTCACCAACTATAGTGGAGTACTTTTCTGGAAAGTTCATGATAGTGTCGTGAATAGCTGCACATCGAGCAGCATCAAAGACCTACATTATTTTAAGGAATTAAACATAGCAATCTATCTAGAAATATTAAAGGTAGTAATCTTTAGCTACTGCTGTCAACCAACCTCCTCTTCAGTAGCTGATAATCGTCCGTAGTGTATATTGTGGAATATTGTGTCATTGAAAAGTACCTGCAAAAATTTCAAGATGCAGAAGGTTGGTTAGGGTTATGCACAATTTCTGTTAAAAAAACATCTTGGGTGCACAAGCTACACTTGCAATCCTAGAAAAGTTAAATTTAACATTTTCAACAGGTAAGAATGCAGCATAACAACACTAACTAGAGAACTTATTCTGTAAGTCTTATTTTCTTTGCTTCTGTTTCAGGTGCATCATGGATAACGAAAATATTGAAAGTGATTGGACTGTTGCAAAGATGAAAACAAGTTTCATGTGTCAGAAGGTACCCCCTCAAAAAACAACAAAAGTGAAGAACAAATGGTCCAAGAAACTTGTGATGATAGGATGTAACTGGAGTAACTTGTATAAGAGACCACTTTGACAAGAACAATTATCATACATGAACTAATGGAAAACAAATAAAGAAATTCATTCTTTCTGACCAACAAAAAAAGAAACAAGAATAGAAATTGACTAAAGCATCCATCATTTGTAGAGTGCAACTTTTCCTTCTTGTTAACCAGATGGAAGAAATCATTAACTTCTAAGAAACTTTCATATTGCTCAATGGAATGATTGGAGAAGGATCATCCATGAGATCGATCCGGCATGATTTTGTTTTGGTTCATGTAGCCTACTACAAGCACTTAGCATAAAAAGCTTAGTTGTTGTTGTTTAAGAAACTTTCAGTATATAACATGACTGAATTGAACAAATCATGAGCGAAACTAATCGTGACAGAATCAATCTCCAATGGCTTTTGATAATTAGAATTCCAAGTTGATTCTTCCAGTCAAATTAACCCAGCTTAGAAAATTACAGTTTGCTAGAAAAGAATTTTGAATGACAGAGATGTGATGAGAATTTTGGTATGGTTCATCAGTTTCTGAACATATTATATTGGTAAAAAAAATTCTTTGCAAGGAAACTTTGGTGCAAATAAGAATTTTAAAACTGAATGCAGAAAACAAATTAGTACCGTTAGATTCTCAAACAGAGTGTCAAAACAGAAACCAGCTCTCACAGGCTGCATAAAGGAATGGTGTTGGTAGTGTGAAAGTCTGCAAGCTAGTTTAGTAAAACATAGACATAACCACACGGTTTATAATTTACTAGTACCATAGCTGTTTTGTTTTGTGGGGTTCTTTATTTGTTTTTTTTTTTTTTTTTTTTTTTTGGGGGGGGGGGGGGGGTGTGGGGGTTGGGTTGGGGATGGGGAGCGAGGATATTAAAGGAATGGAACTGAAAACAAAGTAGAATATGGCCTGGCATTATGGATATTTAAATTTATGAGATGTAATATATCAGGCCTGAGGTCAACATCATCTTCATCTTTTTTGATATTTAGGCTGTAGCTTGATAACAGCATCATCATCATTAGTACTATCTCTATAATTGATTAAATTGATAACAGGTAAAAAAAAATTATACATATAAATATATATATATATATATATATATATATATATATATATATATATATATATATATATATATTAACTCAATGGTAAGAAAAACTTAAGTTGCAAAGTTTATATTATAGCCTATGTTAAAAGTTCAGTATCATAATCCGCATCTTGGGCCACCACTGAAACTTCAGATTTGATAGCAGTTCAAGTTTCAGCAGTTTCGCTTTGGCTTAAGCTTTTAAAGAAAATTAGATGTACATGCTACATATATACTCTCTTCAAATTTGGTAGCATTTTAAGTTTCAGTAGTTTAAATTTTTTAAAAATTAGATACATACACACACCGGGATTTAAATGTTTTTTTGCCACCAACATGTATTGCATATATCCTATGATTCCTATAAGACTTTGTGGTATCTTATATGATATTGTATACAATATGGATACTGATATTGCTAATGATGATGATATTCCTGATATGATATGCCCAATTAGCTAAGAATAATGTATCAAAGATTTAGTTTCCAAATTATTATTTAACTAATCTAGCAAATCAAGGTTCAGATATGAAGCATGGAATCAAGAGAGAGATTTCTTTGATTAGTATATGCTAATTAATTTAGTTTTGTCTTACCTTAACTACTTAAAGAAATAGCTACTCATGAATAACATAAAAACACTAAGAATTGAAAGGCATATTCGAAGAAGTAAAAGAAACTCTATACTAAAATATGGAAATTATAGCACTTGAACAACAGCAAGGAAGAACGCTCCCTGAAAATCTCCAAATAATATTTAAAACCCTGGTTAACAGTTTTACACTGTAGGGCTTCCTGGTTAGCTTTAGTCACTCGAAACCAATATCAGGGCTAAGATTCGAACTTGGCTTAGGCTAAAATTTATCTGCTCTTAGACCTCAAAATAATGACAAGGATTAATTCTTGGTGCCCGATCATGTAGATAGTGACCATGTATTATATGTTAGAGCATTCTTTACATGTAATATTGTGGAACTATGAAGCCCGAACACTTCTATCATGAAGGTGTCCCGTACCGAACATGCATATTGGACACACATATCCTATGTATTTTTTAGGATTAACCTCGTGTCAGTGAATCGTGTCCGTATTGGCATTGTCGCGTTCGAGCATCATAATTGTAGAAAAAGAACAACATATTATTAGAATTACGTTGTAGAGCAAAACAATATGAGAAAAAAATGAATACAAAAATATAAATACATCCAAACACGGAATAGAAGAAGAGCAAAGCAGAGTTTAATGATTAATAATTTTTTTCTTACAGTATCTTGTGGCACAACACCAATACATTTCCGAAGGCTCTCCAGGGTAACATCTTGTATATCCTGACCATCTATCCGTATCTGGATTAAACAATACCTTAAATGAGGTCGGACTTACAAAAGAAGGCTTGAATAAATGTTCTAGCAGTGAGCTTATAAAAACAATGGAACTACTAGAGAGTTAAAACCACAAGACAATTACTACAAATCTACCAAAGAAAGAGGGTGAGCATTGAAATGAGACACATTCACCTAATGTCCCTTAAGGACTAAAAGCTATAAAAAGAAGCAAAAGAGAGCTCACAACTTCCACCTCTACAAAAATAAATAGATTAAAAAAAGAACAGTTAGCAGTCGGACCATTTTTATATGTGCAAGTCTTTTGACCACCCAGCCATGCACTGCGATAGGCAGCACTGAGCCACACATGTAAAGTTTCATTCATGCACAGCAATAGGCGGCACAAAGCCACACATGTCACAAATTGGAGATTTCACTATTGCAGGATTACTAAGCCACATGTCATGTATTGGAAATGCTACATAATTCACTTAAAATTCTCATTTTCAGAAAACATCAATTATTTAAAAACCTATGAATGAAGGTAGATCTTCATGCAGTATGATAGTAGGTGCCTACTGTTTTATTTCTAGGCCAATTTCCAGCAGTATGGTGGTAGGTGCCTCTTGTTTTACTTCTAGGCCAATTTCCAGACAGGATCGAATGACAATGAACATCTGCTTTCTTTGGGAAGAGTTGGTTTAACTCAATCAAATAGCTAAGGGGTGAACATGATTTTGTGGACTTTGAAGAATCATAACTCCAGGATTATCCTCTCTCAAAGCCTGTGGCATGATCTTCATTAGCAGAAAATGCTCAGTGTGGAGATTAGCAAAGACTAAAAGATGTATGAGAATATTTCAAGTTATATTATAGAGTGGATGGGATGAAATAAAGTAGAGACGGTGATTAATCATGGTAGGCTAAAAGACAATCTTGAATGACATTATTGTTAAAGCTACTTGAATTTGTACGGCGTGCATTGCTACTAATTTGCAAGACGGCTCATGTCAGCCCCATCCGTGGCGACAGCATATCCATGCTCCAAATAGATTCAGCATGGACGAGACAGATGGATCCAACTAAGTAATTTGATGCAGTAATTTCAAACTATAGTCCAAAACAAGACTACTTAACAAATCATACATGATAACATCCGACTGAAAGGCTCGGCAAGGACACACCTATCCAGTATATAGATAGGATGTGAGTTTAACTCTTTCAGCCAGAGATGTCCAGGCCAGATTAAGTTCAAGCCACAACTGAAGCTAAAAGCTAATATGTACCACTAGAAAATATTAAGAATAAATTTCCTTTAAATAGGAGGGAAAGCCCAGAGATAGATAACCAGCGAGTATTAAGAACTTCATTTGGTGTAATTTGCAAGTAAAAATATATTCGAAAATGAACCAGAAAAAGTTAGATTTTGAGTGACTGGCATAATAGCTACATATAAATAATACCATAGAAAGTAAAGAACAAAAAAATGAAAGAAAACTCTCAAGTATATGTTAGGTAAGATGACTAATCAACTGAGAAAGAGAAACAAAGGCTATAAAATTCTTACAGTTCCAGAATCAGGGTCAAAAAATCTGTAAAGCAATCTCAGTATAGTTGATTTTCCTGCATATAGAAGTTAATCGTTGTTAAACACCATTAAGTTAGGGTTGGTCATAAGCTTCCAAATAGGTGAAACCATAAAAGTTATCCAATAAAGTTACCGAAGATAATTATATGACAATAATCACAAAGCATAACCACAAAATTTGGAATTTACGACTTATGTCATGATACGCTTAAACAGAAAAATATTTGAAAACAGGTCTCCCATAGAAAAAAGGAGGCACAGACGAGATACATTAACCTACATGTAAAATGTTATATAAGCCCAATCCATATAGTTATTAAAATGGGGAGGTTACCCTAGCTGAGAAAGAAAGCCCTACCCCATCTGGAGACTCAACATGAGACTAATCTGACCATATTGTTACAAACTTTTTTTGCAATTCACTTGGGTTGGGCAGCAAAGTTGGAAGCAGAAGTCCATTCATTCATTCCATTGTAATTCAAAAACATGAATGCTTTCTTGTCAAATTTGTCAAAGGAAAAGAAAAGGTAACATTTGATTAAACTTAAAAATCACGAAATAAACGAAAGGGAAAATAAAGATTCTCAAGGAAAATAAGGAAACTATGTTCTTTGAATTGTTGATTTACAACAGAGCATTAGCTCAAGGAAAGTTTCTGATGTCCACATTTTATCCTCATTTGGTTCTGAATTTTCTGTTTTTGTAATTCGTGAGTTTCATCCAAAACTTCGCTAACCCAACCGCAACTGGCTGAAAAGTAACCAATATATCAGCGTATCAACCGAAATTTGTTGAGACCAAACTTTTAAGCCACTTTCGATCCCTCCCTCCGGAAAACAACTTGAAAGGACATAAACTGATACGTTTTGGCCCAACCATGAACCTTGTTTCCAGTGTTTTATTGATGAGTTTACATTCTATTTTGAGATATGGAGTCTAGAGGTTTAAATAAGGAGATATTACTTGATAGAAATGAATGGAGAAGGAATATCAAAGCGATTGATCCGGCGTGATTCTTTTTTTGGTTCATGTAGCCTACCCCAAATACTTGGGATAAAAGGCTTAGTTGTTGTTGTACAGTTCTATTTTGAAAGAACATGATAGTTCACAGAACTATTGTGGAACATAATCGTAAATAATTTTATAATACCAGAGAGAATGTGCTGCTTTTATCATTACAGCCTAATAAATTCATGCTACAAGGTAGGAACAATGAACATCACACACATGTGCATGTGAACGCGCGCACACAATCTTATTAATGTCATGTCCACAACGAATCAAAAACCTATTTTTTAAGAATTTGTTGTATCAAGTACCCCTATCTTGTTCTGCCCATTTTCCTTTTGGTGCATCATATGTTTCTAATTACAATGTAGTGTTTGAATGATCAATTATGTATGGGAATTTGACTTGTAAAAGAGATGTCAATCTACTGATTGTACAAAATCAACAGTTACATCTCATCCTCACATTTGAAATTTATTTGAGAACAGTTCACAGAATAGATTTCTTTTTATCAGAACACTCACCTTAGAAGTAGTACTGGCATGATCTCAAGTGCATCAATATAGAATAAGAACCTACAGTATAACCCAAAATAAAACAGGGGTTATGGTTCGTATGGTTTCCTATTTCTAGGTTTATCTACCATGGCTTGCATATTTGCAATGATCATGAAGGAAAAAAGGTATGTCCTTTTACTTGCAACTATAACAGATACATATGAGAAACTCATACGTATATATGAGGTGGATGATTCAGAAATCAATCAATCAGATGCAAACAGTTAGAATACTCTTATTCAGCAGCCTAAGCAATAGAAGAGAAAAGAGAG
Source organism: Dracaena cambodiana (assembly GCA_036321105.1). Lineage (NCBI taxonomy): Eukaryota > Viridiplantae > Streptophyta > Magnoliopsida > Asparagales > Asparagaceae > Dracaena > Dracaena cambodiana. The sequence continues at coordinate 9,703,001 of JAYEPQ010000018.1, forward strand.
GGAAAAAAAAAAAAAAAAAAACTTTATAGCAGAAAGGGGTCTACTTTTCTGTAGTAGGTAACCAGATGGGAGAATAACTACAACCTTTCATAGAATTTATATCATTAGAATTTATTTTTCTTCCACTTCTATCAACAAATGAGTGAATAATCAAAAATAACAACTTTCTTCAATTTCCTCCTTTTCTACTTCAATTAACTTCCACTCATTTATGGCTCAGAACTAAGAAAATAAATCATATAACACAAAGAAACTGAAATTTACATATGAAGATTGAAGTCATCATTAAGACATGCCAATGTATTATATACGAGAAAATCAAAACTAATATTAAAGAAGTAGAGTTTACCACTGCCACTAGTTCCAACAATAGCCACACTTCTCCCAGCTGATACAACAAAAGATAATCCATCAAGAATTTTTCGTTCTGTTAGATATCTGAAATGAAAAGGAAACAAACAAAAAAAATTCTTGGAATAAATAACATTATTCATTACAGGATTATGAAAGAAAATAGCCTTACAATGGAAAAATCACATCGATTTAACAATTTCTATATGGTTCTACATATCAAACAGAGAGAGAAGGAGCATGTACAAACTTGGGTTTTCCAAAAGGAATTGGACCTAAATCCTTACCATTCAAAATCAACCCTAGACTATTTATTTGGAAGATCCACTCTTTTAAAGTTTATCTACACTATTTAAGTGGCTAAAAACAAAAAGTAATTTTTTAAACTCTGATATACATGCATCAAATATATGTATAGCATATTTTTAATTTTTGGATGACAAAAGGAAGACTTCAGCACACTGGAATACATGCATCAAATATATGTAACCCTTACCACAACTTATAGATTCTTGGTGTAGTGACCAAAATCTTAATATGATGTATAAGTGTCTCCTAAGTTCAAATCCCATTTTGGACACATTCAATTGAATATTTTAAAAAAGGAATACCACTTTGCAAGAGCCCAGGCTTCAAACCATAAATTGATCCCTCAATCCATGTTGGTGTCCCTTACTTAGGGATGGTAATGGATGCGTGCATGGGCCAATTTTTAACTCTCTCTGTATACAATTTTGAATTAAAAAAATAAAAAAATTATTTTTAATTCAAAATTTTGTATAGAACAGGCCAAATTGGCCCATGGACACGTCCATTACCATCCCTAACCTTACTACAACTTTGAGTTTGGAAGCAGATGCAGGGATGTAGAGCCACATAGATTAAAACGTGGAAATATAACAAAATAAGTCCTGTCCATCAATTGCACAAACTAGACTTAGTAGTAACCCACGTTACCTGCAAGGAAACTAGCACCGGCAGAGACAATTGGAGCAGTTTCTAAGCCATCCTAGTTGTCCAATAATGACACTAATAATCAACAAGAAACCAAGTGTTTAACACAATAATTGTCACCTTATTCTTGGTTGTGACATCAAAGGGAAATACTGAATTTCATTGTTAAATGTCCATCCACACTAACATGTGTTATATCTCCAGTTGACAATAATTTAGGAAAACTGAAACAGTACAATATCCAAAAATCAACAAAGCAAAGTAGACAATATAGTTTGTACCCAAAGTGTACATTATTGATTTCAATGCTTGCTCCAGACAACTTTAACGGTTTTGAATTATGCCCATCTCTGATTTCAGGCCTCTCCTGCAAAGGTGATTAAGGAAGAAACAGCAATAGGAGGTCCAGATGAGAATAAAAGTAGGAACAATGCCATAGAAATGGTTGTGCTCTAAAAAAAAACATAGTAAACTAGATAATTATTAAATGATTACACAAGGCAGCAAGAAACCATGATGCCAGATAGTTCCTGACCGCAGTATATGCTAAAACTCAAAGAAAACATCATGAAGAATTGTTGCACCCAGAGATATTTATTTCTATGACAAAACATCAGTTAGAAGGATAATGTAGGCAATGAACTTAGTTAAGTTTTTATGTTGCCATGTCTATCAAGTAAATAGCAAATAACATGGCCTAGATATTGGAGTATCGGTACTTTATTGTAAAGGAAACGCTATATGTATTTTAAATATGTAAACACAATATGTAAATACATGAACATCAGGAAACATTAAGAGATACAATCACCTTAGTTGCTAGGAACAAAGTACATTTCATTCACTGGTCCCCAGCTTTGAACTACTAGTAGTAGTGGATAGTAGTAGTTTTCCTAAATGCTGATAGGCATGAAGTCTCCCCCCCATGGTTGCTGGTCTAGATAAATCTCAAGTTTACCTATGGACGATGGATAGTGCCCTAGAATGCCTACATACGAGCTCATGGCTTTTCGTAGATGATTGAGAGATACTCACAAATGAGGGGAGATTGTTAGGAAGTCATGGGGTGAGTATTATCCCCACATTGTAGAGTAGGAAAGACTGATAGACTTAACTAGAAAATTGAGCCCACTACCTAATAATATAAACTTTTTAGTGAATTGATTTTCTAAAACTATGCTTAAGGCCCATCTAACTTCAAAAGACCTGAGAAACCCCTAACAGGATATATATATATATATATATATATATATATATATGAGTCGGCAGTACGTGAGTTAGCGGTAAAAAATTAATAACCCCATTATTTTTTTGGATCATGATCTCTACCTCTTTAACTACTTTAGAGTCAAATTTTATGGGTTTTGAAGTCATTTGTGCTTTCTTCAAGTGGATACAAAAAATTATATTCACCGAAAATCGTTAATTTTATGTTTACTTGATGGAAGACCAGATCAAAACTAAAACCAAAGAAATTGGGTATGAGTGAACTCATGGGGGTCAAGATCATAATCCAAAAGAAAATATTGAAAAAAAAATTATTAGAGATAGAGGAAATGAACTGCAGCTCAGATAATTTACGTGAGGCGGCGGCTCATTTCCATTTTTCTCATATATATGTATATGTATACGTATATGAATAAGTATATGTATGTATGTATGTATGTTTAAGATGTGTGTGTGTATATATATATATGTGTGTGTGTATGTGTGCGCATATATGTGTATATATATATACATACATATAGATACATATATATATATATATATATATATATATAGATACATATATATATATATATATATATAGATACATATATATATATATATACATGTGTGCATGTCTATAAATAAATATATATATATATATATATAAATATATATATATATATATATATATATAGAGAGAGAGAGAGAGAGGGAATGGTGTATCTAAGACAACGCCATGGTCAGTTGCCTATAGAAATGTCCTAAATCTCAACATAGAGAGTGTATATGAACGATGTGAACTATTAATTGTAATTTCCATGCTCTAAATTGATGACATAAAAAATCATGTGATTTAGACTTCTTTATTATCGATCAAGAGACTTTATTTGTTCGATTGTTGAAAAACTATTCATTTTGTATATATCCAATATATAGTCAAATGCATGATTTTTTGTATACCATCATGTTTTGACGTTGAAATCACAATTAACAGTTTGGATTTTCCACAAACACTATTAACGTTAAGTTCTAGGGTGCTACCATAGGCAACTTCCCTATGGCGTCACTTTAGCTACATATTTTCCATATATGTGTGTGTGTGTGTAAATATATAAATATATATATATATATGTAAATACATGTATACGTATACATATACATGTACACATACGTATATATACATATAAAAGGGGTAAAGTGTATATAAGGTGCCTTCATAGATGCACTCTATAGACACCCATGTGGCTCATTCTCAGCCTCGCAACTGAGCCAAATATGAGCATCAATGTTGAAAATAATGCGTTATGAAATCCGTTATATTGCGTTATAAAATCTAATAAGAATCCAACGTTACTTAACAGTCGAAAATAACTCAAAACACCTTTACGGCGCATTTTTTCTATGATTTTACGTTATTTTACGTGATGTTATATTAAATTACGTTATGTTACATTATTTACAGTAATTTCTTAAATAATTTTTACATTGATATTGATTATTTATTTTGATTGTTAACGAATTGCAGCAGTTTTTTTCACTTGGCAACTTATTTGCTAATTTGATTATTTGTGGCATTGTTAACTTGCCAGTTTGTTATTACATCCTTATTTATTTATTATAATTCCTTTCCAATTACTTACTTGCTGATTAAATTAAATTCTGAACTAATCTAAAATAAATAATTAGAAATAAATTAAATTGAGTATTACAAAATATAAATTACAATATTGATAATAATTGAAAATAAATTTGATCTTGTTTAGATAATGATTGAAATTATGAGTATGAAATGCAATTTAATTATGAAGATAAATATGAGAATTATTATTAAACTTGTTAGAAATTTATAATTAATACTGGGATATAAAAATTTTTAAATTTTTCTTTTAGAATTTTTAATTCAATTTATAAAATTTATTTTATATAATTTTATATTTTTTAATTAAATAAATAGAAAATTGCATAATCTACGTTATGTTTTACGCTATATGCGATATAACCTAACAGAGACAAAATGTTGCGTTACAGTTATCGTTATTTTAAACATTGATGAGCATATTTGCAAAAAAAAAAAAAAACCCGTAAGTTCCCATCACTTAAGGTAGTAGGCCAAACCTTTAAATATAAGAACAATTTCTCCCCACACTATCTTTTTTTCTCTGATTTGATCGGAATTTGTATTGTCCCAAAATCAAGTCTTAGGCTGCAAAATTCCTAGCAAACTCCCACTGCTTTCAGTGGTTACTTTTCAAACTGATATCGTCACTACCCTCCTCACTCCTCTCCTCCCCTTATCTCTCTCCAGCCCTTGTTCTGTAGTACTCTCCAACCTCGATTCCAACGTATGTGGTAGAGGCAACAACAGACACCGATGCCTCCAACAGCAATGATGCTTTATGAAGCGGCAGCAAGAACTATCGTTGCCTCCCTGGGCTCGGTTGGCTGAACAGAATAGAAAGGGGAAAGGGGTGGGGGTGCGGGAGACGGTGTATGCTTGGGTTTGGACCTTGTTTGCCGCTCAATCACATCTAATGCATAAGATGGTTGACGGATTTATTATATCTCCTCCCTCAGATAATTACACAATTGGCATCAAGCAATTCACCATCCCTCTCTATCATGAAGTCTCCATAGGCAATCTATTGAAGGCTTGTTACACGAGGAATAATATGGGGAAGCCTGCTTGTGGTGATCTTCATGGAAGCCCATGGAGTCAATTTCCTTACTCCATTCATAGGCAAATGTATGAACCTGAACAGCTTCCCTAACAAACATAATTCCATTCTTTGAATTGTAAGACATAAGTTTATAATGGTGTAAACACCATTGACTTCCACAAAATGCTATTTAATGTCTTCGAAGTCCAGAGAAATTATCATGATTTTTGCTAAATATAAAATTTAAGATACTTTGAGAAATTGATCATATATCATTGGCTATATCAACCAGCAGACTGCACTATTTAATCAATATGAACAATATACTTATTAAGTATAAATAGTAGCAAACAACTTTCAACAAGCAAATATGCCACAATAGAACTCTTTGCAATGTCTGCAGTGTTGGAAATGGTTTGAGATTGCATTCAAGATCAAACACAAGGATACTAATATGTTCTGCATCCTCTCAAGCCATGGTTAGTAGTACTTTTGTTCGTTGGAGTTTGTCCAAAGTTCTAAATCAAAAAAATGGGACCCACTACCTCAAGTATCGGTTTAAAAAGACACCACTGAAAAGAGTGGGAGTTCATTAGGAATCTTATAGTCTAGGATTCGATCTTGGGGCATACTAGCTCAGATCAAAACAAAGAAAAAGAAAGAGTGTGGGGAGAGACTATTCTTTTATTTAAAGTGGGGCCCACTACCTCAGGTGATGGAAATTGGGAGGGACTTTATTATAAAATATGCTCAGAATGGTTTTATCTATTCAGCTCAGTTGTGAGGCTAAGAATGAGCCACATGGGTGCCTCAATAGATTGCATCTATGGAGACACCTAAAGTACACTTTACCATATATATATATATATATATATATATATATATATATATATATATATATATATATATATATATATATATATATATAATTGTTTAAGACTTATTTTCGCTTCTCGAAGATTATTTTAAATGCATTAATACTCTTGAGAAATCTCCATGGTGGTCAACAGCATGTGAGCCGTCAATGTGAGGCCTAAACCTTGTTTCAAAACCGCACCCTAGATTCCCAATCGGCAAAGCTTCAGCCTCGACAAATAACTGCTTGTACTTGGTGAGCTCATGCGCGGCACAAGTTGAGACAGAAAAGTTCCTTCTGATCAAATAGGAATTTACCTCAGAGAGTCAGAGGCAATATCAGCCAAATCGTTGCTTGTTTCCTTATTTATTTGATAATAGAGTTGGTTATATCTGTGTAATTGATTGTACAAATTTGTGATTGTGAATGCCCATTATTTTTAGTATGTCTCATAACTGTTAGTGAGCAAGCCAGCCAGCCAGCAAGATTTATAGTGAGAGAACAACACCCATGATTCAAGTTTGTGATTGAGTTAAAAAGGAGACAGGAACAGGAGAAAGAAAGGAATTCCCTAAGTGCACAACGTCGACATATCTTTCGGCAACAGAACGAGAGGAAGCTCAGCAGCACACTTACTATTGAGAGATAGATGGCATATGTGGACCAGACAAGAACTAAAAAAAGGATTCTCTTCCATTTGCTGAGGAAATAAGCAAAGAAATATTGCTATCGTAGGAGGGAAAAAGTCATTTGTGGGTCATGTTCATCACCTCTTTCGGCCAATAGGAAGGCACCATGCCCTCTACGGGCCTAGACGATAATTCACAGGAATATTTTGTGTGATCCTAGGAGGAATTCGATCTCTTCACTTTGTCAGTGGCTCCATGGTCCCAATTGCTTCAACATAACCTAGAAAAAAGAATAAGACAAAAAGGATTCCGAAAAGAAGACCCTCTCCTACAATTAGTTGAAACACTGTCTAGACTTGCGTTTTCATGGTATAGCAAATTTGCTCCAGGTCCAATCACCATTTGGGAGCAAATGAATGTGTTGTCTTTCCTTGCTTTCTACGGTATCGACCTACCACGCTAGACTGACTTGCTGAGCCGTAGAAACAGGCAAGTACATAGCCGTAGTTTGGATAGTTACATGAAGTAAAGTCTCGGGAAGAGCAATGACTCTTACTATTATTATTAGAAAAATCAAAATCATAATCCATGCTAACTGACACCAGCCCAAGCCACTTGATCAGAAGCCAACCAGACTTGCTTCAGCCACCAATTCAAGCACTGGTCAAGTCGCCCAGACCAGATCAGTCTATGCCGAGCTAAACTGCACCAGTCCTACCATGAACCAACACACCTGAGTTCGTTTCTATCCAAACCGATGCAGCCAGTGTCGCCTAAATCTAATCAAGCCAAATGAATAGACTCAACTTTCTTCATATTCAGACTTTGGAGTTCTAACCTTTCTATTGATCCGAAATCTTGAGACTGTCGTCACTGGGATTTTCATGTAAGATCTACAATCATCTGTTAAGGAAAGATTTATCAGTGTTTTCATGCCAAGCCAGACTACCCCAGTTTTAGTCTGAACCAAAACACCTAAGTTCGATTCTGTCCAAGCTGATGCAGCCAGTGTTGCCTAAATCTAACCCAGCCAAATGAATAGATTATTTTCTTCACATTCACACTTCCCAGTTCTCACCTTTCTATTGAACGAAATATTCAGACCATCATTCCAAGTATTTTCATGTAAGATCAACAATCATCTGTTAAGGAAACATTTATCAGTGTTTTCAAATAGACCTCTATGATAGGGTGTCAACTTTCATCTCTCTAGGTGATGTCCTAAAAAATTTTCAAATGTTCAATTCATTGAGACTTCAACAGCATTTGCCCGTATTTGAATTATTCTATTTATTTGCATAAGTTGGACCTTATACTTTGATTGGTTTCAACATTCCCTACTCCCTAGCATTAGGAACTGAGCCTTCAATTCTTTTTCTATTTCTTTTCAGCTACACCATATAGATTATTTTTGAATCTTGAATCTAGATTTGATTCATCCACTTGTATAATTTCTTGTGACAATCATTCCTAGTCTTCCTGTCCTGCATCACAATACAAAGAATGCATCAACTGGAAAAGTTTACCAACTGTACAAGTACACCATCAACTCTAATCAAGCATGGTGCTACTGACAATAACGAATTCATGATGGTATTCACAATAACGAATTTAAGATCAAGGAATAATCGTGAAATATACCTCTAGTAACTGAAACATGGACTTCAAATCAATAAGACTCTGCCTGGTTTCACGATACACGCTTCCAAGGAAATTGAGAGGTAGAGAGAGCTGAAAAAGGAGTCCATTGACCATGACCTGAACAGTTCCAGCAAATTTGCAGAAAGAACATTAAGAGAAATGCTCAAATAAGTGAAACGATCATATTGCTAATTAAATATTTTGATTCCATACCAATTAAATGCATTTGAATTTCGCAAGTTGCAAAATAACTGCCACAAAAGCAATAGGGAAGCCCAGATGGAGAGTAGATGGCATTTTAAGCAGCATGCCATATCTCACGGATAGAAAAATATAACAAGAAGGAAAACATGTACACCCAACTTAAAACTCAGATATTATTTTTTTTTTTTTTAAAAGTAGTATCATAAGATTGAAAGAATTCTAGAGCTTATCATGAATAGAGGAAAGAAGAAACATAAATCAACTTAAAGTCAAGAATTATATAAATTTTAAAAGTATTCCTTTGAAAACTCAAAAATCAGAAATTCAATACTACAACTTCAGTATTTTAAGTCCTCCATAAGTTTTCTGAAGAAAAATTTAACAATATAGAAAACAAATCGACAAAAAAGAAAAATTACAGAAGCATAAATGCTTTGATCATATGAACATCATCAATACAAATAATTTGTATCATTAAAACAAAATGACATGACATGATAAATGGATATAAGCTAGAAAATTTAACAAAACAAATTACCAAATCACCAACTGTAATTGCCCCATTCATTATTCCAAACGAGCATAAAACCATCGCAGTCGATAGAGCAGTGCTAAATATAACATTTTGGCCAAAGTTCAAGCAAGCAAGGCTACTTTGAGTTTTCAATGCAGCATCCTCGTACTCTGACAAATAGCAAGCCCCCTAACATATTAGTTTGTTCAGGAATAAACAATACTTAAGAATATCTAATGCTTCACAATTACTCACAAAATAAACATAAAAGTATAAGAGAAAGCAGTTTAGTTCGTGAGAAATCAACTAGCAAACAACATAAGAAAAATGAAAGTTAAAAAAAACCTCAGCATGTCAACCGCTGAGGTTTATACTATCAAGACGAAGCTGGCCACACAACATTAGGCCAAGGTTACAAGGAACAATAAAGAAGTTGGTAGAATTTTTGCATCATGATCAATGTCAGCGGATATTCTTCCCATCTGTCAAGGTAGATTCCCAATAACAAAACAAAAACCATGGTCCAGTATGCAGAACTTAGCGTGTAAGAAATGACCATCCGAAAAACTAAACAAATCCATGAAGGTCATGAAACACCCATTCAACAAAACTTTCAGATCATTATTATTGGAATATGATTTGGATTTCACCTTGCCAATCATTCAAAATGAAACTTGCATAAGAATCAGAAGGGCAATCTTTTTGAAATTCACAACAGAATGTGCTCTTATAATTGGAAATTCAAATAGATCCTAGAAAAAAAATATACTAATTGTCATCAAAACATCTTTTGTGCTTAGATTTAGGTGCCATATAGCATTTTCTATGAAACTTGGTTATTATATCAAAAATATATAAAGTATCAGCGAGATTGTTTCGTTTATGATCACATATCTACTACATAATAACATGAATGACAATGGATGCAAAGATTAGACAGAGATCTAGAGAAATTATGAAAAGCCAAAGTTGCCTGTGGCACCTCAGCAGATGTCAGATTTCCTTAGAAGAACTAAGGAGTTAGGAGGCTCAATCCTATGGTTCCTATAACTACTTTCCATCCCGACCTTTTGTCTAAGCTTGTGGATAAAGATAGGTTGATTCAGATTGACTCTGGATCTACCGTTGATCTTCAATGAGTACAAGGGAACAAAACTGGCGAAGAGAGCTTGTTCCCCACATATAGAGAAGTATTTGTCATTAGGCTGAGAAGATAAAAGATCTACAAAACTATATCCAATTTGCATGAGTAAGAGACTTCTCTAGAGGACTAGATCATCTCCAAGTATAAGACGAACACATAATCTGAGGGCATGTTCAGGAGTATGGCAACAACCCTGCTAAAACCATTTGTTGATTATAACCAAGAAATGCATTCTACAGTCGTGATCTCCTTTGAGCATATTATCGTGAAATAATCTCAAAATGGAAAAAGGAAAAAGAATGCCAATTATGTCCTACTACCCTATCTTACTTCCATCATCCTCATAGCGGCCCTTACCCAATGCCATCATGCCCATTCCCACATACCTCCATCATCCTTGCAATTCTGCTCCCCTCTATGAGTTGTCATGTACAATAACTTTTCTTTGTTGCATATATTTGAAGGTCATTAAAAGCAATAAAATTTAAAATTTTACCTTCTGCTTGAATGTTTTGATGTTGTCTTAATCTTCCTTCATTATGTCAGTGTTTCTTCTTTGGGTCGGTCATTATCAAGTCCCATCTCTCGGAGAGCACCAAAAGGAGCTCTTAATAAATCACTCCAAAACAAAAATGCCCCAAGTAGAAAAATCATGAGGGATAACCTCATAGATCGATCTCAAGTCAACTACTTCCTCGTAATGGAGTATAAGTGACGATTCTTCCTTTGACTCAATCATTTGTTGAGCTGAAGTCTACAACTTCTGAAGCCTATGATTGCTGAAGGATAATCCTTGAAAAAGTGTCTCAAATCACATACCACCATCCTAGTAGGTCAGGAATAATCATAGATATATCTAACCAGCAAATATTTGAAGGAAGGCCTAGTGCTAATTGATACTTCCTTCCATATGAGCTATAGGGGATGATCAATATCAGGGCGTAACCCCCTTTTAGGTAGTTCACCGGGATGACCCCCGAAGAAACCTAACTAGCCCTTCCCTCAAAAAATAAAGTGTCTTCATACATTGTTCTCTTTGAACACAACTCTTTTAGAAGATTCTAATCTAATACAAATAATTTAAGAGAAGCGCTCAAAGAGCCTCCTTTTTTATTCGCTTAAAAAACAATGAAAGTATTCCTAAAGAATTTTCTCGTGCTTTAAACTACGACTCTATAGCCGGGAAAAATTCGATCTATCGGGCCAAGTTTCATCGAGTACACATTCCAAAATTTCTCAAAAGGGCACCAAATCTACATCCAAAAAGGAGTTAGGTACAAAAAGGCGGTGACTAACCCCTCATTGCTCATCTTCTCGGTGTTAGAAGACACATAACAAGATTCTTGATCATCAACTTGACCTCCCTAAGTTTGCTAGTTGTCCAGGATTTGATTGTGAGATGGTGAGATGACATTATTCATCAGGTATAGCTGTGAGTTTCTTTCCAGAATGACGTTACAAGCCAATATTATGTCTATAGTGAGGAAGTTGATCCGAGTCATCATCTATCTTGGTGCTTTCCTTACCTTCATAAGCATACTGATAGCACCAATACGCCTAACTTGTTTCTAAAAAAGATGGATAGATTGCCATCATGATTCTAAAGCTTAGACTCTGGCAGTCCCATAGTATGGAAACACTCATAAGTTAGTAACATATGTAAAACTCCTAATATCTAGGAGCATTTGACGAACCAGGCATCAAAACATGTGTGCCTTGATTAAAGGGTGTATGCCACTATGAAGGGTGATTCTCTTCAAGTCATCAGTAGAGAAGGTAACATTATAAACCTACCTTATTAGGCTTAGAGAAATTAAACTTAAAGATACCTTTCAGCATAACTCTTTTAAATTCTTCCAAACCTTCTTACAAACCTATGCAAACCTTCTTATCGATCATAAACCTATCTTATTAGGCTTAGTGCGTGAGGCATTTAAAGGTGATTAGTAACTTAGTATGATGGAGTTCAAGCGGTAAGACCTGTCAAGAGAGGTTCTTATTGTCCTTCACTAAATCTCTTAGCATAGTGGTAGTCGTTATTTCGACCGCAAGTCATTTATCCTATAGAGCAAGATTAGGAGGTTAAATCCGACTAGGATTTATTATTACAATTGTCATCAACAATTGCAAGGTTTTAGACATCTAGCCGCTACTGAATATCTCAAATATGTTTATTTCAAGAAAACATTTGTTGATAGATCGGGTCTAACCCATTACCATGAAAGCAATATCGAGATCGATATTTCGGTGGATATCAACTAATATAAGAGATTATACAACTGGGTAAAAAATTGTGTTTTTTTTAGCCCCCATTTAATCTAATTTACTTTCTGTTGTTATTTGAACAAATTGTGTATCTTCCTCCATTTGAACTTTGAACTGAGTTGTTATTTTAATCTTTTAAAGATTGATTTTATGGGTTACTGGTCAATGATCTACTATTAATTTTTAGTAAACTTATTGTTAGATGCTTACAGCAAAATCAAGAAAAATATATTAAACTTATAGTAAAATTACAGCGAAAAAAGAAGCTATCGCTTAGTATCTTAATGATAATTGATTCATTGACTTAATGCAAATTGACAAGATAAGTATAAACTAATATATGAAGATATATGATGTTTTACATAGTTTTATATGATATATACTTGTATTGCCTTATTCACATTTGTTTTAAGATAAAAGAACATATATATTTATAGTCTACTAATAACATCTAATATTTACTAAATGTCCCTGATAATGATATTCGTTATGGAGTTTTTCTGACCGATATATCCATTATAGTTAATCAACCTTGAGCAATCGTGTACATCTTATGACTAGGTCACATGCCAAGGTGTGATTGAACTTCCTTTTCGCCACTTCAACTAGCCATGAGTTGTAGGTCGCAAGGTGTTCATATCCGACCTCCGTCTTCAAAGGCCTTTACTATGTAGACCACATGCCATGCACATGTTGCTTACCCTCAAGTGAATATTTGACCTTCCCTTAGTCCTATTCGACAAGCTTCATATTCTCGACCTCTCTAACAGGTTGATAAAGTGTTACCGCTACGAAGGGGCATTTCTTACAGAATAATTATTTTAAGCTTGTATTATTGACCTAAGTGTAGGGTTTAGCTGTTGTTGACCTAGGCCTCTTAGGTAGGTTGTTTTATTCCTCCCATCTTAATATTAGTTGGTAAAGGTCAGAATCAATGTCTTATTATTTCGATGTCGGTTTTACCCCTCATCACCTTTCAATGTTAATTGCTATTGTACTGAGATTAGAGACAAGAAACTACTTCCTTGCAGCAGTCAAGTTTTATAAGAATCATATTGGCTAGATATTGAATATTAGATAAGTACAAAAGGTAATAATAGACAAGTTCATCAAATTGTAAGACTGATAGAGTGCACTTGCATTCTTCAGAGGCCATGTTATGCTAACAAACATAAACATTTCATATAACCACATCCCAACAAAATTCAGACAAATGAATTACATGCCACTTCAACATCGACAAATTTCACTAAACCTAGGAGAATAGACATGAACCATCCAACTAAGAGCATATGTAGTATAGGATACAAGCGATTTAGGGTTTATAATGGGAGATTTTGGTAAACCTAGGGAACAACTAAACCTAGGATTTGATTAATTAGCAAATAATTTCAGGCTTCACTACCAAAGAAAATTGCACACTTACTCTCATAAATAACTCCTAAATATTCATAGCAAATCACATGCTACAGAAACAAGGTTTAAATATTGTATTAATCATCATTGTCTCAAGTCAAAATCTCTCATAAAAGGCTATATAAAGGCCAACAGTATATGCACACCACATGAAAACAATAAATCAGTAAACTGACAACTTGCTAAAAGTCTCATACAAATATAAAGACATAATTAAACCTAATTGCAATCAACCAAGATTATTTAAATAGCGACTTCCTGGGAGGACGTTCATCAAACACCTCTAATGATGTATCATCATTAAAAATGATCAGAAGCGGATAAAACTTAGGAGAAAACTCCAAAGACACTAAAAGAGTAAACATTGTAGATTCAAACCCTATCTCTCGACTCCCTCTAAGAAAACTAGATGAATCTGGCAATTCTCAAGATGAAAATTAATAGCTTATTACAGAAAATAACCCTTAACATTATTAATAATGATCTAATGTGCAATCTCTTCCACTATCCTTGATGCTGCAAGTGAACACATGACCTCAAGTAAGGATGAAGTAGACTCTACTAACACATTCTCAACGTATACCCTCCTCATGGACATAGATCTCATCAAGTAAGGGTTTATGACTCCATTAATACGTCCTCAACATTATAGTACACTCTAAAGAATATAGATATCCTCATCAATCCTCAAACTATCAATCCTCAAAACATTATTAATATGCACAATATCAATAATTACTGTGAGTAGGACTCATAAGTATAATGTCCATACCATTTACAGTTAGAACACACATCAAGGAGCATATGTAAACATAGTATCCACATCAGTCACATTTAAAACACTTGGTTCTTTTCAAACCTTCTTGGATGACTTTCCACTGAAAGACTTTCTTGTTAGGTAATTAATAACAATATTATCAAATTTATCAATATTGCCAAAATGACGCTTAGGGTGCTACCTGACATTGGAAATGAATTTCCTACCTGACGGTGTTCTAAAGGACAATTCTAGCTCTAAAAACAAATAAAATGTTTCTTCAATGGAATTCACGAAATAAAACCTCTCATGTATGAGATCAGATATCAAGCCATTACGAAACCTCTACAGGATAGAATAATTGTCTCCCTGAGATCACATTTAAATACAAGGTCATCAAATTTGATCCTACACCCACTAAAAGATTAGTCACTACAAAGTAGACAACTAAATCAAAAAATGGGGTCTGTATAAGATGGGAAAAAAATACTCCTTTGATTTTTCCCTCATCTTATCCCCCGTTGCTATATGGCTGCCACATTTCTCTGTAGTTGTCTATCTACAAAGTGCAAAAAAAAAAAAAAAAAATTGACTGAATCTTTTAATTTCAACCCAGCAAACCAGACTCCAGGAGAATCAGAAAATACAAACAAATAAAAATAGTAGTCCAATATCGCTATCCAATCACAAAAAATGGCATGGGTCATGTGTACGATGAAATTTAGGAGGGTCTACTCATATTTTTTTGACGGACTTCTTCTAGAAGGACCAGAAAATTCATACAAATGAAAATAGTAGTCCATGCTCGCTACCCAGTCACAAGGTCATGTGTAGCATAAAACTTGGAAGGCTCTACTAAGATTTTTTTGACTTCCTCTTCTCCTAGAAACACGCCATTCATAATAATAGCTATACATAGTCATCTCTAGTACAAATCATACAGCTATCATGACGGTCATAGTTCCTATTGAGATTTCGTGCTTAGTGTTTCTTCACCCTATTATACCTAGACATACATTAGGCTCTAAAAGTCACCTAAATCTCCTGCTAATTTCAGCCATGTCAGACCTAAAATTGCTATCACTAACTTAAGCTAAGACAAACTATGAAACACAGAAACACACAGACACAGAAGATTGCTGTGCAAAAAAAACTAAGACTCAATTAAAACTAAATGTGTGCCCAAAAGAATAAAAACAAAAAATTTCCTCAAAGGCAGTGCTAAGTAATGATGCAGTACCAAGTGAAAGTGTAGTATTAAGTAATGATGCAATACACGTAACTAATGGGCATGGTAAATGAAAACAAGCGAACAATATATACTTATGGGATTTGAATAATTAAGGAGTCTTATTAATTATGATATCACTTGAGATGAGTCATTCGCATCCAACTATATAGAATGTTAAAAAAGTCTTCAAAAATCGTTCCAAGATAAAGCAGAATTTTGCATGAGAATCGAGAATCAGTAGCTCTCAAGGCATTGGATCATTGTCAAATCAAGCTCTGAAGTGGTTTGGAGAGATGGTATAGATTGTCGGCATTGAAGAAGAATCAAGTTATGCTCAAATTGGGCCAAACTCCAGCTCGAATTTGGCTCGAAGCAAGGAACCATTTACTCTGAATTTCCAGTTTGGATCTCATCCAGTCTGAGTTAGGGTTAGGGTTAGGGTTAGGGTTAGGGTTAGGGTCGGTTCACTTTGAGCTTGGTTTAGCCTAAGCACGGTTCGAGCCGGGATCCAATTCTGGAACTGAATGGAATAAGGTTGGGTCTGGATCAGGTTGGAAGGGGATTTGTTTCTAGTTGGAACGTGGCTGAAACCAAGCTTGATGTGTGAAGGAATCAAGCATATCTCGCATGATGGTAAACTCTGATGTCATAACTGTCGCTAATGTTGGGACTAGTTTGGCGGGGACTATGACATACAGTGATAATAGGTCAATAATGACAGAGAGGAATGAGTGAGATGATAACTCAAAACTGAAGGACGAGATATAAAGAAACTCAACAAATATTGATCGTAAAATTAACTCAGGAAAGAAAATAGCAATGCAGTTGAACTATCATAGAGTTAGCAATCTGATGGGTACTAACATGACAATGGGGATAAAGGATAAATTCTAACTAGGGTAACAGATCGCTACCCAACTGTGGTTTTAGAAATTATTTTTCCTATTTTCATCATTTTTTATATATTTTCCTCTCTTTTTTCTCTCTATTCTCTCCTTTTTCCAAAACTGAAATCAAGAAGAAAAGATTGGTATTCAGGACTTTTGAGTGTTGTGGTGATGGACTTGTTTCTAGTGCCAAATCTTGATGCAAAATAAAAGCGATTTAAGATTACAACGGGAGATTTTTAGTAGATTTAGTGAGATATTAAACCTTAGGTTTGATGAATTAGCAAATATAATAACTTTAGGACCTCTCACATAGGTGCACCATATGCCCTCTCACAACCAGTCTCTAAGAGATTCATAGCATATAACATGCAAAAGAAGCCAGGATTTCAACTATTCATCTATCATCACTCTCTCAAAGAAAATATCTTATATAGGTCTACTTCTAGCCCAACACTACATGTACACTGTGCGAACAAATAAAATCACTAAATAAATAGATATAATCGTTGCATATAAAAGAGCAGGTTTAGTTTAATGGCTCAATCTTTTTTATGGTCGTGTTAAGCATAAATCTTAGCCTTGATTTTTTTTTAATAAAAATCTAACCACTAAATCTTTTTAATTGCCCTAATGTTATATTAATAAATATGCCCGTTTAATAGGACACGAGATCCATTTAACTAGGAAAAAACCCAAACCGCTTATTTATTGATTTATTTAGAGAAAAATCATAAATCCTAGTTCTAAGTTTCTGTACAAAGGGGATCTCAACCATTTATTCTCTAAGGAATCTTAAGAAAAAAAATTTAACCATTTAATTTACATCTACTTATACGACCAAACCTGCTTTCTAGATCTGATCCAATTCATAAATGAGTGCACATCCCGATCCCTTCTGATTAACACTTCCCTATACTTCCCTATTCCTTCCCCAAAACCCTCACTCCACTTCTCTCTCTATGAGTTCATTAGAATTCCATGCTGAACATGACAAGGAGATTAATTTTTAAGCAATTAGAATATTCCAATAAGATTAGTATACAAAAAGTCAATGTCATGAAAACAGTCTTCAGAGACTTTCACCATGTATTTAATGAAGCCGATGATTTTGGTGGTATCAAGATTTCTAGTGAAGGATAAGGAACAAAGTTGTTGATTGAAGGTTTGTAATTTGTCATCTGATTTTGTATTCAATTTATTTTGTACAACTACAAACAAAAAAGGCTCTTTTTGTTGAGTATTCTAAGTTTCACAATTTTAATTAGTTTCATAATTTAATTATTTGCAAACTACAAGCATGTGTTTTTTTTTGGTATAACTAATGAATGTGTGAAATTGAAAGGAAAAAGTTTTAAATAAAGTTCAATCGGTTTATGAAATTCTTAAGGAAATCATCGCTATAAGTTTTAATCCCAACTATTTTCAAAAAAAAAAAATTTATCCCATATTTTTTATCTTATTGCACAACTTTAATCGTCTTTATTTATCTATTAAGTGCAAACTTCTGTCAAGAAAATTAATTTACATTACAAATATGTCTTAAGGATCGGTTTAATTGACATGCTAGTTGAATTGGTTGGAAAAATATTGGTTTAAAGATTTAAGAAAATCCTACAAATCATAGTTGTATTATCCAAGAGCAAAAAACTATAAATAAAAAAAAAACTTGCAACCTTTCCATGATTACTATTCTATTTTGTTGAATGAGGATTTTTTTTTCTTAATCTAGATTGTGGTTGTTCTCTACATAGATACTAATGCAAACACACAGGAATTTATTTACATGCCAACATATCATGTGTGCATGTTAATGTGGTTATATGGCACCAATGAGGTTATGTGATTTCCTTTAAGTTAAATATTCGTATTCCAAACTTGAAAATAGTAATTACTTGTTTAAGTTTGAAGCAGCATTTTCTTTATCGATTACTTTTTGCCATGATGAACTACATATGTTTAATTTTGGTTTTGGTCATCTCCATAATTATTGGAAGAATCATCTAACAATTTAGTTCTAACTTCCTATGAAGCATGGACACTTCAAAGTGAGTATCACATCCGTGTCGAACACATATCGAGCATCAATACTTACACAACACTTGTCCAACAAAAATCAGACACACCCAAGCCATGTTAGATTTTATGAGCAAAACACTTCTGCATTGAAACCATGTCCTCTTGCAAAAAGTCTTAAAGTCATGTGTCAGCACCATAGAACTGTCCCTTACTTAAAAATATATATAAAATATTGTTTTGACATAAAAGAAATAATAAACTAACACTGCAAATATGTGCGAGAGTTTACATAATTGTTCATTAATGTAGATACTCGACTAGAATCTATGGTTTAAATCATTAAGATTTTCTTTTCATTCTACTTAATAAAAAATGTTGCTACTAATTTTGATGTGTACTATACATAGGTAAAAGACCAAGGTTTTAAATATCAATTATAGCAGATATATATTCAGAAAAATTACATAGCAGATATTGTTATCGGAGAGATATCAGGGTATTTAGCAAATATCGAATGTTTGTAGCACACAATAAATATGCATGTCCTATAATAAAATAAATATGAATATGACAATACATGCATATAAAATTACATAAAACATCATATATATATATATATATATATATATATATATATATATATATATATATATATATATATATATATATATATATATATATATATATATATATATAATATACCTATCTCGATAACTTACATTAAGTCGATGTATCCATTATCACTAAGATACTAATCAATAAATTTTTATTGTAACTACAATTTCACTATAAATTTGATGTAATTTTCTTGATTTTGTTGCAATTCAAGTATTTAACAACAATTTAACATAAATTATTGACAAGTAACCCCTAAATAAATCTTTAAAAAGATTAATAAAAAGAAATTACCCAACTAGAAATTTAAAAGAGGTACCCAATTTGCTTAAATAACCAAAAAAAAAGTAAAATAGATTAAATGGGCTAAAAAAAGATCATAAACTTTTTATGCATGTGCTTCAAAATCAATGAATATCTGTCGATATTTGAATCCCGATATCCGCAATAATGGTTGGACCCAATATATCAGCGATTTTTTCTTGAAAACGATAACCACATTGAGATATTCAATATCGTAGAGATTAGCTGTCTAAACCTCAATATCGACCGATATTGCGATATTTATGTGGTCGCTATTTAAAACCTTGCATATGACAAATTACGTATAGTTATGTCCCCATCTCCCCTTGTCCTATTCTTTAAGGATTTGACGTATCAATGTGTCTATGTTGTATCCATGTCTCATATCTGTATCTATACTTCATAGCTAATTTCTAAATATATATGATCTTTTAAAGCTCATTTTATCTAATACAGCATGTTTCATTAGATAGTTTGCAATTGATATAAGTTCCATGGAACATCATTACAACGTAAGTGTAAGAATGTGGGCTTATTTGCTAACTCTATGTATAATGTTCCAATGCCAAGCCGGTAAAGAATTTGGTTGCCAGGATGGAGTAAAATGTAGGTATGTTGTTAATTCCTTTTATTTCTCTTCTTTCATGTGTTTGAGTGATTTTGTTTAATTTGGATAATGTTAGGTTGAACATATTACAAACTTCCTGGGGCGAATACACTTGAATCTTGTGTGTTAACAATTTTGAATTCACTTGAATAATTTTTTTTTTTTTTTTACAAGGATATGACTTCAAATAAAAGCTAAGACTTTTTAACAGAGGTGAATAGTTTACAAATCAATATTAAAATAACTTTCATTGTTACTGAGTTTAAGACACTAACTATGGTCTGGAGAGCCAAATTTCATTGATGTTGGCCTATAAGATACTCATTTTTGCATGCATATATGATGAAATAGCGGTCAAATACTCTCTGAACTCTAATAGTCTAATTGCTTAATCCAAGGAGTAAAGTTTATGAATGAGTGATGTGATGCTACAGTTCACTACTCCCCCCCCCCCAAAAAAAACCCCCACCCCCCCCCAAAAAAAAAAAAAAAAAAACAAAAGACCAACCCCGGGTGTTTTAAAATGAAAATACGATACTATCCTTAAATTTTTCCAATAGGCACCAATTTATATTGCAGATATTTATATCTTACAGTTTTTTATCTTACATAGGTTATACAGCAATCACTTTTTTTCCATTTTTTGAATTCTATGATCTTCTAGAAGTGCTTGTCGTATAAGGTATAATTTGACTGGTTAGAAATTTGTCCTCGAACAAATTTAATTGGAAATTGCATAAGTTTTAACATGCACATCACATGTGCCTTTTGGCTAGTAAATATAAAGATTCGACCAATAAAATCTAACTCAGAACCCCAATTACATGTATCCACAAGTAATCTAGAACATAACTTACTCTTTAAGAATGAGTCATATTTTGCAACTTCATATGATTCATTGTTGAAATATTTCACAGTCTGGCATTAAAAAGAAAAAACAGGTCAGACAAAACTGAGTAATACATTGTACAGAAACTAGAATCAGAATCAGACTGGAGAGATCAAAAAGCCCAAAGGAATGGACCTCATAATTTAATAATGAATCTATTGCCCTGGTGCTTGCATCATTATCCGCTTTATTCATTGCTTGCCTAAACTTTGTTCGCCACTGTAATCAAGAAAAGTAACAAAAGTAGAACAGCTAAGTCAATGTGCCATTAGAAAGCCATCCAAGCCTCACTAAAGAGGAACAGTGAGCGGAAGCAGCTAATATACTGCGATGACAAGTTTCAAATAGACATCAAATAGAAAATTTAACAAATGAACTTAAGCATTACACCTGTGTGACAATCAAGGTAAATGCAACATATGCGGCAACAGAAAGTGATGTGATCCATGCAAAGGTAGGTCCAAACTTGTACGCAAGAATACCTGACACCATAGCAATCTGACAAGAGAATACAACCAATAATACAAAATTTAAGTATTCCAGAACAAAATATTAGTGTCATCTTTGTAAAAGAAAGAGTAAGTAGGAAAGTATCTGGGCAATTTAACCTAAGTAGAGCAATGACGAGAAAAAGAAAGTAAAAAAAACTAACGATATTAAAGAGGGAAGAGGCTAATACAGACAACCAGGAGCCATACCTCTAGGACCGTGGGCACAACATTGAAGACCATTGCTGAAAGAATAAAGTTTATAGCACGGCTACCTCGATCAATTATACGATTCAATGCACCAGTTTGTCGACTGGAGAAAATATATAACAGGTTCAGGGACTGAAAACTCATTATTAAAAAAAAAAAAAAAAAAAAAGTTATTCAGAAATATAGATATCTTGTCAGTATGTAATTTTTGCAACTCAGATTCATGAATCATAAATTGATAAAAAAAATAGTAGAATGGATTGTAATTTGTAAACCGAACCTAAAAAAAGATATTAAGGCTGGAACTGGTCACTGACTGCTCATCCCAACCATGACCCAATAGAGACCTAAACCTAAACGACAAAGGTTCGGAACTCTAAAGTAATGCGAGGGCACAAACCAGACAAGTGAAAGTGCTGAATTTGGTTTTATAAAAGAAAAAAAATGGGACTTGCTTACATCAGATAGGCAAGGCTTGCAAGGCCTAGCCCTACCAGGCCTAGACCAAATCTTTAATTTTGTTAAAATATCCTTATATCATAGAATGAAAATTGAACTACTGACGTGTGCTTTAACTCAAAGTATTAAAGAGATCTAAGAGAATGAGAACCCACAATTCAAGAGCCATTATATTCCGCAGATTTCTGGTTCTGAACAAACATGTTCAATGGGCTTGCATCATAGATCTGAATCTTACCATTTAGATCAAATATTCATCTTATTAGGAAATGGAAAAAGTTTGGAAAATTGATGCTTCAAACAGGAGTTTACCCAAGATGAAATCTATACATCCCCTTATTTCATTAGGTACAAATTGTAGATATTGAAAAACTGAAGTTCGATGAAGCATGTGCATCAACGCCAACTTCAATCTCAGTTTTGACTACGATGGCAACCAAACTAAATAATCTTTGTTAGGAAGAGTTGAAGAGCTCTGAATCCTCCTTACAACGGCTTTCGAATCCGCTTGATCGGACTTTGGAATTAAAAGATAATAGTGACAATGATGACTCCAAAGACAACAGTGACTGCAGGACACCCAAAGACAACGGTGACACCACTAGTGAATCCATTGATGGATAAACTTTCTTTTCCAACATGCACCTAGCCATCAGTAAATCCACTAGTGCCATCATCAGCGACCTCAATGGTGACCCCACTGATAAACCCACTAGTGACCTCACCATTGAGCCCACAGGTGGATAAATTGGGATCTCCCAACCTGAGCCTAACCACCGAAAGAGCCATCGGCAGGCCCAACTGTGACCCCACTAGTGTCTCAGGTGGCAGACTTGATTTGCAAGGTGGTTTTTATGGTAACTGAGGTGAATATGAGTTGGTTTTTTATTTCTTTTTCAGCCGCAGATTATGCAAAAATACACTAAATTAAGTTTTATATACAAATATCAACACATGTTTATATATATATATATATATATATATATATATATATATATATATATATATATATATACATATTATGTGTCAACAATTCTCAATTAATTAAAAAAAGATTAATTACAGCCAGCCCCCTTTAGTATTGGGGGTGTCACTCAATACCTATGAAATTTAAAACTCTCAAAAAAACATCTGAACTGTTAACATTGTTAGTGAAGGTTAATTATTTTCACTCTTCTTTTTTACTAAAGTGCACTCATGTCCCTCAAATTCCTATTCTACCCTCACCCCTCCCTTTAACCAGCACATTCCCTCTCTCTTTCACTCCTCTCTCTCTCTCTCCCCCCCTCTCTCTCAGTCACTCTCTCTATCAGTCACTCACGCTCCCTCTCTATCCCTCTCTCTCAGTCCCTTCCTTCATTACCACTTCCTTAAGTGCAAGTTGTTGCTACAGCAGCTGTGCTTGTTGCTGCTAGCAGCCGCAGCAGCAGCTATGCTTGTTGTTGCCGTAAGCATAGCTGCTGCTGCAGCAGTTTGCACTGCATTTGTATATCAACACAAGATCCTTTTAGTTGCACTGCATTTGCACTGCATGATGCACATGATATCATATATCATTTAACACAATAAATTTCCTTCACCTTCACTGCAGCCCTGCGAGAGAGAGAGAGAGAAAGGGGGGAAGGGGGCAGTGGAGCGAGGCTGGTGAGAGAGAGAGATTGCTGCCTCTCTACCGGCGAGAGAGGGGGGAGCGAGGCGGGTGTGAGAGAGATCGATGCCTCTCTGTCGGCGAGAGAGAGGGGGAAGCGAGGCGCGTGAGAGAGAGATCGTTGCCTCTCTTCCGGCAAGAGAGAAAGCGGGGAGCGAGGCGGGTGAGAGAGAGAGATCACTGCCTCTCTGTCGGCGAGAGGGGGGAGGGAGGCGGGAGGGAGGCAGGTGAGAGAGAGAGAAAGCGCTGCCTCTCTGCCGGCGAGAGGGAGAGGGGGGAGGGAGGCGGGTGAGAGAGATGGATCGCGCTGGGGAGAGGGAGGTGGGTGAGAGAAAAATTGGGCGCGCTGCCTTATGCGCTAACTTTGGTTAACTGGGGACATTTTGGACATTTTAAAACACGTGTACATCACGTAACCTGCTTATTCACAGTCAGTTAACGCCGTTAGGAAGTCCAGGAGATTTTTTTAGAGTTTCAAACTTCAAGCGTGTTAAGTGATACACCCCCAATACTATAGGGAGTATGACTGTAATTAACCCATTAAAAAATTAAAAAAATACAATAAAATGTCTATACAAAAAAAAAATTATTTAGAGACTAAATACCAAGAGTTCTATGATTCTTCTAGAGTATTGAATGCTTGCAAACTTCACTAAAAAATTATTGGAGATTGAGATGGGTGATTGCAAAAGTAGAAGGCCTACCAAAGAACTATATTGCAAGACATGATTTAAAAGATTAAGGAAAGATGGAAAAAGAATCTTGTCAAAACTTCATCATTCTTCTACAAAAGGAGAGAAAGATGGATGAGTTAAAGAGTAAGATTAAGATTTTAGCCTATTTATAGGATTTTGTTATATTAAGTTTTTTGTTAGTTCAACTTGCAAATACATTTGATTACAAAGAAATCAATACAAATTGTCAGCCAAATAGGTGAGGATGCATGCACATAATATGCATGGAGCTGATTATTTAGAATGATCATGTATTGTGGGTGCATAATCCAAATCGGCTCGGTCTGAGAGCGTATACACTTATGCGGCCATATAAACAGCCTTGTAAACCTTCTTTTAAAACACTGCATAGATTCCTACTCCTCATCAAATCAAAAAGAAATAGATTTACTGGAAGGATTTGAACATCCATGGACTTTATTTAAACCTGCAGCTCCTACGTTGCAAGAGTTTCTCCAATTGTTTCGACCATTAAAGAACTCGCAAGGGAATCATCATCATTGTCATCAAGATATTCATGTCAACAAAATTTTTCTTCTTCTCCATCAACTCTATTATTGTGCACGAAAGAGAAGAGAGCTTTCATATCAAACTTGTTAAAGAGAGGACTCACATTGTCATGAGGATTCTTTGCTACATTCAACACTACACCTCTAACAAGTAAAATTTCGCATTTCCCCGCTCCTTTTTTTATCTTCCTCATCGATCTCTGCATAAAATTGGTGTCGAATCATCAACGGGCCAAAGAGCCAATTTGGCTTGATACCCATCGTCACATAATCCCATACTATTTCAAGGAAAGTTGTGATTTTTATTGAGCAATAGCAACAATTAAACTGTGTATACTGTTTTGAAGGTTGAACTGTGTATTCACACTCTTATAATTGCTTGATTTTATAAAGTCATCTCTTTTCTCATATTTTATCAGTTTTGATTAATTTACAAACGGAACATTAATCATCATGGGCGGCTGTAGTAACTTGTCATCAAGAATGCTCTATTATCGTAGGGCTTGCTTTGGAAAGTTTGTTACATATGTACAAGAGTTTGAGCTTTGTCATGCTTAATTTTCATTTGATTTTCTTTCTTCTACATCAAGGGAAGAGGATCCTTTTTGTAGCTTATGAGAATGATATTGTTATTATAAATGGTGACCATGAGATAATAGTGAGCTGAAATCCTATTTGCAACAGATGCCAAGTTATTTCTTCGATATTGGAATGGCTAGATCCAAGAAAAAGATTGCCCTTTCATAGAGAGTATGTATCGGGCATGCTATCAAGGACTGCTTTGCTGGGATGCTGAACAAATATGGATGCAATTGGATCAGGTTGGTTTGGGAAGAATCGAACCCAAAACTCGATATGCATTGACCAAACGTAACCCAACCCTACCCAATCTTTTAACCCAGAAATCCAACCCGAACCTTATTTAGGATTAAGAAAAAGAACTAAATTTAAAGGTCAACATATGCAGTAGATATACTTATGTAAATAATTTATAAATACTTTATTCATAATCAAGTAATAAAATGTTAGGTTTGGTTTGGGTCAGGTTGTCGGAAAGGTTAACACACCCACCCAACCCAAAACAAGTCAGGATAGGCTTTCGCAATCCTCTGCCAGCCCAAACCAATATAGATTATTTCCATCGTGTTGAAATATCAGGTTGGACACAGATTGACTTGGCGTAACCTGACCAATTTGTCCTAGGAAAACCAATAGATTTACGAAGATGTCCCAGTTCCAAGTTGCTATTAGATCTGGGAAGTTTTTGGTGTACCCTAGCCAATCAAGAGACTTGTAGGGAAAGCTATACTACTTAACAATCACACGGCCAGATATTGCATATATAACGAGCATTATGAGCCGAATCTTACATGCTCCATGGACAAGTCAACAGTATGTAGTTACTCAAATATGTTGGTAATTGAAGAGTGCTCTAGGTAGAGGAATTTGGTGTTCAGATTACGGTCATGATGACATTGCTGGTCCAAGAACACAGATTAGGCAGGATTTCCTAAGGATAGGAGATCTACTAAAAACTACTGTGTTTGCTCAATAAGCATCTAGTAATGAGAGTAAACAACAAATGTGACTTTGAGATCTAGTGGAAAGTCTATCAAGCCATGGCTAATATCACTTGCAAGCAGGATTGGATATACGATCTTTAAAGAGAGCTAAGAGCTTTCTCTTGAGCCTCATAGGATCTATAAGGAGGCTATAATGTGATGATAATATGGTTTTTCATATTGCAAAGAATCCAGTACTTCATGAGCGCACCAAAGACATCAATGTGGATTTCCATTTTGTTCATTATAAGGTGGTGGAAAACAATGTCGTTCAGACTCAACATGTACCTCCATTAATCAATTAGCAGATCTTTTTGACAACCTCCAGGGCAGTCGCCTGTTCAGTTATTTTTGACAGTCATAATGTATGGAGTATATGATCTGGAGGAGGAAAAGAAAGC
This sequence comes from Dracaena cambodiana, assembly GCA_036321105.1. Classification (NCBI taxonomy): domain Eukaryota; kingdom Viridiplantae; phylum Streptophyta; class Magnoliopsida; order Asparagales; family Asparagaceae; genus Dracaena; species Dracaena cambodiana. The sequence goes on from JAYEPQ010000018.1 coordinate 9,730,160, forward strand.
CAGAGGATAACTAATATTTGTATGCACTTGTATGCATAACTGTTTTATGATATACATAAGAGAGATACTATCTCTCTAATTTCCACAAACCCCCATTATATTACATGACTCAGCTGATAGATTCACTAGTGATGACAATCAACTTAGTGGTGCAAAAGAAGTGAAGAGCCAATTGGAACACACTTCTAAGACTTATCTAACCAAATATTTTATTTTCCTTAGAAGACAAATGTTTGCAAATTGATATATTGTCTTTCCATCTAAATCAACTAGTTTTACTTGTTGAAGACATAGATATATCGACCATGAAGCTGAAATGCAATAACAACAAACAACAACAACAACAACTAAGCCTTTTATCCCAAGTACTTGGGGTAGACTACATGAACCAGAAGAGAATCACACCGGATCGATCACGTTGATAATCCTTCTCCATTCATTTCTATCAAGTAGTATCTCCTCATTTAAACCTCCACAATCCATATCTTTTCGTATCACCTCCATCCATATTTTCTTTAGTTTTCCATTTACTCTTTTAACTTGTCCTATATTGATAACATCTCCTCGTCGAACTGGTGCATTTGTAGATCTACATTGACATGACCAAACCATCGTAAGCGATTTTCTCACATCTTCTAATCAATGGGAGCTACGCCTATTTTAGCACAAAAATTTTCATTTCTCACTTTATCTCTCCTAGTGTTGCCGCATATCCAGCGAAACATACACATCTATGTTACACTTATCTTCTGTGAATGATGTTTCTTTATAGCCCAACATTTCGTGTCATATAATAAAACTGACCTAATAACAGTCCTATAAAATTTTCCTTTAAGCCTTAACGAAATGTTACAGTCACATAGAACTAACATTGCACTTCTTCATTTCAACCAGCCAGCTTATATCATATATTTGACATTATTGTCGATCTCTCCATCATTATAAATAATAGAACCCAAATACCTAAACTGACTACTCATTTGTATCTCTTACCCGTCCAGTGTTATAGCATTACATTTTAGGATCCGTCGTTTACTAAATTTACACTTCATATACTATGTTTTAGATCTACTCAATCTAAAACCTCTAAATTCTAATATATACCTCAATAACTACTTTGGCATTTACTCCTACTTTTGTCTTATCAACTAAGACAATATCTTCAACAAATAGCATACACCAAGGTATCTTATCCTGAATAGTTATAGTAAGCTCATCCATCACTATAACAAATAAGAACGAGCTTAATACAAATCCTCAATGTATCCAATTGTGATAGAAAAATCACTTGTTAGACCACCACATATTCTGACATTAACTACTACTCCGTCATACATATCCTTAATTATTTTAATATACTTGATGGGGACTCTTTTTTCTTCATCAATGTTCACCAAAGTATCTCTGTGATACCTTATCATAGGCTTTCTATTGGTCAATAAATATCATATGCAAATCTCTATTTCTCTCTCGAAATCGCTCTATAAATTAATGAAATAAATGAATAGTTTCTTTTGTCGATCGTCCCAGCACGAATCCAAACTGGTTCTCTGATATTTTAACAGTCTGTCTCAATCTATGTTCAATTACCCTTTTCCAAAGCTTCATAGTGTGACACATGAGTTTTATTCTATAGTAGTTAGAACAACTTTGAATATTACCCTTATTTTTATATAGAGGTACTAGGTACTCTTCCTCCATTCATTTTAGCATCTTCTTAGTTTGCCAGATCATATTAAGGAGGTCTGTCAACCACCTCACACCTATCTCTCCTAAGTATCTCTATATCTCAATAGGAATCTCATCTGGACCAATACATTTTCTTGATTTCATTCTCCTTAAATCCTTTTTTTCTTCAGATTCTTTAATTCTATACATAAAATTACGATTCATATTCTTAGATTGAACGGTAAAATCTCCCAAATCTTGAGTAAAACTACCATTATACAATCTGTCAAAATTATCTCTCCATCTTTCTTGAATCCCTTCATCTCGAACTAAAACCTTTTTATCATTATCTTTAATACGCTTTACACAGCATAAGTCTCTAAACTCTCTTTTTATTCGAGCAATTATATATATATATATATATATATATATATATATATATATATATATTCTTTTCTGCCTCTTTATTGTCCAACTTCTCATATACTTGTTTGTATAATTTAGCTTTTGCATCTCAAACAGTTTTCTTAGCCTCTTTCTTAGCTAGCTTATACCTCTCAAAACTTGTTCCGCCATTGTTCTTCTTTAAATCTCTATAAAGATCTCGCTTGATCTTAATAACATTTTTTACCATTTCATTCCACCATGATGTATCCTTACGTAGTGAAGCACCGCCCCTCGACTCACCATTCACCAAATATATTTTTAACTACTCTCTTAATACAGCTAGCCATTTTGTTCCATGTGATATCAGGGTCATCATGGTCTCTCCAATCTACTTCTAGTACTACTCTATCTATAAAAACTTTTTGATTATTTTCTAATCACCACCACTTAATCTTAGAATCTAACTTATGATTAATCTTTCTAAGTCTTTTTAATCTGAATATCTAAACCTAAGAGTCTATATTGGGTAATTACACTCGCACCTGCTACTATCTTACAATCGACGCAACTACCTTTATCGACCCTCCTACTTAAAAAGAAATCTATTTGGCTCGCACTTGATTTTCTTTTAAAAATAATCAAGTGAGAAACTCTCTTTTTAAACCAAGTATTTACTAAAATCAAATCATAAGACAAAGCAAAATTTAGGATCGAGTCAATATTTAAAATAGCGATAACGGTAACGTAACATTTTGCCTCTGTTAGGTTATGTGGCATAAAACCTAACGCATAACGTTGGTTATGCAATTTTCTATTTATTTAATAAAAATAATTATAAACTACATAAAATAATTTTTATAAATTGAAAAATAAATTTAAAATATCAAAGAAAATATAAAACTATTTTATAATCATAACTTATTTTAATTTTATATTAAGTTTACAATAATTTTTATATTTATCTTCATAAGTTATATTAAGTTTGCTATAGTAATTCTAGTTATCATTTAAATAAGAAAATAATATTTTAATTTTTTATTTCAATTTCATTTATTATCATTGCTGTAATTTATATTTTGTAATATTCAATTTATCTTATTTGTACTTGTTGATTTTAGTTAAAAATAATAGAATCAACAAGTAAGATATTTCAACAACCGGAAAAAAATTACAAACGAACAAGAAAATAATCGCAAATTAATAAGCTAGCAATTCCATAAGCAATCAAACAAGGCAATAACTAATCAAGTAATAAAATTACAACAATTAACTAATAATCAAAATAATAATCAACAATAATATAGAATTTACTTAAAAGATACAACAACAACTAAGCTTTTTATCCCAAGTATTTGGGGTAGGCTACATGAACCAAAAAAGAATCACGCCAGATCGATCACTTTGATATTCCTTCTCCATTCATTTCTATCAAGTAATATCTCCTTATTTAAACCTCTAGACTCCATATCTTTGCGTATTACCTCCATCCATGTTTTCTTCGGTCTTCCCTTCATTCTTTTAACTTGTCCTACATTGATAAACTCCCCTCTTCGAACTGGTGCACTTGTAGGCCTACGTTGCACATGACTAAATCATCGTAAGCGATTTTCTCGCATCTTCTCATCGATGAGAGCTACACCTACCTTAGCACGAATATCTTCATTTCTCACTCTATCTCTCCTAATGTTGCCGCACATCCAACGGAGCATGCACATCTCTGGTACACTTATCTTCTGTGAATGACGTTTTTTTATAGCCCAACATTCCGTGCCATATAATAAAGTTGGCCTAATAGCAGTCCTATAAAATTTTCCTTTCAATCTTAACGGAATGTTACGATCGCATAAAACTCCCGTTGCCCTCCTCTATTTCAACCAGCTAGCTTATATCCTATGATTAACATCATTATCGATCTCTCCATCATTCTGAATAATAGAACCCAAATATCTAAACTGACTGCTCATGTATCTCTTGCCTATCTAGTTTTACAGCATTATAGTCTATGGTCCGTCGTTTACTAAATTTATACTCCATATACTATGTTTTAGACCTACTCAATCTAAAAGCTCTATATTCTAATGTATGCCTCCATAACTCTAACTTAGCATTTACCCCTTCTCTTGTCTCATCAATTAAGACAATATCATCAGCAAATAGCATACACCAAGGTATCTCATCCTGAATGGCTTTAATAAGCTCATCCATCACTATAGCAAATAAGAATGGGCTCAATGCAGATCCTTGATGTAATCCAATTGTAATAGAAAAATCACTAGTTAAACCACCACATGTTCTGACATTGGCCACTACTCCATCATACATGTCCTTAATTATGTCGATATACTTGATGGGAACTCTTTTCTTCATCAGTGTCAACCAAAATATCTCTCGTGGAACTTTATCATAGGCTTTCTCTAAGTCAATAAATACCATATGCAAATCTCTATTTCTCTCACGGAATCGCTCTATAAGTTGACGAAGTAAATGAATATCTTATAGAAATTACTTAAAAGATAATTGTAAATAACATAATTTAACATAACGTTACGTAATATAACGTAAAATAACATTTAAAAAAATGTACTGTTACGATGCATTGAGTTATTTTTAATTGTTACGTAGCGCTGAGGTTCAGTTAGGTAACGTAACGCAATATAACAGATTTCATAATGCGTTATTTTCAATATTGGATCGAGTTACCTACCTCATTTTTTTTCTCCAAAACCAAATCCTCCATGTACACTATCAAATCCATTACGACTAGTTCCTACATGTCCATTGAGGTTACCATCACTAAATAGTTTTTCTCTAACGGATATTTCTTGTATTATCTCATCTAGATATTCCCAAAATTGATATTTACTGGATTCATCAAGTCCTACTTGTAGTGCATAGGCACTAATAGTATTAAGAATCTCTCTATCTAAAATAACTTTAACTGATAAAATTTTATCACTCTTCCTTCTAACTCCACTAAATCCCCAAATAATTATTTATCTATGAATCATGATCACACCTACCTCATTACGATTTCTATCTTTATCCGTATACCAAAGTTTATAACCCAAAACTCTATGACTTTAAATTTCTCACATATCCACTTACTCTCCTGCATACATAAAATATTAACGCTCTTTCTAATCATAGCATCAACTAATTCTGTTAATTTACTTGTAAGGGAATTTATATTCTATGACGCCAATCGAATTTTATGTTCATGAACTAACTTCTTTACCCTCACATGCTCATTAAGGTATGGAAACTCTCTTACATTTGACACCACATCCGGACACCAACGTGGCGCATTGTTTCTGGATGACGACCTAACAACTCTCACACATTTTTCACTATACCCGGACTCCGGTGTTACGCGTCGCTCAGTAGGGAACACCCCAACGAAATTCATCTTTTTGGCTCATGTCATAATATGTGACAATATTTTATGCTGGTTGTCACCGGCCTACCACAGCTCTCCTTTGTTCTGACTCGGGACAGGCAGTGAAAGGATAAATCTTTAAGCACAATATTGGCGGAGTTGACCATGAAGCTGAAATGCAAAACCCTAAAATATGGGTCCTTAAGCTTGTAGTACACCAAGCCCTCTCATAATTACAACTCTGAATCTCATAAATATGCCACACCTGAACATATTTTTCTGAAGGAATTGTAATATAAAATATCGTTCCATAAATAAATTTCTAATTTTTTAAACCCATCCTAAAAGCACTTCATGATTTGTATAATAAAATGTCAACGTCAAAGATAAAATTCAAGTCTAGTTTTTTTAGTACCTCAAATGAAAGCGAAGGTCAAGGTCATGCAAATGTGAAAACACCTGCAAAAGTAAGAGTTTTTTCTAATTATTAATATTCCATATATAAACAAAAGAAATTAATCATAGAATTAGGTAGCAAGCCTTGAATTGAAAGTTCTACATCTATCAATATAAAATATCAACATCATAAGAGGTAAATGTAAATGAGTTCGAAACTCTGAATGGATTAGAACATATCAGATGTCTCTGGATTTAAACAGATCAAGTCAGAGAGACAAGGAGGGGACAAGTAGGGAGGAACAGGAAACAGCTTCTAGCTAAACAGTGAACATGTTGAAAGGAAATGTATAACTGGAAACCCAGAATAATGATTAAAACAGTTAATTCAGCGAAATTTGTCGGTACCATACAGAATTCATATGCAAAGTATCTTGTGTTGCCATACATATTACATTATATCTTTTAACAGCTTAGAAAAGTTTTAAGGCTAAATTGCATTAGAACACTGTCCAATTTCACAGGTGTGGCACATAATGCACCTTATTTTTGATATATACACCCTATAGTTTTCGATTGTGAATATGCTTACAAAAATTCCCAAATGAGAAAAACCTGACAGCATTTAGAAAATTATGTCCTTAAATTGGAAAGATATGTCAAATAAGCTGTCTTCTTCATCCAATTCCGTGAAAGCCCTAAAGCCTAACCTTCTCAAGACCCTTCAACTAGAAACAAAAAATCTTACACCCTAAACCCTATTCCTTTCCTGCACTATGAACCTGGTCATTCTTCTTCAAATCGCCTATTTTCAAAATTTCTGCCCCTATCAAGTTAGAACATAAGTAATGTAGCTCCAAAATAGTTGCTTAAACATTTGATCGACATGAATATTTCTTCGCCCCCCCCCCCCCCCCCCCCCCCCCCCCCCCCTCGCACGCTAGAAAATAGCCCCAAAAGACATAAATCAACATCAAGAATCATCATCATACATTTACTTTGAAATAACATAAATAAGAAAATGTTCTTCTAGGGAATAGGATAGGGATTTAGGCTTCTCTGGAAAAGAGAGAGAAAAAGAAGCTACGAGGGTGTGCAAGCCAGACGAAGGTATGAGGGTGCATTTGTCCTGTTAACTTATGTTAGTGATGTGTGGGTAGCTTTTGCAAAAAAAAGAAGTACAGGGTATGCATGTGCCAAAAAAAAAAAGAACAATATGGTATTCAAGTGCAACAGCAGGGAAACAGAAGGTATTAAACTTCAACTTACACAGATTATACTCCATTGTGTCCAAAAATTTCTCAAGGAAAAGAATTTACAATTGTGGAGTAAATCTCTAGCAAGTGTCAAGTGATACATAAAAAATTAAAAAATTAATTGTATATCGAACAGGTTCAAGTCTTCATAAGAAATGATACTTCAAAGAAGATGTTGCCATTTCTCTGCATGACCAGAAGTTTCCTGAGGTAGTTAGGTGACTTATATCTGCAATATCATCTTAACCTCTTATGCTAAACATCATAACAATTATTGGGAGTTAAGTTATCAACTTCAGAATTACAATGGAAAAATATATAATATTACAAAAGGGAAGTTATGGAACTAAAACTTTAATGAAAATTCATCAACTTAGGCACATGACTGATACTATACAAGTTAATCAAGAATCTATTCGTAATGAAATCTCGATCACCAATTATTGTTCATCAAGTACAAAAACCATAAACTCAGTTATAGTTAATGTATCAAATCATCACAAAATATTTCAAAGAATATACCACATCCAAAAACTTTATAGTGTAAGCATATGATCAAAATTAATAACCCTACCATAGTGAATAGTAAAAGTTTTGTGAAGAAATATCACTTGTCAATTAAAAAAAACATTATAGCTTCAATTTATTAATCATAATAAATGCTAAGAAATCAACACAAGTCCAATAGAAAATAAAAAAAACAACAATTTAGCCTGGGCTCCTGGTAATGATTTTAGCTTTAGGTTTAGGGTGTTAAGGCTAGTGAATAGTACAATCAACAAAAACACTCACAAGAATGGGTGTGCTTTTAAGGCTAGTATGATTGTAGCCTTACGTTTAATGATAATAAGGATATTGAAGCAAAGAGAAAGCAAGGAGATCATACCAGCAGATTAGTGTAGGATCCTCACTTTTATATTCCTTAAGAGACATGAAGTCCTCAAATAATATTAGTAGCAACAGAGGAATATGCTGCTTTTTTACCAGACAAGTATGGTGGCAAGAGTCCAGGTTAAGGTTAGAGCCATGTGCCTAGTTGTTATAAAGAATGAACTTATGAATAACATGGCTCCTGGGGCCCGTTTTTTCTACATTCATCTCTTTTTAAGATTTTCTCAATTTCTTCATTTCCTTTCTTCTTCTACCTCTTCTGATTTCATTGACAACTTTAGACGCAATGAATTATTTAGTTAATGACATTCCTGTATCCTTTTAAAGGATCCTGGAATTCAAAAATCAAAGGTTTCCCCTTTATCACTGCTTTATTTTTCCTCTTCTTTCCAACTTTTCCCATATGTTAGAAAATCCTATTGCTTATAGATAACATGTGTTTCAAACTTGTAGCTAATTGAGAAGTTCTCAATAGCTGCTTTGTAGTCAAACTTGCACAAGTCCATTCTTGTACAAATTTGCTGCATCCATATACTTTGCACCAGATTATGGTGAAAGCAGGACTACAATAAGAAGTGGACACAATTGAGACAAGGAGCATTTAGGTAAAAGGATACTGGAAACGTGCATTAACTTAGAAGCAACTAAAGAAAGTGCAGTGTGTGCAGTCTCAAATGATGAAAGAAATCTCAATCTTAAATCTTGCTTGCTGATAACTCATAGCTACAATAGCTGGTCGAATAAGGATTAGAAAGCTCATGATGCAGCACCAAGGATGGATGCTTCTTGCAGTCACACGGCAATAAATAGAAGGACATCATAAGAACAAGAGAGCATTCAATAATTCTTAAATCACAAGAATCCTAGATCCAGGTTTCTGACTTGGTATAGATAAGAGTTAGTAAAGTTAAGCTAAACGACGATAAAGATTTGTCACCAACATAAAGAACAAACACGACAGGAAATATGTATCCATTTGATTATGGCTTGCAACAAAGATGAATGTAATTCCTATAGCAAGCTTGCTCTTCTTTTCAGGACTAAGAGAATTTGGAAAGTGTGATCCTTGGCCTAAGTTTAATAGACTTTAACATTTAATTTCATGCAACTCTCTTGCCCATAATTTCCTTGGTCAGAATGCTAGCACCAATTACACAATTATTGAAATATGAACATTCACTCTACAAGACGAAGCTACACGATTTTTGAAATATGAACATTCACTTTACAGGATGAAGTTAAGCAGGTCATGATTCACACTATAATTTGGTTTCCTCTATAAATTTTTACATAATGCAAGTCACCATGATCTCTAATAAAATCTAAATCAACGATTTCTCCACAGATATGGCAATTCTTTGAATCCGAACATGAGGACACGTTTGTGCACCATGTTCTTTTCCATAGGTGCAAGAACCTAAAAAATCTTAAATGATTAATTAAAAAAAAAAAGAGTTTCTGTCAAAAATGGGCATAATGCATTTCAAAAATATAAAATATAAATAAATAAATTATACACATTTGTAATTATAAGACAGGCTTGTCCTACAGGAGCATGCTAAAAGTTAGCATTTGTTAGTGACCTGCATATCATATACTTAAAGAGAATAGAAACTAAAGATATAACTAGCACTGCAATCTAACCCCAAAGAGATGTAAGATCAGATTAAAAATGACAATATGTGTAGAGAACTTCCAGTGACATCACTTACAGGAAACACAATATGAAACAAGTTTAGTGTGGTAAAAATAAGAGGTTCCAATAACAGAATACAAGAACCAGTACTAGCATGCTACGACAAGAGGGGGAAGGACGACTTTACCTTTCTAGAAACAGTACGGATGGCTCTTAGCGCTACCTTGGAGAAAACAGCATTTCGCAATTCTGTTGAAAGAGAATCAAGAGTCTCAAAAGTAGAAAATTATGACTGTTGAGCAGCAACAAAAGCTGACAACATTGAAGGTAGCCAAATCTTGATAATGTAAAGACATCACTTTATGCAGAATACCATTGCAGGCGGATGAACCAGCACGTGCTATTCCATATCCAACAAGAACAGCTGCTGGGCTCACAAAAAGTGCCAACAAAGTGGAGTTATTATCTGTAAATGATGCCAATGAGGTAGCAGAACCAGTGACAGCAGAAAGCCAATCCACAGCAAGCTTGAACAAGAAAGGTACTTGAACATTTATGACCTACTCTCGTATTGAGCAGCAAGAAGTTAGATACTCTATATGCAGTATAAATCGATTCACTAATATAAAGCAGCATCTTATAGAGTAGATAAGATACAACATAAGCATAATATAAAGATGAATACAGCTCAAAGTTAACTCTTGTGGGAGCAAAACACAAATTGCAAAAAGATAATTAGAGGGATGGAAACAAATTTCAGGATAATAGAAATTTACCAGCAACTTATACGCAGTGTTCTAAATATCGGATACCGGTCCCATACCGATCAGCTAAATTACATACCAGTTACCAGATACCGGACGGAATATCGTGATATGACCCTAAATATCGGAGTGTCGTATCAGTGTCATACCGGTTAAAAAATAATCATATAATTGGCTATATAGAATATATTAGAATATATTAAAACACATAAAACAAGTTTATAGTACTTACATTTGCTTATTTGCATTTAACTTACGAATTTGCAGATACCGTTTAGAACGTTTGCATATGCACAAAGCGACATATAATCATAAAATTAAGAAAAATAAGTTTTCAAGATAAAAGAAAAGTTTTCTACAATACATAAGTGATATAATTTATAAAATTACAATATTGTCTTTTAAATGAGTTTATTTGAAATATGCTAGAACCTAGAAACTATAATTCAAAATTTCAAACCCTAACATATCCAACAAATACAACAAATTATAATGTCATATAATTATAAATTTACAATTGCTCAATGTCCTGCAATTAAAACATTCTATATGCACACGATTAAAATATCCTAATTAAAATATACTATATTGCTACATATTTTCAGTAGAAAATTCTCATTTAAATTTACTTCTAATTAGTAATTACTCATCATTCAACAAATTATCAAACAAATTAACTTTTAAATTCTAATTAGACTGTCACTGTTCAAACAAATTATCAAACAAATTAACTTCTAATTTCTAATTTTACTGTTTCGGCCACTCCCCTTTCAGTCAGTGAATCATATTCACTGATTCACTCCGAACCAGTGAATCGATTCACTGATTCGATGTGAATCAGTGAACTGAATCCCTAATTCACATGAATCAGTGATTCGGTTCACTGATTCATAACGAATCGATTCACTGATTCGGAGTGAATCAGTGAATTTGATTCACTGACTAACAGTGAAACTCCACCCAATCAATGTGTGCAAAAAACCAAATTATCTCAAATTTTAAGCACCCAAATCCTCAAACACATATGATAATCAAAACAAAATATTTATAAAGAAAAGAAATTTGGGGCTAGCTGGACTTACCACTTTACCAGTGAGGCACTGACTTCCAAGCTCCTCGTCGGCGCCACTGGAAGCTAAGCAATAGTAGAGGGAAGTCGGGAGGCCGGCGAAGTTGTTTTAGGGCAAATCGGACTTCCGAACTTTTTTTAGCGAAAATCAATCAAAGGAGAGCTCTCAACGTCTCGCTGAGCAGTTTTTTATGTTTTTTTTTTGTGGATTTTGAGTTGCGACCGTTCGATCGGTCGAAGAGAAGGAGAGGGAAGTCAGGAAACAACGAGAGATTAGGGTTCGCGAGCGATGGATTTGGGAGAGAACGCGAGAGAAGCAGATTTTAATTTTTTTCCTATCGGGTCAGGTCGAAAGAGTAAACAGATTTCAACCGCAACCCAAACCCAACAACAACAACAACTAAGCCTTTTATCCCAAGTACGCAACAACAACAACTACTAAGCCTTTTATCCCAAGTACGCAACAACAACGCAATCCAAACCCGTTAACAAAAACACCGATATTGACTCATAACGGCTGGTATTTATCATACCGAATACCGGCCGATATATCGCCACGTGGCCAATATATCGGCACATACCGGTCGAAAACGATAAGCGATATAAAATTGGCCATATCGTCTCATTTGTGGGGAAAATCCGATATACCAGCCAGTGTTTTAAATATCGGCCGATATACCGGTATATCGGCCGGTATATCGGTAATTATGAATAAACGAGACGATATGGGCATTTTTTTATCGGGTATCGTTTTGGACCGGTATGGGCCGATATATCGGCCACGTGGCGATATATCGGCCGGTATGGATATTATCCAATACAGGCCGGTATTGGATAATATCGGTTATTGGGTTTTGGATTTTGGTTAGGGGTTAAACCCGTTAACCCGTTAAGATCCGACCCGTTAAACAATAAAACGGGTCGAAAGGGAGAAAATTTTTATTTTCTTTAGCGTTTTCTCTCTCTTTCTCTCCCAGAGATCCGAGCTCTCTCTCCCCGCGACGAAAACCCTAACCCAAAATTTCCACAAATCAGCCCTAAATCTTCTCCGATTCTTCTTCTTCCACTCTCTGGCTCTCTCTCTCGTTCTCTCCCCGCGTTCGTCGGCCGATCGAGCCGAACGGCGCGAACCCTAACCCTAATTTCCCAATCCATCAAAAAATCTCTCTCGTTTTCTTTCTATCTTTCTTCTCCGCTCTCCGATAGCTCTTCTCCTACTCTGCGAGTCTTCGAAGGGTGCTCGCCGTTCTCCAGTGGGGTAGTCGCCGCCGGCCAGGTAAGTTTAGTTTGTTTTTTTTATGTTAATTTGATTTAGAGTTACAAAGTTCGTCAATTTCTTTTTTAATTGTGCTATTTAGGTTTAATTGATTGCGATTTATATGAGATTTTTTTTTTTGGTGTAATTTGAGGGGAATTGCTAAGTTGACGCACTGTTTATCGGCGGGCAGTCTACAGTGATTAATCGAATCACTGATTCAGTATGAATCAGTGATTCAAGAAATAATTTTGTGTGTATGAGTTTCATACTAGTTAAAATTTATAAATTTGAGTATTTACTATTTATATGTATTCACTGGTGCAGATTTACTGTTTCATACAACAAAATCTTGTCATTATTCTAACTGTTGTTGCAGATTTACTGTTTTATGTATGAGTTTCATGCTAGATTCATTGTTGTTGTGCATGTGGACTGTATCCATATATGTTTTTTTGTGGATGTGTTCTAACTGTTGTTGCAGATTTACTGTTTTATGCATGAGTTTCATGCTAGATTCATTATTGTTGTGCATATGGACTGTATCCATATATGTTTTTTTGTGGATGTGTTGTTGAAAAAAAAACAAAATTTGATAAAGAAAATCACTAGTTAGAATGATGACTTACTAGTTTGCTAAAAATTGAGTTTTCTGTTAATTTTATTCACCAAGTCCCATACCCACCATCTTATTCTTCCTTCATTTTACTAAACAACAACATCAACAACAACTAACCCTTTTATCCCAAGTACTTAGTAGCATATTCAATTTAATACAGTGAATGTAGTAGCATATTCAATTTAATACAATTTTCATAGTATAGATGCAAATTGATGTGAAATAATATAAGTTTAGTTTTGTTTAGTATTTATACAATTTTCACTAGTGTTGTTGCAGATTTTTTAATTATAGATTCACTACTTCTTAGGTTTGGTTATGTGAAATAATATAAGTTTAGTTTTGTTCATTAAAGTGAAGGGAGATTGCAACTGTATATAACACAAATTGATGCGAAATACACGGGATGAGTATGAGACATCACATAGCATGTATTGTAAACATTGACATATATTTGCAGTGTTTTAAAACAGTAACTACACATAAATACACATGTAGAAACACTTTTCTTTTATCTTGAAAACTTATTTTTCTTAATTTTATGATTGTATGTTGCTCTGTGCATATGCGAACGTTCTAAACGGTATCTGTAAATTCGTAAGTTGAATGTAAATAAACCAATGTAAGTACTATAAACTTATTTTATGTGTTTTATTATGTTCTATATAGCCAATTATATGATTATTCTTTAACTGGTATGACACCGATATAACACTCCGGTATTTAAGGTCATATCGCGATATCCCGCCCGGTATCCAGTAACTGGTATGTAATTTGCTGACCGGTACGAGACCGGTATCCGATATTTAGAACACTGATACCAGCCGGTATACCGGCCGATATTTAAAACAATGCTTATACGAGGCCATGGACAACTTCTTAACATTATATTTTGAGCAATGCAAACACAAGCATCGTTTGAGGATAGAGATATGAGTTGAGCACAAGAATCTATTACAATCAAAATATAGAAACAATCTGTGCATATGACCAAGTGTCGGACTACAATTTTGTTAAAATATTCCCAAAGAATGAAGCTTTACATACCATTGGATTTGTCTCAAGATTCATGCAAATGCATCAAATGTTCACTGGCCTTTAAAGTGCAACGAAAGCCTCATTCTACAATGGCACATGCATGAGTCTAGAAAACATCCAACAACTTAAAAGTTACTAAATTTTGTTCCAAGAATAAGATGAGTGAGGGCTCCAGTAATTCATCCATCCACACACGAGTATGCACATACATGCAATATATATATAGGGTACTTCAGACTGAATCGTGGAACATTTGAATCGAAAATTTCGAAAATTCACTCCAGTGAAGTAGATCCAATATTTTAGGATGTCTAAAAGTAAAATTAGAAGTATGAAAAGTTCCTTTCCTACACATCCAAAGCTTTCAAAGGTACCAGTTGCATTATCTTTGTATTATTGTCTTGTTAGATGCTCTGACAAGATTATTGGCTTGGAAGCATCAAAATGCATAGATTTAAGGTTAAAAATATTGGAATTACTATTGGTAACGACTGATAATTTATGGTATCAAAATCTAGCAGGAATATCTTATTGGCGATATCAGAAATATTGGCAATATTGGACTGATATATGATGAATTGTGTATTGGGTACCTCAGAATCCAATACAATATATATGACATATATCGGTATTAGCCGATATTTAAAACCTTGTCCTTTACCTACATATTTTAAGGAATCACTGATGTAAGCACCATGAATCTATAATTTAAACAGTTCGCCACATAAAACATGTTGCATAAAAAATAGCAGGTTGATCCCTCCCTCTTTGTATGTGTGGGACTCGCTGCATGTGTGTATAGTAGAAAAACACAAATCATGAAAATTAACAAGGTCAGGGTTTCCAAAGACCAAAAGAAGACAAAGTAAGCATCAAAGAGAAACAGAAACTTAAAAAATCATAAAAGAACATTGAAAGAGTTAAACAACAAATATATAGATGGCCTTTCATAATTTGAGAAGACATGACATTTAACCCAAGAAAAATAGTCCAATTCACTCTGGTTCACATTAATTTGAACACAACATAATTGCCAAATCCTTATCCTGGGAAACTTGTAGCTGAAAAAATGTGTTAAAAACTATAACAAAAAACCTAGAGAAGCATTAGGGAAATTATAATGTGGAAAAGCAACAAACAAGGTCATTGTAATCACTGGTGTAAGGGGTAATATCCCATGATCAAATAGTGAGTTGCAGTTAAAAGACTAGACTAAAAGAATTCTCTAAATAATGAATATATCATAACCAGTCTGATAGGAAGTATTACAAAGGTTATAGAATAGGTTCAAGGCCATAACATATGGTTCATTAATTCGATGAAGTGATAACAACAATGAAGCATGACATGCCAACTAAAGTAAATTCAATTATCATGTTGGCCACATGATAATTGAACTTCTAATGATATTTCAATTCCACTAGGAAAATGTAGAAGCACAAAAACATACCAATATAAGATATGAAATATCATAATTGCACACATATTTTGGCATGACCAAGAACTTATGTACCAAAGCTAAAATCCATGGAAAAAAAAGGATATCTATTGAGGGCAGTGCATAGTACGCCCAGGTTAAATCCTCAATTACCAAATGAATTGACCTAAAATATGGTGAGACATCTTGATGAACAATCCATGTCATCTGTTCATGATCTCCAGTCTAGAATGGCTATATAGAAAAATCACCTCATTATCTGTTGTCAGCCCCTCACAAAGTGATTATGAAGGAACAAACAGTTGATGTATGGTTGACAAGCTTTCAAATCACATGTATTTTTTTGGGTTGACTCCTTAAGTACCCACCTTCAGGCGTAATTATTTCTATTAAGTATTACCATCAATCTATATAGTTTCACACAAGTTTATTCCACCATCATCATTATCCAAGCCTTCTACCATTGGAATGGGTTCAACAATGGAGCATGGCTCCAGAGAGTATGAATAAGTTTTAAGACTAGCTATCAACTAGACGTCAAACCACTCAAATTAGAATCATTTGCCTATCAGAAAAATACGGAAAGATGAGCCTATCATAATACAAAATGGCTAGATGACGTCCATCACATTCTTCTAGACCTAGAAAAATATATAAAAGTGTAAACAATGATAAGTTTCATATAGGGAATAACATTCAATTCTGGCACACACATAAAACCAAGAGTAAAATAGAATGCAGTACCCATGTTCCGTATAGTTCTTTTAGTGTTATTGAAGTTTAACCAAGTTATTATTGATTTGTTCTCAAGTCTCCATCAAGTTTGATATAGTTTTCTCAAGAGTTCCTGCAAAATATCACAAATAATGCCCATTCAGTGATATGAGAACTTCTTTGAGGTACATTGTCGTTTTGTTGTTAAGTTTCCCATACGTTTCACGATAGTTTCTTCAAATTTTGTCTGCATTGTCATCACATTTCCTCTACATTTTGACAACTATACAAAGTTGTCAAATCGAAAAAAGTACCATATTGCATCCGTATGAATCGTATTGCATGTCACATCATAAGATACATTGACCAATGTGTAATAATTAAGCAATCAAGCACACAAATAATATATATAATAAATATATGAGCAAATTTAAAACATAAGCAAACAAATAATTATGAGTAAATGTTATGACCTGTAAATACAAGTCACTAACTACATAAAAAGGTAACTAATATCCAAAGTAGATTGCAAATGAGACAGTCCAGCTCAACTCTGACTCAACCTAAAACACCTAGGGTCACATTTGAGACAGAGGCACACGTTTGATCAATTCATTAAGCAAAGCAGGTATGGGTTTAAGTCCATTCCCGATTTGGTTCACGTTTACACGGAGGTCCATCATGATTGATATTTTTCAACATTAAACTCATATTGTCTTGATAATAAGGTAGTAGCCTGATTAAGTATCTATGTTAAATTCTCCGGTCGACGCCATTAGGAATTGAATATGGAACCATCATCTCAAAACATGGGGTGTAATATATGATTGTCAAATGAGCTCGTGGCTCGCATACTGATCATGTTAAGTTCAGTGTCAGCAAGATTTTGGTTCGTTCGATTATAAATGAGTTAGAACTTAAGTTAGGCCATATTTGCTTGAGTTTGATTCAAATAAGCTCGATATGGGCAATATATGTACATATTTGTTAAAATTACGTGACATTTTAAAAGTACGACTTATAATTCATTTAGTTCCTTATCTAATAATATTAAAAAACAAGTTTGAAGATATAAGTTTTTTATTTAGAAAACACTTATATTTCTCCAATTTTTCTACTAAAAGTACTTTGTGTCAACATCAAGAGGCAAATTCTAAGAGTGATACAAACAAATTGTTTGCTATTGTTTGTATTCGATTCAATACCAAATGAACTCGCTAGAATATATCTCAACTAAATGAGGTGGCTCGAGCAAAGATTGGCCCATTCAAGTTAAGCTAATTGACACCCCTAGTGTTATAGCAATTAGGCTAAGCTGCTTTTGTTGAACTCAATTTAAAGTTATTTTATGGCAGATATTGTAAATTTGTTCAGTTTTATTAGATCGGATTCAAACTACTAGATCTATGGGTCTGCATTCTATATAAAGGGTAAGATAAGTAGGATTCAAGTTGGTGGGTTGGATTCAAGTAAATTGATCCTTTGCAACCCAATTCCAAATGCCAATAACCACAAGGTCATTAATCAAAACACAACATTAACAAAAATAATACCAATGTTTAAAATAGTGATAACAGTAATGTAACGTTTGGCCTCTGTTAGGTTATGTCGCATATAGCGTAAAGCATAAATTTATTTAATTGAAATAAATACAAAACTAAATAAAATATTTTTTAAAATTGAAAAAAAAATCTAAAAAATAATATAAAACTATTTTGTAATACATAATCTATTCTAAATTTATATTAAGTTTTATAATTATCTTCATAAATTATATTAAGCCGCAACCGTAATTCTAATCATTATCTAAACAAGAAAATAATATTCCAATTTTTTAATTCAATTTCAGTTATTATTATTATTGTAATTTATATTTTATAATGTTTAATTTATCTTATTTGTAATTGTTGATTTTAGCTCAGTTAAAAATTTAATAGAATCAACAAGTAAGACATTTCAGTAATCGAAGAGGAATTACAACAAGCAAACAAAAAATAATCAAAATTACCAAGTTAGCAATTCCACAAGTAATCAAATAAGCCAAAAACTAGTCAAGTAAGAAAATTACAGCAATTCGCTAATAAGTAAAATAATAATCAACAACAATATTAAAATTACTAAAAAATAATTGTAAATAACGTAAATTAACGTAACGTGACGTAATATAACGTAAAGCAAAATTAAAAAAAAAAAACGTACTGTTACGGTACACTGAGTTATTTTCAGCTGTAACGTAGCGCTAGAGTTCCGTTAGGTTTCATAACACAATATAATGGGTTTCATAACGCGTTATTTTCAGAATTGCATAATACATAAGTAGCTTCAATTGAAGTTTACTCATTTTCCTCACCTTCTCCTTTGGTCCACCAAAATTCTCTAATATATTCTTGTTTTCTTTCCTTTTCATCATTCATTGTTTACAATTCCACTCAAGTTACAAGGTAATACTAATAATTATTTTTAAAAATCTACTTGAACTGAATGTATAAATAAATAACTAATTGATTAACATCTCATTGTTACATCTACTCTTCCTTTTTAATAGACCCATTTGTTACTGTTGCAACTTTAAAAGACATGAAAATCCATCAAAGTGACACCATCCATTATTTAAGGTCCTTTCTTAGGAATCTATTCATAGTCATAATCATATTTTACATCGGACAGGCAAATTGGATCATATGTCTTCCAATATTATCTCTTTTGATGTCTTGGTTCCAATTTATAAAATTCTAACGAAAATAGAAGCATTGAGTATACCCCTAAAAAACAACAAAACAAGTAAATGTTATTTTACGCTTTCGCTAAACTCATTTTAAATGTTATTTTATGCAGACTGTCTAAGAGTGCATAATGCTTAAACTAACAGAAATCAAACGGATTACGCAAAATCTTAGTGCTCTAATTATATTTATAGAATAGTACATATACATGCATATATTTAGTGCTATAAAATCCAAAAAAAAATAAGGAAAAGACATTAAAAAATATAGTAAACAATAACTTTTTAAGTATAGAAAATCACAAATAAATTGGCATTACTAAATGGCAATACTTACTAATATGCAACTTTTTCTTAACAATTTATAGGTGATTTAGAACTTGGTGCAAAATTCAAGCAACAACTAGTTGCATTTCTAACATTTACATTAAATTGTCACATGAAGATTTCAGTTAGCTGTGTTTTGTACATCAAACTTGGTTGGAGCTTTAGTTTATTTATAATTTGTGTTTTATAATCTGTAGGCTAAAAAATTGTAATTTGCATTTCATCAACAACAATAACAACTAAGCTTTTTATCCCAAGTACTTGGGGTAGGCTACATGAACCAAAAGAGAATCATGTCGGATCGATCACGTTAATAACCCTTCTCCATTCATTCCTATCAAGCAATATCTCCTCATTTAAACCTTTACAATCCATATCTTTTCGTATTACCTCAATCTATATTTTTTTTCGGTCTTCCCTTCACTCTTTTAACTTATTTTATATTAATAAGTTCCACTCATCAAACTGATACATTTGTAGGTCTACGTTGCACATGACCAAACCATCGTAGGAGATTTTCTCGCATGTTCTCATCAATAGGAGTTGCACCTATTTTAGCACGAATATCTTCATTTCTCACTTTATCTCTCCTAGTGTTGCTGCATATCCAGCGAAGTATGCACATCTCTGTTACACTTATTTTCTGTGAATGACGTTTCTTTATAGCCCAGCATTCCGTACCATATAATAAAACTGGCCTAATAGCAGTCATGTAAAATTTTCTTTTCAGCCTTAACAGAATGTTACGGTTGCATAAAACTCCCGTTGCACTCCATTTCAACCGGCCAGCTTGTATCCTATAATTGACATCATTATCGATCTCTATATTATTCTGAATAATAGAATCTAAATACCTAAAGTGACTGTTTATTTGTATCTTTTACCCGTCTAGTGTTACAGCACTACAGTTTAAGGTCCATCGTTTACTAAATTTACACTCCATATGCTCTATTTTAGATTTACTTAATCTAAAACCTCTAAATTATAATGTGTGCCTTTATAACTCTAACTTGGCATTCACTTGCTCTTGTCTCATCAACTAAGACAATATCATCAGCAAATAACATACACATATCTCATTCTGAATAGTTTTAGTAAGCTCATCCATCACTACAGCAAATAAGAACGGGCTCAATGCAGATCCTTGATGCAATCCAATTATGATAGAAAATTTGCTTGTTAGACCACTACATGTTATGACATTGGCCACTACTCCATCATACATGTCCTTAATTATATCGATATACTTGATGGGGACTTTTTTCTTCATCAATGTCCACCAAAATACCTCTCATGGCATCTTATCATAGGTTTTCTCTAGGTCAATAAATACCAATATGCAAATCTCTCTTTCTCTCTCGAAATCGCTCTATAAGTTAACGAAATAAATGAATAGTTTCTATCGTCGATCGTCCCAACATGAATCCAAACTAACTCTCCTATATTTTAATAGTCAGCTTCAATTTATGTTCAATACCCTTTTTCAAAGATTCATAGTGTGACACATGAATTTTATTCAACGATAGTTAGAACAACTTTAAATATCACATTTGTTCTGACAGAGATATTAAAGTATTCTTCCTATATTCATTTGGCATTATTTTAGTTTGTCAAATCTTGCTAAAAAAAATTTGTCAGTCATCTCACACCAATCTCTTCTAAGTATTTTCATACCTCTATAGAAATCTTATCTGAACCAACAACTTTTCTTAATTTTATCTTCTTCAATACCTCTTTTATTTCAAATTCTTTAATTATGCACAAAAAACTATGATTTATATCCTCACACTGAATAGTAAGATCTCTCAAATCTTGAGTAAACCTACAATTATATAATCTATCAAAATAATATTTCCAACTTTCTTTAATATCTTCGCCTCAAACTAGAACATTCTGATCCTAATCTTTAATACATTTTACAATACATAAGTCTCTAGACTTTCTCTCTGTTATTCGAGCAATTCTATATATATATATATCATTTTTTGTTTCTTTATTGTCCAATTTCTTGTATACTTATTTATATAATTTAGTTTTTGCATCCCGAACAGTCTTCTTAGCCTCCTCCTTGGCTAGCTTATACCTCTTAAAACTTGTTCCATCATTATTCTTCTTCAAATCTCTATAAAGGTCCCGCTTGATTTTAATAACATTTTTTATTTCTTCATTCCAGCATATGTGTCCTTACATGGTGGAGCACCGCCACTCAACTCATCAAATATATCTTTGGTTACGCTCTTAATACAGCTAATAATTTTGTTTCATATTATATCAGGATCATCATGGTCCCTCTAATCCGCTTCTTATACTACTCTATCTACAAAAAAAAATTTATTATTTTCTAATCACCACCACTTAATCTTAGGATCAATGTTTAAAATAACGATAACAGTAACATAACGTTATGCCTTTGTTAGGTTATATAGATATAGTGTAACACATAACGTACGTTATGTAATTTTCAATTTATTTAATAAAATAAATATAAAACTATGCAAAATAATTTTTATAAATTGAAAATTAAATTTAAAATATCTAAAAAAGAATATAAAATCATTTTGTAATACATAATCTATCCTAATTTTATATTAAGTATTACAATAATTTTCGCATTTATCTTCATAAATTATATTAAGTCTGCAACTATAATTCCAGTCATCATTTAAACATGAAAATAAGATTCCAATTTTTTATTTTCAATTTCAGTTATTATTATTGTAATTTATATTTTATAATATTCAATTTATCTTATTTGTAATTGTTGATTTTAGTTTAGTTAAAAAATCAATAGAATCAATAGATAAAATATTTTAGCAAGCAGAGAGGAATTACAACAAGTGAATAAGGAAACAATCACAAATTAACAATTTAGTAATTCCACAGGCCAACAACTAATCAAGTAAGAAAATTACAGTAATTCGCTAATAATCAAAATAATAATTAACAACAATATATAGATTACTAAAAAATAATTATAAATAACACAACGTAACGTAATTAAACATAATGTTACGTAATATAATATAAAATAACATAAAAAAACGTACTGTTACGGTGCATTGAGTTATTTCTAGCTGTAATGTAGCGCTGGGGCTCCGTTAAGTTACATAACGCAATATAACAGGTTTCATAACGTGTTATTTTCAACATTACTTAGGATCTAATTTATACTTAATCTTTTTAAGTCTTTTCTAATCCGAATATCTAAAACTAAAAGTCTATATTAGGTAATTATACTCTTATCTGGTACTACTTACAATCATGCAACTACATCTATCTATCCTCCTAATTAAAAAGAAATCAATTTAGCTCGCACTCGATCCACTTTTAAAAATAATCAAGTGAGAAACTCTATTTTTAAACCAAATATTCACGAAAATCAAATCATAAGATAAAACAAAATCTAGAATTGAGTTGCCTGCTTTATTTCTTTCTCTAAAATCAAATCCTCCATGTACACTATCAAACTCATTACGACTAATTCCTACATGCCCATTGAGGTCACCACCAATAAATAGTTTTTTTTAGCAGGTATTTCTTGTACTATCTCATCTAAATTATATCAAAATTGATATTTACTAGATTCATCAAGTCCTACTTGTAGTGCATAGGCACTAATAATATTAAGAATTTCTCTATCTAAAATAACTTTAACTAATAAAATTCTATCAACCTTCCTCCTAACATCCACTACATCCCCAAGTAATTGTTTATCAATGATCACACCTATTCCATTACGATTTCTATATATACCAAAGTTTATAACTCCAAAACTCTATGACTTTAACTTTCTCATCTACCCACTTACTCTCCTGCACGCATAAAGTATTAACCCTTCTTCTAATCATAATATCAATTAATTCTATTAATTTACCTGTAACGAAACATATATTCCACGATACCAACCGAATTCTATATTTATAAACTAAATTTTTTACCCCCACCTGCTCATTAAAATATGAAAACTCTCTTACATTTGACACCATATCCGGGTGCCGACATAGTGCGTCGCTTCTAGACGACAACCTAGCAACCCTCACACATTTTTCACTACATCCGAGCTCCGATATAGCACGTCGCTCAGTAGATAACGCCCCAACAAAATTCGTATTTTGGCTCATGTCATAGTATGTGACAATGTTTTACATTGGCTATCACCAGCCTACCACAACCCTCCTCATTTATCCTGATTTGGTACAGACAATGAAAGGATAAATTTTTAAGTACAATATTGACGGAGTTGCATTTCATAGTTCATACAAATTTATAATTTTTTTTTCTCATTGTTGATTCTAGAAAATTACTAATTTTTTATAATTGTAATAGTTTAAGATAATAAAATGTGCACATGACTAGAATATCAAAAATATCTACAATTTTTGGGGACTCAAAAGTGAAGCTTTGCAAATTGCAATCTGTAAAACATTACATATATCTACTTTGGTATACTAGACCAGTATTTGAAGCAAATTTGCCAAATGATAGCCAATTCCAACAACACAAACCAAATAATACACATTACACCAAAATATGGTCTTGAGATAAAAATAAAATTCACCTCAATGAACCAAAAATCAAAATTCATCCAACATGGCTCACTGATCCAGTATCTTCTTTTCAGTTTCCAGTAAATATTTAAGCAACTCAAGTTCAACATACCAAAAATTCCCCACAACCCAAAAAACAGAAACGAACAAACAAGAATTTTAGATTTATAGATTTTTACCTTGAGATGAAGACACAAATCAAAACTATTAACTAGAATAACCATTGCATACAAAAAAAATCCACAAAAGTAATCCCAAAATCAAATCAAATTGTAATAAAATCAAAAAATTTACAAATTCTAATTATCCAATCAGTTTTCAATATCATAAAAAGGTCGGCTAAGTATTGACATAGGCGAGAGGATCAGCGACTCAGAGACATCGGCAAGAGTTTTTAGTCAAGTGGATAGATGGCGAGGAATCGACAAATTCAGAGACGACAACAGACATGTTGGCCACAGAGATGCATCAACGATAAAGACAACTCAAAAAGAGATCCCTGTCGATCAGACTCAGCGACGTTGAAGATGCATTGGCAATAGATCGACGAGAGACAAGATTGGATCAATCTGTGATTCTACGACCGAAGCTTGACGAGAGAGGTTTGATCGGAGAAAGACTGCTTTGAGGCAAGTGTGAGCGAGATCATTTGATCAGCGAAAGAGGAATCAATCAATGCAAGTGCAGAGTTTAGCGAGAGTGAGAAAATTTAGAGAAACACACCATCAGATCGATGCCCTTGAAGAGAAATATAAGGTTCTAATTGGGTTGGAATCTTTTTTCTTTTGCAGTTTAAACTCAAAAATCTACTATATAATTAAAATGGTTAAGCAGGTTATGTAGGTGCATAATCCGCTTAAATCGCAAAGGGAACGAAGAATCTATCCACATAAACAGGACAATTTTACATTTTTTATGTGGTAACAGTCTGCACACATTTATGCGGGCGCATAATCGCCCGCATAGACCATTTTTCCAAGCACTATATATCACTACCATCTTTAAAACTCTTACTTTAGCTTCATCATCTTTAGCTTCTCCAATATATACAAACTCTTCCATTTGAGCAAATGTCATTAATGTATCGAGGTTTTAACATGCATATAAATAAGTCCATTAAATATTTGAAATGATAATTGATAATTAATAATTAATATATTAATTAAAAACTAATAGGTATACCTCTTGCTTCGATTAGGTTGAATGTTATTATCAACTAAAATAAATATTTCGGACTTTGACGTCACTTTTAAAAGCCTATTTCAAAATTTGCAACCTATAACTAAATCAAACAATGGTTCTTTTGAGTAAGTTTGAAAATTATTTATAAGTCGAGTTAATGAATCATAAAGTATCTCATATCGTAAGATATGCTTACTATGATACATTGCCCAATAGATATATATAAAATACACTTTGATTTCCTTATGTATCATGTTATAGGATATATATTGCATATAGTAGGATATTGATGACTGTGAACCCATTTACCCCATGTGTGTCCCTTATCATAGCTCATGCTTATGTCCTGTATTGGTATTACAAACTCTCCTTCTTGAAGGTTGGGGTGTCAAGTTATGCAATCTTCACGTTTTATCCAATAAATCATGAATTTATAGGTTAATGTGTCATGCTTCAAGGGAGACTCACAAAGCTTATGCAAGAAATGCCTCCTGGCATAATTTAATTATTTGTTCTCTGCAACAAAATTGATAATGTATGTAGTAGCAGCAAAACAGTAGTGCTTCCTTGCCAACCTGATAGTGGAAAACATGTGGTAATATAGTATGATCACTTCAAATCTAGTCTTGTTTTTGTGTCCAACTTATACCAGATACAAACACTTGCATGACATTTTCTTGACATGTCCTTTGACACTTTTCAGAGCCTCCTGGGTAAGTAACCAATGAATTATATTAGAGATATATTGTCATTTTCAAAAACTCATTAAATTCAAATCTGGAAAAGTTAGGCCTTTCCATTTTGCTTCCTACCCTCCAACTTCAATAAAAGTCAAATTGCTTGTCCACAACATACATCCTTATTTCCATCATTCACACCTATAAGATGCTAGATTTATAACACTTTTGCCCTTAATAGATTCACCCCCTATATCTCCTATATATTCATTCCTCGAACTATTCCTCCTCACCTTACCTGCGCATCATCCATTTTACTAAATTCTCTTTTAATAGCATTATTATTTGTATAGTATGGGGAATGTTGTTTTACGAATCTTTCAGATGATGTCATGGCATGTGGTGACAGCATGACACAAGAGAAGCAATCTTTCGACCATCTTGCACACCATGCATATTTGTTATATGCTATTATTTAGAAAAAAAAAATATTTTATTTTACCTTCAATCTTTCGAGCTATAGATCCAAATAACAGCATATATTAGTGGGCAATAAACGACATCCACTACCTTCCACAACCCTAAAAGTGGAACCCTAATATTGTAATACACTAGGACATCATCCGTAACAAAAGGTAACTTCTAATAGGGGCAGACTCATGTATGTCGGGGGAAGGAGGAAGCTCCTCCTCTTAGGAAAAGGAAAAAAACCTAATATTCTTTCATTTCTAAAAAATTTTCGAGAACGTCCACCCAATTTCTCAATTTTACAACTCTACTCCCTAAAGATTTTCAATTTTCAATTAGAAGGCTCATGATTATGAAAGATGAATGACTAAATAATTGTTTGAAGATGATATTTGATTTTTTAGGCTAAATAAAATATTTTTTTTATTTTAAACTATAAAAATCAATAATGAAACTCATCCAAGGGTGCCGATTTTGTTGAAATCTGCACGCCCTAATCGGTGCGATGCGGGTGCAAGCACTTGGTTGGCATTTTGGTGATCAAAAATTGTTTCACTATTCTTGGATTGCATCAAAATAATTAAAAAGAAATATATTTGCACAGTAATGACTTAAGTTTGCACAAAAGTTAAATAGAAATATGAGAAATAGATAGTAACATCTATGTTAGTAGTTCAGCATCATAAATTTATTCATGAGTTATAGAAAAAAATGATGTCTTTTTGAGCCAGGGGCTCCGCCCCCGCACCCCGAGCACTTCGCCCCGTGCACCCCTGATGAGCTGTTCTAATTAGCCACCTATTTTATTTTTTGGAAAAGGGCTCAAAAAAATTTAACCTTAATATCAAAAGTCCAAATCCAGTCATTTCACTATGGCATGTCATCTAATAACATGAACAATTTTATTTGAAGGTAATTGAACTAAGTTTTGCATGTGAACATTATATCTGAATTGTTTTGCACAAGGTTTAAAATATTGGTATCGGCATCAGCAGACGATTTATGACATTGGAATTGGCAAAATAAGGCGTATCGTATGGGCAACATTGGACCAGCACCATATGTAATATCTCATAAGGGAACCTCAAAATGTGATACTATATCTGTGATATATACTGGTATCTACCAATAATTAAAACCTTATGTTTGCGCTCCAAGAAATTCTTTTTAAAATTTTCACTTAGCTGCGGCAAGATACTCACCTTAGCACCAACAAGCAGACCCAAGGCCAAAACAACCCTAAAACGGAATTCCACATTATCTTTCAGCCACAAGTACTTTGCTAATGTACGGAGGATTTTCATATCAGCAATTTGATCATCGGGGAATTCTTTTTTGGCAATGTCACTCTTGGGTTGCTTCGCAGCTCCTCCTGATGTCTTTGTAGACATGTCACCAGCAGAAGTCGAGAACAGCGCATTCCCTTTATGCAAATATCTCTGATTAAAAATTGAGAGAATGCAAGTTACTTCACACTAGCACAAGTTGTCATTTTATGGAAAAATGAATTTATCTCAAACTGAAAACTAAAATTCAAAAATCAACTTCCAATCAACGATTAAAAGAATTAAACTTTCCAGCAACAGAAAAAATTTCAACTTGTCTAAATAAGAAGAAATTACCAAATCTCTAGAGGGTCTGCTCCCCATCGAATCCGATAAAAACCCGCTGAATCGCCGGAAGCAGCCGCCATCCCTCATCGCATCCCTATGAATCCAATCAGAAACCGTCCTGTTTCGACACTGAACTCGACGATTCTCTAGATATTGATCGGTACTAGGGCAAAGCGATTTTATGGACCCAAGACAACATCGCTTGGGGCTGCGGAATCTGGAGCACTGGAAGAAGCCGTAATGGCGGCCGCAGGCCTCGAGACACCTCGACACCGCTCTCATGGCCAGCGGCGACGGCGACGAAGCAGAACGGAAGTTACTATGAGAGGAAGCCGAACCCTAGAATTTTTTAAAGAAAGCGATAATTTTTTTCTATCCCGAAGAGTGTAAATGAGGGGAGAAAAGGGTAGGGGTAGATGTCGGGGATCGGAACGGGGTAAGCGTCGCACTGGCGGCGGCCTGATAAGGACAGATTCTGGGGGACTGAGAGTTTGCAGGGGGAATCTTGGAAGACTTGGATCCGTGTGAGGGTGGCAATGGAAGGAAGTTTCTAGAGGGGCATGCCCTGTTTTCTCGATGAGCCCATTAAAAACTTTTTTTATATTTCCAGCTTGTCATCGGTTTTTTTAACTGGAGTAATCATATCTTCAATTTCTCTTTTTCTTTTCTTCTCATCCTATAGTTTAGTTAATCCAAAAAAAAATCAAACACCTCTCATGCGATAAGGACGAGCAGCAGGTGACGGCTCTCTCGACTTTGTCGGCCACTCCTATAGCATTCACGACTTCAGCTCTAGGGCTTGGAAAGAAGAAATGAAGAGGAGGGAGTCCGGACTAGAAGTTCGGATGAAAATCAACATGTCCGGACTGGCAGTCTGGACGATCTCTACTCTTCGGACTGTTATCTAGCTCATCTGGAATGGAAGTCCGGACAGTAGACCATTGTCCATAATTCCAATCCAGATAAAATATTTTTTGTCCGGACTGGAATTCCAAACAGCAGCCTATTGTCCGGACTTCCAGCCAGGATGATTGGTATATTGTCCGCGGTGGACACCCCGGACAGTAGATTAAAAAACCCTAAAAATATTGGATACATGTTGATGCTACAGCACATTGAAAATGTAGAGTCAACCGTAGTCATCTGAGAGATGTAAGATTTATGGTAACTTTGAGATTGAAATAGGTTCAATAATTGCATATAAGAATTAATTATACAATAAACACAAAGAATTTATTAATCTTTCAAATTTGTACATAGAATTTAGCTCTTTCCAATTACAGATTTCTTCGATAACACATAAATACGAAATTCGAATTCAAACAACAATGCGAATTTACACAATGAAACTTATGAAGAAATCAACCCATAATTAGAAACAATATTACATAAAAAATATATATATACAAAGTTTCGTTTGCAGCAAACAATTTTTGAACAACCATCTAAAAACACATTATTTTCGAGTACAACCCTTTCAAATTATGATTCAAAACTAAAAACAATTAAATCTAACGTCTCCAGGTTTTGAAACTCTTAAAGAGTATTAACTCAACCGGTCCTCCACTAATCGGTTGCACTTCTTCTTTTTCTGAGCCCGATTCATTAATATTGGTTCTTTCATAAGACTCTTCAGTAATAGGGGACTCTGTTTCTACGTATAGTTTGAAGTTAAAATTAGCTGAAAAGAGTAATAGAGCTTTATAGAGCTAAAAGTCAATAAAGCAACTAGTTTTTACGTATAGTTTAAAGCATGAATGATCACAGAAATTATGCCTTAAATTTACTATCTAAAATTCCAAATGCAGCTCATTTTTGAATAATTTCTGTTGATATTTGAAAGAGAATTAGCAAATATATCAGAGTACGAAAATTCTGCTACTCGTGAAACAGTACAACTAATGTATTTAAAGAAAACCAATAGTTATGCACCCAAGCAAAGGATAATAATCTCTATTCCATCTCAAAAAATATGGATAAATTTTGTGCCACATAAAGAATGAAACTTACTTCACGAAGAGATCCTTATCACAAACTAGTTTATTGATTTCATCACGTGTACATTATATTGCTAAAAACCGAAGAATTTAAATTTGATCTTAGATTAAAACAACACCACATTGCATTTACACTTAACCAAAAATATTGAATAAAATCATACATTAGAAACCACCTTACTGGACACTAGAGCATTGATCTTATTAGCATCCCCAATCGAGCTAACCCCCAAATATAAAACCACCGCACTAATTAACTCCTCAAACTTCTTCAACTTCTCATCAACTTTATTTTTCCCCACAAGCTGCACCAGCACTTGTTGCTCGTCGAAAACACGTACATTTTATTTATAGAATCACAACCAACTAGGGTATCTTGCTCCACCTCATTTCTGACAAAAAATAGGTTTTTTCCTATACCTTCTTCTTCTTTGGTTGGATCGGTGTGGTATCAGAGATGGAGAGCCTCGACAAACGAGATCCCTGTGCTCAGGTTCTTTGCATGGACGAGAGAACCAGATTTATCGGATCAAACAGTAAAGTAACGAGTCTCGTTGACGGAACCGTTGTGCTTACTGTCGTTGTCATCCCAATCGACGCTGATCTAGGAGCTTGAGTGGCCGGCGACAGGTCCGATGTAGCAGATTGTGTTGGTTTTGCGCGTATTGCCCATGGCATAGATGCACTGCCCGATCTGAAACCCGAGAGCTTCATTCTCCGTTATGGACGATTTTGGATTGGGGGATAGGAGGAGGGGAGAGTTTAAGTTAGAGGGAGTTGGGTTTAGGGGAAAGTGAGGGAGAGAATGAAGGGGAGTGGGGGAGAGAAATAAAGGGAGGGTAATTTTGATATTTTTAGTGCACTCACTAGTAAAAATCCTTTCTTTTCAAAATAGAGAGTGGGCTCACTAGGAAAACTGGTCTCATTAGGATAAATGGTGTACCCCTCTAGAAACTCCCCAATGGAGCCAGATCATCCATTTTGATTCCAAAAAACTGTACCCGATAGCTTATTAGCAGAGATAAAGATTAAGATGCTAACTTATGGTGCTCAAGTGGTATTATCTCTCTCTAATGTGCGGGAGGTTTTGAATTGGACTTCCATTGGGAACTCAAATAGAAGCTTTTTGGAGACACTATAAATTTTTAAAAACAACCAAATAAATTCAAAAGATATTTTTCAGTTTTCTATCATTTTCTATGAATAACTTTGTTGTTCTTTTCTAAAGGATAGTTGAGAAACACAAAAAAAAATATGGATGGGTTAGAGAATAGTTGAGAGACACAAAGTGAAAGGAGGATGGAGTGGATGGGTGGCTCGAAGGGTAGGGATCATGGCAAGTGTAAGTTAGTGGATAGGGAAGGAATTGGGAGGAGACAATGGGGGTGTGCCAATCAGGAGGAGGAGGAGAGGGTGGCAGGGGTATGGAGGAATATGTTGAGGGCATCATAAAAAAATTAAGTTCTTTTTTGTAAGTTTAGGAATTTGGTATGTGCTTTAGATACTCTCCTTCAAAATTTATTTAAATATAGATCTTTAAAACTAAGATTTGATAATCTAATAAGTGATTTACGTGAACTACTTTGTTTTTCTATGAACTAATTCATCTATATTTTTCATAAATAATTTATATTTGTTCATATGATTACATCTAAACTAATTAATATTACTCATAAAATAAAATAAAATAATATAAAGAAAATGAATATTTGTAGCATTTATTGGATTCTTATAGACATCCATATGACTTGTAAAAATATATATATATATATATTGGATAATTTGAAACCTTAATTTGAATTTGATAGGTAATTGGGACTGAATTCTCAAGAGATCCTAGATATTAACGAGTATGAATCCCAATTATATCATGTGAATTTTTATATATCCAAGTAAGTTTGTAGAATCTACTCAAGTTTAACTTGTTGCTACCCATAGTTACAGGAAAAAGTAAATTTTTTTTCCTTATTTATATAAATGAAATTTGATATAAGATTTTTTTTCTTTTTTAAATTGCAAATAGGCTTGCATGATAACCGAATAACAAGAAATGAAGCTTTATCTTAGTAAGAAATGAAATTCCAAAATGACATAGCCTCCTAAGTACGTTAAATTACTCAACATGATATTCATTACTTGGAATCTGGATAGCAGAGTCACTGAATGTGACACTCCAAATTCATAAATACTCACAATTTATGATTTTGTATATTCTTGTCTATTAAAGTTACCCTAGCAATCCAAAATACCTCCCCTTTTGTTTACTTTTAGCTTTATATATTTTTTCATAATTTAAAATTTTAATTTTATGCATGGTATGCAAGATATCTAATTATAAAATCATTAATACAAATTGATCGTTTATAATGTGGACCTAAAAGTAAATAATAGTTATTGACTAATTAAGATTTGATTTGATGAAATTTTTCTTTGATTAAAATTTTGAAATCTTTCCTAACAAATCCGATTACCTCTAATAGCTTATGCATAATTATTTAGACCTACATAAATATTCAATTCTAATTACTTAATTTTTTTTTTTATTATTTCTATGTTGAAGATTTTATTACATGTCATTAACTCATATTTGACCCACATAAAAGTCAAATAAAAAATATTTAATTAGATTAGATTTATAAGATTTTGTAAATTGAAAATAAAATCAAAGTTTATTATATCAATTAATAAACTAACTAATAAACCCCGTATATAATGAGTCAACCTCCCAAATCATTACATAAATAAAAGGGAGAGAGATTTAGAAGAGAAAAGGGGAAGAGAGAAAAAGAAATATAGAAGAAGAGAGAAGTTACCACCAAGAAAAGTATAAGACCTCAGAGTGTAAATTCTTTCCTTTTTTGAATACTTCATATATAGTGCTTTTAACTTTCTCTGGTTGAACTCTTTTTTTTTTTTTTTAAATAAGTGGTAAAAAAAAATATTTGAATAAATTAAAATTATTTCCTCCATTTCCCCCCATTTTCTATAATTGTTAGAGTTTTAGCTCTAATTTTTTCCTCGATTTTCTTTGTTTTATATTCATGTTAATTATAATTCATTGTATGTATGTTTTTTATGATATTAATTTGGTGGAATTATGTTCTTTTTATTATGATTTAGGTTTTTAAGCTTTTGCATATTAATTTATTATGGTTTAAATTCTGTCACAAATAGGTGTTTAGAAATATTTTAATCACTTTGTGTTTTTTTTTTTTTTGGACCCATCACAAAATTATTTTAAATATTATGTCTTTTTATAGTTTCTAACATATTTCTACAATAATTTAAAAGAGAAAGATTTCAAGGCAACCGTTTAAGTGTAGCATTCTCCTGATTTAATTTTAACGAGGCATCATAAATCCTTCCTTTATTATCGTTCTCCCAAGTCTTGAATTTGTGAATACTCTTGTAATTGTCAAGTATCAGTTACTTTACAACTTGAATCCAACTACTTGGTAAAACAAATTTTTTCTTTATATGTACAAAAGTCATTTATCCATTTTATTACAAAATATCCATCTCGATGATTGTAACATTTAACGATCATTTCTAATTATACAATAGTTGAATTTAGAATTTTTAATGTTGATATATAATTATTGTTGCTAATGATATTATGTTTCATATCCTTGTGGTTGCCCATAATGTTATGTGAAACAATAAATAATAGAAAAAAAAAACTCTATGTTCAGTAAAAAGAATAGAAAAAAGAAGAAATAAATAAATTAATAAAGCATTAAAAAAAGAACATGGTCTTTGTTCACTAAGAGCAGTAAACAAAACGTGTTATGTTCTGTTCACTGAACAGTGAACAGTAGTAAATCAGAAAAGAATATTAAAGTTTTGCTCACAACACAACATATACAAATATGCCTAACCTATTTTTTTTTATTAATGAGATATTGAAAGTCAATCACTAAGCATTATGAATGTATAACTGTAAAATTAAGACCCTCCAGCAAATCATAACAAATACAAATATATTGCATAAATTGACTAAAGTAGACAATAAACTTCTTTTGTTATACATAATTCACAATACATGATGTTAAAAGCCTTCATAAAAAAGATTAAATTAAAATGATAGTAATAATATGACACCCTTTAGATAAATATTAATGTCAATCTTTTTAGATTTTATTACATATTTAAAAGTCAAATTAGGATCTTATATATAACACGCCACTCCTCTATATGATATATTTATTTATTTCTTTTTTATGTATAATAATAATTACTGTAATATCGATGAGCCTTGCATGTCAGTGTAAGTTCCTGTAATAAAATCTAGTTTATTTTCTTAGTGCCAAATTACAAATAACAAATGAAGACATATAAGTTTAGCTAGAATTTTGCATAATAATTAAAAAACACTCATAAAATAAAATAAAATTTATGGGGTTAACTGGGAACTCAAAAAAATAATTGTATATATGTTTTGAGAGATATACTTTATGAGATTGTACAACCAAATTTAAGAACTTGAACATGGAGATTCTAGATGATTACTAAATTACTATCATTATTATAGGTCATGTACCTGGAGTTTAGATTCATTGAAATTCATATTTTTATTAGTACCTAGCAGTATATCCAGGGCAATATTAGGAATCTTAGCCGTTGGTCCGGGATATATATGGGATACTTGTAAAACATATAGCACACAACTTCTAATAGTTCCAAGAATATAAATAGCTGACTATAATAACATGTTTTATTTTATCAATCGTTTACTTCATTGTTACTATTGTTATAACCTAGTAACCACATGACATGCACATATTTTTCTATTGAAATTACCATCCTGACTTTGAAGACAAGATTCTTCTAATTTTTTTCTATTTTGTATATTATAAATGTATTACACATAGTATTTATGTGTACTATATATTCTTATATTGCTATACTTGATAGGTCGTTCTATCGATCTTTATTTAGTATGGTCAGACAGTTTGTAAGTTTCTAATAAAGAAAACCACCATAACTAGAACTATATCTTGAGGAGCTAATAGAGACTGAACATGTGCTTTCACTACAAGACTTTTTATTGGGGGATTTTTAATTTATCTTTTTTTTATCATTTCAATAAAATAGATAATATCTTTCACTTCTGTTCATTATTCTCCAAACTTTAAGTCTAAAATTGTAATAAGAATTATTATTTTTTTATCATCTCATATCCTTTGATTTGATTATTATTTTATTAGAATAAATTACTTTTGTGTTTACATTTTATTTATTTTGTGTATATGTGTATGCGTATATGACCATGCAGCGGTAGTATTTCCATTATTAACAGTACTTTTAGGCATAACGTATTTTTTCAATACATTGTGAATATTATCCGTACCTTGGGATGCAAGATGTTACACTAATAATATATTACTAAAAATATGTTGAGTCTCAGTACAATAAAATGAATTAAATTATATGCATAACAAAATACTTGATAATATAAGTGATAACATTCAAAAATAATTTGCTTTTTATTAATTGGAATAAATTTTAAATATAGTAGAATGAACAATATTAACACAACAAGATATGTATAAAGAAACAAGATAATTTTGATCGTCCAATGGCTTCGACCTGCTCTTATAGTACACTAAATTTTACATCAGCTCTGGCATCAACTCAATGGCTATTTGATTCTAGACATACATCCATGGTTGTTAAATTGTCACAGTAAATTGATATAAAACATATAGTCGGAAGGATAGTTTTATGCATATAATCATGGTCATAGTTATTTAAAGTAGACTCTAAAAAAATTTAAACATAAAATAAAAACCAATTTACTATACAAGTTTTATTTACTGATTTAACTAATTAAATTTATCATTAATAGTTATTGTCTAGTATTCAAGATCTAGGCGTTTCCAGTAGAAAATTGAAACTAAGAAAAATAGAGAAAAAAATTGCAATTTTATAAAATCAAGGAATTACAAGAGAGAAAAAAACTCTGTTCAGCTCTCAAATATAAAAATTCAGTTTATTATTACAATCTCATATCAATTTTCATGTAAATATATAAGTCTGTGATAATAGAAATATAGCTACAACAGGTTCTTGGTCCCATTGACGATCCAAAAATATTCGTTAACATGGGTTGTAAAGAATACTAAAAGAAGAGGATAGAAGACTTATTTAGCAGAGGTGTACTGAGAAAACATAAATAGAAGCTTCTCGATAGTAATCTGAACCTTCTCAGTAAGTTTAATATGAATGTTCTCTCTTTTGAATACAATAAAGGATATCTGGTGAAGATTTGATAAAGAAAATAATGACTTCTTAGGGCTCTTGATCTATTTTAGAAAATTTGAACATTTTCAAAACTGAATGTGATTGAGTATATATAGATTAAATTGGTCTTTTAATCTCTCAAACAATCCCCCTTTATTGTTGAGATTAGCCTCTTCAATAAATTTAACTATAAAAGAAAAAAAGAGGAATAATATGTCATTCCTAACTAGCCAGCTATCTAAATTAGTACATTCGTTTTGATTGTATGAACTCACGGGCCCTGGGTATTAATTTTGATCTAATACCGGATGTATTAACTATATCTTATATTTATATATCTATTTTCTACGTTGATCATAATAAATTAGGACTACTAGGACCCTATCGATAATGAATTAGATTTCTAGTAAATATAATGTAAATTCTATTACTCCAAATAATATTTCATCTTTAACGTTATTATTTTTCTACTATTTGTGAATTTTGAAATTTTCTTCAAGTTTTCCAAGATAGCATAAAAATTGACAAAAGAAAAAAAATAATTGATAATAATTTCTGCTTCGATATTTTCTATCTCTTATTCTAGCCATAAAAAATACCTTAAATTTCCCAACACTTTTCTCATCAATATTTATACATAATACTAATTCGGTAATTTTTTAATAATGTTACTCGAAAATAAAATTATTAAATAAATCAAATCATTAACAGCAAACCAAATCAACTTAATTAATCCTACGTCGGTGCAAAGGTGTATTTATCTCAGATTGTTCAAAATCCAAGTATTTAGTTAAGGGGTTAATTAAGGATTATGTTGATGATTGACTAGATGCATTAAAGGGAAATTTTTTAATATTTTTCTTCATTTTCATTTCAAATTAAGCAACCCGAACCTCACTTTCACACTCTTACTTGCACAAATATAGCCAGAGCATTGGATCAAAGGGGACCAACTATTAAGAAGTTTTACGAAAAAAATTTGAGATGGCAAATAGGTAAGTGACACTATCTTCTAAAGTTTCTTTTTGTTCAGATAATACTACATTATTTGGTGATTCATGATATGTATCAAACTACTGCAATCATACAATATTAATTGTAGTACTAACATGTCGTTTCCATAGAAATCTAGGATATTTTTATATTTTACTAATTCTTAATTCTAGCAAGTTAATTATGAAAATTAAAATTGAAAGGAGCTATGTTTATTATATTAAAAGCTTGCCTAAAATATTCGAATCCACTAAACTAACAATCTAATAATGAAGTTCTTCCTTCTTTCTATCTTTTTAAGATATACAATTAAGTAATATATTAAAAAGTGATCTTTTTAATTTGGATTTAATATAATATCCCTAAGCATAGTCTACTAAGTATCGGTACAAGCATAAACCATCAAATGATAACATCTTTATTAATCCGAATTACATTAAATTGATAATTATATTAACAAAATAAATAGAACACATTTCAAATCTAATTTAAGCATATATTATTAAAATCAACTTAAAAATAATCTATCAAAGAAAATGATTTACGAAATTGTTTATCTATGTTACCTATAGAAAAACCATAACATTGATTCTTTTAAAAAGAAGAGAAGAAATCATGTTAGAATCACACACAAAAGATATGGATATAGTATCACCGGTGGGCATTCTCTCAATATCTAGTGTACGAGGCCATTATATTATATAATCACACACAAGAGATATGGAAGTATACACATACACACAGTCATGTATGTGTGTGTATGTGTATATGTATATTATTGTATATGAGCCACCAACTCAGATAAGTTACATGTGTTGGTAGCAAAAAAGTAATGCTCCTAGTATTTTTCTCCAAACTACTTTTAAAATCATGATCTTTTCCTTAATTAGCTTCTTTAAGATTAAATTTCATGAGATTTGAAGTTTATTTATCTTATCATCAAGTAGATACAAAATGATATATTCACTAAAAATTGTTAATTTTGTATCTACTCAATTGAAAACCAAATCAAAACTAAAACCCAAGAAATCGGATATGAGTGAACCTTAGTCATCGAAATCATAATCCAAAAGAAATCTTTTAAGAAAAAATTATTAGAAATAGTGGAAACAAAATATAGCTCAAGTAATTTACATTAGTCGGCATTATATATATATATATATATATATATATATATAGAGAGAGAGAGAGAGAGAGAGAGAGAGAGAGAGAGAGAGACACCATAGGTCTAAAATTATCTACAACAATATCATGGACATGAATATAATTTTAATATCCAAAAAAGGTATATGGAAGTGGTAAGCAATATTTATAT
The DNA here is from genome assembly GCA_036321105.1 of Dracaena cambodiana. Lineage (NCBI taxonomy): Eukaryota > Viridiplantae > Streptophyta > Magnoliopsida > Asparagales > Asparagaceae > Dracaena > Dracaena cambodiana. The sequence continues at coordinate 9,768,751 of JAYEPQ010000018.1, forward strand.
TAAAATATTGCGTATGTTGAGTCAAATACAATATCAAAATTGAACAAACAAGTACTGACTATATATAAAAGTGTTCGAATACTATGGATAAATTAGGATAAATATGCATACACAAGCCAAAATATTATATATACAATAAAGATGAAAATCCTATGAAAGGTGAGCTACAGACGCTTAGTCTGCTTCTGGAAGAAGGGATCCTTGAGAGGTGAGTTTTCCTCCTTAGGCACCACAATTACGGCTGCTAGATATTGCATGTGATAATCTCTCAGGTCAGAACCAAAGTAAGTAAATGTAAATCCAAACTTATGCAATACTATATAAACTATATAAAAAGCATGTGTGATTTGCTAGTACGAAACAATATAAAATATATATATATATATATATATATATATATATATATATATATATATGAATAATAAACTGTTAAATAATTTTCCTTAACCCTCACCAAAATTTCGGAGTTTTGGTGCAGTAGAAGGGACATGCAACATCGTATCAGAGTAACCTAAGTTCAATTCCTGTCGGGAGCGCATTTAATTACAGGTTTAAAAAAATTATATCTCTGTGTAAAACCCAGGTTTCTCTCCATAGGTGGGCCTTCAACCTATGGGGGTGTGTTAAAATACAAAATAATTTTTTTCAATTCTCACCACAATTTCGAAGTTTTGATGCAGTGGAAGGGACTTTCAACATGAACTATATGGTATGCATAGTTTAACATGATTAGACAAATGGATGCACGTTCTATTATATTAGTTTGAAATTGAATAGTGTGCATAATGTAAAGATGTAAATACATTATATCATATTAGTTTGGAATTGAATGGTGGGAGTATTCACATATTCTTGAAGTGTATCGTGCATACTCGGTACCATGCACTCAAGTACTGATTTTCACACAAATTGGATGACATGTCACTAAGCACACAAGAAACCAGTGGTGCCAAGATTGGCAGATGATCTAAAAAGACAAGAAACTTATACAATATGTATTTTATTCTACTATTTATTTTTTCCATGCCCACACTATAGCATATGCTAAGTATCAATGTATTAACATGACATATGCAATAAGAATTCATGCATTAATAGCCATGTGAATATGAAACGATACGCAGGGTGATACTGGCATGTAAAGGAGTTATATAATATATTCACATGCGTGAGTTATCATTTCCAAACAACAAAACCATTTATTCTAGAGGTGAGCAAGTTTTTAGATTTGATATTCTCATTAGAGAGGCTCAGTAACACGTTAACACTTCACTAGGTGATGTTGAATTTTAAAGGTGGCCCCATAGATTTACAGGTGGCTTCCATGGATATAAGAGGTGGCCCCTACTTTTTTATTTGGCACTTTATTCCGAGTAATACTTAGTTCCATGTAATACTTAGTTTCATACTTCTGACTAGTGTTTTAGGCTACGATATTACTTGTATATATAAGAACATGAGTTATTAAAAAAGTATTCATGTATATCATATTATAAATCAAGCAGTATATGCACAAATATATTATATATGTCCATATTATTGCAATTTGATGGATAGGTAGACTTTTAGGTCTTATTTGACTAAAGTAAAAAATAGACTTAGAGGTTAAGAGTTTGAAAGTTATAGAAAATTCAATTATCTTTTTAATGAATTTTAAATGAGCTTAATTGAAGTTCTTAAATAAAAGTTATGATTGTTTTACCATGAACTTGCTGCTATTGAGCTACTACAGTAGCAAATAAATTTCCAAGTTTGATTTTACTAGAATAAAAATAAATTTAGAGTCTAAAATCTGAAACAAAGTTGTAGATAATTACCTTTTCAATAAATCTTGAATTAGTTTAATTAGAGTTTTAAAGCAAAACTTATGACTATTTTACTATGGAACTACTGCTGCTAAACTATTGACTTGATTTAGCAACAATGATAGAACTTTCCATTTATTTTTGGCTAGGAAAATGATTGAATTAGAATTTACTTTAGCTAGAAGAATTATAATTTAGTAAATTATCTTTCTAGTGATACTAGGATGAGATCAATCGAAGTTAAGATAGAAAATTTATAGCTGTTCTAAAATGGAATGCTATGTAGCTATGGACAATGATACGATATGTGTATATATAACATGCATGACATGATAAATGTAATGAAACTCAAGATAAATGCAACTTTGAGCATGCATGATCATAAAAATGAGTTAATAATATATTTGGTATTGCATATGAGAAGATAACACTATGAAATCAAAATTTTAATGGATATGAAAGTTTATTATTGCCTCTTGTTGAGCCCAAATAAAAAAAAAAATGATATTGATGCGATTACTTTTCAAAAATTGAGATTTTTTCAAGAATCACACTTGGAAATAAGGACATGTGTTGGAGAAGATTTTTTCAATTTGGTGGAAAAGATTGAAGCTTAGAAGAGGCTAAACCAAAGAGCAAATCATATATGGTCATACATTTGATTTTCAGTCCACTTTTAGACTGAATATTTAATAAATTACTTGAGGAAATTGGAGGAGGAATAAGAGTTTGATCTTTCAAGATAAAATGAAAAAGAACATAAGAGGAGCAAATCTAATATTTTTAGATTTTTCTAAATTTCGTTGATGAGTTAAACAGCTGCTGTAATATAGGTATACTACAATATTAAGAATCCTTAAACTTTAACTTAATTACAAAATTTTCACTCTGCCAAACTCTATCCAAAATTGGTCAAGAAACTGCTGGGCTGCTAGAGATAAAATTGAGATAGGAAAATTGGAAAAAAAAAACTTGAAATTTAGATTTAAATTGATTATTTCAATTGGATATTTGTCCAAAAATTGGCCAATCAGGAATAATTTAAGAAAATTATGAAAAAAATACAAAACTATAAGATAAGATATCCCTGTCTGTGGAATTTAAAATTGAAAACTAAAAATAAAGTATAACTCAATTTACTAAGTATCTGCCTATATTAGTGTCTAGGATCTGAGGCTGATACAGATAATACAGAATAAACTAATATACAGGCTTTAAAAAAATTAACTTCATCTACATCCTAGGGCTAATTAAAATTAGTTATGCATAGTTTTCATTAAAACTTTATATTTATTTCATGAAAATAAAAGAAAAAACAAACTAATATAAAAAGCAACTAAATTTGCCTATAAAAGCTATTAAATCTGATCTATGAAAACAATTAAAAATATTATCTACGAGCAAATTAATGGATAATGAAGAAATCAAGCTCTGTTGAGTTCAAGTATTGCATCCGTCCCTCTTTAACACTCAATCTCTAATTTTATTAAAATAATAAAAAGTATAAAAATACATATGAAATTACAAGAATTACAACAAATATGTAGACTTCAGATTTTAAAACTCTAATCCAAGTAGACTCATACGTACTAAAAAAATCTAGATAGTCTCACAAAGTCCTAAAATTGTACGAAAACCCTTTGAAAAATATTAGCTACAGATTCATTAATTTTTCTACCAAATAACAACGTTGATTGGTAATCTGCGGTGGTCATCGCTCATTAGAAAACTCCTACTTCGCATATAAATCTGTACTAAAAAATGTCATAGAAATCTCCCAATTTTCCCACCAATCACCAGCAATTTCTGTTGATCAATGACAAAACCTTCGCTTCTGGCTCCTCATTTTTTGGCACTTAATCTTTAGGCTCTAGTTTTCATATTTTCATGACTGGATTTTGACTTTGTGGGGAATAGGAAAATGATACTTGATAAGATACAAGTTTGGATAAGATACAAGTACTAATTAGTTGATACTTGACTGGATTTTGACTAGTTTTCATATTTTCAGGACTGGCTCCTCATTTTTCCACTTAAGAAATCAAGTTTGGATAAGATACAAGTATTAATTAGTTGATTTAACATGCCATCGAGATGGGGAATAGGAAAATGATACTTGATAGTAATTTTGTTGATGGCTTAAATATTAATGGATATGCACCATGTTCCATCCCTCTTTGGTACAGTAAAGCAGATGATATAAGGACTCATACTTTCACATACCAATCTTTTGGCCACATGTTCATTAATATGCTTTTATAACACCGTATGCTCCTTTAGACTTATCCTATATGCATTCATATTCGGAAGGACTTTGCCAGGTATAAGATAGATACAATATTGAATTTCTCTCATCAATGGAAGGCCAAAAAGAATTTCTTTGAGAATAATAGCATGAAATTTCTTTAAAGGGTTAGTATTTTGAGTTGCAACATGCTACTATCTGAATTTAATTCTATCACTAGAAGAGCATATACTAGAGTTTCCTCTTCCACTTAAGTTCTAAGTCTACAATGAATAAAAAGATATTTCTCTTTTCCATACTTGATTCAGGTGTCCTCTCATTTTTAAGGGTTTATGAGTTTACCTTTTCACTATCTTTGTGGAAGGTTGTAGCCATCATGTGTCTATCAAATAGTCATGGTCATCCCAAAAGTAAATGGCAAACATCCATAAAAATTACATCACACCATATTTCATTATGATGATTTTTTCAATTTAGAAAAAAAAAAGATAATAATGATTTTTTTACCTTATTTCCCTATTTAAACTATGAAAAGAGTAGTAATGTTGGTGCACTTCCATCTTGAACTTTAACTTGTCAATCATATTTTTAGAAACGGATTTTCACTGCTCCTCCATCAATAATAATATTAGGAATTTTGCCCATTTGTGGTGCAAAGGTTATAGAAGATGTTATGTCGGAGCAACATGTTGTCATCTTTATTTTACATAGAATTCATGCTTTGATGGATCACAAGTACTTCACCATGATTACTATAAGTGGTTTTATTTTCGGATTCATCATAAATTGGTTCCATTTCTTACTCATGATCTTCAACTTTTTCTAGAAGGATTACAAGTCTCCTATTTGGGCAATCAATAGCCAAATGTCCAAAACCATGATACTTGAAATATTGAAGGCAAGATGTAGATGAACGAGAAGATATCATTTCCAGTTATATGAGGATGGAATTGTACCTTATTATAGATATCACATTTCAAACCTCCAAGGTAGCATACTATAGTTTGCATTTTTGGTTTAACTATCCCACAAGGGTGCATAAGATTATCAAACTCCTCCATATACTTCTCCACATGTCATACTCCTTAAGTGAGTGAATTGTTATAAGTCAAGATAGATTTTCTAAAGATATTCTTTGGGGATGTACTCCTTGTGGAGCTCTTACTTCATTATTTTTGAAATACAAATATTGCATCGTATTTTTTTTTCTCTTTGAAATTTGAGGTGCTTCCACCAAATAGAAATATGCTTGTATAATTTGATTGCTACAATATTCACTTTATATCATTCTGGGATCTTATAATAAAATATTTACTAATAATATTAAACTAATATATGAAAATGTCATGTTGCAATTTAAATTTAAATTTAGAGAAATCTGTATGATTAGGTCGATGTTGACGATAGCGTTGACGACAAGTTAAAGAAGACTCACTATCATTTTAGTCTTGATCGTGGAAAGGGTTATACTCCTTGTCAGTAATTTGTTGTCCTCTTAGTCACTAGAGAGTCGCTCTTGACGAGTCAATCTCTTAGTAAGTTTTTGGATTTATTGTTGCAATTCTTAGATCTCTATATCACGAAGGTCTCGCTTTCTCATCAAATATATTGGCTTGCCCTAGAAGATGATGTTTGCCATAAAAATTGTAAAATGATTCTTTATTGAATATTTCAATAGAAAATTACAATTTCAACGGCTTTTCGTTTACAAAAAATGAGAAAAATGGATTCTCTCTTTGTTTAAGACTGGATTCTATAGTAGTTGTGGAGGACGATCCTGCTCTCCGTTGACACTCCGCGCAAATTCTTTTAGTTGGTAAAGGTTTTTGAACTCTCGACAGCAAGAGGACTCTTCTATATTATATTGATCTCTTCTCTCTAATCTTCGGTCCCTTAATCTGCCTTGATTCGGGCTTTTTATAGAGTTTTGGAGACTCTTGAGCTGATACAACTGTTCAACTATCGATCTCCACAATCTGAGTATTAATTTCCTGCCTTTTGATCTGGTAAATTTGTATTAAATCTCCAGAATCTATAACCGGCGTTTTCAATTCTCTAAATCATAACTGCAATGCAGGACGCAAATCTCGAATTTTAGATTCGCGGCTCATGTTTGACTATAGCCAAAATGTGGATCTTGATCTTGAGATTTGCGGATCTACTCAATTGTAGACAGAACGTAAGTCTTGAACTTGAGATTCGCGGATCAAATGACTTTGCTTACTACTCTTATACCAGATAATGAGGTTTTATAGGGCGCACCCCTGTTATTAGGTTTGCGAACCTGAGAAAAGTAATCCGTGCTTCAGTTTCTATAGAAAATAGAACATGACTCACGAAAATAATCTTTTTTTCATTTATGAATCTCTCTTTTCATGATAGATGATCTCATTAGTAAGAAATTTCGCCAACAAAATCCACTTCAAAGTTTTCAAAACTCTATAGTTTTAGAGGTGTTTTGAAATATTTTGGATAATTCAACAGGAATATCACCTTCATGGATTTCATATTCTAAGAAGAAGCAAGATTCTGTATTAGAATCTTGGACTTCTATGTTTTTAAAAAGGATAAGACTCTGTGTTAGAGTTGTGGATTTTATACTTTTGAGAAAAGTATGACTCTATATTAGAATCGCAAACTTCTCTTTTTAAAAAGGATACGACTCTGTATTAGAATCACGATTTTCTTTTTTGCATAAAATCCAGAAAGTTACCACTTTTTAAGGCGTAAAGATTGAGATGTTCTCTGAGCCGCATTAAATGAGAAGATACTCATGATATTCAGGCCTGAGATTACATCTATCCGAAAATCCCGTCCATCAAATCATCTTTTATAAAACCTCAACCTCGTCAAGTATATTTCAACTTTTCTCTGAGAAATTTGAGCTCTAGAGTTCTTTCCAAAGTTTTCAAGACTCTTCATTTTCAAACTTCTTTAGCCTTCAACTTTCTTCAAATCAAAGATTTTCTTGAAAGTAATCTGAAGAGGATGGCAAGAAGATCTTCTGATACTTCTGCGAATGATTCCCAAAACCATCAAGCAACTTCTAACTCTATTGTGGTTCGACAAGAACTCTTAATTGGAAGTAATGTTCTTACCTTATATTAGAAAACATCTCTTTCTTCATGGCTTTGTTTTGATTAATCTTTCTTTTCGTGCAGTCGATTACGCCTTAAACTCTTGGCCAAAAAACTATTATTTTGGTTACTTGGGAGGCTATGATGAGAAGAAAGATTTTAGATTCAACCAAGTTTTTCCATGTTGCGTAGCGTTCAATGGTCGAGAAAGGAAAAGTAGCGTTCTGACCCCTACTCGCCCTACATTACGAGAATTGATGACCACTATTCATTTTGAAGGAAAAGATAGGACTTTGTTAAACAAGTTTGCTTTTCTGCTTGACGATCATCTCTCAATCCCTGATGATTGCTTGGATGATGGAGAATATAAATGGTTTCGTCAAGTTAATGGTTGAAACTTTTTTCTGCCTGACATGGAGAGATCCTACCCTTTTTTGTATTTCCATTCTCTTTCTATTCCCAAAAAAATGGACAGGCATTTAAATAAGCCGCAGGATGACGTTTTGCTAGTTGTATTCAATGTACAAGGTGCTTTTCCCCGTTCTACTGGAAAACACTTCTGTAGATTGTTTTCAGGATCCTTTAAGTAAGACATTCTCTTGGGTGAAACACCCATAGTTGCTCAGATCTTTCTGCACCGATTCGTTGACGTGTAAGGGAAAATTTTCGTTTAAGACTTTCGTCCTGCTGGATGGGTTCCTTGCTCTTCCAAAGGAGAATGGATAATTCTGACTGATTTCTTTTTGAAGATTTTTAAAAATCAGTTTCAACATGCGAAGCTCTACCGTGCTATTAGGGCGGTTCAGTATGGTATCCCTGCCAGCAGATTCTATTTCTTTTTTTTATTGGAACTGTATAATCCTGATATTTGTACAATTTTTACTTGCGGTTAACTGGAATTTGCTTTGCACGAGATGTACGAAGTCTCAGGACTACCTATGAGAATATTCCGTATGAAGAGTATGTCCCCATGGGATAAGAGCTTCATTCACTGAAAATTCAGCACCCCATGATTTATGACACTTACTGGGAATTGTTTTGCCATTACCATAGTTGCGCTCATATGTCTGGCACTCGTCATGTAAAGCAGAAGAAGTGGCTGCAATATTTTCTTCCCAAATTTTTAAAGAATACCTGCAATTTCATCCGTCTCCCTCCAGTTTTTGAAAAGGAGGTTGAAAGAAGAATTACTAATTTCGAAACAGATGCATATGTTGCTGAATTTGACGAGGATGTCTTCAACGTCGGGACATCTTTTGAAAGTTTCCACTATCAAGCTCTTCAATCTTTATCCGATCCACTTTTCTAGCTGGCTATTTGATGTTTTGGTTGAAGAAATATGTCATTTCATCGCAGAAAACTATACCTGTTAGAGCAGTGTATTCGACTGTCTTGCTTGTATTCGGTCGAAGACTCAACTTACTACCTGCAATGGTATGTGAAATCCAAAGCGGTCTAAGAAAATTAATTGACAAATTCTGCAATGTCAAGAAGGAGCAGAATAATAAAGGAGAATTAATCATCAAGACTCCTAATCCGCGTGTAGAACTTTCTTACACCTATTTGATGGGTTGGTTAGTTTTACATTGTCCTCTATTGATGAGTCCAGTTGATTCGCAAATAGATTTAAATTCCCCCAAAGTGCAACAGTATGAAAGGTCGCAGTGGAAGGGGGTTATAGGCTGCAATCTGCAAAATACTTCGTTTTCACGTGAATTATGAATTGTTTAAGTGTTTTCCATACTTTTCAAATGCTGGATATGAGGATGAATTTGCAGATATCGCTGGTGCTGACAAGTTTACAACTTTGTCTCCTAAGTGCTTTTGGTGGTTAATAAATATTCGCCCAGGGCATTTGGTTCTCCGCTTAGGGAACTATTGTTATATAGAGTTTTACTATCCAAGTCACTTTGCTCGATAGTTTGGGTACAATTAACTATATGTTGGGAATCCAAACACAGAGATAAGCTTTGTTGGAAATTTATTTGAAGGAGCTCGAGCTTGGTTCCATTTTATTTCTGGTGGTACACAAGTCAGATTTGATCTTCCAATCAAAACCCAAACTCATATATGAGTTTCAGTTTTTGCAAATTGTATATTGTTGCTAACTCCATGCCTCAGAATTTCAATGCAAACCTCACTTGTTTAAGAGACATTAGAGCATGGTATGCTCAAAAGAAGGAGACTGGCAACAAGAAGGTAGCTGGGATGGAGGACTTTGCAGAAGAGTACCTTTCTGAAGATTTGGAGTCAAAGGTAAAACAGAGAGAAGAAGATAATACTACTATAATTTTATCAAATCAATCTGTCTCTCTTGATATTTCTCCACTTCCTGAGACGAAAGAGACTTCTCCTCAGCCAAAATCTCCCCCAAGAAACTTTTGTACAAGCGGAAAAGATTGAGGCGTCTCAGTGATTTGTCTATCATTCCGTAGCACATATCGTCTGAAGCCGATGCAGCAGTACTCAGTTTGGCTTTTGAGACTATTGAAGAAGAGCCAAGGAAGATGAAGATGACTCAACTCTAATTCTTCGTTCTTCAAAGAAACGTCGAAGTTAGGGACCCGTTTTTCCCAGTGATCTTGCCTTAGTAGCTGATCCTTCTTCTACTGCTCTACATGCACAAAAAGATTCTGCGATCCTCACTCATCCAACATCTCAAACTGCTGTTGATGATGAAGTGAAAATAATTAGGGAAGTCCATGTATCAGGTTCTTCTTTAAAGACAATACCTCCTTCAGGAGATCCTGATGATTGGGGTAGTGATGATGATGATGAGATTGACAGTGATGATGTTCGTTCTTCGACTTTTCCGTCAAATCATGGTAAATACGTTTTTTTGACGGAAGAAGAAAGAGTTGAAATATACGGGCTCGGAGAATCCAGTGCTCAACCTTAAGGTTTACTCTTAGACTTTACTCATCTTATGTCAAATTTTTTTTATCATTTTTAAATCATCATCTAACCATATCATTTTTATTATTATTTTCTTTTTAGCAACTCTTCCTTCGACTCCAGTTTCAGAGCATATGGTTGTAGATAACATTCCGCTGGTTAACATTATCGCAGAAGTTACTTCTGAAGAAGCCCATGGGGTAACTGAGGTCATTACTTCTGTTGCTGGCACTCCTGAAGTAGTGACTCCTTCAATAGAAACCACCATACCTGTTATCCTGACTGTAGTTGTTACAACTGCTACTTCTATTGAGAGTGTTGAAACTGCTGTCCCTGTTGAAGCTACTAGAAACTTTGCTCTTTTTGATACTGGTTCTGTTGCTTTTTTGTAGCAGATTACACCCACTCTAGTTGTTGCCGATTCTTCTTCATCAAGTCACGCGGAGATTGATGCTTTCAAAACTGTCTTGTTGAGAGATACAATATAAACCTTTCTTCATTTTCTGGATCGCTACATTGATAATATCTTGAACGGGGTCTCTTTTCTTCTATCGCCAATGTTCTTAACATTTACCTGACTGGTATAGCTAGCATTGGTGGAGAAGAAAAAGCCGCTCCTTACAGACTTATGATAACTCAACTTCAAAATCATGCTGAATTTTTGTCAAGATCACGTAATACAGATAAATCTGAAATAGTTGAAGTTACTTTCCAAAAACTTATAGAGGAACAACTTAAATTCCAGAAGGAAATTAAGGAGAAAGTTGATACTTGCAAGGTTTGTTTTGAAAAAAGCTGATGAGTATTATATATTGTATTTTTCCTCATATACTTTATCTATTTTTGTAAATAAATAAATACTATTTGGGTATTTTTAGTGTCTTTTTAAGATAGTCCGATTCATACAAGGAGACGACATGAAATCAGAGTTGGAGTAGAAAATCAAAATCCGAAAAGTTTCTAAAGTGGGCAAGACTACGAGACTACGATGCGAGGAGAGTCAAAGTGCAATACAGTCATCAAAATAAACTCAAAAAGAGAAAATACTTGAGAGAAAGAAAAATTAGAAATTAATTAATTATTTTTACCGCTATTTAGCGGTATATTTCTCTAATTAGAGGCCCAAAATGGGCCCCACTATCCGATTTTTCTCCCGTAGCTTCATTGTAATTTTATAGTTTCACAATTGTATTCGAATTTGGTTTGGTTTTTAGAAACCTATATATTGACCGTATCCTTGTATTCTAGGGAGAAGCCTGTATATTTTATACTTATTTAAAATTAATAAAATTAGGATTTTTTTGATGCTATAGAGGTAAGCCATTATTTTTAGATTTTTACTTGCTTTCTAGATAGAGTTAATTGCTTTCTAGTATATATTTGTTCGCTTTCTATATTAAATTTTATTGTGTTTATGAATAAAAATTTGATTTTGCTTATTAGGATGTAGATGAAATTAGTCTAATAGATCTAATATGGATTTATCTTAATTTCTTTCTAAAAAGAAATAAAGTTATGATTTTTTATAAATAAATAAAAATAGAGTTCACAAATCATAATTCTTTGATAGATTATGCTTAATTAATATTTTGATAATCTATACTTAGATGAAGTTTGGAATTCTTATTCTTTGTTTATTTTTAGAATTATCAATAAAGATTTTTCTATAAATAAATTGAATTGGATAAACTTGTAAATCTAATTTCTTTGATATGTTATAATTAAGTACAGTCTTTTGATAGCCTATGCTTAGATTAGGGTTTAAAGTTTATTTCTTTTCTTTTGTTTATGAGATTTTCTACTTGATATGACTTGTTTTTAAGAAATGTATTATTTTTTATGGTTTATACTTGTACATCACTTGATAGGTCATACTTAGGGGCACTTGATTAAAATCAAATTAAAAATATCACATTTTTAATATGTTACTTAACCGTGCATAATTAAAAAGATAGGAAGAAAGAGAAAATTTATTGTTAGACTATTATTCTAATAGATTCGAAATCCTACGCTAATCTCTAGAATTTAAAACTCATCCTTCCAATTTAGAATTCTTTATTAATCCACTAGAACTAAAGAAATAGTAATAATCACAAAACATCTGAGATCTCTGTGGGACGACCTGTATAGAGCTACAACTAGTATTGTACGCTTGCAGTAAAATATCACATCAAGTTTTTGGTGCCGTTGCCGGGGATCGATGGTGTTTTTCTTATTTTTTCTGATATTTTACGGGATTAATAGTGTGTGTTGAGTGTGCAGGGATAAGAAAGTGCAGATACAGGTAAAGAAACATGATTAGATAAGCGTTTGGAGTGCACCGAAAGAAGTAGAGAACCTAATTTCCTGTTTGGGTCGCCAATTAGCGGCTACACCGCCATTTGGCGGCACTTCTGGTACGGAACTCCATAAAGTTTTCCTGATATATGTATTTTGTGTTCCTTGTTCTGTACAAAAATAAAAAAAATATTCGAAACAGTAGAAATCACATTTTTATTTGATCATATATATTCTACCGTTTTATCTCTCTACTATGCCCCACTTCTTGCATTAGTTTAGGAAATTCACGCATACACTCACGGTCACTGGTTCACGCCACATTGGACCCGTGATCAATTTGGTCGACTAGTGAGATCAGATTTGTTCATGGGAGACAAGATGGACCAGCCGATCCCGATCCTTCAGGATCGATGTTACCCGTTGCGCACATCACTTCCATCATGCATAAAACTTCCACACGCAGCGGATAATCACTATGAGTTGAAGTCGCAGTACATCAGTATGCTTCCTAAACTCACTGGTTCTAATTCAGAGGATGCATATCTCTTTATCAGTGAATTTTAGGAAGTATGTGTGATGATAAAACAATAACATTTATCGGAGGACGCAATTAAGCTCCGCTTCATCCCCTTTGCACTCAAGGATAATGCTAAAAAATGGTTGTATAGTATACCTACTGATTCAATCACTACTTGGGATAAATTCATTGCAGTATTTCTCAAGAAGTATTATTCCACGCGTAAGACGACAAGGGTTAGAAATCAAATCAATCAATTCCGTCAAGTGTCAGGAGAATCCTTCTGGAAATACTTGGAACTGTTCAAGGATCTTTTTGCTCAGTGCCCCCACCATGCAATAGAAAAGTGGTGGTTGTGTCAAATCGTGTACGAAAGACTCGATTACACATCTAAAACTCTTCTTGAGTCCATGTGTCAGGGGGAGTTCATGAGAAAGAACGAGGATGAAGCATGAGAATTTTTTAAGGACCTATCGTGAAAGATTATATAGTGGGAGAGTCTCACTAAGAAGTCCAGCGCATCAATTTATGCGCATAAGGGTGGGATCCATAGCGTTGACAGCTCTATAGCTGCCGAAACTAAGATTGTAGCCTTTATGAGGAGAATTGAGGCATTGGGGACTACTCGTGCTCCACAGGTAGGTCAGCTAAATCAAATACAAATTTTCACATGCTTTAATTACGAAACTCCGAATCATGTTATGGAGAAGTGTCCATTATTAATGAATCCCATGGGTCTCACACTTGAGTAGGTTAATGCCTTATATCACGAACCTATGAATAATCCATACGCTCTGACATGCAATCCTGACTAGAGGAACCATCCAAATCTCTCATGGGGTCATGGGTAATATCAGGGGGTTCCTAACCCTAACATACATCGTCCAGCCAATGGTCAGTTCCCAAGACCAAATGTGGGTGCTTATCAACACCCAAATGCATCAAATTATGGGAACAACCAGAATAGACCACCTGCACAAAACCACTCACATTCACAATAGGGGTCTAATAATGATCAAGAAAAGCGACTTCAATCACTTGAGAAGCACGTTGAAAATCTTCTCAAGTCTCATTCCAAATTTGACACGCATATGTCCAACCTTGATACACACATGCAAAATCTTATGAAAGTGTCAACTGATTTTATTCTTAGTACAAATCAGCAACTGCTCATGAACTCTCAATCTATTAAGAATATAGAGCAGCAGGTTGGATAATTAGCGAGTCAAATGAGTAAACGTGGCCATGGTACATTTCCAAGTCAAACCATAACGAACCCTAATACCAGTGCCTCAAATTTCAATCAGTCGCATGTCCACCAATGCAATGCCATTCACACACTCAGATCTAGCAAGCAAGTGGACAATAATATAGCCATGCCCCCTGATCCCACTCCTACTATTTTGCAGACTACACCATTTCTTCCACCCCTTTCTCCACGACCATCTCCATCGCCTCATTACCGTAACATGATCATTTGGAAGTACCTATTCCTGAACCAAAAGCACCATATCCCAATCGGCTTAGGAAATCTTCACCGCAAGTAGAAAAGATTCTTGAAATATTTCAACAGGTAAAGGTTAATATTCCACTCCTAAACATTATACAACAGGTTCCTACTTATGCTAAATTCCTCAAGGATTTGTGTACTAAGAAATGAGCAAGAACGTTTATGAGAAAGTTTTTCTTTCTGCAAATATGTCACATATTCTCTTTAACTCCTTACCTATCAAGTACAAAGATTCAGATTCTCCTACAATCTCATACACTATTGGGAGCACTACATTTGATAGAGCGTTGCTTGATTTAGGGGTAAGTGTCAACTTGCTTCCTTACACTGTTTATCAGCAACTGGAGTTAGGAAAACTTCAACCTATTAAGGTCACATTACAGTTAGTTGATCGTTCAATCAAGAGACCACTTTGTATGGTTGAAGATGTGCTCATTTGAGCAAATGTTCAAAGATGAGCTCATATTATTAGATGAATTAGCACATACTGATTCTATGTATGATGATACTTATGCAAGTATGCCATTGATTTATGAGCAAACTTTTAAGAATTTGTTTGCAGATGAGCACGCATTACTTTGTGTGTTAGAAGAGACACCACCACATTCAGTTGATCATATTGCACTCTTCTCACCTCACGATATTTCTACATATATGTTTGTTACTAATGATGATTGGCAGGTTTATAATAAAGAATTTTTTAACCCAATTATTAATACTTACATGTGGACAAAGAAAAAGCGAGGACGACATAAGAATCAGACAGGTAATTTCATGACTTGTAGGAGATTAATGAGATATAATAATAAACCCACTTCATATTTAAAACGCACACACTATGAAAGTGGAAAGCGATCGAGAGATAGTAACCACTTTCCATGCGTTAATAAGGTGATGATATTGAGATCGTAACTTTTACGACTCTCATTATTTGTATAATATTTGTATAATAGTTTTTATATTTATTTTACTACACTTGGTTTATGTATGAAGGCATACACGAGTTTAGGTGTGGGAGAGTGGGTTAGAATATTTTTTTTTTTTTGTGATTTTAGTTTTTTTAGAGTTTTTATTTTATTTTTAGATGATTTTTGAGTTTCTTTATTTTGCACTTTGGGTAGTTTTTAGGGTAACTAACTGAATTTTTTAAAAAAAACTAAATAAAATAAATAAAAAAAATTAACAACAAATTTATGTATTTTTATCAATAGATCAACCTAATTACAGATAAAGCGACAAATTTAGATTTGAAATGGATATGAGAGCAGATTGGATGATACACTTTGAATTTTATGAAAAAAGATTAAAATCTAAAAAATAAATACTGCTAATAGTAGTTTTGAGGCAACTATACATCTATTTTTTACTTCATAATATTTTATTAGGTTAAGAATAAAGATGATAACGATTGAGTAAGTCTTCTCTCTCTAAACAAAAACAAACAAATGAGAAAAAAAGAAAAAAAAGTGAGAATAAAAAAATGGGGTGCGCCTGGTATTAAGCAATAGTCTCAAGAGTGATAAAATAATGGGGTGCATTTTGTATTAAGGCAATAGTCTCAAGAGTGAAAAAAAAAGAGTATGAACCTAGTAATCGGGTACTTTGCGTCTAAGCAAGCGTGAATATTCGCATGAAAAGTGAAATATTCTTAAAAAATGAAAAAAAAATTGTTATGAGAGAGGAGATGAATCATGAGTTAGAGTTGGAGTTCAAGACCGAAATAGACTATCACACATGCACGTAGATGTATAGGAGCCAATGGATTATCTTTTAGTGGGTATTGAAAGTTAGGATTTAAAATTTTGATTAAAATGATAAGTGTATCTGATATGACGCTCGATTTGAAAATTGATAATCTAAATGCGTTCTTTAGTTTGTATATTAGTGAGATTAATTGATGAAAATATCATTAAATTTTTTTTTTCTTTTGTATAAAATTTTTATTTTTCTTAATTTTTTGTTATCCTTATTTTTCTTTTCTTTATTTCTTAATTTATTTTCTTCACCAATTTTGTAGGTATATTCACTGCAAACTCTCTTGAGACACAACTCGTCTATCAGGGTAACCTATGGGTTTAAAGGCTTGTTGCACCTGCTAAGTGCAATCGCGATTCTTGCGAAAATGAGTTAGAATTTTTCTTTTCTTTTTAGGTTTAGGTTTTTCTCGAGGACTAGCAAAATATAGGTGTGGAGGTGTGATGAGTATCATATATTGTATTTTTCCTCCCATACTTTATCTATTTTTGTAAATAAATAAATACTACTCGGGTATTTTTAGTGTCTTTTTCCGGTAATCCGATTCATACAAGGAGATAGCATAAAGTCAGAGTTGAAGTAGGAAATCAAAGTTTGAAAACTTTTTAAAGTGGGCAAGACTACGAGATTTCGATACTGCAGAGAGTCAAAGTACAATACAGTCATCAAAAGAAACACAAGAGGAGAAAATACTCGAGGGGAAAAAATTTAGAATATAATTAATTATTTTTACCGCTAATTAGCGGCCCAAAGTGGGCCCCACTATCCTAATTTTCTCCCATGGCTTCATTGTAATTTTGTAGTTGCACAATTGTATTAGAATTCGGTTTGGTTTTCCGAAGCCTATATATTGGTCGTATGCTTGTATTTTAGGAAGAAGCCTGTAAGTTTTGTACTTGTTTTAAATTAATAAAATTAGGATTTTGCTGAAGGGGTGGTGGCCACAACACCGTACTCCAGAGGTAAGCCATTATTTTTTTATCTTTACTTGCTTTCTAAATAGAGTTAATTGCTTTTTAGTATAGATTTATTCGCTTTCTATATTAGATTTTACTGTGTTTATGAATAAAAATTTGATTTTTCTTATTATAAATATGAGTAGCTAATTTTCTTTAACCCTAAGATATAGATGAAGTTAGTTTAATAGATATAACATTGATTTATCTCATCTTCTTTCTAAAAAGATATAAAGTTATGATTTTTCTATAAATAAATAAAAAATAGAGTTCACAAATCATAATTCTTTGATAGATTATGCTTAATTAATATTTTGATAATTTATACTTAGATGAAGTTTGGAATTCTTATTTTTTGTTTATTTTTAGAATTATCAATAAAGAATTT
Organism: Dracaena cambodiana; assembly: GCA_036321105.1. Lineage (NCBI taxonomy): Eukaryota > Viridiplantae > Streptophyta > Magnoliopsida > Asparagales > Asparagaceae > Dracaena > Dracaena cambodiana. Next base: position 9,786,179 of record JAYEPQ010000018.1, read on the forward strand.
CCTATAAATAAATTGAATTGGATAAACTTGTAAATCTAATTATTTTGATAGGTTATACTTAAGTTCAGTCTTTTGATAACTTATGCTTAGATTATGATTTGAAGTTTATTTCTTTTATTTTGTTTATGAGATTTTCTACTTGATATGATTTGTTTTTAAGAAAAGTATTATGTTTGATGTTCTATACTTGCACATCACTTGATAAGTCATACTTAGTGGTACTTGATTAAAATCAAATTAAAAAGATCACCTTTTTAATATGTTACTTAACCGTGTATAATTAAAAAGATAGGAAGAAAGAGATAATTTATTGTTAGGCTATTATTCTAATGGATTCAAAATCCTAGGCTAATCTCTAGAATTTAAAACTCATCATTCCAACTTAGAATTCTTTATTAATCTGCTAGAACTAAAAAAATAGTAAGAATCGTAAAATACCTGAGATCTCTATGAGACAACCTGTATAGCGCTACAACTGATACTGTATGCTTGCAGTAAAATATCACATCAAGAGCCACTTGAACAGTCAGTCTCTAGTTCTTAAGGTAGAGAATGCTGATTCGATTGTTAAGGACTATGGTCAAGCCATTGCTAGAACTCAGGAATCTTTTGCTAAAACCCAAGCTTTCTTGGCTAAAATCACTAAAAAGCGTGAAGAGTCAATGAAGAATCTCATCAGTTTGTCTAGACAGCGTGACAATGCAATTAAAAATCTTCAGGCTATACAAACTAAACTGGAGGCTGCTTTAGGAAGAAGTATAATTGCCAGTGAAGAAGAACTGCGCCGACAAGCAGCTGTTCAAGTTTATGAGATTATACAACAAGAAATTAGTGATGCGGAGAAAAAGATAAAGGCTCTCCTGAATCATTGAACTGTAATGATTTTTTTCCAAGGAACTCATGTAATCTTTTCATCACTTTCTGATTAATAAGAATTTTGAAAGAATTCCTTCAATTTTAATTTGTGCAGATTTTAGCACGTCTTAGTCTCTGTATATCATATATGACTTTGTGCTTTAAACATGCGACTTTGTATTTGTCATCACGAATTTGTATAAGACTTGCGACTTTATATCTGAAAGTCTGCGAATTTGCATCAGACTTGCGATTTTATATTTGGAAGTCCGCAAATTTGTATTAGACTTGCGACTTGACATTTGGAAGTCCGCAAATTTGTTTCAGACTTGCAACTTGACATTTGGAAGTCCACGAATTTGCATAACTATTCTGCTTAAGAATCCGCAGCAGCTTCATATAAAATCTGCAAGTTATGGAATGACTTTCCATTCATTTAATCTGACCTTTTTGGTGCAAAGATCTAAACGTTGCATGCGTTCATTAATGATAGGATTCTAATCAAAGATCTCATTTCCTTGGGCACCGATATCTAAGCGCCCCATGCAATAATAATAAATTTTATCAAGATCTGGATCAAATATCTCAACTGAAAATTTCGCCTATAAATTCTCCTAATTGGAGATTTTGATCACGAAATCCTCTATATAATGCGCTGTATTCTTTCCATAGAGAACCAGTCTGACTTGAGAAAATTTTTATCTCTCTGTCTTTTTGAAATTCTTTCAAAGTTGATTTTGTCATGTAGCTCTGTTCTTTTTTCTCTTCCTCAGTTGAGGTAATGGATTGGGACTGGCATGTTACAAGACCCCCAGATAGTATCAATCTATTGGAGAAGGAGTATTCCACTGGAAAGATCCTTATGACCATAATCATTTTTCTTAATTACGGTAAGTTTCTCTTATTATGAACATAAAATCATACATTTTTTTTATATTTCCTAACAAGATTTTGGATTCATTGCAGGAGATAACCGTAGTCATTCTTCTTAACAATGGCACATACCCAATTGGTTCGAACCAATAGTCTCATGTATTTCATATGAAAGAAAATATTTCGGGTCTGTGGCATTGTTCTATTTCCTGCCTAGCATCCTTAATATAAAGATGCTTAATGGTTGTAGGTGGCACTCAATTTCAGCAATTTCTCACGTTGTACGCTTGAGAATATGCATTTGGTACACCCAGTTTGCACTAATCAAGTCACTGGTGACGTTGATCATGACTGCACGAACCAACTTGGAGGTTCTTAACCATTGGCAGGAGGAGGCTACAGAAGAAAATTTTTTACCCTTAAGCCATCCTATAAATGTTGACGAAAAATTTTAATATTCTCTTGACTCAAAAATTTGTATTCATTTCCATTGATTGTATAATGTCAAGGAACTCCTTGTAATTTTGGCTTGATAATGAATAAAGAGATACAATTTTTTTTATCATTCGATCAGAGGTAATTGTTAACATAATGAATGATTTGGATATTAGTCATCAGAGATAATTGTTACCTTGATGATATTGAAGTCAATATTCAATCACCCAAAAATGAATTTTTCTGCGAATGAATAAATTTCTTGAGTCAGGATAGAAGTAACTGTTAACTTTCTTGATCAAGTTAAAATTCATGCTATTCAGTGACTTGCAGTGTAACAGATTTTGAATTACCAGAGGTATTTTTAACATAGCAAATTTGGAGGAAAGAAAAATTTGATTCGCCAGAGGTATTTTTAACTTAGCAAATTTGGAGGAAAGGAAAATTTGATTCTCCAGAGTTGTTTTTAACTTAGCAAATTTTGAAGAAAGAAAAATTTTATTTGCCAGGAGTATTTTTAACTTAGCAAATTTAGAGGAAAGAAAAATTTGATTCACCAGAGGTATTTTTAACTTAGCAAATTTTGAGGAAAGGAAAATTTAATTTGTCGTTTGTGTTGAGCTACACATGCTAAATTACAAAGACATATGATTCAGCTGGTGCTTCGTAATTTTTTAAGAGTAGTATTTTTTCAAAAAAATTTCATTGACTGGCATCATCATTTTGTTACCATTCAGTTTTACCAACCGATAAGTGCCATTTGAGTAAACCGCATTAATAACAAAAGACACTTTCCATTTTGGCTGGAACTTTTCTTTGGACTTATTATTAGTTATGATCAGTCTCCTTATTGAAAGAAGCAGATCACCCTTTTTGAAAGTTCTCTGCCTGACCTTTTTATTAAAGGTTTTGAAAATTTGCACATGATACAGTCCAATACTTTGTTGAGTTTCTAACTGCTTATCATCCAGAGCTTCTAACTCTAGAAGTCATTGTTGGTGTCATTTATCTTGTGTCATTTTTGCTGTTAATGCAACTCGTAATGACGGAATTTGAATTTCCAGTGGTAAAACCACTTCAGACCTATACACCAAAGAAAATGGTGTAGTATTAGTAGGAGTTATGATAGTGGTGCGATATGCCCAAAAATATTCTCCAAGCTTTTCATCCCAGTCTCTTTGATTGGATGGAACAAATTTCTTGAGGAGTTTTACATTAGTTTTTTTGAAAGTTTCTGCTAAACCATTGGCTGCAGGATAATATTGAGAAGAAGCCACACTTTCGATCCTATACTTATTATAAAATCTGGAGAATGACTGACTCACAAACTGAGGTCCAGTGTCATGAATAATTTTTCTGGGTACTCCGAAGGATATATCACATGATGCTTAATGAATTTGATTACATCAGATGACTTCACTTCAGCTAGAGAAATAGCTTCAGCCCACTTTGAAAAGTAATCTGCTATAGCTAATATGAACCGATGCCCTCTTGTTAATGGTGGAGAAAATAATCTATCCCTACTGTTCAAATGGCTATGATGTAGCCGTTGGGTGAAGATATTCTGGAGCTTGATATATAAAGTCTGCATGTATTTGACAAGCTCTACACTTCTTAGCATAGATGACTGCATCTGTCATCATCTTAGGCTAACAATAACCCATTCTTCGAAGTTTGTCCTAAAGTTTCAGTCCTACTTGATGTGCTCCGCAGATGCCATTATGAGTCTCTTCGAGTGCCTCCTGAGTCTCTTTATTGGAAAGACAACTAAGTAAAATCATCATAGGATTTTCTTTATAATGTCTGAAGTTCAACATTATAATAGAATCGAATAGCCTTTCTTTGAATTGCTCATGCTTCTTTAGGGTCTTCTGGTAACATTCCATAAAGAACGTAATCTATATAAGGAAATTGCTAATCTCTTGGTTCGAGGTTTGACTCCAGAGCATATACTTCACTTGTTTTTTTAGTTCAAAATTCTGCTTCAAGTTCATTCTTTAGATAGAATAATTCTTTACTTTCCACTGTAATTCGCTTCTTAGCATTTTTGGATAACGCTAAGGTAGCAGCTAAGGAAGCCAGCGAATCTGTATAACTATTCTGATGGTGCTTTACATAACTGATGTAAAAACCATCAAAACTATCAACAATCTTGATTATTGCTTGATAATATAGTAGAAGATCTTCATTTTTAATGTCATATTTCCCTTTAACTTGATCTATGATAAGTTGGAAATCTCTATATGCTTTTAAATATTTTATCCCAAGTTGTTTGGCTATTTTTAAATAAATCATTAGGGCATTATATTCAGCAACATTATTGGAGTATGAATTTGTCAATGAGTATGCTCGAGAGATGATGTGGTTATAAGGAGAGACAAAGACAACTTCTGCTCCTACTACCATCTTTCCTTTGGATCCCATCCTGGAGGCTCCATCGAAGAAAAACTACCATACATCCTCTATAACAGCATTCACTTCAGCACCTTTTCATGAGATATCTTCTTTCATGACTGAATTTCCTTCTACTGGTTTGTCAGGAATTTCTGCATATAATTTTGAAGATACTAGAAGTGGGTGCTCGACCAAGAAATCAGCTATAGCCTGTCTCTTGATTGAATTTTGCGGAATAAAATGCATATCATAATAGCAAAATAGCCCAATTAGATAATCTCGAATTTAATAACCCGGGTTTAGTCATTAATATTCTTAAGAGATTAACTCTCAATATAACATGAATAGTTTGCCCAACTAAATAGTATCACATTTTTTGGATAGCAAACACTAGAGCTAAACATTCTTTTTCTACTGGATTATATCGATATTCAGCCACAACCATCATTCTACTGAGATAATAAATAGTTTGTTCATGACCCGATTTATTCCCCTACACAAATAAAACTCCTAAAGAATAATCCATAGCTCTCACGTATAATAAGAAAGGTATTTCTGAAACTGGAGCTACAAGCAGGCGATTTAGTGAGATATTCTTTAATTTCTTCGAAGGCTTTTTGGCATGTGTCATCCCAAACATATGACACTCCCTTCTTTATCAGTCTTGTAAAAGGTTGACATTTCCCAATAAATTTGATATAAATCTGCGGATGTATGCCAATCTTTCTTGAAGTCTCCTTAATTCTTTGAAATTCTTAGGAGGTGACATTTCTTGAATTACCTTAATTTTGTCAAGATCAAGATGAACTTCTTGGGAGGTGACTACAAAACTAAGGAATTTGCCACTGAAAACCCCATAAAGGATTTTGTAGGATTTATCTTAAGCTGGTATTTCCGCATATGATCAAACATCGTCTTTAGGTCGCGAAGATGATCATCCTTGTTTCTGGCTTTTGATTGCCAGATCATCTACATAACATTCTACTGTCTTCCGTAGATGTTCTTGGGATATCGTGTTCATAGCACGTTGATATGTGGCGCCAGTATTGTTTAGACCAAATAGCATGGCTGTATAACAATACACTCCGAGTGGTGTTCTGAAGGATGCATACTTTTCATCATCAGAGTACATTTTGATTTGATTATACCCTGAAAATCTATCCATAAATGACATGTGTTCATAACCACAAGTATTGTCTATCATGACATCAATAATGGGTAATGGAAATTCATCCTTCGGACATGTTTCATTTAAGTATCTGAAATCTATGCAAATCCTAATCTTTCCATTCTTCTTGGTGACAGAAATTATATTCGCGACCCAGTCAGGATGTTGTTCTTCGCGAATGAAACCAGACTCAATCAACTTCTTAATTTCAACCTCGATTGCCTCCATAATTTATGAGCGGAATCTCCGTTGTTATTGTTTTATTGGTTTTGCATCTGGCCGGATATTTAATTTATGGACTGCAATTTTAGGGTCTAGTCCTACCATATCTTCATAATTCCAAGCGAAAACATCAATATATTCTCGAACAAGGGATATCATCTCTTCTTTTTCTTTCGAATATAAATTTTCACTTATAAATATGGGTTTAGGATTGATTTCGTCATCCATATTTATTTGGATCACTTTATCTTCAGTTGAAGGTTCCCGTTTCTCAAACTGAATTTCTCATTTCATATTAAAATGCTTTGTCCAAGGATCATCTGTGATTAGCAGAATTTCATCAGTGTCTTTGTTCTCTTGGTTCATGGAGACCATGTTAATAGAACTTTGCGGAAAATGATGCCAACACTCACATCTGAATCCCAGCAGGAGGATTCCGATGAATGATTTGGTTGTCTCTCTTCAGATTTCTTATCTGAAAGATTTTCGAAAGTGGTAACATATCTCAACCCCTACCAGTTTATGGTAATAACCTGCTATTTTTCTTTTTTGGAACAGAAGGTTGAAGGATTGCCCTTCTTCCTTTTTCGAAATTCAACCCCCTGCCTTTTGTTAGATTGTACCATATTTTTCTCATGAACTTATGAGAATTTTTACCGTAATGGAAGAACTCAAAATTTTCCTGTTCTTCTTCAGAACCTAAATATTTTGCTCTACTTTTATCATTCACTTTTCCAAATATTATAGGTTTCTGAATTTTGTCCTGAGGAGAAAGTTCAAAAATGGCTTCATTCGCATCTACCTCGTCATCACTTTGTTCATAAAAGGATGATCGGATGGTATTTGAACAGAAGCTAAAGAGTATAATTTATTTAGATATTCACTGACCACATCAGTAGTAGTACTTGAGGGTTCAGAATCAACACCAAAAGAATAAGTAAATACTATATCTTCATTTATTATCCACTCATCATCAGAATGAGTGGTGTCATTTACATCAAGACTTTTAAGGCTTACTACAATGGGTTCTACATTCCAAATTACATCATCGGAATTCGATTCTTCGGATCCTGATTATGTATCAGCCTCATTGCCACTATCAGATGCATCTAGAGCAGCTTGTTCTGAGACAGCAACATATCTGTGAAGTAGTTTTCAACTCCTTTAAAGGGCTACTTCTCTACCACCAAAGACTTCACGTTCCCATCTTTATCCACATATTTTATGCACAGATGAAGTGTAGATGGAACAATGAGATTGTTATGGATCCAGGGCCTTCCAAGCAGAAGATTATAAGACGTGTCAGTATCTATCACATAGCATGTGACTTCTGTCTTTAAATTGTCAATTTGGCATTTTAGCTTTATTTTGTCCAATGGTCTACTACCATTGGCATTAAATCCCAAGATATTAGTATTCGTTGTTGCTAATGTGCTCATTGGGACCCCAAAATACCATAACACTCTTCCCGGCATTTTACTAAAAGCAGATCCCGGATCAAGTTAAATGCGGTCAATCTCTGATGACGCTATGTATCCTTTGTAATATAAAGGGCGATGATGTTTATTGCTTTTGACTTGCATATTCTCTGGAGAGAAAGTTATGCAAGGGATTTTTTCTCTTGAAACCTGATGACATACTGCACAGATTTCTTCTTTTTTTTTCAATTGTTTCTGAGACTTGCGCAATAAACACTTCAGAATCTTACAGAGCTTCTCTTAAAACTTCACTGGTTGGTTTAGAGAGTTTTAGGAACTCATACAAAGTAATCCTTGTAGGAATATTGGCCAATTGTGCCAATATATCAAAATTGAATGACTTCTTGGAACCTTTCGTAACATCTTTACCTTTGTTTTTGAGAGCTTTATCAAACTTGAGCTCCTTTTGCTTGTTATTCTCTAAAAGTGGTTGAGGTTCTGCTACCTGCTCATAATTCTTCAAGTAATTTTTTCTTAACGTGTCCCAGATATAGGCTGATCCACGTTAATCGCCAGAGAATTTTTAACTTTCTCTTTTGAATCCGTAAGAGTAGGAACATTTGTATCATTTTCTAGGATTATTGTGACAAGTTGGAAGTAAGAATCTTTCCTTTATGCTTTTTCTTAGATGAGCTTGAAGTCCACTGCTTATCTTCAAGAAGATCTGAATGCATCCATATTATTTCGCCTTTGTCAGTTTCAAAAGGACATAATCATTTGTCCTGCTACTGATGCAGATCATAGTTTATGATCTTCATCATGCCTTTTAGAATGGGTTGTACTCCATCCTAAACAGTTGACTCGATCCAATTAGGCGCTTTGCCAAATCTAAAGTCACCATGTTCACGCTCACTTTCTTCTGGTGTTCTTGAAGCTTAATGATTTTAGCATCCACTAAAACTTGAATCTTGTCTTTGAGAACATAATAATTCTGCGTAGGATAATTAATGATCCTATGATACATACAATAATTAGGATCATTAACCTTTCCTGCTTTTTTAGGGTACTTAGACTCTGGTAGCTTCAATATATTCTTTGTCATGAGCAAATTGAAGATAGTTTTGGTATGCTCATCTTTGAAAGTATATTGCTTTTGAGGAAACCGCAATTGAGGAGTAGATTTTGGAGAAGGCTTTGTTGACTACGGAGTATCAGTCACCATTGTTTCTTTCTCTTCATGTCTTTTGTATCAAGATTTATGATTGTTATTTTGTCTTTATTTTTCTCCTCATCCTCCTTCTTTTTCAAGTCTTTGTGTTATCTCTTCAGCCTCTTCGACTTGCAAAGAAAGATATTTCTAGATTGAAGATTTTACAGCTCCCATTCTGACCAGAACTTTAGTTGAGAGATTATGTTGATAAGTTTCTATTAAAGTCTTCTCTGGCATTCCATGTGGACATCTAAGGGAATTATTTTTGAATCTTTTTATAAAGTCTCGAACTGATTCTCCTTTTTACTGTTTGGTGGCCAAGAGTGTAGGCATTGAAACCTCCATATCATCTTCATAAAATCTTGTCAAAAAGGCTTTCTCAATATCATTTCACGAATTGATGGTTTTCGGTTCCAATATCTGGAACCATCCAAATGCTAGCCCTATTATGGTACTAACAAATACTCATATAATGATTGTGTCATTTCCAGTTAAATGCTATATTTGAGATTTGAAGTAGTAAATGTGCTGATTTAGTGACCCTTTACCATCGAATGACTTAAGCTTCAATGGCTTGTAATTCTCTGGAAACGGTATATTTTCCCATTCCACTGGATATGGTCTCACAACTCCCAGTTCTTGCAACTAGTTCTTATGTATCAGAGCATTCAATTAGTTCTGAAAACTCTCCATCCAGGCTGCGTTTACATTTCCTTCTTAACTTAGGATTCTTTCTTAATGATGAGAATACGTAGACCGATTGTTTTCATCTTCGTGATGACCCTCATTATTTTTATCTTCATTTGTATGGGGAATGTGATCTTATCCTTCTATATTCTTCCCTTTGTCAGTTCTGGGGTTATGAGGTGGAGCTCCCGAAGAGGATCCTCTCGAGTTTTTGACCCTTGTTCTCTCCAATTCCAACAAAACATTAAGCATGTCTTTAATTTCATTGATGGTACTTAATTGTTGTTGGATGTTTTTATCTTGCTCATCCATTCTCCACATCAAATCTTCTGGAGTAGCATTCTGTGCCATATTTGCGGAAACAGAATCTTCAAGGAAAGAATTTGGTGTCTGAGATTCAGCCAAAACCGATTTAGCTATGTCTTCTTTATCAGAAGAGACTCCAGCTCTTTGTCTGGAATTTAATGGGATTGCTACTCCCCTTTTAAGTCGAGTGTTCTGAAAAATACCTCGTACATCACTGAACATACTCCTCAAGCTTGAAGAGTGTTCAGAATCAGAAGAATCATTTTTAGAGACTTTCTTTGTCTTCTTCTTCTCTCCGAAATTTATCATGTTAGATGATATTTAGGAATATTCAGGTTCAGAGAACTCCTGCTTGTTGTGTCGTCTTCTCTTTGATGGTTAAGATGAGAATGTTGTAAGTCGATAAAAAACTGACTGTTTAGCAGGAGCAGCAACCACACAATGATAGTGCGATAGTACTGCATTAATTAGTTGTTCACAATGACAATGAAATGCTCGGTATTCTTCTCTTTTTTTATTAAGAAGTTCCTTAAGATCTCTTGTATTGGAACTCTTTTGATCATTGGTAGAAATATTACCTCCAAAAGATATCTTTGGAATAGGAGTCTTTATTCCTTTGAAGATCCCCGAATTTCACTTAACTAGGACATTAGGTGAATGAACTTCTGCCTTTGAAGTAGACTCTCCTTCGGAAATGCGTTTATGAAAACCACGTTTTCCGATTGGTACGCGAATTTGAGGTTCGCGTCCACTTTTAAGAACGCGATCATGGAAATCACGTTTTCCTCCCGAAGCCTGAGGATGAGGCTCTCGCCTAGTAGTAGGAACGCGAATATAAACTCTATATTTATAATCATAAATAAATTTGGTGGGTTTACTCTGTTTCCTATAGGAAATGCGAGTAAATTTATCTGCATCTTGATTCTTCTTCCTTTCTGGAACTACTCATTCGCATTTTGGCCTCCATACTTGGATGGTAGCTTTTTGCAATGGTGGTTCAACAGTTTTTTTGTTGTTGTATGGCCTTGCGAAGAGCGCGAGCCTTACTTCTTCTTAGGTTCTTTCTCATCGTGCGAGTGAGAAGAACCTTATTTTTCGCATTATCTTTCTGACAAGCGGATAATGGTCGTTTCCTCTTATTATTATGGGGAACCTGATCCATTTTCTCAAGGAGATCATAGATCTTAGTAGGAGCTGACGCTGAGTCCTATGTTGATGAAGGAGAAGAGTTTCTTTTTAGATTGAATTAGTCTGTAGAGTCCTTTGCTTGGACTGCTGTCTTTGAGACCTCTTTGGAGGTCGAGTTGTTGGAGACCTTA